>CM062232.1:13232670-13832670 GCA_031216185.1 Syzygium aqueum | reverse complement strand
AGTCATTTGTCTAATCCAAGTCGTATCGTCTGGCATGGGAAACTTCGCAAAGTTATTCTCGGTGTGCATAGGGACTCCACAACGTGCTGGTGGTGGTGGTGGGGGATTCATGGTTCCCGGTCGGGGTTCTGAAATTTCGGTTGAAATAACCGTGAGAACACTTCTCAATAAGTTCACCCCTAAACCCTATCTAGGCTACCACGTACCCTCCAGATAATTTCACAAACACAATCACACGCGCCAAATCTTCAAACAATATGCATAATACGCACAATCACACGCACATACAATTTCCCACGTCGTGCATTCCTTTCGTTCTCATCACAACTTTCCACATTCCTCGCCAGTGTCCTGCGTCAAAGTAAACGCCCCAGGTACACTGCAATCATTCACCACATCCAGCCAGCGTATTCATTCACGTCTCAGGCCCTAATCTCGACCTGAGCATCACACGCTCCAGGCCCGATCCCAACTCAGCCCGCGCAAAATGCGACAGGCCTACATGATTGGAACCCGAGCTTATAATGCCTCGGTCCAATCCCGGTCTCACCAGAGCAATCGTGCCTCGGACCGATTCTCATGCTTGCTTTTCCAAGCCTCAGCCTGTACCAAATGCAGTAGACCTACGTGATTGCGACCCGAGTTTAGAATACTCGGCTCGATCCCAAACTCGTACTTTCGCACTTTCACATACTTTCCACCATCACTTATCGCGCTACGACCTCAATCAATCACATGCTCAACATACATTTGCCATACACCACTGGCCAATCACACGTGGCCCACATACGCGTTATTTTACACGTAATTCATGCACATTCAGCATAGAACATGGCAATACCAATAATTAATTTAATCTAACTCACATGTGCACCCAACAAGCATATCCAATCACCAAATTACCCAACAACATACTTGATTTAATCACCACTGTCGCGACCTAAAAAATTTCTTCATTCTCAGGCTAATGGATTATTAAGACTAAGCTTAATTCGGGCCCTCCCAAACCCTACCAATTCGCAATTTAGGGTTTAAATTTTTAACGTGCAAATATTTTCATGCTCGGAGTCGCCACTAATCTATTTGTGGTAGGTCGATTAGAAACCTAAATAAAACATAGGGAGACATGTTTTATTCCTATGAACCAGAGATTCTAAGCCCGGGGACTTGATTACGCTAGATCTAGTCTAACGCCCTTTCGGTACCTTTTCTTTTCAAAAAATGTTTTGGTAGGCAGTTTGGATCCATTTTAACTTAATTACTAACATGTGAGGTGTTCATGCGGGTGCGCAAACCATCAATTTAACACCCAGGAAAGCATTAAATAAATTGCAAGTTTGGAAAAATTACTTACCTCAAAGCAACGCAAGCATCTACATTGTTAGCTAGAAAATCACATCGACAACCCTAATATGATTTCTAATTAACAAGCAATTCACTCAATTTTTTTCTTTTTTCACTAATTTAAATGAAAGCTAATCTATATGCAATGACGTGCAAAAATGACATGCGATTTAATGCAACCTATACATACAAACTATATATCATGCAACGACATGACCTAATTCTAATGACGGGCAAATGAATTATTTTTAGTATTTTTTTGTGAAATTCGAAATTAAAATATGCCTAAATTAACATACAACCAATAATGATTTAATCTACCCTAGCATGATTTCTTTTTGGGATTTTTCTGAAAATTCAGAATTATAAATGACCTAAATTAAGAATGCAATCTATCCTAATTTAATCTATCCTAAGATGATTCTTTTTGGGTTTTTTTTATGAAAATTCGAAATAATAAAATAACATGAATAATCCGTTAGGATTAAAATAAAACCTAATTTAAACTAGGAAACATGCCACCTTAAGTCCCAATTTAAATTAAATAATTATCTCATCCTTTGGGATATATTCAAAACCTAAACATGCAAAATTTTTAATTAAATCACAAAACATATATATTTTTTTGGGTTTTATATAAAAGAGGAAAAGCAATTTAAATAGATAGATAATCACCGCAATTAAATCCAATCCACCCGATCTGCCAGATTTGTTTCAAACTCGGATTAGGCACAAAAATCGAACCATCGGTCATATCTATAGGGTTATAGATATTGACGGATAGTCGATCATTCAAATTTGGAAAGCAGATAAAAATCATTATCGTATCCAAGTGATTGTGGATAGGATAATAATTTTCCGTATCGCCGCGTATCGGACCTTAGGGATAAGGTCGGATAGTCGTCCAGATACGTTGCTAAATTAGGAACGATTCCTAATTTTGAATATTTTCAAAATATTGCAGATATATTGAACATTATCCTAAGATATCTAATTATCCATATGATATCCATGAAATATTTGAAACATGCAAATTAGGAAATTAAATATTCTGAAAATTTACCGGATAATACCATTACCTAATTTGCAGATAATCTCCAAATTCGAATCGACTCGGAATCGAATAACCGGCGACGACAGGATTGATGAAACACGGTAGGGCAGGTCTCGGTGTGCTGTTTCGGTGGCGGCGACGTCGGCACTGGTGGGGTCAACGGCAACGGTGAATGGCGGCTGCTCGGTGGGGCTCCGGCAGTGGCAAGCAGAGGCGGCGATGCAGCTCACCGGTGAGGCAGCGACGGCACAGCTGGGGCGGCTGTGATGAGGCGGCGACAGTAAGGCCACGGCAAGGCTGCCCGACGGACTGTGGACGACGGCGGTGCTGCTGGCGAAGATGACAAGGCGGCGGCGGCGGTGCTGCTGGAGCGGGGCACGACTGGCGCGGCTCCGGACGATGGGGACAGCGACGGTGCAACTCCGGACAGCAGTTTGCGGGCAAGAATGGCTACAGTGATCCTCCGGGGTTGTTTCGGACAGAGGCAGGGACTTCCGGCGTTGCTTTGGGGTGCAGCGAACGGCGGCGGTGGCGGGAGATAACGACGGGAGGCGGCTGCACACGGCTGGATAGGGCGGAGGTGCAGCACGCGTCTGGGGCAGCAGTGACGCGTCGCGGCGGTTGGCACGGTGGAGCACTATACGCGGCGAGGGGCACGGCGAGGCGAAGCTGTGGACGGCGAGAGGCGGCGTCCGGCGGGAGGCGGCATGCGGCGTGCGACGCGCAGGGAGGGGGCGGCGTGAATCTTCGCCGGTCTCTCCCTTCTTCTCACTTTCACTCTCACTTTCTCTCCAAAAATTTTTGATCTGAAAATTATCGTGTCTCCCAAAATTCTGACCTAAACATGTTTATATAATACTAACCTAGGTCAAATAGATGAGCTTACTAATCCTAATGGGCTTAGGCTTGGGCTTAGGTTTAATTTAATTTAAATGTGCTGAATTAAGCTCAAAGCATAATGGGTTGAATTAAACTCAAATTAAAACAACCGAGCCCGTTTGACTTGAAATTCCCGGCCTTTGGATTCCGAGCGAGCCGAGTTTTGTTCGATGAATTTTAAGTTCGTTCGCCATCGCCAATCCGATGCAAAATGCAATTAAACTAAAATGAACCTAAACTATATGTTATGCAATTTAAATATTTTTGTTTAGGGGTTAAAATTTAATCCCTAATTTTTATGCAAATTATGACTAAATGACGCACCAAAATTTAGGTGTCAACAGTTGCTCCTCTTTGAAGGTGAGCTCACAGAGGTTGCATTCAAAGACTAAATGATACCTAAAATTCAATTATGCAAATGCAATGAATGTTATTTTTGTCGGGATTATGAGTCCCATTTTTTAATGCATTAAGAAATGATGCTTGCCAACATGAATAGAAAACATACCTGGAATTACTTACCTGACAGAAGCGAGATAATGCAATTCGAGGCATGACTCTGACTTGTATGCTGTTTGGCAAATGTCTGGGCTCAGTCCCGTAAATATTGCTTGATACACGCTGATGAACTTCGGTGATATGTAATTGAGTCAAAACACACGAACAAAGCTTGATGTATCCAATCATCATCTGGAATCGCGAGAGCAGTTTTGTAGCAAAAAAATGTAAAAACGTTCCGACCTTTACAAACTACCTATACATCTCTATATGTGTTTGCAAAGATTTGGCCGCTTCGCCTATACATCGCCATAGGTGCGTCACGGGTGAACTCAAGAGGATATTCCGACCCTTATGAGATACCTATACATCTCTATAGGTACTCATAAGGATTTGACCGCTTCACTTATACATCTCCATAAGTGAACTGCGGGGGAACACTTGGGGTTGAGAGAATATTCCGTTCTTTATGAGATACCTATACATCTCCATAGGTACTCATAAAGATTTGGCCGCTTCACCTATACATCTCCATAGGTGAGTCGCGGGGGAACATCCGGGATGGGGAGAATATTCCGATCTTTATAAGATACATATACATCTCCATAGGTATTTATAAAGATTTGGCCGCTGCGTCTATACATCGTCACAGGCATGTCGCGGGGGAATACCTGAGATTAAAGAAATATTTCGACCTTTACAAGATACCTATACATCTCCATAGATACTTGTAAAGATTTGGCCTCTTCACCTATACATCTCCATAGGTGAGTCACGGGGGAATCTTCTCGAGATTGTATAAAAATATGTGATTTGGTGAACAAAGGGGCTGGCCCGAATGTTCGAGGGTTCCTTGACAAAGTACCTGGACATCATCGGAGGTACCTGAAAAGGGCTTGATCAATAGACACCTAAACATCATCAAATGCATCTAGAGATCGCAACAAAAAGATCAAATATGGGACCTGACGATTGCTCGAACAGGCTAGGGATATCTGGATAGTCATAGACATCCAAGGGATAGAGATATACTTACCTGACGATATCTCCGACTCTTGGGGGTGTGTCTCTTGCTAGACACGATTTTAGGCAACATGTAATATGCATTCGCACACTATCAAGAACACATATATATTCATGCACTACGATTTCAATTGGTTCTCATGCACGACAGTTTTGTCAAATCGGCATTACAAACTTCGCTGGAGAAAAACCATGACAAGACAATCCGAACTCACAAGTGGGTGCCTTGAAAATGTCGAACGAAGGACTTTCGGTCTGAAAGGTCTTTCACTCATTCTCATTGAAAAAGCTGATTTAATGAGAATCTATCTATCTCACCATCATTATTTCAACAA
Source organism: Syzygium aqueum (assembly GCA_031216185.1). Classification (NCBI taxonomy): domain Eukaryota; kingdom Viridiplantae; phylum Streptophyta; class Magnoliopsida; order Myrtales; family Myrtaceae; genus Syzygium; species Syzygium aqueum. Next base: position 13,827,537 of record CM062232.1, on the reverse strand, counting down.
GGGTCCGAGTATTCTCGCAAACGGTACGACCTTACCAATCCAAGAGGTCTTTGCTAGGACCGTAACGTGGGCTTGGTCAATGGCTTAGCAAAGGAGACTCTTTGAGTCGAGGCTATTGAAAGAAAATGTTCCACAATCATCTCCGGGTTTACAAGTCAAGAACCCTGCAAAATGAGATAGAAATGGACTTGCTCGCACTTCTTCGAGCTAAGCTTATAAACATCAGAAATTCTACGTTAGTTCAAGTGCCCTAATCTGAAGAGACTTTGCAAGAGACGTAACATAGGCTAGGTTTATGGGTTGAGAGATGAATAGATCATTTGGCTCAAAATGTGTATGATTGGGGTGAATAAGTTGGTGATCATCTTGGCATTGTCACCCGTCTTCTTCTTCACCAGAGATTGTCTCCTCGATAGATCCCATTGGCTTCGATAGTTCATCCCTTGATTCCTTTGGGACTCGTAGGACTATTACTCTACTGGGGATTATTTTGACATGCCATATCCTGACATTTTTTCATTGGGCATTGGCCATGTTTTTACCAGGCACACTGCTTTTTCTTGCCTATTTTTCCCCTTTTTTTTGCAATGTAAACACTGGCTAGCTATATCTGACTGAATGACTTGCCATTAGAACCTTCAAGGATTCTTGTCTTCTATCAATGCTCCGAACATGATGTTTGAACAATGATGACCTTTTGCCTTGCCCCAGTGTGGGGAATGATCACCAACTGAGTTTAAGAAACGAATTTGCAGGCTCAATTGGGCTTAGCAAAGGATAAAGTGTGTAAGATAGAAAAAGAAATGCTCTTCGTCATCCTAAGGCACTTGAACTTCGCGTGAATTCATCTGAAAAAGCAACACTCGAAAATTGATGCAAGTGAGAGCAAAAATATTTATAGTCATTTTTCACCTTATGATACTGACTTACCTTCAGTTTGCCCTGATGTGGGGTGGTTCTTGACAGGGGTAATTTGAATGAATTTCTCCAAGTGTTTAGGCTCAAAGTGGTGAAACAATGGACAATTTGTAGTGTTTAAGGTAGAGAAATGAAATGCCTCTTGTCATTTCGGTCGCCGTACCTTTTGCGAGAGAACTCTTTACCTTGTAGACATGGAATCTTTTTTTTCAACTCAACTCACTGAGGATTAGTACATGGAACTGTGTATAGGATAAGGCTTGCCTTCCATCATTCCGATGTACCTCATTCGACACATTCAATTCATTCCACATGAGTTATCAAATTGTCTAAATAGACTTCCCCTTTGAAGTCAATGATACTTATCAATAAAATAACCATGCAGAAATTAAAGCCAATGCAAACATCTTTAGCTTGAAATTGATTGAAACCATTTATTCATCATTGAAATGTTTGCAATTCAGAAGTAAAAACAGACACTGGAAAACTTTTGCTGCAAAATGTCAGGTTTTATCAAGGATAATACGTCTTTACAGCATCAGAATTAACGGGATTTGAGAACTCACGACCATTCATTTCTGCGAGAATCAGGGCACCTCCGGGAAGCATCTTCTTAACCACATATAGACCGATGTAGTTTAGAGCAAATTTACCTCCGGGAACAGGGAAGATTGGCAGCACCTTCCTTAGGACTAGATTATTTATCTCGAAGTGTCTTGGACGCACCTTTTGGTTGAAGAATCTAGCTATCCTCTGCTGATAGGTTTGACCGTGGCAAATGGCTCTCAACCGCTTTTCATTAATCAGGTTCAACTGGTCAAGCCTTTGTCCCATCCATTCCACTTCAGACAACTCCACCTGGGATAAAACTCGCAAGGAAGAGATTCCTACTTCGACCGGCAGGACTGCTTCCATGCCATACACCAGGGAAAAAGGGGTCGCACCGACAGAGGTTCGGATGGAAGTTCGATACGCCATTAGTGCAAATGGCAATCTTTCATGCCAGTCACGATAATTTTCAGCTGTTTTGGCCATAATCTTCTTGATGTTCTTGTTAGCGGCTTCAACTGCTCCATTCATCTGTTAACGATATAGAGATGAATTCAGGTGACAAATCTTGAACTCAGTGAATAACTGATCCATGAACTTGTTGTTCAAATTCGTCCCATTATCAGTGACGATAGCCTCGGGGACACCATAACGAGCGATTATGTCTCGCCTGATGTATTTTTCAACATTCTTCGCAGTAATGTTGGCATAAGATGCGGCTTCAATCCACTTGGAGAAATAATCAATCGCAACCAAGATGAATCGGTGTCCATTCGATGCCTTGGGATTGATTGGGCCAATCACATCGATACCCCACATTGAAAAAGGCCATGGCTCGGATAACTGATGTAACTCCGAGGGGGGAACATTTATTTTATCTCCATGAACCTGACAGCGATGACATCTTCGAACATGTTGGATGGATGCAGTCACTTTCAAGACTGAGCCAATAATAGCCCAACCTCATGATCTTCTTAGCTAGTATATAGCCATTCATGTGTAGGCCACATATCCCCTCGTGTACTTCTTGCATGATTTCTAGTAGCTTCAACTGCATCTACACATCTTAGCAAGATCGAATCATAGGATCTTTGTGCAACTTTTCACCACTGACAAAGAATTTTGAAACCATTTTCATTATGTACTTCCTATCAGCCGGAGTGCTTCCTTCATGAAATTCTTGTCTCTGGATGTAGTTCATGATGTCGTAATACCATGGCTTTTCGTCAGGTTCTCCGTTCACAATCATACAATAAGCCAGTTTCGTTAGGACTTCGATCTTCAAGGGTTCCACTTCTACTCCACCAGTTACTTGCAACATGGATGATAATGTAGCTAGTGCATCAGCGAACTGATTGTGGGATCTTGACAAGTACTCAAAGGAGATATCTTCGAATTCCTCTATGATTTCTTCGAGGTATTCATGATACGGCACTAATTTGGTGTCTCTCGTCTTCCACTCTCCTACAGTTTGAAGAATAATCAGAGCGGAATCACCGAACACTTTCAACTTGGTTATCCCCATTTCCATTGCGGCTTGGAGTCCGAGAATGCAAGCTTCGTACTCAGCTATGTTGTTGGTACACGGGAACACTAACTTTGCTGCCACTGGATAATGTTGCCCATCTGGGGATATCAAAACTGCCCCAGTGCCAGAATCAACTAAGTTCACGGCTCCATCGAAGAACATAGTCCAGGTGTCCTCCTTTATTACCAGAATGCGATCTTCTGGGGAATATCTATCATCGTCGGAGATTCCAGGATTTTCGGCTAACACATCAGCAATTACTCGGCCTTTAACTGACTTCTGTGGCATCATCTGGATATCAAATTCTGAAATCAAAATTTGCCATTTGGCCAGGTTCCCTACTAAAGCTGGTTGATCAAGTAAGTACTTGATGGGATCATTCTCAGTCACCAGTAAAGTCTGGTGATGCAATGTATACTGTCTCAGCCTATGGAGCACCCATACTAGTGCAGCGCAAGTCTTTTCGGCTTCAGGATAATTCAACTCCGAGATGATAAACTTCTTACTCAAGTAATAAATAGTTTGCTCTTTTCCATCTTCAGGATTTTTCTGGGCTAGCATCGCTCCCAGAGACTCGCTATGAATTGTGAGATAGGGGATCAGAGGCTGGCCCGGGATTAGTGGGACTAACACTAGAGGTTTCATCAAATACTGCTTCAGTTCATTAAACGCTTCCTGGCAATTATCGTTTAACTCCACTTGAACATTCTTCTTTAGAAATTTGAAGAACGGTTTAGCAGTTTCGGAAAGCTGGGAAATGAAACGGGCTATGTAGTTCAATCTGCCCAGGAGACTCCGTACTTCTTTCACGGTCGATGGGGGTTGTAGCTCACATATAGCCTTTATTTTGGAAGGATCGACTTCAATGCCCTTACTGCTTACTACGAACCCGAGTAGCTTGCCTAAAGTTGCTCCGAATATGCACTTCGCTGGATTGAGACGGAGTTTAAACTCACGGAGTCGGTCGAACAACTTCTTCAGGGTATCAACATGACTCTCTCCGGGTCGAGACTTGGCAATCATGTCATCGACATAGATCTCGATCTTTTTATGTATCATGTCATGGAAAAGAGTCACCATTGCCCGTTGATATGTTGCCCCGGCATTTTTAAGGCCAAAAGGCATGACCTTATAGTGGAATGTGCCCCAAGGAGTGATGAATGTTGTTTTCTCCTTATCGCTGTCCTTCATTCTTATATGATTATAACCCAAGAAACCATCCATAAATGAAAACAGTTCAAACCCAGCAGTACTGTCTACCAGAACGTCTATGTGCGGTAATGGGAAGTCATCTTTAGGACTAGCCTTGTTCAAGTCGCGATAGTCGATGCAAACCCGAACTCGGCCATCCTTCTTCATGACTGGCACGATGTTGGCCACCTAGGTAGGGTATTGGGCGACTTCGACGAATCCCACTTTCAAGAGCTTCATAACTTCCTCCTCTATTTTCTTCGAAAGCCTAGGTTTAGTTCTTCGTAGCCTCTGTTTCTTGGGCGGCATGCCGGGATTAGTAGGCAAGCCATGCTCCACAATAGAAGGGTCTAAACCTGGCATATCAGCGTATGACCAGGCAAAGATATCCTGGTAATCCTTCAGCAATTGGACAAGGCGTTTGGCTTCATGTTCGGGAAGGGTTACCCCTATCTTCACCTCTTTGGGTTCTCCGAAATCACTCAGGTTGATAGTGATAGTTTGATCTACCGTAAGGACTTTAGGCTTCTCATGATGCTCTAAATTGCGTTGAATATATGAGGAATCATCGAGTTCGCCGGCATTATTGGGATCAAGCTTGGTGACGCATAATTCATCGGAATGGACCGTTCCCGTACCCTCAGGTGACACAAGATTGGCCCTGAAACATAAAGTAAGGGATTCAGAAGGACAAACAGGGCTAACATTACATTTTTTGTAATTAATTTTTTTTTGTGTTTTTGTTTTTCTGAAATTCATTTCGAAAAGGTTTTAACACGAGGAAGCATGAAGAAACCCAGGCCTCAGAATTCTCCTTGGACTATATTTTCTTTTATCGGTTGGATATCATCACCGGGCTGGTTTGATATACCTCAACATGCCCTCAAAAATGAAAATAACTTGTAATTTCATTGTTTATCTCGAAATGAATTATATTTATTGAATGGAAATTGCAACAATCAAATCCTAGAAATGAAAATCGAAAGCAGCACCCGAGATGGGGCAAGTCCTAGAAAGTAGTAAAAATTCCCACGCAGGGGAGTGTGTGAAAAAGTAAAAGTTTTACTCTTGTGGGCCTGTGCCCATTCCCTCTAACGGTCCTTTTTCGATAGCTCCAATGAAGACATTATCGAACAGGGCCGTGATTCCATCCATTGCATCTTCAGAACTCTCTGTCATTTGAGGTGTTAGATCATCCATACCTCCCCATCCGTTAGGGACAATGTCAAGGGGGTCAACAAAGAAGCTCGGGGGTGCTAAGTACTTCACATAATAGTCGAACTTGCCGCTCAGCTGCCCCAGAGTGTCGATCACTTCTTTCTCTTCGTGCATCATCCTCGCAGGGCCTGGGAATGTGGTGCGGATGTGTGGAAGCAACCTACCCCGCCCGAGTTCTCCATTGTTCGACCCTTCATTGGATTGATGTCTATTCTGCTCAACTCCTTGACCTCGACCTCTACCATATCCGCGTCTCTCATTGTTCGGCGCAGTTGACCCCTCATACCCCAATCCAGAAGTGCGGGGTCTTTGAGAAACTTCGACCGGTCGGCGGATACCTTGACCATCCCTGCCAAGGTCTTCGCCCGGAATGAAGCCCTAAGATACCATTACTCTTCCAACCATTACTGCAGCATTTGACACCTCAGGAACTGGCGGTGATGATCCTCTAGACGCATGAATGGTCGATACGAGCTCAAGCGACTGATAGCTCGATTCAATTTTGCAGTCCGGCTCGACATAAGGGATAGCCGTTGCATGATAAATCGGGTGTTCTTCTTCACCGTGTACCATGGCTAACTTTCTTTCCACAACGAACTTCACCTTCTGATGTAGACTGGATGGTACAGCACCAGCAGTATGAATCCATGGACGTCCCAACAGGAAATTGAATGTGGTGGGAATGTCCATAACTTGGAATAGGACGTTGAACGTTGTTGGCCCTATTTGTATGTCAAGGTGTATTTCTCCCATCACTTCTTTCTTCGTTCCGTCAAAGGCTCGCACGGAGGTTTTCGCAGCATTTATTCTAGACGGAGCTACGTGTGAGGCCTTGTATTTGACAGAAATATACAGTGCCTTGGTATGTCCTCTCCCTTCTATAGGGAATTCCTCATCCGAAAAGACCGTAAGGTTTTTGAGGAGTATGGAACCCACAAACTCTTCCAATTTCTCATGATCAATCGTCTCTGGGACGTGGACTTCACTTAACACCTTCATTAGGGCCTTTTGATGTTTGACAGATGTCTGGAGGAGTTCAAGTAGAGAGATTTGCGCAGGCATCTTGCGCAGTTGCTCAACTATGCTGTATTCATTAGCCTTGATCACAGCCAGGAACTCTTTAGCTTCTTCATCCGTGACAGGTTTTGCAGGTTGAGCATTTGCTTGGCCATAGGCACGTTCAGATCTGGTGACTAAGTCGACATCGAGACTGTAGGACCAAGGGACTGCCTTATCATCGGAGTATTCGTACGGTTGAGGTATCTCGATCACTATCCCTTCATTGGCTGCAAGCGTGCTTATCACGATCTCTTCCTCATCGGTCGCGTCTTCGAGCGGAGGCATGTCTTTAGGCAAAGGATCGAGTTTGTCCTTCCCGGTGTTTAACGTAGCAAACTCTTCGTCCCAATTAATGATGACCTCGGAGATAGTAGAGACGATGCCGGTGTGGTCAGCATAAACGATCAACCCAGTCTCTACCATCCTTGAGATTCTTTCTCTCATGATAGCCAGGGAAAGGACCTCATTACTCGGGTAATAACCGGCTTTCACCAACTCGCTATAGACGTCAGCAGTGTACACCTTGACGTTCTTGATTCGACCAACATTGAAGCTAAATATGGCATTCACGTTGCTCGCGTGATCAGGGAGCGGGTTACTCTGAACATTCAGCTTAACGGGTTGAAATGAGAAAGCCTTAGTGTCCAGGAGGTTTTGGATTCGGTGCTTGAGGATAGGGCAATCGTCGGTTGAGTGCCCCAGCTCGCCCATGTGATAATCACATTTCTTTGTCGGGTTATAGTTATAGAACTGCTCAGGATTGGGCCGCTTTGGCTCGGTAGTAAACAAGCCTTTTTTCCGGAGCACTGCCAATACTTGAGACAACGATCCATGGAGGGGGGTGAATTGCCTCTTGTTGTTCCTCCTCTGAAAAGGTTGACGATCCGCATTTTGGTGCTAAGCTTCTGCTACTTGGATTGCTAGAACTGGGTTAGTATTCCACCGGCTCAGTTGGTTATACGTCACATTCACTTCTGCTGCCGGTTCTTTCTTCTTCCTCGCACCAAATCTTTTGGTCGAGGAAGATGGCTCCACAAACCACCCATCCTTCAGCCCTATCTCGATTTGTTTGCTTATGGGGATGAGTTGGTTGAAGTTGTCAGCTGGAATGGCCACCATTTGATTACGGTACTCAAATGGGAGAGTTTTCACAAACATCCTTTTTAACTCACTGTCTATAGGTTCCGGGGCGACTTGAGCGGCTATATTCCTCCATCTGATAGCGTAGTCTTTGAAGAACTCAGTCTTTTTCATCTGAGCACGTTCGAGGTCATCACGGGTCAGAATGATGTCTGTTATGAACCTGTATTGCTTTAGGAATGCTTCACTAGCTTCCTTCCAGGTTTTGAGGTCATTTATCTTCCTTATGAGATATCAGTTCAAAGCAGGACCCGTTAGACTTGCTTGAAACGCATGGATCATCAGGAGTTCATTATCCACGTACGAGGTCATCTGTACGTTGTACAACTGCAGGTGGGCTTTTGGGCAGGTGGTGCCATTGTATTTGTCAAAGTCCGGTATCTTGAACTTCTTTGGGATTTTGATTTGTGAGTACAGGGACAGATCGATCGAAGGTGAATCCTGTGAGCCCTCGAGCTGCTTCACTCTCTCCTCGAGTTTGTTGACTCGCTCATCAGGCTTAGGTTTGTTGACGAGAATCTGGACGGGGTCATCTTCCAAGTCAGGAATATCGTCATTTTCCTCAAGATCAACATTCTTTCCACCTTTATGCTTTGGAGCTGATGCCTCGAGGGACGTTGGAACGGGGGTCGACTGAAGAGTCTTGATTTCAGCGGACATCTGTTGCATTGCGATGATGAGTTGCTTCATCTGGTCTTCCATACCAACAACATGCTCTTGCAAGTCGGTTTGATCGGCCATTCTGGCTCTAGACCGTGTACGAATGGGCGATCGTGATCGGTCCGTAGTTACCTAATTTGAAATAAAACAGGCATACATAAGTGTCAAGCAAAATCATACGCCGATCCATGACATTGGCCTAACCGCTTTGAATTAAAAAGACCTCTTTATTGAAATGACGAAAAAGTTTTACAACAATTGTAACTTGAAAAGAAAGTAGACACGAGCGTCTCAATTCCTAAACAAATTTGAAACTAAGACTGAAATGAAAAAAAGACAAATTCAAGCTTTTCTATTTAACTTGATCTATAGACATATGGAGGCGACTTCCTTCTTCAACTGCTCATAAGCTCGAGCTATCTTGGCTGCCTTTTCTTGAGCTTCTTCGACCTTTCTTTTGAGGCGGTTGTTCTCTGAGCGATTGGCGGTCTTGAGAGGTACCTCAGGTATTTTCGGGAGTAACTCCTGTGAGATTTTGTACCGTCGAATGTAGTTGGCCGTTGCGAAATAGGACTTATGCTCCCCCTTGAGTTCTCCTTCGGGTCGAGCTATCTTTAACACACGGCATTTCTTCCACATCTTTTGGAGCTGAGCTACAGTCTCTTCATGATCTTCACCCTCGTCAGAGAAATCAATAAGGAGGAGCTCCGGTTGCAACGCCGGAGGGAGCCCTTGGAGAATCTGGTATTGACGAGAGACTCTGGCAGGATAGTATTCGATTGCGCCAGTGAAACCCAGAAGTGGCACCGGTCCAACACCATTACACGTAAGCCGAGCTTCCTCGACATTGAACTAGATAGCATGCCATTGGAAACCTTGGGGTCTAGCGTTTTTCATGAAAATGATCCATTCGGAGTGATGATAATCGGGCGCATTCCCTTGTTTTTCTTTATAGCTTAAAATGGAATGGCTGGAATCGCTAAGTTCGGATATTTTGAGTAAATTGCCACATCCTTTTATGTGAGACAAAAACCAGATTTGCAATAGTTCAAGGGGTGCATGAAACGTTTTGTCAATATTTTGCTTGAATTTAGTGAGAGAAATGAAAGTCTCAGCTAAAATGGTGTTGATATAATTCTTTTTAAGATAGACTTGTTGGACCAACCATGCAATTGACGGATTACATGCATTCTTGCAATGAGGAAAAATCACGAACCCAAAGAATGCCAACAAGAAGATTCTGCCCTTTTGAAAAGATGTGGCTTTTTCAAAATATTGACTCAGGAATGAAAAAGGACATGACCCACGATTCGCTTTCAAAACTTTTTCCAATTCATCTTTTTCGGCATTCAAAAATTCTGAACATATCAGAGTGGAATCGATTCCCAAAGGTGGTGTAATTAACTCCGACCCTAAAGGTTTTCCAATGAGCACACTATATTCTTCCAAAGTCGGGGTGAGCTCATGCTTACCGAATATAAATGTGGATGTCTCGGGGCACCAGAAGTGGGCTAATGCTCGAACGAGGCCGGTACGGACTTTGACTTCTAGTAGAGGGAGCAGCCTTCCGATGTGGCCCTCAACTAGCTTGCGGTTGGTCGGACTAAGTAGGTTCCACTAGGCACGGAGCTCGTCTTTAGGAGAATCGAGAATCCGGATGTCTGTCCCTCCCATAGTGTATAGACCAAGACTCACGACCGACCTAATGTCATGAACCGACAAAAAAAAAACGAAACGTAAATAAATTACGAGATAAAAGTTGAAGAAAACTTACTTTCACCGGGTAGAGAGATGGCAATCACATAGACATACGCATGAAATGTGAGGTTCGATTTCTACCTAGACTCTGGCTTGCAAAGTGGAGACCCAAGTATTACCGAGCTAAACCAGTCATGGTGGTGGTTAAGTTGGGATTCCCCTGACTCCGGCTTAGTCAAAGAGCCGACCCGGGTTGCAAATGGGGCAACCGTGGTAGGTATTCAATGACACCATGAAAGAAAATTTCGGGACCGAGGAGGGCGACCCGTACCACATGGTTTTGGTCGGGGTATCCACTACCTCAGTACCATCCTAAACCTATGCCGCCCAGGTCCGACAGCAGGTAGTGTGTGCGGTGTAATGTAAATGTAAGGCATGCACAACAGGTTATATCAAACAACGCTCCGTGCATAAATTAAACCATACATCCGAACACCTCCCTGCAAAACAAGGGTTAACAATCACGCCTCCCCTTATACCTCCCATACTATCACATGCCAATTTTTGGGCCTGGGAAGCCACAGGTAAATTGTAATATCCTCAATTTCAATCCCTGGGAAATGATTATGATTTAAGTTTGGTGGTTTTCCAATCGGAACTAATTTTACTGTTGTTTTGGAAAACCCAGTTTTGGATCCTTTATACCCCTTCATTTTATTATTTTTGGGGAGAACTTTGTCGTCCGAATTGCCAAGCACTTTCTTCTTGAAAGTTGTTCCAAACATCTTAAAGTTTTACATGATTTAATTTCAGAATTTTTGGAGTTGATATGAGTGGTACAATGGCCTGATTTTCGGACCGTGTGAAACTGTCCAGAAGGGTATTTCGGTGATGTTTACACTGTCTTTATTTTCTACGAGCTTTTATGGGCCGATTTTGGAAAAGTTTCCTTGACAAAAGTTGTTGAGAACGTCCTTTTCTATAAAGTGTATAAATTTGGGAATTTTTGAAGATCATTTGGATTCTGGACAGAGCTTAATTTGAGAAAGCAGAGTCCTATTTCAGCGAACTGTTTTTAGTTTGTTTTTGAGCTACTAAAAATGGTGTTTATGGAAAGATTCCGAATTTATGTTCTTCACGAGAAATGTTTTTTAAGGGCTTGTTTATGACATATTCAAAATTGAGAATTTTCGGAGTCCATTTACTATGTTTTCAAGTCTGATTTCGTGAACAGTGCAAAACTGTCCGGTTTTGTCAGATTTCAAAGATTTAGCATTTTCTATATGAGAACGTTGGAATTTGGACTTGATGTCTTCTGGTGATTTAAAATACACGTTCTGAGCTTTCAAATGAGATATTTTTATGCACTAATTGGAGGTCGGACCAAGGGGAAAACGAAAAAGAGAGATAAGCTTGGAATTAGATGATTCTAGAAAAGTCAAAACTTGAAGCCCAAGTTGGAAATGAATGGTCTAGAATGAAGCTTGTTCAAGAAGCCTAATTAAGGGCCATAAGACTTTAGGGACCCCTTTCATCATGACTAGCAATAAATGAATGAAGACTTGGAGGCCTTGTCATGATGACTATGTATCTTCTTGAGCAAGTTGGTCAAGAACTTGAGGAACAAGTTGGACTTGGAAGAATCTAGAAATGGTCAAAGCTTGAGGAGCAAGCCTTGACTCCTAATCTTGGTGAGCAAGGTTGGCTTGCCTATAAATAGGCTTAGTCCTCCTTTAGTTCCTCACACCATCTCCTCTCCCTCTCTCTTCTTCCTCTTGCGTACGCCACCGTCCTCTTTTTCAAGCCGCACGCCACTTGCTTTCTTGTTTCCTTGCCAAGAGAGAAATAGAGAGAAGCCTAGAGAGAGAGAAAGAGAGAGAGCTTACCAATTAGCCCGTGTCTCTTTTGTGGTTTGATCGAGTGTGGAATCCACGTCCGAGGCTCGAGTGTTCGTGAACCGTCCAAGAGTCGCTGAGACTCGTGTGTCCTTCACATGCTTCGTTTTTCTCTAGTTCTTGTTTAATTGTTGAGTAAGTGAATTCCTTAATATCGGGAAAGGATGTTGAGATGCGTTGTGACGTGGTTTGCTTGGACTGTTTCTCGGTCGTTTGGTTGGTCGTAGTTAGTTCATTTCCTCGGTTTGATCGTGTTTCATGTTTGATGTTGATGTTGTTTTGAGATAGAACCGAGCCTTGATTGATAAAGTGTACATGAGATAGAATCGAGCCTTGATTGATAAAGTGCACATGAGACAAAACCGAGCCTTGGTTGGTAACAGAGAGTTGGATGGTAAGGTGTATATGTTATAGCCGTGCGTGATGTTCTCTTGTATGAACTTTGCTATTGATCTGCCATCGATGTGGGTGCGGTAAGGGCCGATTTATGTTAACGGCGATCGATATATCCTCGCTTGATATTAGTGTTTTCATTTGCTGAGTCTCCCCGACTCATCCCCCGTTTTTCCCTCTCAGGTCAGGTCCATAGGATGGTCGAACGGACGACGGCGGCAGGGGGAGTGTAAGCCATGTTGGAGTTCGGGGAAAGCTAGGAGCTGTGAATTCGAAGTAGTGGGCTTAAGACACCCAAGCCATAACCTGTTATGTGTAAATGGCTAAAAGTGAATAAGTTCGCTTGTAAAATATGTTTGCGTGTCTTGTAAACATAAGGTTTGCTCATGATGCTATTTGTCTTGAATCCCGCTGTTGTTTTTAATGTGATTGTCCCGAGATATGCTTCCGCTTGTGTTTAAAGAAAGATAATAATGAACGGGACGTCACGTTTATGACCCCGAGGTTGGGGGTGTTATACATAACGCAAGAACATTTAATACCTTAAAACGTTAGGGACGTACTTGGGATCCTCGCTGCCAAACAAATATATTTTTCAAAAGAAAAATTGGCCTAAGTTCATTAAGAGTTTTAGCTAATCCCCAGTGGAGTCGCCAAACTGTCGCGACCTAAAAAACTTCTTCATTCTCAGGCTAATGGATTATTAAGACAGCTTAATTTGGGCCCTCCCAAACCCTACCAATTCGCAACTTAGGGTTTAAGTCTTTAACGTGCAAATATTTTCATGCTCGGAGTTGCCACTAATCTATTTGTGGTAGGTCGATTAGAAACCTAAATAAAATATTGGGAGATATGTTTTATTCTTACGAACCAGATATTCTAAGCCCGGGGATTTGATTACGATAGATCTAGTCTAACGCCCTTTCAGTACCTTTTCTTTTCAAAAAATGTTTTGGCAGGCAGTTTGGATCCATTTTAACTTAATTACTAACATGTGAGGTGTTCATGCGGGTGCGCAAATCACCAATTTAACACCCAGGAAAGCATTAAATAAATTGCAAGTTTGGAAGAATTACTTGCCTCAAAGCAACGTAAGCATCTGCATTGTTAGCTAGAAAATCACATCGACAACCCTAATATGATTTCTAATTAACAAGCAATTCACTCAATTTTTTTCCTTTTTCACTTATTTAAATGAAAGTTAATCTATATGCAATGACGTGCAAAAATGACATACGAATTAATGCAACCTAGACATGCAAACTATATGTCATGCAACGACGTGACCTAATTCTAATGACGGGCAAATGAATTATTTTTAGTATTTTTTTTTATGAAATTCGGAATTAAAATATGCCTAAATTAACATACAACCAATGATGATTTAATCTACCCTAGCATGATTTCTTTTTGGGATTTTTGTGAAAATTCGGAATTATAAATTACCTAAATTAAGAATGCAATCTATCCTAAGATGACTCTTTTTGGGTTTTTTATGAAAATTCGAAATAATAAAATAACATGAATAATCCGTTAGGATTAAAATAATACCTAATTTAAACTAGAAAACATGCCACCTTAAGTCCCAATTTAAATTAAATAATTATCTCATCCTTTGGGATATATTCAAAACCTAAACATGCAAAATTTTTAATTAAATCACAAAACAGATTTTTTTTTTGGGTTTTATATAAAAGAGGAAAAGCAATTTAAATAGATAGATAATCACCGCAATTAAACCCAATCCACGCGATTCGCCAGATTTGTTTCACACTCGGATTAGACACAAAAATCGAACCATCGGTCATATCTATAGGGTTATAGATATTGACGGATAGTCGATCATTCAAATTTGGAAAGCAGATAAAAATTATTATCGTATCCAAGTGATTATGGATAGGATAATAATTTTCCGTATCGCCGTGTATTGGACCTTAAGGATAAGGTCGGATAGTCGTCCAGATACGTTGCTAAATTAGGAACGATTCCTAATTTTGAATATTTTCAAAATATTGTAGATATATCGAACATTATCCTAAGATATCTAATTATCCATATGATATCCATGAAATATTCAAAACATGAAAATTAGGAAATTAAATATTCTGAAAATTTACTGGATAATACCATTACCTAATTTGCAGATAATCTCCAAATTCGAATCGACTCGGGATCAAACAACCGGCGACGACGGGTTTGACGAAACACGGCAGGGCAGGTATCAGTGTGCTGTTCCGGTGGCGGTGACGTCGGCACCGGCGGGGTCAATGGCGACGGTGACTAGCGGTTGCTCGGTGGGGCTCCGGCAGTGGCGAGTAGAGGCGGCGGTGCAGCTCACCGGCGAGGCAGCGACGGCACAGCTGGGGCAGCTGTGATGAGGCGGCGATAGCGAGGCCACGGCAAGGCTGCCCGGCGGACTGTGGACGACGGCGGTGCTGCTGGCGACGATGACAAGGCGGCGGCGGCAGTGCTGCTGGCGCGGGGCACGACTGGCGCGGCTCTGGGCGATGGGGACAGCGACGGTGCAACTCCGGACAGCAACTTGCAGGCGGGAACGGCTATAGTGATCCTCCGTGGCTATTCTGGACAGAGGCAGGGACTTCCGGCGCTGCTTCGGGATGCAGCGAACGGCGGCGGTGGCAGGAGACAGCGACGGGAGGCGGTTGCACACGGCTGGACAGGGCGGAGGTGCAGCACGCGTCCGGGGCAGCAGTGACGCGTCGCGGCGGTTGGCACGGTGGAGCACTATACGCGGCGAAGGGTACGGCGGGGCGAAGCTGTGGACGGCGAGAGGCGGCGTCCGACGTGCGGTGGGAGGAGGCGTGAGGCGTGCGACGCGCGGGGAGGGGGCGGCGTGAATCTTCGCCGGTCTCTCCCTTCTTCTCACTTTCACTCTCACTTTCTCTCCAAAAATTTTTGATTTGAAAATTATCGTGTCTCCCAAAATTTTGACCTAAACATGTTTATATAATACTAACCTAGGTCAAATAGATGGGCTTACTAATCCTAATGGGCTTAGGCTTGGGCTTAGGTTTAATTTAATTTAAATTGGCTGAATTAAGCTCAAAGCATAATGGGTTGAATTAAACTCAAATTAAAACAACCGAACCCCTTTGACTTGAAATTCCGGGCCTTTGGATTCCGAGCAAGCCGTGTTTTGTTCAATGAATTTTAAGTTCGTTCGCCATCGTCAATCCGATGCAAAATGCAATTAAACTAAAATGAACCTAAACTATATGTTATGCAATTTAAATATTTTTTTAGAGGTTAAAATTTAATCCCTAATTTTTATGTAAATTATGACTAAATGACGCGCCAAAATTTAGGTGTCAACAACCACAATTTAATTATAGTTTAAAAACACGTCCGACGCATAAACTCTCATCTGTCTCCCATTAAACGGCGTCGGATTAATTCTGATCCTTCACGAAACATTCTCGCCATACACCATTGGCTCTAAAGACCCAACTTGCATCCCGAACAGACCATCACAGCCCGTGAACAGTGATTCGCAGCTCGTGAATAGTAATTCACAGCTCGTGAATAGTGATTCACAGTTTCAATTTCACTTCAAATTGATCTCCAAAAATTTCCAAAATAATCCTCAAGGTCCGCCACACATTCCCGACCTACAACCCCAACGTTTCTCATCCGAACAACTCTGATTTTAACCCAAAAATCAAATTATCCGCTTATACTCAATATCCTAAATCGGGTTTAGAGTATGACTTACCTAGTTCTAGACTAAATCAGCTAGAACGGGGAGCGGTGGCACAATATCGAATATGGCGGGGACTCACGGTGGCGTCCGGTTTGAGCGGCGGCGGTCCGGCGGCGGCGTGGGTCTTGCTCGGCTGAGACCCATGGAGAGAGAGAGGGAGGAAAAGAGAGAGAGGGACGGCTAGTGGTGGCTTGCAACGGTGGGTAGTGGCGCCGGCGTACGGGCGGCAGTGATCGGCGGTGATGGCTCGGCGGCGATCCTGCAAAGAGAGAGAAAGAGAGAGTGTACGGTGGGAAGCGGAACTTCACGGCAAGGAAAGAAAAAAAGGGGGGGTCACGGCCAAAATGGGGGAAAATGAAGTGAAGAGAGAGAGATAAGAGAAGATAAGGTAGTCTTGACCAAATAGTGTTCTTGACCCAAAAGGTAATATTACCAAAATGCCCCTCTCAACCATTTTTGATCCGACGATTCAAATTCGATCTAATCTTGATTCGACGGTCGAGATTGATTCTTGCCCAAAAATATCCAAGGGCATACTTGTAATTTCTCAAAAAGTTCAAGGACAAAATTGTCCAATCAAAATTTTAGGGCAAAATGACCAAAATGCCCTTTACCCATAAAACATGCCCTTTAATAAATCCTAGGGGTATTTTGGTCACTTTCTCAAATCGAATTTTTCCGAAGGATTTAAGCGCACCAAAAATTGACATGTGTCACGTGCAACGTCATCCTAGCAATTCGTCGCGACTTCCTAATTTTCCGGTGTCCAATTTGAGCGAAAATTCCATAATTAAATTCTATTAAACGCAACTCGAGCGTTTCTCGAGCTAACGAGCGGCTTGCTGGGGAAATTCGCAGAATCGACTCACGACTGATACTGAATCGAGTCACGTGCAAGTCCGTTCGGTACGTAATGATCTCGATTGTCATTAAAATCGCAAACTGACCCCTAACTATCCTTGGATCGGCCAACAGTGGCTCAAAATATCACTTCTACGATTTAATGGTCGAAATCCATTTACGATCGAATTTTTTTTTAGTCGTGCGAATTTAACTTCCACTAATAGCCTTTCCCTAATGGTTAGCATTCTCAGGAATGATCAGTTCCGGGCGAGAAATTTACTACGAGCACATTTCATAAAACTCAGTTATTTCATAATTTCCAATTGGCGGAAATTTCGGAACGTCACAAAGGAAGCAAAGAAAGGGGAGGCGATTTTCTTGCGACCTTAAAGATCAAGGATCCTAAGGGTGAAAGGAGTGATTTCCCAATGAAGGTAACCCAAGCCCTCGACTCTTTCAAGGACATTATGCCTCTCGAGCTACCAAAAAAGCTATTGCCTCAAAGGAAGATGGATCATCGGACCAAGCTAGTGCCTGACACTCGACCACCTGCCATAGCACCTTATCGCACGGTGCCCCCTTTCTCCCCCTGAATTGGAGGAACTATGAAGACAACTGAAAGAGTTGCTCGATGCGGAGAATATCCAACCATCAAAGGCTCCATTTGGGGCACATCATCGGGGGTGGACGAGTGATGATGGATTCGACCAAGATCCAAGCCATTGTGGATTGGGAGCCGCCGACCAAGTTAACGGAGCTAAGGTCATTGCTTGGCCTCATGAACTATCGGCGGTTCATCTAAACTTATTTGAGCATCACCGTGCCACTCATGGACATGTTAACAAGGAGAAGTCGTGGGAGTGGACGGCTCGATGCCAAAAGAAGTTTGATTGGTTGAAGCAAACAATGACCAAGGAGAAACTAATGCTTCCGATTATGCTATTGGTGGTGTCCTAATGTATGATAGGCATCCAATGGCATTTGAATCAAGGAAGCTGAATGATACCAAATGGCGGTATACGATCTAAGAGAAGGAGATGACCACGATGATCCATTGCCTTCGGACATAAAGGCACTATCTCTTGGGATCCCGATTCGTCGTAAGGATGAACAACATGGCCACGAGTTACTTCCAAACCCAAAAGAAGTTGAATCTAAAGCAAGCTCGTTGGCAAGACTACCTAGCAGAATTCGAATTCGACTATGTGCTTGAGTACAAGCCTGGGAAGGTGAATTTTGTGGCCGACACTCTTAGTCGAAAGATGGAGCTGGCAAATATCAGTCAGCTCGAGTGTCCATGGAATGAGTGGATCAAGGAGGGGCTAAAGCACAACCAATCACTAAGGCACTCCTTGAGTATGCACGAGAGGGCAAGACTCGACAATTTTTGTGTGAAGGTGACCTGCTTTACACTAAGTGGCGATGACTGTCCTATGTGAATGCCCATGATTCTAAGTGGGCAGGTCATTCGAGGATTCATCGCATTATGGCGCTTGTGGAGGATCGGTATTATTGGCTTCACTTGCGCGACCACGTTGAGGCATATGTGAAGACATGTCTTGTGTGCCAACAAGACAAGCTTGAGCAACAGTCATCGGCCAAGCTATTAGAGCCACTTCCTAATAGGAAGCATCTATAGAAAGAGTGTTTCCATGGACTTCATCATGAATTTGCCTAAGTCCGAAGGGCGTCAGACTCTCATGGTCGTGGTATATCAGTTTTCCAAATATGCAACGTTCATGCCCGCATCAAAAGATTGTTCGGCCGAGGAGGCGGCCAAGCTATTCCTAAAGCACTTCGTTAGGTATTGGGGAGTACCGCAAACGATTGTGAGAGATTGTGATCCTCATTCACTGGTAAGTTTTGGACCAATCTCTTTAAGTTGCTAGGGTCAGATTCAAACTTGTCCGCAAGCTTGCATTTCCAAACCAACGATCAAATGGAATGGGTTAATGCACTTTTAGAGTTGCACCTTCCATACTACGTAATAGGTGAATTTAGCAAAATTGATTGATGTAGCCCAATTATCCTACAATCTTCAAAGATCATCACGGGGCAACAACCACTCACTACGGTTGTAACGGGGTATAAGGGGAGTAACCCATCCGCTTTCAAGTTTGCCAAGGAGTAGCATGAGCAGGTGGACTTTGTTTGGACTTGTCTACACAAGGCCTCGAAGCGTATGAAGAAGTGGGCCAATAAGAAGCAACGGCACGTGGAGTTTCAAGTTGGGGACTTGGTGTTGGCCAAACTACACCTAGTCCTTGATACAAGGGCATAAGGGGTTGAACCATTGCTACAAAGGGTCATTCTAAGTGTTGCATCGAGTCAAGAAGGTCGCATACAAGCTATAACTCCTGCCAAAACTAAAGTGACATATGGTGTTCCACGTTAGTATACTTAAACCTTTCCATGTAGACGAAGAAGGCCTGGATCAAGGGTAGTCGCAATGGGCGCCACTTAGGGCTAAAACTTCATGTGATCGAGATGTCAACTTCGTCATGGTGGATCGAGTCATATGGAAACAATACCGTGCGCCGAAGCGAGAATATATGATCCGATGGAAGGGTCTTCCGAAGAATGAAACAAGTTGGGAGCTCAAGCAATCTCGTTGGTAATTCAATAAGCAAATCGACGCTAGAAAATCGGATCGTCCTCGAGGTTTTCTCAATGATGGATCATGACTAATTCATGAAATGAGCAAGCGGACCCCGAGAATTTTAACTCTTAGGGTTTTCTTGGATGTTCTAGAATACTCTTGGGGGCGAGCTATACTCTAAATATATCCTTTTGTAATAAATGGAGGTAGATGGTAGTTGGGGAGGTGTGATCTCCACCGTTAGATTGAGGAGAGATCTACGGATACGGTCGGTCTTGTACATCTCATTCTCACAAAAGCAATACAATTCCATAATTTCTCTCTCTAAAGTCTCTCTCTCTCTCTCTCTCTAAGATCCTTGTGAGCGAGTGACCGTGGGAATCAACCTCCACCTACGTTAACAGACGAGTTGGATGATGTAGACTCTATACAAGCATAAATGAAGGGTTTATTATCTCTGGTCAACCATTTGAAGATAGAAGTTTCAAGGATGATAAGAGAAAGAAAGAGTTATCAAGTGTTGATTGCATTATTATTGTCTTGTTTGGTCTATTTTATACTCAAATGTAAGTGAGTGATGAGAAGAAGTATCTTAGTCTACTATAGTTGTGAAAATCAGTGGAATATGTACTTGTATTGTGTAATTTGTAAATATATTTGTGTTGTAGGTTTGCTGCAATTTTTGTTTGTATGCAATATATGGTGGAAATTGAAGGTTGGAATTCATTGGTTGTGAGCACTTACAAGTTCCCTTGATTAGTTGTGTATTCTCAATCTTAATCTTGGTTTGGCTTGTTTTTTGTTGAGATATTTGGTTTGCTGATAAAGTTTTGCTGGTCTGCTGTAATATTTGCTAGAAACGCCCAAATTAAGGAGTGATAACAAGTTGTTGAGTGATTATTTCAATGTCATTAGTTATAAATAGTGATCATATGAGTGCCGAGTTTTTCTAAAAGTAATCACTTAAGTACCAATCATGGTTCAAAAGTGATCACTTGTACTGCATAAGTTTTAAAAAATGGATAAGTTGGTTTCATATTTTTTTTCGCTTGTACTGCACCATAACATACCAAATGCATTACCTTACCAAAAAAAAAACATACCAAATGCATTGTGCTCAGCCATCGATGCACTTGGCCACTCTCATCCATAATCCTTGAGCCTGTCCCCTAAACACTAGCACAATGCAAGTTTTCTTCTTTGGAGGACTCATCTTTGGTGTAGCCCTTGACTCTTCAATGGGGCCACATTGAGAGATAAGTACCTCCGAGCTTCTCCCATGCTACAACAACATAACCATATTATGACCAAAATATGAAATACAAATACCATAACAAATTAAATGCACAAGTCCTACAAAATTTACATTCAAAATAATCATTCCAGTTCGTTCGTCTGTGCAAAGGCCATAATCATATTACCTTATCCTTTTCCCAAGAACCCCTCTTTTTCACTATGGTGCCTCACTTTTAGCAATTTGTGGGAGAGCAACCTGTGCAGTTCATCATCTTCTCACCTGAGAAAGACATAAAAAAAATTAAATTTGAGCTCATAAAATAACACAAAAAAATACAAGTCATGTATAACTTTCTGAATATTTCTTTGTCTGTTCAACAGTCGACTTAGTGGTTGCTGCTGCTATCCTGTCTGCACCTGTCCCTACACCTAACCCCATAATAGGGCCTTCTATTAGCCCTTCAGCTAGTCCTACACCTGACCCTACAGGAGGGCCTTCTATTTGTCCTTCAGTTGGCCCTGCACTAGCCCTATAGGAGGCCCTTCTATTAGCCATACATTAGCCCCTGTATCATCCTGCTATTCCTTATGTTGCTTCTTCAGCGCACATCCTTTCTTATTGTGCCCTTCCTTACGGCAATAGGAGCACCTCATCTTTGCCGTAGTCTTGGTTGTCCTCTGACATGAGATCTCCCTTCTACATTCTTTGTCTCCTTTTTAGCTTTCATATTTGCTTCTTTAGTGGCAAAGGTATAGAGGCATCATCATTTATTGGCTCCCAGAATTTGCTACTTTACATAGGCTGCATCATGGATTGTTATGAAACAAGGTATGTGCTTTTCTTGTACTGGCCATCTTCGTAATCCTCTGGGTTTTGTCACTTCATTTGGATAGCACAAATGGTATGAGCACAAGGAATTCCAATTAGGCTTAACATAAACACTTTCTCATCTTTAGGTGGACGACATACTTATCATTATTGTTCATTATCTCATAGCCATTGTCTTCATTTCAAATTGGATGGCAGAACCTACTAGCAGCCAAGTTCTTATCCAATCTCTCCGTAATCCTAGGATCACATGTTTGTGCAGCCTAGTCATGATCATAACTTGAATATCTTCAAGCATACTGATGATTGGTTTGCACATCACCTCTATTATTCTGACATTAAAAGCTTCACTAAGGATGTTATCAATGATGTTGCATTTGAGTTCTTCACTAAAGAAGGCCCTATACCAATGCTTAGCTTCTGTTTGGAAGAGTGTTTCCAAATCCTCCTTTGTCAGCTACAACAGCCCCTGTTTGACTAATCTAAAATCAACCATGTTGACGCACTTTGCTATTTGCCAAAATTACTTCTACAGCTTAACTCCTTTGTCATTCTTTGCCTAGTTTGCGTATATATGCCTCTCACACATTCTATGCCCAGTATATGACATCAACTCAACCAATGCAGGAACAAGTCCCTGCAAAGTTCAAACAAACAAATACAAGTAAGCAAAAATATGTGATTAATTAATATAAACAAGCTAATAACTGACAATGACATTACCTTTTGTTGGCCACTCATGAATGCCCAACCTCCTCCATTCTCAATCTCAAGGTCGGCCATTAAATTTTGTGGGAATTAGGATCAAGTGTTCTTGTTCTCTATCTTGACAACAGCCCAAGCTAGTGGAAATATTTAATTATTGGCATCTCTCCCAACAGTAGCTAACAACTCTCACTTACATAATCCCTTAAAAAAAATATCCATCTAATCCCACAACTCTTCAACTACTAGCTAAAAATCCTCGTTTGCTTTTGCATGCATCAACGCAAACATAAAATCTATCAAACTTAGGCTCATAGTTAGGCAATGGCCTATCAACAACCTCTACATATACTCGACTAAATGAGTTTTGAAGCACGCTTTCACAAGCATAATCCTAAATTTGGGCATATTCTTCCTTAAACCAACCCATTAGTATTTTCATCACCCTTTGCTTCGCTCTTTTGTACTGACTTCTCGACACATTAACCCCCACCTGCTCCTTCACTAACTACTGAAACTAAGGACTCTTGATCTCGGGCATCACCTTCATAGTATTAAAGAATTGCTTTGACAACCATGCATTTGTTACCATTTTATTGTCAAACATGATGGAACAAGTATGTTCATCCTGGAAATACCTAATTTGGAATGACCCCTTCCAATTGGTTGTGATTGCTTATTTGAGCTTGAAAACATCGAAATATCGAAAAGTATTTAACTAGAGAATAAAATTGAACATCCTAAGCTACGATTTGATAGAATGTACGTCAAAATTGAACATTGTTTGTAACAGCCCGAATTTTGATGTAATTCTGGGATCAATGAAGTTAACATTATTTCGCATTTTATTTTAGTAAATCTCGCCCAGAGCTGATCACTCTTGGGATACTGACCAATAGGGTATAGCATTAGGAAGTGGTACGTGGATCAAGGACCCAAATCACAAGTCTAATCTCGATCTCGAGAGGTAATGAGAAAATATTTTGAACCAATATGAACCGATCTTAGGAAAGGCAACGGATTGGATTTAACCAAGGCCAACGACGTGCAATCGGATCGCAGGTGATTCTGCAAGACCAAAAGTACGCGTGGTTAGTCAATCATAAGCCTGAACTGTATGATCGTGATTCTCGGGACTAGCAATAGATTCTCATTCCCTCAAAGGATGGAATAGTCGTGATTCGGATAATCCTAGGTCGATACGCGTATATTCTAATCAGCCACCCGTTAGTGAGAGATCCTAAAATTTGAAACCGAGCGAATTCTGGAACACCTGATTTGACCCGGAATTGGATATCAATTTTCAACGGCTTAAGAGACTAACTTTGGAAATCAGACGTCATATTTCGCTGGCCACACACATTTGGAGTGTGTAGGGTTCAAAACTGGAGTTTCGGTCCGGGAATGAAAAATGACGATTTTGCTCTCGGGAGGCAGATTTGGATTCGGGGCCCGTATGCGGTTATTTCTTGGAACAAACGCCATTTTGGAGTGGCCACGCATGCCAGGAGTCGTTTTGGACCAAAACAAGAATTTCGACAAAAATTAGAAAATAATATTATTTTATTCCCGAAACTTCGCAGTCGATTTCCGGGGGCTTATGAAATGAATTTCGCGATTCCGACGCCATATTAGATTGGCCACGGATATATGGAACGCGTAGGTGCGAAAATTGGAGTTTCGCCCCGGGATGGAAAAATTACAATTTTGCCCCTGGACCCTGTACCGGGAATTTCGAATTTTGGACTGATTAGTGGGATTATTCTAATGATAAATCAGCTCAATTATTGGCCTTTTGACCGAAATGGCCCTAAATTATTTGGATAGGATCAACGAAGGCCGTCGGATGAAGGGTAAAATGGGAAAGTGCGCGGATGGGCGACACGTGGTGCGATCAGCCCACATATTTGACCACCATCTTCTCTCTCCTCCCTCATTCTGATCTGTGCAGCCTCTCTCTCTCCTCTCTCTCTCCCGAACTCCCTCTTCTCCCTCATCTCTCTCTCGGCCAAGCTTTAGCTGGAGCTCCACCGGCCGCCGTGAGCCACCGCCGGCGCCGCTGCTGCTCTCCCTCGCCACCACCAGTCCCCAGCAGCAACCCCGGCTCAGCACAGCCCCGCTTTTCCCCCTTTTCCAGCCCGTTTTTCCTTATTTTTCACTCTTTGCAGTTCTGGTTTTTGGACGCCCGGGGCTTCGCCGGAGCTCGTCCGGCCGATCCGTCGCCCAGGGCCGTCCCCCGTCGCCGTACGACCTCAGCGTCGCCGTACGTACAGTGTCCGTATGGATTTACTGTTCACGTTCGTACGGTCTCGCCGGGAACCGGTCGCCGGATTCACTGTTCACCAGTGTTCGGCCGCCGTTCCGTCGTCGTCGTGGGCCTAGAAAATTGTGAGTATAATTCCTAAACCCTGATTAGAACTGACAGTACGTTTTTCTAGACCGGTTTAGGTAGAATTGGTGCATTCGGGACAGGGTTAGGTATTACCGGTATTAGTTTTGAATTGAAATGTTGAATGGTATGTGTCCATAAATCTTGAGTGATTTAATGAGGTTTTTAGGAATGATCATTAAGTCCGAATTAAGGAAATGTTGATTTTCCTAGGACTAGATTTCGTACCGGGGCTAATTAGACCGTGATAATGGCTAATTGCATGGTTGAGATTGCCCAAAATGATTGACTTGGTGTTAATTGACATTGCTTGGGGCCAATCTCAATGTTGCCGTGTCAAATGTGTCACGTGCGAATTAATTGAATTTATTGTTGATTATAAAATATAATTATGGGCCACATGGTATTAATTGGCCGGTTGAACATATTGATTGTGAGTTAGGCACTGTATGATAATATCAATTCGACTGAGTGCCTGTATATGTTGAATGCTCATGGTACGCTGTGTGACATTGCATGGACAAGCATTCCGTGTGTTGGGAATGAAGTGTGTACTAATGTTATGCGGGAATGCGTGCCTGACATGAACATGTGATCACCATAATTGCCCGATGCGTTCACACCGAGTTCAGATAAAATTTGGGCTGTGTGCCGTGTGATCACACTAAGGTCTTCGGATCGTGGCCTTCGGGTCGTTCCCGGTTCTTCCGGAAGACGGCATTGACTGTGAGGAGATCGGTGTTGTGCCTAGAGCGTTTTGACACGGGCTAGAGACACTGGGCCAATAACGCTATATGCGGGCCATGAAGTGTAGATTGGCCTTCGGGTCGTGGTCTTCGGATCGAGTCTTCGGATCGTGGCCTTCGGGTTGGGCCTTCGGGTCGAATATTGAAATTAAAAATGAATGCCGAGTTAGTGTGCCGTGTGATTTAAATTGAGATTTGACACGTGTATGGCATCTTCAATTATATGATTGCATTAATTGTTACATTGATGCATATTATTTGGTGCATGACTTGAAAATGAGCACGTAGATTTATGAGCACGAATGTGACGTTCGAGTGATGAAATATGCCACGTGTTTGTCGTGGCTATATGTCATTAAATTGCCTAACCTGCAGGGTCCGTGTAATCGTAGGTCTGGGCCCGAGGGCCTAGGCTATTGTATGTGATATGTTGTTTGTGGTCAGGAGAATTGTACGTTAGCCTAGCCTAGGTTTAGGGGTTGTATTCACTGATATGTGTTCTCATTGGTGTTTAACCCAAACATTTCAGACCCCCGTCCTTGAGAAATGCCGCAGCCGCCACCACTTTTTGGGATACCGACACAGATAGAGTGGTTCACAAGTGTTTTTCCTTCGGGAAATGGAGAGGCCTACATAAGGTATCGGTCCGTGGTTTCTGCAGATGTGGGAGAGCCCGTTGAACAAAAACAAGAGTACATCGCCTGGTGTATTGGAAACGATCAGGGAAACATAGGTCCCCCTCTTAGATCATTTGATTCACCCTTAGATGAAAACGGTTTGATGACGCCAATTATAGCCGATGGCGAGGTGATAAACCCCCAAGATGAGCCGATAGAGGAAACCTATGATCCAGCGATGGACGAGGAACCCCAGGTGGTTGCTGAAGACGAAGATGATTGGTTGGATGACGACGAGCTACCAGATGCCATGGAGGTCGATGATGTTGAGGACGGAGAGATTGAGGAAGTAGATGGGGACGAGGAGGTAGGACTTTATGTGGACTATGAGTATGAACCGGATTCGGAGGATGAAAGAGCGGTAGCCTTAGCCATGGACTCGGAGGAGTCCGAACCTCAGGCTAGCTCTCAGGAAGAGTCCGAGACGCAGGAGAGCTCTGAGTATGATTCCTCGGGATCTGATCCCGATTGGATGCCCTAGCCCAGTCCTAACCCCTAACCTCCAGTTGACTCTTTTTGGAAGGCCCTCTCACCGTAGTTAGCTTTAACCAAACCCTCTTTCGCAGCCAAAGCCCCTTTTTGTTGTAATGGCTGCAGTGAGTCAGCTTATGATGCTTTTGATGTAAATTTTAGTGTGGCGTGTTGTAGGCTGAGTCTGTTGTAAGTATGTATATATATATATATATATATATATATATGCTAGTTGTAAATATTTTCAAGGTTGTAAATGTTTTCATGGCAATGTAATAAGTTTGTTTAATTTATGCATTAATGATCTTGTTCTGTGCTATCCATGGTTGTCATTATAATTGTACGGGTGTATATATAGATTTATATATATGTGTGTCTTCCGCATGTGTTTGTTCTCTGATGGTTGGGTCGGCAATGCAATCCTAGGAGCGTTGCACATCAAACGACCAAGGGCGATGATTACAAACCGAGTAGGTCGGGGCGTGACATTGTTTGCTATGTCAAGTTGACCTCGTGATAATCTATTCCTGATCGACATTGTATGATTCCATGATTTTTGTGATTTTTTGTGTTCATAATCTAGGAAAAGTGTCTCCATTAAAGTTGTATAAAATTTCTTTATCTTTTTAGCCTAAAAATATCATAAAATTCCATGATGATTTGGTCAACATGATTTTCACTTGAAAGGATATTTTGTTTTTGTGAGTTTGTGTTTTCAACCGACCTTTGCCTATTCCTTGATTTTTCTGATTTTCTATGTTCACAAATTTGAGATTTGATCTTTATAAAGTTTTAACTTAGATTATAAGATTTCCAATAGTATCAATGTTATTAAAATTGAAGCCCATTTGGTTGTTGAAAGGTTTGATCAATGTGCCGATTAAATTGAGCACTCAGATATGAGAATTTACTTCTTCTGAACATCCAAACGTATTTTTGCAATTTTGTTAAACTTGAAGCTCTTTTTCACTAAAACGTAAAACTTAAAAATTTGTTCATTGGTGTCTTAATTTAAAAACTGGAAAGTTTGAGGACCTAATGGCAACATTTGAGGGGTAAATTAGGAAAAAATTGTAGATAAGGTCAATTTGGCCTTGAAAACTACTTTGCAACTAAGTCCCGAGTAAGAATAGAATTAATGGAAAAAATCAGGGGATTTTTAGCAAAAAATTAAAACCCAAAAGTTATTGATAACACATTTTCCAACTCCTTGTAAAATTTGACGCATTTTTTGACGTCGTTTAACATTTTTCCCGCATTTTTTTTCCAAATCACGATATGAAACCGGGTCAAGCTTGTGGTATCCAAGTGTATTTGCATTTTTCAGGTAAATTTCGCAAGCACCAGTCAAAATGGTCTTCATAAATTTTGAACTACACATCCTAAGCTTTCTAATGACCTGTGCACCATATCAATCAGACTTCATTTGTTAAGCTAATTGGGTCTAAATAGAACTTGCTTGAAATTTGGAATTTAATTCATGAGGCTCGCTTCTCCTTGTGTGATTTGTTGAGAATCAAAGTCATTTGGCCTAATTGCATGCTTAATTCCTTGCATGTTTGATGGGTAGCCTATTGTGGGCACTTAGAACCATCTTTAGGAGTTAAGTGATAGCGACCAATCGTTTTGTGAATGCAATTGGAGGCTAATCATCATTAACCAATAGTTAATCAATTTTAGTCAATTAGGTGGTTTTTTTTTCGTCGGACAATTAGGTGGTTGGGATGATTGAAAATGCATGAAAATATAGGGCCAACCCTGATGGCCAATTAAATGCTTTGATGATTGGATGTCATTGCATTACTTTGATTGTATGCTTGCACGCCACTTGTTTGGAATGTATGAGTTAATCAAAAACCGACACCACCAAAGCGGTCCTCGAAGGAGGTGGCTGAGGGTCACAAAAATGGAGGTTAAAGACCAATGTCCAATCTAGTCTCATTTTGTATTTCATTCAATACCCGACCATGTCTTGGGTTTTCAATTTGTTTTATAATAAACACCCAACGAGTTGCGGGTTTTCTTTCCTTGTGCTTAGATTAGCTCACCTTTTAATACATTCGGTGTTTTCTTTATGCCTCGTCTTTTCAATACATTGCTTGTTAATTTGCCATTTTTTTGGGATTAGTTTAGATTTTAAAACGACCCATCAACAAGCATGTCACATGGACACTTAGTGGATTAAAACTTTGACATGAAAATGATAAAAACAAATGCATGATCACATTAGATAATAACCAATTAAGTTAGTGATACCACCGAAGGGACGTTAATGGAAATATTAACGTAACCTAGTCCCCATACCTTGATATCTTTGGTTCCGTGGATATCGAAACGAAATTCTCGCGTTTCCATTGAGTATTCTAGCCGACTCCCAACAAAAGGCTATCGGTGACTTCTAATTGATAAAAATAATAACAATGATCTCGTGTCACGCAAGGTATAGACTCAAGAAGAGTCCGCATTCGTGATTGATGGACGTTATCAATAAAAGTAAGGATGATGCTTTTTGAGCTACCTTTTGGGATATGCCATTATGAATGTCACAAGAAAAATCACCTCCAAACCCATGACCGAGGCGGCCCTCGAGGTCGAAGGCATCTATGGAGTCATCTCTATAGATGACATGTTGCTAATGATGTCTAGGATCGGCTTGGATGAGGGATTCTTGAAGAAGACGCAGGTGGTAACAGAGAGGCGTATTAATTAAAGACTGAGCCAATCTCATTTTGGAGGTTTATTCTCGGAAGTAGGTTGTGGGCTCCAGATTGATTTTTTGATGGTTAGAATAGTGTTCTAATAATGTCTAGCACCTTGATCATTTTGTGTGTATATATATTTTTAAGATCTCCCACACATTTGTATATTAGATAAATCAGGATGATGCTGTTGGAATGTCCTTTTTACGGTCCTGTTAATTTCAGTAGATAATTATCCTCCCAAGTTCGCGGTAATGCTTTTATAATAAAAGATAATTATTCTCTCAAGTTCGCTTTGATGCTTTCTATAATATGACTCTGAATCTCACCCTAAGGATCTTTTACCAAGACGCCCTCGGTCATGGCAGGCATTGGCCGGGGCAAGACGGTGATGAATGGACTCATTAATTGACTCATTCATCTTCTTTTTTCCAAGATGCCAACAAGGGAGAGAGAGAGAGAGAATGGATACTAAAGCTGACCACTTTATTGAACAGTAGGGTCTCACCAATCACAAAACCTTACCCTGTAATTGTTATCCTTTGGGACAGAAGGAGAAGATGCAGGAGAGAGAAAAAGAAATTAACAGAGAGAGACCGGGGGGGGGGGGGTGCCTATAGCCGCTGCTTCAATTTCTCTCCAGGAAAGCATGCGCGTTGCAGACAACTCTGGTGAAGATCTTTAAATGAGAGTTTGGTGCATGTGTATAAATGAGTAGTGAGTATTTTTTTTGTGAATGGCCATAAGTAGATTCACATGATCCATTCTCGAGCACACGCTCTTGCCAATTTTTTTATTTTATATTTAAACGGATTTAATTATTGAGCATTTTTCAGCTTTAATATTTAAACGTCCTTCAACATTAAATCAAATACTACTTTTCAAAGATAAGAAATATCAAAAATCTGTCATGAAATTTACAAAGAAGGATTTAGTTTTTCTTTTTGATTGGAAAAGAAATCATTTACTGAATAACTACACATTATTTGTCCAAAATAAAAGAATAGCTACACATTGTTAATGTATTTATTATAAATAGAGCACAAGCGTTCACATCCGGAAATACTCTAGCATCTCTCTGAATGTAGGACAAGAGGAAGAAGGAAAAAACTCCCTCAGCTCATGCCCACTTCTCCTCCACCCCACAAAAATCTCAGGGTCTTCGTCGGTACGATAGAACAGTGAGGCTCGAAATAGACCACTCGAAGAAGGCGAAGACAAATCGCTCACAGCCCAACAGTGAGGCCCCGTCTCACTCGAAGAAGAAGGCTAAGACAAATCCCTCATTTGAAATCCCAAAGAGGGTCGTCATCGGCACGATCTGGGTACGGACGCCCCGACACTGAAAAAGTCGAAATCTCAGTTGAAAGAAGGGGAGGAGTCGAAGAAGCTGACCTTCCAGAGGACATGGATCGACGCAGAGGAGATAGCATTTTTGGAAGCCATGATCGATTATAAGAGGGAAGGCAAGGACCCTTTAAATTCTGTCGTTGTGTTAAGGGATTACTCGGACGGGACTTCATAGATGGTCAATTGGCGAACAAGGGTCGGATTTTCAAGATGACGGATTATTTTCGAATCTCACGAGAATAAAAGTTTTAGTTGTTTGAGAAGATCTAGGGTAGAGTTGAGAAGACTGGCGACGGCAGAAAAGAAATTGGTGTGAAGACGATTTATGGTTGCTTCTCCGAAGTCTGGAGGAATCTATGGAGTCATCTATTGATGACATGTTGCGGATATCCAAGACCGGCTTGGATGAGAGATTCTTGAAGAAGACGCAAGCGGTGATGGAGAAAGGCGCATTAATTACATAATTGGCCAAAGTCATTTTAAAGGTTTATTCTGGGAAGTAGGTTGTGGGCTCCAGATTGATTTTTTGATGGTTAGAATAGTGTTCTAACAATATCTAGCATCTCGATCGTTTTGTGTTTTTTTTAAGGAGCCTCATCTCCCATATAGTTGTATATTAGACGAATCAGGAGGATGCTGTTGAAATGTCCTCTTTTCGGTCCAATTAATTTTTGCAGATAATTATCCTGTGAAGTTCGCATTGATGCTTTTATAATGGGAGATAATTATCCTCTCAAGATCGCTTTGACGCTTTTTTATAATGGGAATCTGCATCTCACTCCAAAGGATCTTTTACCAAGACACCCTCGGTCATGGCAGCTCCCATCCAGCGGCGAAGGACGGTGGTGAATGAACTCATTAATTGACACGTTCATCTTCTCTTTTCCAAGATGCCAACAAAGGGAGAGAGAGAGAGAGAATGCATACTAAAGCAGCCCACTTTACTCAACAGTCGGGTCT
Source organism: Syzygium aqueum (assembly GCA_031216185.1). Taxonomy (NCBI): domain Eukaryota; kingdom Viridiplantae; phylum Streptophyta; class Magnoliopsida; order Myrtales; family Myrtaceae; genus Syzygium; species Syzygium aqueum. Next base: position 13,796,063 of record CM062232.1, on the reverse strand, counting down.
TCACCAATCACAAAACCTTACCTTGTAATTGTTATACTTTGGGAGAGAGGGAGAAGACGCGGAGAGAGAAAGAGTAGTTAACGAAGAGAGAGAGAGAGAGAGAGAGAGAGAGAGAGAGAGAGAGAGAGAGAGAGAGAGAGAGAGAGAGAGAGAGAGAGGGACAACTGCTGCTTCCGTTTCTTTCCAGGAAAGCATGCTCGTTGCAGACAACTCTGGTGAAGATCTTTAAATGAGAGTTGGGTGCATGTGTATAAATGAGAAGTCAATATTTTTTTGTGAATGTCCATAACTAGATTCACACGGTCCAATCTCGAGCATCCCCTCTTGTCAACCTTTTATTTTATATTTAAACGGATTTAATTACTGAACATTGTTCAGCGTTAATATTTAAACGTCCTTCAGCATTAAATTAATTACTACTTTTCAAAGCTAAGAAATATAAAAAATCAGTTTATGAAATTTACAAAAAAAGATTTAGTTTTTCTTTTTGATTGGATAAAAATGATTTACTGAAAAACTACACATTATTTGTCCAAAAAAGAGAATACTGCACATTGTTAATACATATATTATAAATAGAACACCAGCGTTAACATCTGGGATTACTCTCGCACCCCTTTAACTGTTGGACAAAAGGAAGGAGAAGAAAAATCCCTCAGCTCATGCCCGCTCTTCCTCTTCCTCCCCGTGAAAATCTCAGGTCTTCATCAGCACAATATGAGAACAGTGAGGCTCGAAATGGACCACTCGAAGAAGGCGAAGACAAATCGCTCACAGCCCAGCAGTGAGGCCCCGTCTCACTCGAAGAATAAGGCTAAGACAAATCCCGTACAGTTGAAAATCTCAGCGACGGTCTTCATCGACATGAACCCTTTAAATTCCGTCGTCATGTTAAGGAATTACTCGGACGAAACTTCACAGACGATCAATTGGCGACCAAGGGTCAAGTTTTCAAGAGGATGAGGTAATTTCGAATCTGTACGAGCAGAAAACTTTTGAGTTGTTCGAGAAGATTTGGGGTAGTGTTGAGAAGAGTGGCGATGGCACAGAAGAAATTGGTGTGAAGGCGATTTATGGTTGTCGTTGCCCCGAAGTCGGAGGCATCTATGGAGTCATCTATTGATGACATGTTGCCGATATCCAAGACCGGCTTGGATGACGGATTCTTGGAGACGACACACGCGGTGATGGAAAGAGGTGCATTAATTACAAATTAGGCCAATTTCATTTTGGAGGTTTGTTCTGGGAGTTGGGCTATCCCACGAAACCTCATCGTAAAAGCCGAGCACATCAAAATGCTAGCCCGCGCGAAAGATCCGACCCCGCTTATGCCGTTGATCAATATCTTGCATGATGCAGCGTCCTACACTCCCTCCTATGCGTCGATCTCAAGATTCCCCTCCTTTATCTCCGTGGCAAGCTTGAGAACGTAGTTGGTCCGGTAACCGAGTTTGCACTTGCTCTGCAAGTCGTCCACGTCGAGGTTAGCGAGTATCTTGGGGCTCGGAGAGTTCCCGACATCAACCTCTTCGTCTTCCATCTCCGCGGGAACCGGGTTTGCTCCATCCTTCTCTCGTCTTCGTTTCTTTCTCTTACAGCCTTCAATAATGATCATCTTCATCTTCAAGTTGTGCTAAATATACTGAGAAGAAAGTCATGCCAAATGGTATTCTTACCTCGAGTGCTTAGCTCTAGCTGAAGTGCACATAAAACTCGGCCATCTCTAGGGTCCTTCTCCACCTATGACACTTTTAGGTAGGACCCAAATCAGCATTGTCAACCCTTAATCAATATGTATGTGATTCGGATAGCATGACTAGAGGTCACGAACTGTAAGCGTGAAAAGATTCAATTTTCTTTAATATGATTATGGAGTATCAAATATGATTATGACGAAGACCAACGTCCAAAAACAAGGTAAACCTATCACAGTTGCATCATGCTTCGTATATTGTTCAAAATCAAGGACAACTGTTAGCTGGGTGTCATTCAGAACAAAGTCGGACCTAATGATGAATTCAGAACAGAAACCACCATATGTCGAAGAGCTTATGAACACAGAAACTCAATATTAAGCATGGAGAGAAATCGAGGATCATAATAGAGTATGATATTTCCTCAATTATTACAGTTATGTGAATTCTTATTCAGTTATCGTCGTCTTTGCCCCACTTATAAAAGTTCAACAAAGCTAATTCGTCACAAATTTTGCACAAGTACTTGACTGGCAGCTGCAAAGGAGTATAGATTTGACATCTTCGAAGAGCAAAGGAGAACGAAAAACTCGACCAAATCCTCTCTATCCTTCGCTTATGGATGCACTTTATGGAACTCCTCAACGTTCCGCTCGTCCCTTTCCAACAACCTTAACATCCGAATTACTTGTTCATGCAATAATACATATATATATATCCATGCTTTTTCATCACTAGTTTGTAGGTACTTCGCGCGCAGACAAAGTGAGAGAGAGAGAGAGTACAAAAATCACTTGCTGGTCTTGGGAGGAGAGGTGTCGAGTGCGATGAACTCAGATAAGCAACAATGTGCTGCTGGGACTGGGAGGCTGCGTGATAGACACCTCAATGGAGGACGACAAATCCGCAAGACGGAGAGGCCGTCGTAATGTCTTGGTGGAAGGAATCCAACGGTTCGGAACCATCATGAAGAATCTGTCACGTCCCATACTCCATTGAGCTCGCGACATCCCTCTTCGGTCGACTTAGTGCGACATCCCAGGAAACGTTGCCGACCCAAACGAATCACCTCAGAGTTTGCACGCGCCGGAAACAAGAACATAAACCCTGACAGTAAAATCATGGAATAATAGGGAGAGATAATTCACCAAGCCACCAAACATTATATTACACCTCGATATATGTACAATATCCCTTCTCATCCATTACACAACAACTAGTAACTTTATGTACTCACCAAATCTTAATCAAATGTTTAATATACACGCGAATTGGCTTCCATAGATCACATCGTCAACCTCAAAAGGATTAGTAGTTTAAATATACACTAACTCCAAAAATGGGACGCTTCAAAAGGTTCATCTACCCCTAAACTAGCCCGTACGCCCTCTCAACGGCGTCCACTCCAAGTCACTCTCCCTGGAATCCGAATTTGAATCCCCCTGAGGCACGTGCTCCTCTGAAGACTCGTAGTCTGCCTCGATCTCGATCGGGTTACCTTCATCCTCCGATTCTAACGGAACCTCAATTCGTTCTTCTAATTCAGACTCCTTCTCCAAATTTTCCTCTGGTTCCTCTCCAGGTTCCTCTTCTGGTTCCTCGTCCGAGGCCTCCTCGTATTCTTCTTCAGGCTGCTCTTCTACAGGCTCCTCCTCCGGCTCTACACCTAAGTCCACATCCAACGGGTCATACCCAGCCTGCGACTCCTCCGGCTCCGCCACTGTAGGCTCGGGCGCTACAGGAACATGCTGATGTCCTGACTATGCGAGGTTAGTGTCTATGCTAGTCATCTCACCGTCGGTAGGAGGTATAGCCGACAGGTCCCAATCTTCCACTCCGTCAAATGGGACATCAAAACTTCGAACAGGGCCAAACTCATCAAACGCATCCTGGAAAACACCAGGCGGTATAAGTGTGGGCTTGCCAGAGGGGTTGCCTTATGTCTACACAGACTAAGGTCGTATGTTTGATCCAAGCCATATTGTCGTCTACTAGATACTCTACAACTGAATGCTTGGTGTGCATTGGTATACTAAAACGCTGGGGCGGTGGTGGCGAAAGATTCGTGGTTCAGGTCGGGGTTCTGAAATGGTTTAGTTAAACAACCATGAGACGAATCTCAATAAGTCAACAGCCTAAACCCAACTTAAGCTACCATGTACCTCCAGACAAGTTAATGTGGACATCGAACCCTATCGAGGAGGAGGTGCTAGGGACCCGTTGTTCTATCCGTCAGGCCCAATCACTCGAGCGAGAGCGAAGGAATTCAAACAAGCTGTCGGCATCATGGTTCAAGATATTTGGAACGGAGATAATTTAGATTCGAAACTTGAAGATTCTGAAGCTCCTTGGCGCAACATGATTACTTTTGGTCCAACGAATTTCGAAGGAGCTTAGAATTGACGAACTCCGAATTGGCTCAAATTTGGATGGATGCTTGGAAACGGGCCGCTGATCAATACTCACTACTTTAATAGTGAATAATGACGTTTTTTTAGCAATTTGGAGTCGTTTAGATGAGCTTTTAGGCCTTTTTCTATTTTTGGACGAATTTTTAATAATTAAGGTTATTTTTGTAATTTTAATCCTAGTAGGATTAGGATTAGGGTTAGCACCCTATATGAGGTTGCTTATAGAATTTTAAGAGGATACAGAATTTTATATAGAGAAGTTTTCTTCTTGAGTTCTCTTGAGAACTAGATCTTATCAAGGTTTCCTTGTGGCGATCGAATTCAACTTATCGAACAAGATCGCGAATTCTCTTGTTCGTGGCATTATAGCGTGGATTGGTTGACACATGTTCGTCAACAGGTCGCGTTCATACCGAGATTACCAATCACAGGTTCGATTGGGGGTCGAGGTCAGCAATTCGTAACTCACAGATCTTCGTAGAACGATCATCTTCCGCACAGATTCATATCATCTGGTATCAGAGCTGGTTCTACAAGGTCTAGTTATCCTACTTTTAGTGCTTTTCATTCATCAATCTAGGGTTTATAGAATTAGGGTTTCGTTATTAATTGAATTACGGTTCTGAATTTGTTCTTGCTATGATTTCAATTTTGATTGAGGGTTTTCGGTCCTAGTTGTTTTTTTTTATATTGTACTTGAGTTCATAAAAAAAAAAGAAGAAAAAAAAGCCAAAAAAAGGCAAAAAAAAAAAGAGAAAAAAAAGAAGCCAAAAAAAAAGCCAAAAAAGGCAAAAAAATTCGGAAAAAAAAACCAAAAAAAAATCGAAAAAAAAACATTCAAGAGGACGACTCGTTTTTTTTTATCATTGATAGTTGGACCGAATAGAAACAAAATTCAGTAGCAGAAATTAAATCTGAATCCGAATTTAGCAAAAATTTGCTGAATTGCTGAGTTGAGCAGTATATTGCTGAATTTGATCTTGCTTGGTGGTTTATTGATTGTTGTGAGGAGCTTGTGAGACTGGATTCAAGTCTGAAAAAAAAAGAGCTTGCTAGAAGGAAATGAAAGGTAAAAGGCAAGAGTGTGTGAGTCTAATTGAGGGAAGAAAAAGTCGAAATTGAGTTAAACACGAGAGGAGTGATAAACACTTTGAGCGAAAAACGTGAGGGAGTGACTAGTGAGATTTCTTTTATCTCTAACATTTTCTTGCAGGTTTAAAAAGAAAAAAAAATGTCAAACTCAGGCCAGGGAAGTGTGAATCAAAGGGAGGATCGCACCCATCCAAGGGATGATGCGATTCTAGCAGGAATCCAGCAATTGAGTTTACAAATTGAAGTACTTAGCAACCGAGTAGCAAGATGTGAGACGAGACTTGAAGATGACCGAGAGCCACCACGAGGGAGGCCACAAAATCAGCGAGAGGAGCCTAGGGTACAACCTAGATGGCAGCGGCAATTTGATGATGCATATGTGTCCGATACAGAAGATGATCGAGATGGCAGGTTTGAAAGGAGAAACGGACGCCGAGGATTTAGACGTCGAGAAGATAATGAGCTTGGCAACATTAAGATGAAGATTCCATCTTTTCAAGGAAAGAATGATCCTGATGCGTATCTAGAATGGGAGAAACGGATGGAGATGGCATTTGATTGTCAGCGATATTTGGAGCTCAAAAAGGTAAAAATTGCAGCTGGTTGAATTCATTGATTATGCTATAATTTGGTGGGATCAACTTGTGACTAGAAGGAGACGCAATGGCGAAAGACCAATAGAAACGTGGGATGCGATGAAAGCAGTGACGAGGAGGCGCTTTATACCTAGTCATTACCATAGAGACTTGTTCCATAAGCTGCAAAATCTCACACAAGATAACAGGAGTGTGGAAGAATACCATAAAGAGATGGAGATTGCTATGATCCGTGCTAATGTGGTGGAAGATCGTGAGGCCACAATGTCATGATTTTTGTGTGGTTTGAGCAGAGATATAGCAAGGGTGGTAGAGCTGCAACACTACGTTGAATTGGAGGAATTAGTGGACAAAGCCATCAAAGTTGAGCGGCAATTAAAGTTAGATCAAAATTACAAGAGTGGTAGAGGTTCAAGCTCGAATTGGAAGTCTAATTGGAAGAGAGACAAGAAGCCGAATTGGAAGGGAAACAATATCAAGACTGAAACTTTGAAGGAGAAGGATGGCAAAATTGTTTCAAATTCGGCTTTAGGTAAAACTGAAAACCCTAATTCTAAGACTCGCGATATTAAATGTTTTAAGTGTTTGGGCAGGGGCCATATGGAAAATCAGTGCCCTAATAGGAGGGTGATGGTCATGACTGAACATAATGATGTTGAATCAGAAAGTGAGAGGGAGGAAGAGGATGATGACATGCCACCATTGTAGGATTGTAGTGATGTTGAGATGCCAGCAAAGGGTGAATTGATGGTGGTTAGGCGTTCTCTTAATGTTCAAGTCAAAGAGGAGGAGCATCACCAGCAACACGATAACTTGTTCCATACAAGATGCTTGGTGAATGGTAAGATTTGTAGCTTGATTGTTGATGGAGGTAGTTGTACAAATGTAGCAAGTTGTACCATGGTGGAGAAGTTGAGATTGAAGACTACAAAGCATCCAAGACCATATAGATTGCAGTGGTTGAATGATAGTGGTGAAATAAAAGTATCGAAGCAAGTCCGAGATCCATTTGAAATATAGCGATATAAGGATGAGGTGATGTGTGATGTTATACCTATGCAAGCAGGGCATCTTTTGCTTGGTAGGCCATGGCAGTATGATCGAAAGATACATCATGACGGGTACACTAACAGATATTCATTGGTGATGAATCAGAAGACATACACATTGGTATCAATGACACCTACTGAGGTGTATGAAGATCAATTGAAACTACAACGTGAGGCTGAGAGAGAGAAAAAAAGTGATAAAACTAAGGGCTTGCGTGGAAACTCTGAGACGCAAGTAAAAAGAGAGGAAGATAAGAGTAGAGTGGTAAAAACCGAGAGAAAAGAAGAGAGAAAAGAAAAGAGAGAAAAGAATTTCTATGCAAAATCGAGCGAAGTGAGGAGAGCTTTGATTCTGGACCGACCGATACTTGTACTTTTGTACAATGAGGCACTGTTTACTACTAACGAACTTGACTTGAATTTGCCAAGTTCTGTCGTGTATTTGTTGCAGGAATTTGAAGATGTCTTTCCTGATGAACTTCCTGGAGGTTTACCACCGATTCGAGGCATAGAGCATCAAATCGATTTGATTCCTGGTGCATCATTGCCTAACCGACCCGCATATCGAAGCAATCCTGAAGAGACAAAGGAACTTCAGTAGCAGGTTAGCGAATTACTAAAGCAAGGATATGTGACGGAGTCTCTTAACCCATGTGCTGTTCCTGTTTTGTTGGTGCCAAAGAAGAATGGGTCTTGGCGAATGTGTGTTGATTGTCGAGCAATCAATAACATAACGGTAAAGTATCGACATCCTATTCCTAGGCTAGATGACATGTTAGATGAATTGCATGGAGCTTGCATATTTACTAAAATTGATCTGAAAAGTGGTTATCATCAAATTAGGATGAAAGAGGGGATGAATGGAAAACTGCATTTAAGACTAAGTACGGGTTATATAAGTGGTTAGTCATGCCATTCGGTTTAACTAACGTACCTAGTACTTTCATGCGACTTATGAATCATGTTCTGCGTGCTTTTATTGGTCGATTTGTAGTTGTCTATTTTGATGATATCCTAATATATAGTCAAAACCTTGATGACCATATTGAGCATGTGCAAGCTGTTTTGCAGGTTTTAAGGGCCGAACAATTATATGCTAACCTAAAGAAGTGCTGTTTTGTAACTGACAAATTAGTATTTTTAGGTTTTGTTGTTGGTGCTAATGGAATACAGGTTGATGAAGAAAAGGTGAAAGCAATCCGTGAATGGCCAACACCCAAGACAGTAGGAGAGATGCGCAGTTTTCATGGTTTAGCCAGTTTCTATCGTAGATTTGTAAAAGATTTCAGCACCATCGCCGCACCTTTAACCGAGATTATCAAGAAGCACGTGGGTTTTACGTGGGGAGAAGAACAAGAGAGAGCATTCAATCTGTTAAAGGATAAGTTGACTAATGCTCCTTTGTTATCTTTACCAAATTTCAGTATTACTTTTGAGATAGAATACGATGCTTCTGGTACAGGAATTGGAGCCGTGTTGATGCAAGGAGGACGTCCCATAGCGTATTTTAGCGAGAAGTTAAGCGGAGCGACATTGAATTATCCGACTTACGATAAGGAGATGTATGCTTTGGTGCGAACTTTGGAGAATTGGCAACATTACTTGTGGCCAAAGGAGTTTGTGATCTACACCAACCACGAGACCTTAAAGTACTTGAAGGGGCAGAAAAAGTTGAACAAAAGACATGCCAAATGGATGGAGTTCATTGAGACTTTTCCATATGTAATCAAGTACAAAAAAGGTAAGGAAAATGTAGTAGCTGATGCACTTTCTCAAAGTTACGCAATTTTAACTACTCTAGGAGCAAAGTGTTTAGGTTTCGAGCATATCAAAGGCTTATATGCTAGCGATGATGATTTTGGAAGAGTATTTGAAGCTTGTGAACATGCTGCGTTTGAAAGATTTTATAAGCATGATGGATATCTCTTTCGTGAAAATAAGTTGTGTTTGCCTAGATGCTCTTTGCACGAGTTGTTAGTGCGAGAGGCACATAGTGGTGGTTTCATGGGGCATTTTGGAATCAATAAGACTTATGAAGTGCTGCATGAACATTTTTTTTTGCCACACATGAAACGAGATGTCACACGAGTTTGTGAGATATGTATCGCATGTAAGCAAGCTAAGTCTACGATTAAACCACATGGTTTGTATACACCTTTGCTTATCCCGACGCATCCTTGGGTTGATATATCTATGGATTTTGTGTTAGGATTACCTAGGTCTAAGCATGACAAGGATTCTATTTTTGTGGTTGTTGATCGATTTTCAAAGATGGCTCATTTTATACCTTGTCATAAATCTGATGATGCATCGAATGTTGCTGAATTGTTCTTTCGAGAGGTTGTGTGTTTGCATGGCATGCATAGGTCCATTGTTTCTGATCGAGATACTAAATTTCTAAGCTACTTTTGGAAGATATTGTGGAAGAAATTAGGTACACAACTTTTATTCTCTACTATTTGTCATCCACAAACTGATGGTCAAACTGAAGTAGTTAATAGGACTTTAGGGACATTGTTGCGTGCTATCATTAAAAAAAACATTAAGTCTTGGGAAGATTGTTTACTGCATGTTGAGTTTGCTTATAATAGGAGCGTGCATTCTGCTACTAAATTCACACCGTTTGAGGTTGTCTATGGTTTTAATCCCTTAACTCCGTTAGATTTAACCCCTTTGCCTGTTGCTGAGCGTGTGGATTTAGATGGTGCTAAGAAAGCTGAATTTGTGAAGACTTTGCATAAGAAGACACGGCTGAATATTAAGCTTAAGACAGAACAGTATGCAAAGCAAGCCAACAAATGGCGCAAGAAAGTAGTGTTTGAGCCCGGCGATTGGGTTTGGGTTCATATGCGCACAGAGCGTTTTCCCAAACAACGACGCTCTAAATTGCTACCGCGAGGGAATGAACCATTTATGATGTTGGAAAGAGTCAACAATAATGCTTACAAGCTTGACCTTCTAGGTGAGTATGGTATTAATGCTACTTTCAATGTTTCTGATTTGACTCTTTTTTATGCAGACGCTGATTTGAGGGCAAATCCTTTACACGGGGGAGGGAATGATGTGGACATCGAACCCTATCGAGGAGGAGATGCTAGGGACCCGTTATTTTATCCGTCAGGCCCAATCACTCGAGCGAGAGCAAAGGAATTCAAACAAGCTGTCGGCATCATGGTTCAAGATATTTGGAACTGAGATAATCTAGATTCGAAACTTGAAGATTCTGAAGCTCCTTGGCGCAACATGATTACTTTTGGTCCAACGAATTTTGAAAGAGCTTAGAATTGATGAACTCCGAATTGGCTCAAATTTGGATGGATGCTTGGAAACGGGCCGCTGATCAATACTCACTACTTTTTTTTTTTTTTGGTAAGGATCAATACTCACTACTTTAGTAGTGAATAATGACGTTTTTTTAGAAATTTGGAGTCGTTTAGATGAACTTTTAGGCTTTTTTCTATTTTTGGACGAATTTTTAATAATTAAGGTTATTTTTGTAATTTTAATCCTAGTAGGATTAGGATTAGAGTTAGCACCCTATATGAGGTTGCTTATAGAATTTTAAGAGGAGGCAGAATTTTATATAGAGAAGTTTTCTTCTTGAGTTCTCTTGAGAACCAGATCTTATCAATATTTCCTTGTGGCGATCGAATTCAACTTATCGAGCAAGATCGCGAATTCTCTTGTTCGTGGCGTTATAGTGTGGATTGGTTGACACAGGCTCGTCAACAGGTCGCGTTCATACTGAGATTACCAATCACAGGTTCGATTGGGGGTCGAGGTCAGCAATTCGTAACTCACAGATCTTCGTAGAACGATCATCTTCCGCACAGATTCATATTACAAGTCCAAACACAATATCATTCAATACACACACGACAAGCACACAAATGCACTTACTTGGGCTCGACCTGCACATTAGTCTCAAATTCACCAATTTCAAACCACATACACTTTCCAAACTTTTCACATTCCCAAAAGCAAATGTCGAACGCATAACATTTCCGAACTCCACATTTCACACTCAGTCATGCACCACCACATCATTTTCGTTAAACTTGCCAACGACCCGCGTAAACACGCCTCAAGTCCGATCTTACTTTCACTTGCCACATCACACGTATCATTCTCATTCTCTTTTCTCAGCCCGCGTAAACACGCCTCAAGCTATACATTCCTATCGCGACCCGCTTAAACACGCCTTAGGCCCGATCTCATTCTCACTTGCTACATCACACATCTCATTCTCATTCTCTTTCCTCAACCCGCGTAAACATGCCTCAGGCTCACATTCGTATCACGACCCACGTAAACACGCCTCAGGCCGGTTCAACTCCTCGCGTAAACACGCCTCAGGGATTAAGTGATCATGCAAACATGCCTACATGCCATATTTTATCTGTACTCCACATAAACATGTCTCATGGCTTTTTAGTGATCACACGCACTTCGTACACCTCAAATCTCACACATTCACATACTCGGGCATTAAGTACATGCACTTAAACGCACCTAAATCGGCCGTCACAATTCAGCCATATAACAAACATACAACCATCATACAAAATGCCATTTTTCATCACAAAAACCATGGCACAACAATCACGGCACTACACGACAATTTCACGCAATTAATCGCCGAATCAAATTACTCATTCTACGTGCCAAACAGAAATTTACAGCATTCAAACTAACTAATTTCAGCCCTTATTTGGCCTCTAATTTTCCCCCAAAATGCCACAAATTCATCTCTAAGGCCCCTCATCCAAATCAGCCACTAAACTACACTAAACCGCGTCTAAACGAGTCCATTAATATCTGATATCCTAAATAGGGTTTAGGGTGTAACTTACTTAGAATCCTAAGTATGTCCAAGTAAGAGAGAGAGCAATAAGCCGGCGGTCACGCGACGGCGAACGAACGGCGGTGATCGGCGATGGCAGCGACGGCGGCGACGGCTTACTTGGCCGGCTAGTCATGGCCACGGGAGGAGAGAGAGACGGAGGTGGCATGAGGGTGGGGTTTCGGCAAGACGGCGACGAGGCAGATGGTGGTCGGGCGGTGGCCACCTTATTTGGCCTCTAATTTCCCCCAAAATGCCACAAATTCATCTCTAAGGCCCGTCATCCAAATCAACCACTAAACTACACTAAACCGCGTCTAAATGGTCCATTAATATCTGATATCCTAAATAGGGTTTAGGGAGTAACTTACTTAGAATCCTAAGTACGTCCAAGTAAAAGAGAGAGCAATAAGCCGGCGGTCACGCGGCAGCGACCGAACGGCTGTGATCGGCGATGGCGGCGACAACGGCGACGGCTTGCTTGGCCGGCTAGTCATGGCCATGGGAGGAGAGAGAGATGGAGGTGGCGTGAGGGTGGGGACGGTGAGGTTTCGGTGAGACGGCGACAAGGCGGACGGTGGTCGGGCGGTGGCCATGCAGCAAGGAGGAGAGGGGAGCGCGGTTGGCTGGAGGGAGAGGGAGAGAGAGCTGGTCGAGAGAGAGAGAGAGAGAGAGAGAGAGAGAGAGAGAGAGAGAGAAAGGGCTTAAAACACCAATAATTGGACCTTCTTTTGTCAAAATGACCATCTTGCCCCTCTCTCTACTTTCCATCCGACAGCCACGATTCGTTCATATCTTGAGATCGACGGCTGATATCAAATCTTTCCCAAAAATATCCAAAGGGTAAAATGGGAATTTCACAAAACGTTCAAGGGCAAAATTGTCATTTCTAATGTTAGTGTGAAATGACCAAAATGCCCTTCTCCCATTATACTAGGCATTAACAAAGTCCCAAGAGTAAAATGGTCATTTTCCGTTTCTCGACGAAATTCGAGTTTTCTGAAGGATTCAGACAATTTTAAGGCTGATCACACTAATAACAACGTCGTCCAATTATCTTGTCGTGACTTTCTAAATTTGCAATGTCCAACTTGGTCTCAAATTAATGACTAAATTTTAAATAACGTAACTTGAACTTATCTCAAACTAACTGGTGGCTTTCGGGAAAATTCGTATTTTTGACGCGTGGTCGATACTGAATCCGGCTACGTTTAAGATCACTCGGATCGTGACGACATCGATTGTCATATAATCGCGAGGATCGATCGCTAGTTCCGACGGGTGCGATCATTTGGTATAGGTTCTGGGTCATCTGCCAATTCATCTCGTGGTCAAACGGAATCACCCGTGATCCACTCGTATGACATCGGTGAATTGATCCCTAGCTATCCTTAGATCGGCCTACATTGGCTCAAAATTAGCCAATGTCCAATCGCACTCCACAAAAATTAGCCACACAACATGCGACATGGTAGTACACAATCAATCACAATCAAGCACGAATTACATACAATCAGTCGACCCGGGCACACCCGATAATTTTCAATGGGCTCCAAAAATTGGTCGTTTAATCCAATTAACCTCCCCAAATAATTCTCATTAATCCACTAAATTTTTCCCGATAATAATTTCCACTAATCGGTCATTCACCCAGTTTGAAATATGCACCGATAATATCTAAACTAGTCCGGAAAAATGCATTATCAGTCCTAATCCGGGTTTAGGAATTTTACTCACCTAATCCAAGGTCACGACGACGGGGAACGGCGGCCGATCACTGGTGAACAGTGAAACCGGCGGCGGAATTCTCGGCGGCAGCGTACTGTTCACCGGGGGGGGGGGTATTGTTCACTGTACGGACAGGGGGAAACGGTGGCCGGAGAGGTGGCGGTGGCTGGCATGGCGGTGTACAGATGCTACAGTACCGTCCGCACGGACACTGTACGGACGGACACTGTTGGCGTCGTACGGAGTCGCTGGACGGCTGGGTGTCGATGGAACGACGATCGGAGCTCCGGCGGTACTGTTTGCAGAACGGAAAGTGAGAAAAAGAGAGAGAAAGAGAGAGAGACGGAGAGAGAAACGGGTCGGACATGGGCTAGGCTGCGGCTGGGGGCTGTGGTGGTCGACGGGGAGGCACGGCAGCCGGCGGCGTGCTTTGGCGAAGCTCCGGCGAAAGAGAAAATGAGGGAAAATGAGAGAAAGTGTGGGAAAATGAGAGAAAATTTGCTGAAGGGAAGCTGGTCTGATCGTGGGAGTGAGTGAGGAGAGAGAACATCAGTCCAACTTGGTCAAATTATAGGGCTAGGGGTGCCACATGTCGCCGATCGGGGCCAAAAGACTAAAATACCCCTAATCTAACGGTTCTAATCCATCCCTATCCAAAAAGTGAGGGGTAAACTGGTCAAATGGGCCAATAATTGAGCCGAAAGGCTCTGGTAATTATCCTAAAATTTTCCCAAAAAAATTCGGACCTGAAAATAGCCTAGGGGCAAAACTGTCTTTTTTTCGGTCCCGGGGCGAAATTCCAATTTTCGCACATACGCGTTCCATATGTGCGTGGCCAACATAATATGGCGTCGGAATCGCGAAATTCACTTTTTAAGCCCCCAAAAATCGACTGCAAAGTTTTGGGAATAAAATAATATTATTTTCCAATTTTTGTCGAAATTTCAGTTTTTGTCCATAACGACTCCTGGTATGCGTGGCCACCCAAAAATGGCGTCGGCCTCGAAAAATAACCTCATTTGGCCTCCAAATTGAAGCCGGGGTCCCGAGGGGCAAAATTGTGATTTTTCACCCCTGGACCGAATTTCCAATTTTTAACCGTACTTACTCAAAATATGCGTGGCCAGCGTAATATGACGTCAGATTCCCAAAAAATGGTCTCTTAAGCCGTCAAAATCGACATCTAACCCCGAGTCCAATTTCGTGACCAAAACTCACTCGATTTCAATTTTTCAAGCCTCTAACTAACGGACGGCTATTTAGAGCATACGCGTATCGACCTAGGGTTATCCGAATCACGACGGTTCCGTTCATTGAGAAAATGAGAAATTATCACTAGTCACAGAAGTCACGATCGTTCAGTTCAAGTTCAGGACTGGTTGGCCACGTGCACTTTTGGTCTTGCAGAATCACCTGCGATCCAATCATACATCATTGGCCTTGGCCAAACCCAATCCATTACTTTTCTTAAGATTGATTCACCCCGATTCAAAATATTTTCTCATCATTTCTCGTGATCAATGTCCAAATCAATAATCGGGTCCCTGGTCCACATACCATTTTCTAGTTAGCCATACCCTATTGGTTAGTATCCCGAGAGTAATCAGCTCTGGGCGAGACTTACTAAAATGAAATTGCGAAATAATATCAATTCCATTGATTCCGGAATTACATCGAAATTCGGCATGTTACAATCCTTCCCCCTTACAAAAATTTCGTCCTCGAAATTTACAATCTACACTTATTATTCAAACAAGCAGAGATGTTGACGTCGCATGGACTCTTCACTTTTCCAAGTGGCACCTTCCGTTCCGTGATGCTCCCAGACGACTTTGACCATCGGGATTGTTTTGTTCCTCAACACCTGATCTTTCCTGTCTTCGATCTTGATTGGTCTTTCCACGTACGACACTTTGTAGTCCACGTCTATCTCTTCGTACCTTAGAACGTGAGTCGGATCTGGTTCACATTTTCTTAACATCGACATGTGGAAAACATTATGCACTTGGGATAGATTAGGCGGCAAGGCAAGTCGATAAGCCATATCGCCAATCTTTTCCAATATTTCAAATGGCCCGACGTACCTTGGGCTAAGTTTTCCTTTCTTCCCAAATCGAGACAGTCCTTTCATAGGCGATACTTTCAGAAACACATGGTCCCCAACTTGAAACTCCAAGGGTCGTCGTCTCCGATCGGCGTAACTCTTCTGACGACTCTGTGCTATCCTCAATCTATCCCGAATAATTCCAACAGCTTCGACTGTCTGCTGTACTAACTCTGGGCCTGTGATACTACGCTCACCAACTTCGTCCCCAGCATAATGGCATTCTGCAAGCTCGGTCATATAAGGCTTCAAATGGTGCCATTTGAATACTCTATTGGTAGCTGTTATTATAGGCAAATTCCACTAAATGCAATTGCTTTTCCCATTTGCCTTGAAAATCAACTACACAGGCTCTCAACATATCTTCCAGAGTTTGAATTGTCCTTTCCGATTGGCCATCTGTCTACGGATGATAAGCCATACTAAATTGTAACTTAGTCCCCATGGCCTCTTGCAGACTTTTCCAGAAATTGGCTGTAAACCTTGGATCGCGATCTGATGTGATCGTCACTGGCACTCCGTGAAGGCGTACTATTTGCCGTACATACAATTCTGCGTACCTTTCTAACTCAAAGTCCTTTCGCACAGCCAGGAAGTGCGCCAACTTCATTAAGCGATCCACTATGACCCATATTGAGTCATGTCCTCTTTGGCTTCGTGGCAACCCTGTCATGAAATCCATCGTGATGTGCTCCCATTTCCACTCAGGGATCTCCAACGGTCTCAATAAGCCACCTGGCTTGCAGTGCTGTGCCTTCATTTGTTGGCACGTCAAACCTTGACCATATGTTTGGCCACATCCGCCTTCATTCCATTCCACCAATAGTGTTGTTTCAAATTCTGATACATCTTCGTACTCCCTAGGTGGATATTGTAATTGCTCCTATGAGCTTCCGATAAAATTTCCTCCCTAAGCTCTTCGTCATCCGGCATGCACATCCTTCTTCGGAATTTCAAAATTCCATTCTCACTCACTTGGAAGTCCGACTTTCTCTTAGCAGCATTCAACCCAACAATCTTTTGGATCTCTTAGTCCGTAGACTGCAATTCCTTAATTCTAGCTTAAATCTCAGGTTCAATTCTTAATGTAGCTAGCAAGTTGGACATTTGGCTCACTTCAAATTTGAACTCTGAATCTCTGAGCCTTTCCAATAACGTCCACTCCATGACCACCAGATGCGCCATACTAGATTTGCGACTTAAGGCATCAGCGACTCGATTCGCTTTACCAGGATGATACAATATGTCGCAATCATAGTCCTTGAGAAGTTCCATCCATCGGCGCTGCCTCATATTTAACTCTTTCTACGAAAACAGGTACTTGAGGCTTTGATGATCAGTATAAATCTGGAACTTCTCTCCACACAAATAATGTCTCCAGATTTTAAGTGCGAAAACGATAGCAGCTAATTCCAAATCATGCGTCGGATAATTCATCTCATAGGGCCTCAATTGGCGTGACGCATATGCTACTACTTTTCCATGCTGCATTAAAACACATTTGAGCCCTCTCAAGGACGCATCGCTGTAAATCTCAAATCCTCCCGATCTAGACGGTATGGTCAACACTGGAGCAGTTGTCAACCTGTACTTCAACTCTTGGAAGCTTCTTTCACACTTATCATCCCATTCAAACTTAGTCTCCTTTTTAAGCAGTCTTGTTAATGGCATAGCTATTGATGAAAATCCTTCCACAAATCGTCTGTAATAGCCAGCCAAACCTAGGAAGCTCCTGATCTCAGTTACTGAAGTTGGTCTAGGCCACTTAGTTACTGCTTCAATCTTTGCTGGATCTACAGAGATTCCGTCTCCCGAAATAATATGTCCAAGAAATCCAACTCGATTGAGACAAAATTCACACTTGCTCAGTTTCGCATATAGCGCGTTTTCTCTTAAGGTCCGTAGCACTTCAGCCAAGTGTACTTCGTGTTCCTCAAGACTCTTAGAGTACACTAGTATATCATCAATGAAGACTATAACAAACTGATCTAGGAATTCTTTGAATACCCGATTCATCAAATCCATAAAAGCAGCTGGGGCATTCGTTAATCCAAAGGGCATAACCGTAAATTCATAATGCCCATATCTAGTCCTGAAAGCAGTCTTGGGAATGTCCTCATTTCTGATCCTTAGCTGAAGATACCCAGTCCTCAAGTCTATTTTGGAAAACACTGAGGCTTCTTGTAATTAGTCGAATAGATCGTCAATCCTCGGCAGCGGATATTTGTTCTTCACCGTCACTTGATTCAACTGCCGGTAATCTATGCACAACCTCAGTTCCATCTTTCTTCTTAACAAACAGGACTGGCGCTCCCCATGGGGATGCACTAGGGCGAATGAAACCTTTATCCAGTAATTCCTGAATTTGCACCTTCAGCTCTTTTAATTCCGATAGGGACATCCGATATGGTGCCTTCGAAATCGGTTCCGTCCCAGGGGCTAATTCAATCACAAATTCCACCTCTCGCTCAGGCAGTAAACCCGGCAATTCCTGAGGAAAACACCTCGGGGAAATTGCATACTACGGGTATATTCTCCAACTTAGGTTCCGCCACTATCGGATCCACAACATTCACCAGATATCCTTCACATTCATCATCTAGCAACTTGGTCGCCTCAAGCGAGGAAATCCATGGGATTGAGGTTCCTTCTCGATTTCCCTGGAATACAAAATTAGGACGTCCATCAGGACTAAATTGGATCGTCCTATTGCTGCAATCCACTATAGCCTTCTGCTAGACTAGCCAGTCCATACCAATGATCACATCAAAATTAAACATGGCCAATACTGCCAAGTCGATGCTCTCTTCCTTACCCCCAATGATTATCTTACACTTAGGGCATCCAAAAGAAACTAGCACCCTATCATTCATGGGTGTTGACACACATAGCACAGTCTTAAGCAACACTGGTTTAATACCAACCAACTTAACAAACTGCTCAGAAATGAAAGAATGGGTCGCCCTCGGATCAAACAATGCATAAGCGGCATGATCACATAAGGAAATCGTACTTGTGACCACGCCTGGCGCATTCTCAGCTTCCTTACGCATCATGGCATAGACCCTTCCTTGAGCTGGTGGTCTTCCCTGATTAGCCGGTCGGGGATTCCCGACTTGATTTCCAGTTCACGTTGGCAGCAATCTGGGTGGTCTTGAGGGTTGCATTTGCGGGCAACTGCGAATCTGGTGTTCCATACTCCCGCACTTAAAACATGCCCCATATCTACCCATCTGGGGACTCGGTTTCCCAATGTTCCGCTTGGCCGATGGGACAAATCGTCTATTTCCAGTCATAGGTCTTTCCCCCAAACGGCGATTGTCTCTATTCGGAACAAACCGCGATCCCGAAACGGCTGCTCTTTCCTGTTGATCCCGCTCCATAATCTGAGCCCGTCTAAACATCTCTCCATAATCCTTGATATCATGCGACAAAATCAGACTCCGAAGATCCGGCTTTAGTCCATCCCGGAATCTTCGAGCTCTGTCTCGCGGATTCTCTACCATTGTTGGTGCGAACTTCGCCAGTCTTGCAAATTCCGCTTCATATTGGTCAACAGTCATTTGACCTTGGCGTAATCCCATAAACTCCATCAATTTCTTTTCTTGGGCATTCTCGAAGAAATACTTCTCATGGAAATTCTCAACAAACACTGTCCAAGTCGGAGCTGTTCCTTCAGGGAATACACTTCTTTCTGTAGCATTCCACCAATCATTGGCAGCGTCCTGTAGCTGATAAGCTGCTAGCATCACTTTTTCTTCGTCGGTGCACCCCAAAACTTTAAAAGTTTTCTCCAATGATTCTACCCATCTGGGTGCTGTCTCGGGGTCACCGCGACCGTGGAACTGAGGCGGCTTCAACTTTATAAATTGTTCCACTAATTGGGGCATCTGTCTAACTCCTGCTGGTTGAACCTGCCCCTGTGGGGCTTGATTCCCTCCATCACCAGCTATCGGTGCGGCCTCAGTAGCCTGGGCAGTCGCATTATCTTGCCTCTCCAATATATTCCCAATCCTCTCTAATACTCTGAGGACTCCTTCCATCCGCGGGTCTTCCGCAGGTTTAACATTAGCTTTGGGGTCTACTACAGCTCCAACACCAACTTTAGGGTTTTCTACCACTCTCGCACCCACACCAAGGTCCTCCACAGCTCTAGCCCGAGCACGACCTCTACCTCTTGATCCTCTTCCAGCGCCCCTTCTTGGGACTCTTCCAACACCTCTTCCTTCGCTGCTCATGGTATCCGCTTCCTATTACTCTCCTACCTGCTATAATTCCACTAAGGAATTAATGACTTAAACCAATCTAACCCAGTCTAAGTCCTAGGCAGGTATCACCAACAATCAAACAATCAGCATGCGGCTTAATGAAGACTAGCCAACTCATCACCCAAGGGATTCACGTACTTACCTCAGGTCCTGCCGCACCTGCACTTATGGGTCATACAATCGCAATTCAACACAATCACAAACTGTCAGGAGATGCATGTAGCACATGAGGTCACCCTACTGGCTACCCAGGGTCTCATCGCTCCTTATCACTCTAGGCTTCGACCTAATTGGACCGAGTTAACCTTGCTCTGATACCAATTCAAACGGGGATGTCACGCCCCGTACCCCAGGAAGCGCAAACATCCCTCTCTGGTCGATTATGGTGCAACGCTCCCAGGAAGCGTCGCCGACCCACACTTATTTAGAGATCAAATACAAGCGGAAGCATATATATAAATATATATATATACACCCTGATAATAAAATACATGAGGCCAAGGTAGCACAACCAGCAAACAACACCTCTGAAAGTATGTATACTAGTATTACCAAAGAAAACTTTTTACACAATTCATTTATACAACAGCAGAGAAAACACACAGTCAGCAGCCACTCAGTCAAAAGGGGTCAGCGTATAGCACTTCGGCTCTTCAGCTTCCACGACCATGGCTGCAGGTTCGTCCCCACAAGGGTGCACACTAGAGGACCGTTGGATGAACTGCAGTATACCAAAAAGAGGCGCTCTCCTCGGCATCCTACGGCTGGGGGTCTGAAATGTTTCGGTTTACACAACCGTGAGACGAATCTCAATGAGTTCAACCCCTAAACCTAGGCTAGGCTAGCATGTAATCTCCTGACCGGAAACAAGTAATTAAATCACAATACACAATAATTAAACCATTCTCTGACCCTGCAGGTTAAACAAATCAACATATAATACTCACGGCGCATATTATCACATGTACGCCAATCACATGCTCACGTACCGAGTCTCACATACTCGCATGCCAGTCGATGGATGTTTATGCATGCAGATGTCGTGAACATGTCATGTACATTTCCCGGCCTACTGGCCCACACTGGCACACTGGCAATTGCCCAATTTATTATTAATTACGACTCGAGTCCACAATAATCACGGCCTGATGCGTCTAGCCTGCTCCAAAGTGCATGAAGCGCAGCAACCGATCTGGCTCAGTGTCTCTAGCCTGATTCAAAGTACATGAAGCGCAACACTATTCTCCTTGCGAACCAGAGCCTGCTTCAAAGTGCATGAGGATGGTCGCCTTCCGGACGTACCGGGCATCGTCCTGCTTCAAAGTGCATGAGGACGGTATCGACCTGAAGGTCCTTAGGTGATCACACAACTCATTATTATCTAAACCCAGCGTATGACGCTTCGGGGTATTTTAGGTGATCACACAACTCATGGCAGACACGCATTCTCGCACAAGTTCATCACATGCCTCACTCTCGGCATACACAATGCGTGTCCATGTTATGCAATGCAATGCACTATGAGCGCCAATTAAATTCAAACACTCCATATCACAACACGTGCTCAATTGGCCCAATTAATACCGTGTGGCTCAACATGCGATTCACAATTCCATAATTAATTTCAAACCAACAGTGTCCAATTGCACTCTACAAAAATTAGCCACACAACATGCGACATGGTAGTACGCAATCAATCACATTCAAGCACGAATTACATACAATCAGTCGACCCGGGCACACCCGATAATTTACAATGGGCTCCTAAAATTGGTCATTTAATCCAATTAACCTCCCCAAATAATTATCATTAATCCACTAAATTTTTCCCGATAATAATTTCCACTAATCGGTCATCCACCCAGTTTGAAATATGCACCGATAATACATAAACCAGTCCGGAAAAATGCACTATCAGTCCTAATCCGGAATTAGGAATTTTACTCACCTAATCCAAAGTCACGACGACGGGGAACGACGGCCGATCACTGGTGAACAGTAAAACCGACGGCGGAATTCCCGGCGGCAGCGTACTGTTCACGGGGGGTACTGTTCACCGGGGGGGGGGGGAGGGGAGGGTGGGTACTATTCACTGTACGGACAGGGGGAAACGGTGGCTGGAGAGGTGGATGTGGCCGGCACGGCGGTGTACGGATGCTACAGTACCGTCCATACGGACAGACACGGTTGGCGTCGTACGGAGTCGCTGGACGGCTGGGTGTCGACGGAACGACGATCGGAGCTCCGGCGAAGCTCCGGCGGTACTATTTGCAGAACGGAAAAGTGAGAAAAAGAGAGAGAAAGAGAGAGAGACGGAGAGAGAAACGGGTTGGACAGGGGCTAGGCTGCGGCTGGGGGCTGTAGTGGTCGATGGGGAGGCACGGCAACCGGCGGCGTGCTTTGGCGAAGCTTCGGCGAAAGAGAAAATGAGGAAAATGAGAGAAAGTGTGGGAAAATGAGAGAAAATTTGCTGAAGGGAAGCTGGTATGATCGTGGGAGTGAGTGAGGAGAGAGAACATCAGTCCAACTTGGTCAAATTATAGGGCTAGGGGTGCCACGTGTCGCCGATCGGGGCCAAAAGACTAAAATACCCCTAATCTAACGGTTCTAATCCATCCCTATCCAAAAAGTGAGGGGTAAACTGGTCAAATGGGCCAATAATTGAGCCGAAAGGCTCTGGTAATTATCCCAAAATTTTTCCAAAAAAATTCGGACCTAAAAATAGCCTAGGGGCAAAACAGTCCTTTTTCCGGTCCCGGGGTGAAATTCCAATTTTCGCACATACGCGTTCCATATGTGCGTGGCCAACATAATATGGCGTCGGAATCGCGAAATTCACTTTTTAAGCCCCCGAAAATCGACTGCAAAATTTCGGGAATAAAATGATATTATTTTCCAATTTTTGTCGAAATTCCAGTTTTTGTCCATAACGACTCCCGGTATGCGTGGCCACCCAAAAATGGCGTCAGCCTCGAAAAATAACCTCATTTGGCCTCCAAATCGAAGCCAGGATCCCGAGGGGCAAAATCGTGATTTTTCACCCCCGGACCGAATTTCCAATTTTTAACCGTACTTACTCAAAACATGCGTGGCCAGCATAATATGACGTCAGATTCCCAAAAATGGTCTCGTAAGCCGTCAAAATTGATATCCAACCCCGGGTAATATTTCGTGACCAAAACTCGCTCGATTTCAATTTTTCAAGCCTCTAACTAACGGGCGGTTGTTTAGAGCATACGCGTATCGACCTAGGGTTATCCGAATCACGACGGTTCCGTTTATTGAGAAAATGAGAAATTATCACTAGTCCCAGAAGTCACGATCGTTCAGTTCAAGTTCATGACTGGTTGGCCACGTGCACTTTTGGTCTTGCAGAATCACCTGCGATCCAATCATATATCGTTGGCCTTGGCCAAACCCAATCCATTACTTTTCTTAAGATCGATTCACCCCAGTTCAAAATGTTTTCTCATCATTTCTCGTGATCGATGTCCAAATCAATAATTGGGTCCCTGGTCCACGTACCATTTTCTAGTTAGTCATACCCTATTTGTTAGTATCCCGAGAGTGATCAGTTCTGGGCGAGACTTACTAAAATGAAATTGCGAAATAATATCAATTCCATTGATCCCAGAATTACATCGAAATTCGGGCTGTTACAGAGATCCTATAGGATCCTATCCCAAATTTTCTTTTGCTAGGCCCATAGCTAAAAAACCTACTTTCTTGAGATTACGAAGGTTATGCGAATGTGAAATATTTCCTTATTCCAAGATATTTTAGTTTTGCCTTGAATCATTGGGTTTAGATATTACTTCAGTGATTTTTTATCTTTTCTAAATGGCGGCAACATGCCCCTTTTTCTCATTTATTTCTATCAAAGAATGATAAACTGTTGTTTTTCGCACCTTACGCTTTTGATCAAAAGAGTTTCACTAATTCCAACAAAATTTCTTTCTTTGGATTTGAAATTTGCTCAAATTGAATCCTTTCGATTTAGAAATAAAAAATAAACTACACTTACGAAGTTGTCCCAACTTATTAATTGGCACTAATCCTAGATCCTTGCCTTAGAAATGAATCAATACTTTCTACTCGAGCTACATCACATGCTATATACACTACAACCCAAGAAAAGACGAGGGTTCTAGTGGAACACGACAAAGGATGTTGAGCCAAAAACATCTTCATTCCTACATAATATAATAAAATAAAAAGGATATGCGTAAAAATCCACAACTGATCATGTCCTTCACGTCGCACGTTACTTTCTACCACCATTGTTTTTAAACAAAGCTTTACCATGACATTCCTCTAGCTTGGAACTTATATGTAATTGATTCAATTAGGGAATCACATTTTATTCACGTATTAATCATTCACTCACAATCTTGTATTATAAAAATTAATATTATTATCCAAATCAGAGCAAATATAAAGGAAAAAGCCATTGACATTTTTTAATATGCAATTAACACATATTTCTTTAAAAGGAAATTTTTAATTTGGGCTCACGCTATTTCTTCCCTCTAAATGGCTATAACACTCTAATTTGTTGAATTAACAAAAATAGCATTAAGAGAACTAATTAATTAAAATCACAAATGGATAGGATGAAAGTTGCTATTTATTGCAAACACAAAAGGCAAATATTGTCATAAAAATATAAGGGTGTTCTTATTATTGTACTCGAGTGGATAAGTGTTCTCATTAAAAATATATGAGTGTTCTCGTAAGAGCTTTGTCATAAAAATACAAAAGTTGAGACATATTGCAAAATCACAAATGGAAAGATTGTTCTCATAAAAATATTGTCTAAATGCCTTTAGTATTTTGTCATAAATACAAAAGACAGATATTTCCGCCCTCTAAATGGTGTTTTCATTCCACCATTTATGTTATTCCCATTCGTTTTTATATAGACTTCGTTTTCTTTTTCTTCTGCTTACTAATGTACTCGACTTCTTTCTACAAAGGATTTTTTAATGAGTTTGCACCTTGATGGTGATCTTTGTTAATCTTGATATTGACAAGGTTTTGGGTCCTAGTTCCTTTTACTGCTTACTCAAGAGTTATTTGGTGTTTTATTATGGGATAAATTAGGGATAGTAAATTCTCGACATTCATTTTTTTTATTCGACTGTAACCCTTTTTATACAAAAAAATGTACTTGTTGATGTACTTTCAAATTTGAATGTCCATCATTAAATTTATCAGTACTGTGACATTCTGAATTTCGACCCACTTTCGAGATTTATGAAGTGATATTATTATCAATGCACTTTCTGTTATATCTCACTCGGAATTGGCCATTCTTGAGAATACTAACTGTTAGGGAATGGCTAGTTAGGATTTCGGTACGCACGACCCAAGAACTCGAACCTGGATTGACACTTCGACCATAAAGATTGACGAGGAGATATTTTGGGCCATTATAGGGCGATCCAAGAATGATTATAGAACAATTTAACAATGTTATACAATTGAGTCACGGGTGATTTCGTTTAATCGTTATATGCATTCCGAACGTTACAAAATCAATTTCTAATGATCGAGTCATTTGGAACTAGTGATTGACCCTCGTAATCACATGACAACCGAAGTCGTCATGGCTCGAGTAAACTTAAACGTGGATTGATATCAAATCAACCATGAGTCGATATGCGTAAACCCTAAAAGCCGTCCGTTAGTTTGAGATACACGAAAGTCGCGTTTGATTGATTTTGGCCACGAATTGAAATCCGAACTTGGGTATTGAATTTTAAAGGATATCAAAATTATTATATTGGACGACGCCTCGTTAAGCCCGCTTTATTATCGGTTTGCTCAGAAATTCTTGAAAAAGTGGAAATTGGCTCGGAAATTAGAAAAGACGATTTTACCCATGTATGTTTTGGAGTTTATTTGTTGAGTGGAAGGACATAATGGTCTTTTTCCCCTAGTGGCCGAAATCCTCTTGGACAACTTTGCCCTTGCCCTTTTTGGTTAATTGCAAAAATGCCCTTCTAGAAGCTTTTTGTCTAGATGCATTTTTAGCTCTTAGATCAATACTTGGGCACCAAGGACTCATCCTAGCCCTCCATTTTGAGAGATATGATCAGGTCACTCTCTCTCTCTCCTCACTTTCTCTCTTGTTCTCTGTCTCTCCATTTTCTCTCTTCATTCTCTCCCCCTTAGCCGAGACTCATCCACCACCACCATCCACCACCCCTGCACCTCACGCCACCACCCCTGGACCACCGTGAGCCGCCCTAAGCCGCCGTTCACGCCCGGAGCAACAGCCGTTCGCCGGATCGCTTTTTGGCCGCCGCCGTTCATCGAAAATTCCAGATTTGGCCGTGGCTTGCTGCTGCTGTTTGGGCTTAGTTTTTAGCTTAAATTAGTGGTAAGTAACTCCCTAAACCTTGATTAGGTTAGTAGATTACCAATGGATAGTGTTTAGGGATTGTTAGGGTAATTTATGGATTATTTTAGGGGTTAATTTAGGGTTTATGGTAGATGTTGAATTGAGAATTTGTTGGTGGCTAGATTTGATGATTATATGGCTGATTTGAATGTTAAGATAGGTAGGTTATGTGACTTGAGCTTGAGCATATGTTTAATGTTGCTAATTGTGCTTAATTTGGCTAATTATGATTGTTTATTGGTTGTTTTAATTAAATTCGTGGGTTAGTCTTGTGGCTACTATAATCATGTGGTAGGGGCTGAATTGGATGATTTGGACATTGATTATATGGCCCCCATTGATTCTAGATTGGTTAATGTTAATTTAGGAGCTTAATTATCATGATTAGGTGTTAATTTTAATCATACGGTTTAGATTAAATTAGGACGTGATAAAATTTAATCATATGGCTTATTAGAGATTTGAAGTTGATCGTGTGGCTTTGATTGACAATCGCATGGTTAAATTGTTTAATCGTATGGTTAATTTATTTAATCATGGTTGAGTAGTTGACTATAGCTTGATCTTGTGGTTCATTATGGCTATTGCTGGCTTAGCATGGCATATGGTGATCATATATTGATGTTTGATATGAAAACGAGTGCGATTCATGGCATATTTATTCGTAGTAAATTGCACATCATAAACACTTGCAATGGCTAATTAAGGAAGATTAAAATTGGCAATGCGTGGTTGTTTACGTGTGTGGCCATAATGAGTTCCGTCTAAGACGAGTTCTAGACGATGCCCGGCGGAGGTTCGGATGTTATCTGGTACCCGACTTGTCCGGGGGGGAGGGGGATTCGATCCCAGACATTATCGATCGCGGTGGAGGCCGGATCGATGCTCCTAAATGGAATGCCATCCGGTACCCGACTTGTCGAGGGGGTTCGATCCTGGACGTTGCCACGCCCAAAGTAATGGGTTGATGCCTGGCTATGCCCGAAAATTGGCGGGAGTTCGGTGTGACCTATGGTGGGTTGTTAATAATCTGGATAACTTTGAGTGTTATGTGCATATGGCATGCTTTGCGCTTGATTATGGGATAAAATCGTGAGGCACGGTATGGGACGGGCCGAAGTAATTTCATCTTATAATCAAGACTCGTGTGAATGATTGAGTATATCTGGATTGTTTGGATTATTATTGTTGTTGTTATGCATTTTGATAGTATGACATGGTTGTGATGCAATTCGAGACTTTGCATAGTATATGGTACCATTGTTCGTTTGATATGAACTTATCTTGTTGGTTAGAATTGCATGATTAGGGTGCCGGAGGTACGTATTGCCCTAGTCGCGGCTTAGATAGTTTACTTATTGAGATTTTGTCTCATTCCCCATTATTAAACATTTCAGTCCCTCGACCTTGATTATGACTGAGCCTCCGCTACGTTTCGGGGTACCAACGGAGATGGAACATTGGGTGACCGAGTATCCAATTGGTGAGGATAAGGAGTATCGGAAGTATGAGAGTACCATTTGGGTCGATGATGGTGAGCAGTACTTGACAGCTCACAAGTATATGGCTTGGTTTTTTAGAGATGGAGCTCAGACTTTTGGTCCTCTCCAGGGACTTCATATTCCCCCGGACGATGGTTTAGGTGTGTGGAATCTTATGAAGATTGATCCCCCTGATGGAGCTGTAGTTAATCCTAAGCCCGAACTGATAGTTATGGAACCCTCGACGTGGCCCAAGGAGTCAAAACCTGAATCAGAGCCTTTGTCGTCTGGCTCTTATAGCGAGGCATCTAACCCGACTTCGCCAGGAGCACCACCAGGATGCCGTGAAGGTTTTCGATAGGGTTAAAGATCCCTATCTTTTTAAAGCTCCTCTTTTGATTAGAGTAGTGGAGCGGGTCGGCCACCCTATCCCTTTTTATGTATGCGTGGTTTGAGTTTGTGGCCTTTAGAAAGGCTTGTATATGTTACCACTGTAAGTGACGTTAAGTTTATAAAATGATTGTTGATTTGTTTAAATTGTCTCTCTCTATTATCTCGTTTGAATGTTTATTGAATGGAGTGTTCGTTTGGCTTCCGCATTTATTCTCTCATTCAATGATAACGAGTCGGCGACGAATCCTGGGAGTCGCATTCTTAATGACCACGGCGGGATGTTACGTGTTCGTAGGGTACGGGGCGTGACAAGTACACTCTATTAATGTCCAGGAAGTGAAAGTTAGAAGGTTATCACTATAAAAGCAATGCACAATAAAAAGAAAATTTGATAGTAAAATACAAGGACGAAATAACCATTAAGTTTATCACTTAGATGTAATTATTTCGTAATTGTTCACTCTCTCTCGACCGTCTCCATTTTCTTTTTTAAATCCTTCTTTTTTTGGATACCGTTTTAGTTATGTACGTTAAAATATCCAAACGGTAGACATGGCAAATAGTCCACGCAAAGAGTGAGTCAAGCACCAAAGAGGATACTTGAGAATTGAATTTAAATGGTACATTTTTGTTTGAAATTTAATTCGATGCGTAAGAAGTTTTCAAGATGCTTTCATTTTCTATTTTAAAATCGAAAGATATTAATTTTTTGAGATAAACATATCAATTACAAGGGTAGTTTCTCACATATTAGGGCAACACATTAGACAGGACTTTTCAATTTTACCACATTCTATAATTGATATTTCAAATTTGGAAAGTTCCCCATTTTAAATTTTCCCCTTACAAGCAAGCATGGTTAAGTTCGCTATACATTGTAATCAAAATGTGATTGCACGTGCATCGATTCAATATCACTCCGTAGATGAATAGCAACAAAACAAATTGGACACTCTTCCGATTAGTTGAGTCAAATGTGAATGACCAAAAACTTCGATTTCTTTGGAATTTGTTTATTTGAAACATGGATATTGTTTGCTTTTCATAGTCTATTCGGATTGGGTAAAATTGGTTTTCGGGTCTTTTGGGGGGTACGTGCCTCTTCTCAAAGTTCTGTTCAAGGGGGGGGAGAGGTTATCGGTTCCAAGGTAGGTAGGTTACAAGTTTGAAACCTAGAACCAACCCTATTATAACTAATTTCCAATTTTTGGAATCTGGAATCTACCTTGTTTTTCTAGGAACCTATTTTGGAACCTATTTTATTTTTCTAGTCCAATTCAGAGTCTACTCGAGAACCTATTTTTCTTTTGTTCCTTTATCTGGTTTCATTTTTTCCAGCAAAATAATATTAGTACAATTCAAAGTAAAAGATGAATAATAAAAATCACTATTCGCCAAAAGTAACCATTCCTAAGATAGCAATAAAAATTGATATACACCAAAAGCAACAATTTAAAATATAGTAATATTATGATCTACGTTTTTTTTAACACAAGCTAAAAATCGGTTCCAAAATCGGCCCGGATGGGTCTTTACTTAGAATTGAAATCCGGAACGGTTCCAACCGGTTCCCAAAAAATGGAACCGGTTCCCAGACTTATTTTTCGGGTGGTCTGGTCCGGTTGCACACCCTACATGGGAGAAGCTATTTGCGACATAAAAAAACTATAGGGTAACTTTGGGGGATTATTGATCAATAATGGGGGGCAATATGGAATTTTCTAAAGTTAAGTCTGTCATACGCAGAGTCACGACTTAAAACGGCGCTCCTTCTCGTTGGACAAAAGAAGCGCGAAGAGAATCGGGATGCTGCGGAGGAGATAAATGCTCTGCAGTTTTCAAGATTCATGCTTTCGCTTCTCATATGGATGTTCCTCGCTTAGCACGCCACAGGTTGGAACTTGTGGAGGCACCATCATTGCTTCTGGTAATCATCCGTCTCTCTCTCTCTCTCTCTCTCTCTCTCTCTCTCAAAATGCATGCAGTCCGTTCTGATTCAGTTTGTCTAGCTTTTTCCCCTTCATTTTCGTTACAAGAAAATGGTTTTTTGGGGTCGATTCTGATTCTCTTTTGCACAATCTTTTACCTGTGAATTTGATACGACTTGTTTGTTATTTTATTTCATGAGATTGATGATATCGTTTGCTCTGTTTCTCCACTGATTGAGTAGGGATTGAAGTGAAACCTGGCAAGCCTTATAATCACGAGCCAAATGGATCGAGGCTTCACATCTCCCAGGTAAGACCCTTCTCTGTTCTTTGATTTTGGTTCATTGCAACATGGAAATGTCCAGATTTCATCAGGTTTTTATCGCTTTTCCTTCTAAGTGGATATGCGAAATTTTGGGCAGGCGACACTCGGGATTGGTGTTGCCACCAACAAGAGCACGGTCCAATGCAATGTGGGCGATGCGAGTCCTGTATTTATATGCTCCTTGTTTCCAGGAAAAGAAGAATCTGCTCAGATAAATTTGGAATTTGAGGAATCCCATCAAGTCATTTTTTCTGTTCTCGGTGTTCGCAGTGTTCACCTCACAGGTTACTACCTGGGAAGAGGTCGAGAATTTGTTGATGACTTGTATCCTTGGTTGAGTTATTACATGTCGTTTCTCATATACATTTGTTTTTTAATTGTATAAGATGATGGGTTGGGTTCCATTGCATCATTTTATCCGTGCAAACATTATACATGTTGGGGTGAGCTGAAAAGGTCAAGAAGTACAAATCAGTGTCCGTAGGGACTTAAAACTGTTTTATACACTAAATATGGAAGCTTCATTCTAGAGTTCCATTCCTTTATAATGATTATTAGAGAGTCCTATGGAGAAGATATTGCGGACACAGAGACAGATATTTCTGAGGACGACGACCAGTATGAAGATAGCTTTATCAATGATGGTGATGTTGAATTCCTTCCACCTTCTCCTATTCCGAATAAATCAGGTATTCGCAGTTTAACAATGTTCTTTTCTTATTTCTCATGATAAGTCGATGATCTTCTACTTGGAAAATTTTGTATGCACAGCTCTTCATTCTTTATTTCCAAAGGAAAAGAAATTCTCGATTTTGAGAACTCAATTAGATTCTGTATAAAAAGAACAATTCAGAATCTATCGTGATTAGCTGTCAATGTCACAACAATGCAATAGACCATTTTGCTTGGTTAAATTACACATCTAAAATCCTTGGAGTTGGTTTAATGCTTCGTTCAATTCTTGACATTGCTTAAACTCTTTTTGCTTGATATCAGTAACACCTACAAGCAATTACAACAGCATATATTACTAATCTTTCACTTTTTTTCAGATTCAATGAAACCTTTGAATAATTTGCATTTTGGGACACTATGTACCAGTAGTCGAGCCATGCATTTGTAAAATGAAATGTGATACTCGTGCACTGAGTCTAGTCTATTTTTACTGCTAAAGATTGTTGCATCAAAATCTTCTGATGAGTTACTTGCATCCTGCGTCGAAGTAGGACCAGTCAAAAACCTCTAGTAACTCGTTTCTGGAGGCAAAAGGCAATATCCAATAAATTGTTGCCTTTATCTTTTAGAAAGAAAGATTATTGATGTCCTAGTTGGGTCGTTGGATGCCTTCGGCTTTAGTTTGTATTTGGTGTTTTTGAAAAATAATACAATCTCTTACCTTTACCAAAAAAAAGAAAGATTATTGATGATGAAGTATAAAGAAATTGACCTTTAAAAACTTTGCTCCCAGCATTTTTTTTTATTTGGATTACTTTATTGATAATGTAGTATCAACTTTCACAAACAAAATATACTAGTTGTGTAACCATAGAAAAAGAATATGATATTATGTGACAACCATAGAAAAAGAATATGCCGTCGGAGGATTCTGCTTTTATTTTCATGATTGCCAGATAATCTTATGTAACTGATATCATTCTTCACTTTGAAATGCGAAATTGCTTCTCCTTTGTATTCATGTGATGTCATTGGTGCTTTTTATTTCTGGCCTTCACCATGATGGAGTTGTCATATTGTATTATTCTGTTTGTTATGGATTTATTAATGTTGTATGATCTTGCAACATGCCAGATTATGTTTTATAGTTCTTAGCATTCTTGACTTTGAAATTTTAAGTTGATTTTCCTTCCTATGTTCATATGATGGCATTACATGGACAAGTACATATATGTTGGTTGCTCTTAATTCTGCCCTGTTTTGCATCTTCAGTTTAGGAGAATGTTTATATGGCGTGTTTACAATGTGAATTTTTAACAACAGAGAAGGAGAAACCAAACCACAAGAAAGCAAGGAAGGGAAAAGACCATCGTCGACGACTTAGGAAAAAGCATGAAAAGGGCGAATCTGATAAGGTCAATAGCTTGCCACAACAGAATTCCGCGGCCCTGTTGCTAGAATCCGACGAGGAAGATTTCTTTGTATCCTCTCTACTTAAGAAAAAGTCTTCTGCGAAGGAGTCAGAAATAAATGCCCCAGTTGTAGTCATTGAAACACCACTAGATTTTGTCAAGAAGAAGCGAAAGCAAGATGGAAGCACCGCCGTGAAATCATCTGAAAGTTTGTCTCCTACTGTTGTTGGCGGTGAACCTGGAAGGTAATTGATTAAATTAGAGACATAACAATATATTACCTTTTTTACTTCTTCCACAAGAACAGAATTCATTGATTTGCTGGAAATGCTTCGTCTTCGCACTAATCTCAGTTTGAATAGGTTGTGTAATGTCTAACCAAAGATAAGTGGTTAAGGAATGGACTCTTGACTATTGTGAGACATGGAACTTATGTTTTAGTTACTCAACTAAAGCAGAAGGCCTCCCTATAAACATTATAAGATCAGGTACACATGGATGCGTATGATTTCATCTGACATCTCGATACAATGGAATCAGCACTGCAAAGAAAATGAAGAGTAAATTGCATATCGTGGAGGGAGAGACGCAGAATCAAGCATGGCAGGAAGATAAGGAGCCAAAAGCTGATGATCCGAGTAAGAAGTGAGTACCTTTATGTCATTACGTTCTTTTTGACCTCTCATTATCCAGACTCGCATATATAATGGTGCTTGGATGAATGCATTGACCCTAAAGCTGGGTGTCCTAGGGTTCATTCCACATGTAATCTTTTGACGTGATGTAGCAACAAGAGTTGGACCCCACTTGAAATAATGAAAGACCACCATTTGTAGGTCACCCCTTTCTACCTTTTATTCATGTCAGTGACTCCACACATATGTATATGATGAAAGATTGAAGTACTAGAAATTTTTCAAAATGATTGTGCTTGAAGCCTTCGAGCAAACTTCAGAATTTTTTGTCTTGGAACTCTTATTGTTATGGCTTGTGGCAGATAGCTAAGCATGAATACTTCAAGAGTAAATGTTGAGCGATGACCTTTCTACTTGCATTTGCAAACAATTCGTATTAAGTATAATGGCAAGCACTGGTCGGTTGACTAGACACTAATGACAGTGGTTAAACAATCCTTATAACGAGGAAAAATTGAACTTTACCTGGGTTTTTCTTATCTGTGATGAGTAGGAGTTCTGCTGTTGAAGTTGAGCAAGTTCCAAGCGGAGAGAATTGCAAGAAGTCCAAAAAGAAGAAAAAGAAGGACGATAGCTTGCCACATCAGAATCCTGAGGCCCGGTCGTCAGAACCCGATGGTGAAGATTTCTCTGTATCTTCTCCACTTGAGAAAAAGTTTGCTGCGAAGGACTGGGAGACAAAGATCCCAGATGTAGTCATTGAAACACCACTAGATGTTGCCGAGAAGAAGCAAAAGCAAGATGGAAGCACTGCCGTGAAATCATCTGAAAGGTTGTCTCCTTCTGTCGTTGAGGGTGAACCTGGAAGGTAATTGACTGAATTGGAGACTTAACAAAGTGTTACCTATTTTACTTTTCTTATGAGAAGAGAAGTCATTTATATGCTGGAAATGCTTCAGCCTCGCACTTATCTCAGTTTGAATAGGTCGTGTACTGTATCAGATGACCAAAGATAAATGGTTAAGGAATGGACTCTTGACTAAAGTGAGACATGGAACTTATGTTTTAGTTACTCAACAAAGTAAAAGGCCCTCCTTCAGAAAAATTGTTTACGTAAATGTGGAAGCACATGATTTGATCTAACATCTTAATACATTGGAATCAGCTCTGGGAAGGGAATAAAGAGGAAATTGCAATTCATGGAGGAAGAGATGCAAAATCAAGCGTGGCAGGAAGATAAAGAACCAAAAGCCGATGGTCCAACTCTGAAGTGAGTACCTTTATGTTTTCATGTTCTTAACGGTCTTTCATAAACTAAACTCACATATGTAATGGTACTTGGTTGAATGCATTGATCATATAGCTGGGTGTCCCAGGTGTAATCTTTTGACGTGATGTAGCAGCAAGAGTTTGGACCCCACTCAAAATAATGAAAAAACTCCATTTGTAGGAGGCCCCTTCCTACCTTTTATTCCCGTCAATGACTCCGTGCATATGTATATGTTGAAAGATTCAAGCACTAGCATCTCACAATATGATTTTTCTTTTAAAGCCCTCAACAAATGTTCAAAATTTTTCCTTTTGAGTAATATATTTGGAAAGACCCCTTGATTTTTTTTTAAGACTGTTTCGAACACAATTGGTACATCTTAAAATAGCTATTACTCAGACATATTTACCCTTGGCCTCTTCTAGTTTTTTTTAATAAATGAGAAAGGATCTTGGAACTCTAATTGCTACGGCTTGTCAATGCAGATAGTTTAAGCGTGAATACCCAAAGAATAATTGTTGAGCAATGACCATTCTACTTGCATTTATGAACCGATTTGTATTAATTCACTTGTCAAGCACCGGTTGGTTAGGTCGACGCTCGTGAAAGTGGTTAAACAATCCTTGTAATGAGGGAAAATTGTACTTAAAGTAGCTTCTCTAAATTTGGGATTTTCTTCTCTGTGATGAACAGGAGTTCTGCTGTTGAAGAGCAAGTTTCGAGCAGAGAGAATTGCAAGAAATCCAAAAGGAAGAAAAGGAAGAGCAAACTGCCAAATGGGGAAGAAAGAAGAATGTGAAATCTCTCTCTCTCCATCCTTAGAGAAAGATGATGGGAAAGAAGCAACTGCTCTTTTTTGTGATTTGTTTGCAAGACCAAAGTCACCTTTAAGTTCGAACTTTCTACTTGAAATCAGCTTATAATTGTGAGATGATTTATGAGGATTTTGGACTACATATTCGTCATTATTATTCTTATTTATGTTCTATATGATGATGTGATGCATGGCTGATGTTATTAGATTTTGTGACAATCATAGATTTTCTGAGTTTAACTATATATATTAGGGGTGATCGGGTACAGGGCAGGTAGGTTCCAGGTTTGGAACCTATCCTGTTATAATTGATTCCCAGTTTCTGGAATCTGGACCCTACCTGTTACAATCGACCTTGTATTAGAGTTTGAGAAAACTTGGGATATATCTAAATCCATACTTATAGGAAAGTTTAATAAGTTATGCACAATTGCTATTGTATTGTATAATTACAAGTGGAATAGTAAGAATAGGAAATGATTTTGCGATGAGTACAGAACACAATACTGTTCTACTAGATAGATATTAGATCAGATTATATTTACCTGTGAGCATGTATAGAAGATTATTATTTGTCCTTAGATGCTTTAGATAGCAATGTAATTATCATATCTCACGGATGAACACTATCGGCTGAATCACAGGCAGTCCGTAGACGCTCATGAAGAGGTTTCGTCTACGATGCATCATTGCCAAACACGTGGGCCGCTTCCTCAATGAGTTGGTATCTTACGTGACCAACTTAGCCTCTAAACCTCGAGGTACGTTCCCGATCCTTCTAGAATCTTCGAGAGTCTTGTAGGTATCTTTGTATGTTAGTAGATGCACCAACATTTGATAGGAGGGAGATTGTAATAGATGTCGGTTGGTTGGAAGAGGGCCTTTTCAGGTACTTTACTATGGCATTGGTCAATTACCAAGCTAGGATTTCATGTTATGAACTCCTTGGCAAAATTTTTTCATAAATGAATGTCGCGACCTACCTCCTGTAAGGTCTACCTCGGGAAAGTGAGTTTAGAGGTAAGTATTCATGAAATGATCTATCACGCTCCGATCCCCACAAGCACACAACATCCCGCCTAGGTCGTTAAGTATGCAATATCCCAGGACTTGTTGCCGACCCAATCAAATCACAATGATAACGCAAGCAGAAGCAAACTCGAACTCGCCATACAACATACAATTAAACGGGATAATAGAGAGACATTTGATATACATCAATGAAATACTTTTATAAACATGACGTCAGTAACAACATATACACTTGTAAGCCTTCTATAAGGCAACTAACTGCGGACCATGTGTAACAAGAAAGGTCAGGTGGTCGATTCGCCTAACTCCTCTAATCAAAAGAGGGCTTCTCAAAAGTTGGGATTTCTAAACCTATCAGTCACCCCCATGATACCTAGGCAACGTCCCCGGATTGGACTCGAAGTACTCAAGCGATCCCGGATCAGCCATGTCGTCGGACGGCTCAGGTTCGAAATCAACAGGCTCTAGCTCGGGGTCAGACTCCATAGGCTCCAACTCGAGATCCAAATCTTCAGGACCAATGCCCAGACTAGTAACAACTTCGTCTGATGGAAGGATCTGCATGAGGTCCCACTCTCTTACTCCGTCATTAGGGGGAACATCAAATCCCCTCAATGGACCAAACAACTCGTCTCCATCCCGGTAGAACTAAGACAAAAAGGTATGTGGTTTCCAAAAGGTCTCACCCTTGTCTACCCAAATAGTGCTAGCATGCCTAATTTAAACCCTATCTTCTCCCACCGGGTATTCTGTCAATGTATGCTCCATATGCATCGGTACCACAAAACATTACGGTGGAACATTCATGCTCATGGTCGGGGGTCTGAAATGTTTGGGATACAACAATGAGAATAAATCTCAATAAGTAACTACCTAAGCCTCGCTTAGATTAACACGTACCTCCGAGCAATTCTAAACATGCAATTCTATCAATCATAAGAGCCCTTACCTCACCTTGGCACATACACAAGCCTTGCACATTAGAGAACTGCCACAACATGGCAAATACTCATCGAGCATAACAACCCAAATCGAGGTATGAATATGCATAACACACTTAATAATCTAAACGTGCCCAACATTAGTCCCAAACATGGCATTCCATAATGCATATCGCACTCACTATATCCAGATTATTAATGGCCCCTTGGGCTCCTCCGAACCCACGTAAAATGCATTAAGTTATCGGTCTTTCAGGGTAACGGGCCATCATCCCGCTACGTCAGCGATAGCAACGTCCCACATTAAATGCATCAAGACGACATTCCATGATGAGCATCAATCCGACCTCCAACATGATTGGCATCCGGGCCCCCGCTGGGCATCCGATAAATTGGGTATCTCTGGCATAAAACACATCAAGACAAGTTAAATCCCCACGTAAGACGTATCAGGGCATTATGTGATCATAAGAGCATTCAAGCACTCAAACAAATTCTCATCTTTTCGATTCGTCAAATGCCACTAAATCCGTACACATGTAACAAAAAGCCGTGCCTCTCTTATGCAATAATAACACCAAGTAGTCTCCGAGAGAGAGAAAACCGAAGTTACACAGAAACGGGGCTATTCTAGGCGGCTGCATAGCAACCGAAATCCTCTCGAAATAAATAGTAATTCAATTCCAAAAATTCTGAATTTTGGATATGTTATAGAAAACATCTTGATACATATTTTTCATGAGAGCACGAAACCCAGTTCCGACTGTAAACACCTTTTTTTTGTCACTCCAAATCAGACAAAAATCAGTTTGTTTGGACAGGCCGCTGGGCCTTCAAAATGCATCTCAATCAATACCCAAATCTCTTTAGAAAGTTTTGAAATTTTTATATGCCATAGAAACAAGTGTTCTTAACAATTTTTGTAAGGAAGTTTGTTTAAAAGAGACCTGAAAAAATTTATAAAAATTTGGAAAGACAAGAAGGTCGGGTGAACAATAATCCCGGCAATTTTTAGACAATCCGAAAATGGACTTTTGAATGACCACAAATGTTATCCAAAAATTTCAGATTTAAATTATGTTATACTTCAAGATCTTAGGAACAACTTTCATAAAGGTCACCTCTTCAGGTTTGGCCCACACAAGTCTTCACAAAAATAACAAAACATAGAGGCACAGCGACAACCAAACCGAGAATCAACCAAGCAAGAACCAACAAGCAACTAAACTCATTCGGCCACTAAACCACCTCTAAACAACCCTTAATCAGCCCCTAAACATGTCATTAGTAACCTATTATCCTAATCAGGGTTTATGGAGCACTTACTAGGGAGCCTAAGCAGGATTATCAAGCAAGGGGGCAGCAAGAGCCCTGGCACGACAATGGCTACTCCGGCGAACAAGCAGCAAGGGTGGATGGCTGACGGCAGCTCAGGTGGTCAGGGGTGGTGCTTGTGATCTCGGTTGGTGGTGGTTATGGCCAAGTGAGCAAGAAAGAGAAGGAACGAGAGAGTGTCATGCTGGGGAGTGCGAGAGGCGAGCGATAGCGGTAGTGAGTGGCTGTCGGTGGCTGGATAGCCTGGCGGTGGTGGTGGCTGGCTAGGCTGATCACGACAAGGTGGAGGGAGAGAGTCGACTGAATGAAAGCAAGGGAGGGAAGAATGAGGGAGTGAGAGACTTAATCACAATGAGAGATGAGAGACAAGAGTGATAAGAGTGTCTACTAACCCCACTCACAAAATCCCAATAGCAACCCCACTATCTCATATCCAAGGGTCCCCATTCCTTCTCCTTTCCCAAGCCAAGATCCTAGGACTCTCAAATTTCCTCTCAACTAATTACACAAAATAACAAATGGCAAGCAAAATAAATAAGCAAGGAGAGGAGGGGCACAATGGTCCATCAAATTCTTCCATGGAGGGAAAACACTAAAGTCCAAGTTGCTCTTCAATGTCTCAAATGAATTCAAATATCCTCGGAGGTCAAATGGTCTTTTCCAATACCCGGTCCAAATTAGACTTTTCCGTTAATTCCGAGCGATTCAGTAGATGGCCATGCTTAATGAGACGATATCCAATAAATCTTTGTGGAATCTTGAAAGTTCGTCATCCCATTCCGGATTCTAATTCATAGCTAAAACCAATCAATCACGACTTTAGTGTATTTCAAACTAACTGACAGCTTTTAGAAGTTACTTAAGCCATGGCAACCTCAGTTATCATATAATTATGAAGGTCACTCACTAGTTCCAATTGATTCGATCATTCGAATTAGATTTAGGATTGTTCGAAATTCATACAGCGATCAAGCGGAATCACCCGCGATCCAATTATATAATATTTGCAAATCATTCCATAACCATCCTTGGATTGGCCTATAGTGGCCCAAAATATCTCCTCGTCAATCTTTATGATCAAAATGTTGATCCATGATCAAGTTCTTAGGTCCACGTAATTGATTCTTAGCTAACCATTCCCTAACGGTTAACGTTCTCAAGAGTGATCAATTTCAAGTGAGATCTAACTAAAAGTGCACCGAAGATATATATATTCATTTTATAAATCTCGAAAATTGGTCGAAATTAAGAATGTCACACGGTTTGTATGGCACATCAAAAAGACGGTTTACCGAAACGTCAATTTTTTGGTCATCCATACGGTCCATTGATCATGAACGTAGATTTTTCCTAAATCCATACCACGCGTGACAGCGAATTGATTTTATCTTTTTTCGGAATTCCCACTAGCCTAGGTCGGGGGTCGGCTGGAATACCCAATTGAAATGCAGGAGTTTCGTTTCGGTTTCTAAGAAAACTAGAGATCATGGGTTCAGGGACTAGCTTATATTAATGTTTCCACTTACGCCCTTTCAGTACTGCTAAATTTATCATTGTTGTTATCTAAATTATCATGCATTATTTTTTTACCATTTTCATACCAAAGTCTTAGTCCATTAGATGATCATGCAATTTATTTTTTTTTTCATTTAAGGTCTTAAAATAATCCTATCTTAGTCTAGAAAAGAAAAGAAACAAACAATTGATTTGAAAAAGACAATGCATAAAGTGAACACCGAATGTATTTAAAAGGCAAGCTACTCTAAGCACTAGAAAAGAAAACCCGCAACTCGTCGGGTATTTATTACAACACGAATATAAAACCCGAGACATGGTTGAGTATCAAATGATATACAAAAATAGACTGGATTGGACATCAGTCTTTGACCACCCTCTTCGAAGTTGTTTGGCCATCTCCTTCATGGACTTGTTGACACCTGATTTTTGGTCCATTTTTCAGTTTGACATAAGAATCACAAAATTAGGACTAGAAATCTTGGCCATGCTTAGGAACCTATTTCTAAACAAAAAATAAATTTTCTAGATTTCTCTTTAATTTTTATTTAATTTCTTTTAATAAAATTAGGAAGAAAATCAAGAAAAATACCAAATGGAATTAAAAAATTTCACAAAAATAGTCATTAGTTTTGTTTTAATTCCAATTTGATCCCTACAAGGTCAATTTTACAAAATTTCAAATAGAAATATGTTTTCCCCAAATTTCGGCAATTTCATTTCCTAATTGAACCAAAAATCCAATTAAGTCATTTCTAATTGTTTTTGGGCTATAGTGTCTTCGAAACAATTGATTCTGGGACCTTGAATTGCACATTGATCAGTCCAATTTCACAATGGAAAGTTCAAAAAAAAAATAAAACAATAAAAAAATCAAATCAAAAATCAGAAATTCACAAAAAATTAGAAAATTCATTAAAATTCAAAAAAAAGTTTAAGAAAATTCATAAAAATTCAAAAACTTTCAGAAAATTCATAAAATTTCGAAAATTCAAAAAATACAAATAAAAAATGTAAAAAAATTTTGGAAAATCAATAAAAAAAATTGAAAAATTGGAAAATTCAAGAAAATTTGCAGAAAATAATAAAAATCAATTCTTGATTTAAAAAATTGAAAAACAAAATAAAAAAAATAAAAAAATTTGAAAATTCACATAATGGTACAAAAACATCGTGGCCAACCACATAAAAGTGAAATTTGAATTTTTGGAAGTGCCCAAGTGGTAATTTTAGAAAATTCCAAATTTAGGGACTATAACCCCTAAAAAACCCTAAAATCCTAAAAATGTAAATCATGAAATGAATTAGCTTCTAGAGCTTCATTAGGGTTTAGATGTTCTAATTGATTTTTATTTTTAGAGACCACTTAGGATTGACTGACTTGATTGACTTTGATTGTGCATTTAATACTTGTTTGGTCTTTCCTGCGATTAAAATGGATAGGATTAGTGGGTTAGCCTCGGAAATTCACATGACACGTTAGATATCATATCATTTTTAGGTACCAAAAAGGCGTTAGGGATCTCGATTCGGGATCAATAACGTAATCAAGTCCTCGTACTCAGAATCTCTGGTTTGTAAAATTGTGGTATTTCTCTCGTACCTCAATTAAGTTTTTAGTCTACCTACCAATAATGACTAGTGGCGAATCCAAAATCACAAACCTAGACTAAATAAGAAATTTCCTTCCACTGTCATGTGAGGTATGGTCTGGGAGAGACCCTCACAAGGAAATACCTCCTTAGCGCGTAAATCCCGAAAGTCAAAAAAGAGCGGCACGATAGAGTAGAAACATGACTTTATGACAAGAAGTTATCACTCAAAGAAGTGTATGCAATAATAACTTGTCTTGTCCTCGAGGTTCTTAACTTGTAGACTCGAAGTTAGATATGATAAAATCCTTTTTCTTGGCCTCAAAATGCCTATCATTTGAATGGCCATTGACCAAGCCAACATTACAACCTTTTGAAAGACCTTATCGGATCAATTAGATTGTATACATTGCGAACATCTCCGAACACCTAAGGATTGATTAAGAGAGATAAAATTGAGGGATATCATAAAAGTCCAATTTCAATCAAATAAAGAAAAGACCAAGCTCATAGATTGAAACAAATCCTTTCTAATGAAGGTCTTCCAAACGATCATTTCAAGTATTTCTTGAAAGATTGCAAGCATTTTGTTCAAATAATTCCTCAAAAAAGAAATTTGATTGTCTAAAATGTTTTAATGCAAAGAATGCACGTTTCCAGACCAAGTTTCAAAAGTTTTTTTTTTGGTAAGGTAAGAGTTTGTATTGCTTTTCCAAAACATCATTTACAACCTAAGCCTGAACTAAAACCTGACCCCATAAGGACATAGGGATGTCCAAACATGGTTAGGAAAGGAAAGGCAGGAACTATACAACAAGCCTAAAGAGGCAAGAAAAGACAAAAGAAAGAAAGACCGGATTAAGAAGACAACCGGTTTACATCAAAGATGGAAGGAGGAAGTCTCCACTTCATTTGAAATAGGCGGTTCCTTGGTGTATCTTGTACACCCCCCATAGAGAAGGCTTTATTCTTCACAACCTTGGTAAGATGCTTACGCATTCCAGGAGTGTAGATGGTCTTGTTTCTTAAGATAGCGTTGTTCCTTTCGGTCCAGATAATGTGGATGAGAGCACCAAAGGAAAATCGAGAAAGGCAGTGTGCAAAGGAAGGGCCGCTGCAAACTTGCTTAGCCCACAAAATGTGTTCTTGCCAAGGCCGGTTGCGCCATGGGAGTCTACAATTAGTAGCCCAGAAGGAAGCCAGCCTGCTAGTAGTAGGGCACTAAAAAAAAAAGATGATTGACTGAGTCCGGTCGAGAGCCGCAGAAGGCACAAAGTGCAGAGTCAATCCTGTGGTTTTGAAGAAGGAGTGTCTGTGAGGGAAGGCGGTTAAGAGATACTATCCACAATAGGAAAGCATGACGGGGAGCAATGTGGCGGTCCCAGATAAATGTGTGCCAAGGGGTAGTACGTCCTTTCCTTCTGATGTGATTCCATGCAGTCGCCACCGAGAAGGAATTGGAAGGTTGTGGAGTCCAAATTAGATTATCTGGAGTATTATCCTCAAAGTTAGGTGGTGGATCCATCCAACTGAGGATTGTGTCAAGAGTATTAGAGGATTGCCATCTGCAATCATAAAACTTCCGAACTGTCGTATCCCTAGGGATCCGCGACTGATATATGGCAACATTA
Source organism: Syzygium aqueum (assembly GCA_031216185.1). Lineage (NCBI taxonomy): Eukaryota > Viridiplantae > Streptophyta > Magnoliopsida > Myrtales > Myrtaceae > Syzygium > Syzygium aqueum. The sequence continues at coordinate 13,752,893 of CM062232.1, read as the reverse complement.
CTGAAGATAAGGTATAAAGGACCTTTGTTATGCCACCAGTCAAACCAGAAGGAAACCGAATGTCCATTGCCAATTTTCCATCGGAAGAGTGAATGGGCAAAGGCACGCAAATCCATAATCTTCTTCCAGATCCAAGAACAAAAAGTTGGTTTGGAGACAACCCAAAAATTTGATTTTAAGAAGGTTGTATGGATCCATTTGCACCACATGGACTCCTTGTCAGTAAAGAGAAGCCATATATGCTTGAGAGTCAAAGCTCTATTATAATCTACTATTCGCCTAAGCCCAAGGCCGCCTTCTTCTTTGGGTAGGCAAACAGTATTCCACTCTACTTTAGCTCCTCCCATACCTAGGTCAGGTCCTTTCCATAAAAATTGTCGCAAGATGGTCTCAATTCTATTCAGGACAGATTTCGGCAGGGAGAAGATGGTGGCCCAGTACACTTGTATAGAGTATAGGACAGAGTTGATTAGTTGCAATCTCCCTGCAAAGGACAGGAAGCGTTGGGACCAAGAGCAGGACCGAGCCGTTATAGCATCAACCAATATCTTGCAGTCCTCCTTACGCAATCTAGTCGAGATGATGGGTACGCCTAAATATCGGAAGGGGAGAATACCTTGTTGAAAAGCAAGGCATTGAAGTATCTGTCTATGTAGCGCTGGTGTCCCTCCAGAGAGGAATATGTTGCTTTTTCTGCTATTAGGTATAAGGCTAGACCAACTAGAAAATAGCTGAAGGGATTCCTTGATTATCTCAATGGACCTCAAGTGAGCTTCAGAAAAGAGAAGCACATCATCCGCAAAAAAGAGATGAGATAAGCGGGTTTTCTTACACCGCCAATACCAGTGGAATTTCGGGGAATCAGTTTTAGTCTTTAGGATGCCAGAGAGAACTTCCATAACTAGTATGAAGAGATATGGCGAAAGAGGGTCGCCTTATCGAATTCCGCGGCTACTAGCAAAGAACCCATGTAGTTCTCCATTAATCGATACCGAGAATTTGCCAGTAGAGATACAAGCCATAATCAACCTGATGAAGGAGATCAGAAATTTGAAAGCCATAAGTGTCATTTCAATGAACTTCCAGTCCACTGTGTCAAAAGCCTTCTGGAAATCCACTTTGATGGCACATTTGGGGAGATAAGCATCGTGGTGAAAGTCCACAAACAGCTCTTGTGCAATCATAATATTGTCACTAATCCTTCGTCCACGGACAAAAGCCGTTTGGGAGGGGCTACTTAGAGAAGGTAGAACATGTGCAATACGTCTCGCCAAGATTTTGGAAATGCATTTATAGAGGGTATTGCAACATGCTATTGGACGAAAGTCTGTCATAGCCGAAGCATTAGGGGTCTTCGGAACTAGGGTAAGAATGGTATTATTTAGCTGTTTAAGCAAACGTCCAGTCTCAAAGAAGTCTCTTACCGCCTTGAGAACAGAGGGCCCGATGATCTCCCAAGAAGCTTTGAAGAAGTCCACATTATAGCCATCTGGCCCAGGGGCTTTGGCTCTGGCCAATGAAAAGAGAGCGGTCTTGATTTCATCATCAGACACCGGTTGCTCCAGGAAAAACCTTTGGTTATCATCTAAAGCCCGACGAATATGGTCAGCTATCTCATATGATGATGGCTGAACCGAGGTGGAGTTGCCGTTGAGTAGTGTTTGGAAGTGGCAAACAATGTGGTTCTAGACCTCTATTGGTTCGGTTAGAAAAACTCCATCCTCTGTGGTCACAGAGAGAATACGATTCTGCAAGCGCTGTTTGTTGACGTAATGATGAAAGAATTTAGTATTCTTGTCTCCTTCCTTAAGCCATCTGATCCGGGATTTTTGCCTGAAAAAAGATTCTTCCTGAAGTCTCAGAGTAGAGAAAGATTTTAGAAGCACCACTTCATTGTCAAGCAACCTTTGATCAGAGGGGTGATGTTCCAGAGCTTCTTGAACAGCATATAGTTCAGCTCTGGCTTGTTCTGTTCTAGTAGAAATAGCTGAGAAGGAACTCCTGTTCAGTTGTTTCAATTTCGCTTTCAGCAATCTAAGTTTGACACAAATCTGAAACATAGGGGAGCCCACAACCGAAGAATCCCAGGCTTGGGCTACTAGTTCCAAGAAATTTGGGTGGGTAGTCCATAAGTTAAAGAACTTAAAAGGTTTGTTGGAACTTACTGGCGAGAGGATTTTAACCACCATGGGAGAGTGGTCAGAAATACCTAGTACAAGAAAGGAGGCTTCTGAGTAAGAGAAGTGTTGGTTCCAAAGATTATTAGTGAGAACCCGATCAATTTTACGGATTTTCCGATTGACGCTTGAGGAGTGAGACCATGTAAACCTGCAGCCCACATACCAAAGGTCATCCAGTCCCGCCTGGTTGAGACAATCTCCAAATTCTTCAAAGATTGGTATCCACGGGGTTGAGCTACCCACTCTATCCTGTGGGTCTTTAATGGCATTAAAATCACCCGCCACAATCCAAGGCAAGTCGCACGAAGAGAACTGGATGAGATCAGCCCATAGTGTACGGCGAAGTATAAAGGTGTGCTCACCGTATACTATAGTGAGAAGGCATGATTTGTGTATATTTAGAAGACTGAGCTGTGCATGAATCATTTGGCTAGAGGAGGAAATAAGCCTCAACTCAATTTCTTTGGGGTCCCACCCAAGCCATATTCTACCAAGGGGGGAGAAATCATAGTTGGAAATCCATCGCCAGTTGTGATATAAGCTCCCAGAGATATCAGCAAAATGGGAGGCTTTTACTTTAGTTTCGACGATGCCAATGCAAGAGAGGCGATGAGTCCTGATGAAGGTACGAATCTCTGCTTGCCTTAGGGGATTTACTAGTCCCCTAATGTTCCAAATGCCAAAAAAATCAAAAAAGATCATAAGGATTACCTCTGAGGATTCCTTGGTCTCCTCCTTTTTGATTTTTTACTTGAGGAGGAGGGACCAGGTGCCTTGACAGGATGGGTTGAGATAGGCGTTAAACCAGGGGAAGGTTTTGAGGCCTCTTCCGTGGCACTGTATGCCATGGCTCTAGACCGGGTGTTGGGGGGGAAATTTCCACCAAATCTTCTTGAGCATTGGATCTGTCCAAGACTAACCGAGATTCAGAGGAATCCTCTGTCAACGACTGGGAGTTGGGAGAAGAATCCCCTTCCTGTTGATCCAACGGCCCAGAAGGATGTGGAGCTGGAGTGTGAGAAGAATCCCCTTCCTGCTGATCCAGCGGGCCAGAAGGATACGGAGCTGAAGAGGGGCCTGGACCAGTAATGGTTTCAATGGGTTGAGGCAAAACAGAATCCAAGAGAACAGAATCAGAAGCAGGGTTCATGGCTGGAAGCTGTGGTTCAACTTCCCCCACGTTTGGTTCCAGTTGAAGATTTGGTGCTGACTGGGGCTGGGATGGGTGCTTAGTAGAAGCGGGAAAGCCTTTTTTCTGGCTGACCTGAGTCCATTCATTTGCTCTTGAAGGTTGTGCAGTAGCGGCCTCCCAGCGTTCTGGTTGTGGAGGAGCGCAATCATGTCCATTGGATCCCGTCTTGTGACCAAAAATGCCACATTCAGAGCAAGCTAACGATTTCCATTTGTATTCAATGCCGATCTGGTTAACCTCCCCATCCCAATGGAATTTAACATATTCCACCCTTGGATTAGTGGCTTTCATCTCAATACAGACACGTGCAAATGAAATCCTAGTCATCTGTTCAGTCTGGCTGTCCACATAAAGTGGTCTTCCAATGGCACTAGCAATGCAACCAATGCCCGCCGGAGACCAGAGAGTGAAAGGGACATCCCTCAGTCTAACCCAGATCGGGAGGGAGTCTAACTTACCCTTTTTGAGCTGCAATTTAGGGTGTCATTGTTGCAGCATCATGGTGCTGCTAAAAATGGAAATAGGCCCCATATCTATTATCTTTCTGCGATACTCATCATTCGGGACTCTGAAGAAATAAAAGCCATTTTCATGTAGTTTAATGTCAACTACATTGTCACCCCAGGCCTTCTTAATAGCTTCCTCAGTAAGTTTGAAAGGGACTTTCTTCCCGATATAGTTGCCCACTATACATTCCAGCCACCGAGGGTTCTGGTCAGCCACCACCTCAGGAGTAATATCAACAATTACTTCATCATTCTCCTCATTTGGTGGTACAAACGCTAGGTTGTAACCTTTTGTCTGAACCTTAGCAACATTAACCCAAGATCTGGTTATAGGTGTAGCAGGGTTTTTGTTACCAGCATGCTGGTTCAACTCATTTGTAGTGCCAGCAATAACAGACTTGTGTATAGCAGAAGTTGGAGGACCAGCCGTGTGGCCTATCCTAAGGGAGCTGCTCCTATTCTTGGAACGGCCTCTACTATGACTACGATTGGCATTACCCCATCTAAGTCTGGGTCCAGAGGGGGGATTAGGTTTAAGAGTAAATGCTGAAGATTTATCTTTGGCCTTTGCTGTCATTGAAGGACCAGCATTTCCATCTACCGCCATGGAGCTTACTGCAACAGGGGGATGTCCAGACAAGGGGATCTCAGCATCTAGTTCCGTAGGGACGAATTAATAGTCTAGCACACCAATTCCACCAGCCACCAACCAGTCAACGAACATCCTCAGCAAAAGCCAAATCGAGACATTGAAACAGTACAAGCAGCAACAGCAGCAAATTCGTCCACCCGACTACCTATCCAGCCCACCACTAGGGAAGGTAGAAATGCAGGGATATTACTTTCAGAAGAACATCCAGCAAGGAAATAACCTAGCTTTACTCAGCGGGGTCAGAAGTCCAAACTAAGGAGACGCTCGAAGTCTAGACGGAGTTGAATGAACGAAACTCAGATCTGTTGGTCCGCCCTCTACACTTGGAGAAAAGGGGATTCCGTTGGAGGGTAGAGAGAGGAGTGTACAGAGGGCCTAGACTCCAAATCTCAGCTCCAGCGGTCGCCGGAATCGGCCGGAATCAGAGGAAGACAATCGGGTGAACAGTACCCGCGAGTGCACCAACGGGAGAGAGCATTCTGTTCAAGTTTCAAAAGTTTTTGGTCAACTTAAAACCAAGTTTTCAAATAATTTGTGGTAAGCTAAGAAAAAAGACACCACACTTTAAATAGTTTTGATTAATTTCAAAACTACTTTTCAAAATAGTTTTTGGTCAACTAAAAACCATACAAAAGTTAGTGAAACCTCAAAAATCACATAACTTATGGTAAAGGCATTCATTGTTTGAAGTCTTCCCAAAATCCTATAGGTGAGGAGCCCCTAAGCAAATTCAAGTCCTACGGGCGAGGAGCCCTTAAGCAAATTCAAGTTCTAAAGACGAGGAGCCCCTAGGCAAATTCAAGTCCTACAGACGATGAGCTCTTAGGCAAATTCAAGTCCTACTGTGGAGGACCCACTAGGCAAATTCAAGTCCTACTGTAGAGGACCCACTAGGCAAATTCAAGTCCTACAGGCGAGGAGCCCCTAGGCAAATCCAAAGTCCTATAGGCAAGGAGCCCCTAGACAAATTCAAAGTCCTATAGGCGAGGAGCCCCTAGGTAAATTCAAGTCCTACTGATGAAGAACCAGTAGGCAAATTCAAGTTTTACGAATGAGGAGCCCCTAGGCCAATTTAAAGTCCTATAGGCGAGAAGTCCCTAAGCAAATTCAAGTCATACTGGTAAGAAATCACTATGCAAATTCAAGTCCTATAGCGAGGAGCGCCTAGGCAAATCCAAAGTCCTACATGCGAGGAACCCCTAGGCAAATTTAAAATCCTACATGCGAAGAACCCCTAGGCAAATTCAAGTCCTACTGGTGAGAAACCACTAGGCAAATGCAAGTCCTACAGGCGAGGAGCCCTTAAGCAAATTCAAAGTCCTACTGGTGAGAAACCACTAGGCAAATTCAAGTCCTAAAGGCGAGGAGCCTCTAAGAAAATTCAAGTCCTACAGACAAGGAACCCCTAGGCAAATCCAAAGTCCTACAGGCAAGGAGCCCCTAGGCAATTTCTAAAGTCCTACTGGTGAAAAACCACTAGACAAATTTCCAAATTCTCAGGTGAGGAGCCTTAGGTGTTCATGGTTCGTGGATTCGTCCTTAAATCACGAAATCTGAATAATCATCATAATCATCACCACCATCAATTCATGCCCTTGGATAAGCAACAAATAGACGCTCACAAACAGGTAAGTTTCTCTTTCTCAATCATTAAGAACCTTTCAAAATGTGTTCTAAAAGAAAACCTTTGGATTAGATCACGAATTTTAAAACAAGATCCCTACTTAGTTGTTGTGAAATTTCCGTCTTATCATTCTCATTGAGTCTACTAAAAATTCAAGTGTTACCTTATCTTTGAGATCAACCTCTAACGAGTTCAATCTCAAAGAGGGATAATTGTTGACACATGATTTTTAGCTCATTTTTTTTTCATATTTTCAGAAATCTCAAAATTAGGACTAGGAATCTTGGCCAAGCTTAGAAACCTACTTCTAAACCAAAAATCATTTTTCTTAGCATTTTCCTGCAATTTGCCTTGATTTCTTTTAGTCAAAATCAGTGAAAAAATCAAGAAAAATAGCAAATGGAATCATAAAATTTCATAAAAATAGTCATTAGTCTTCTTTTAAATCCAATTTCATTAATACATCATCAATTTTGAAAACTCTCAATCGGGTATGTGTTTTTCCCAAAATTGGGCAAAATCAAACTCTAATTGAACCAAAAATGCAATTAAATCTTTTCTAATCATTTTTAAGTCATTATGTCTTCACAACAAATGATTCTAAAACCTTGAATTACATAATGGTTACTCCAATTGCACAATTTGTCAAAAAAATCAGAAAACCCCAAACTTTAATTGAAAATTAAGAATTTTGAGTCCAAATTGGGAATAATGCCCAATATGAAATTGTCAAACCATGAGACCATTGTTTCTAGGGTTAATCAGATATGGATAATTCAATTTTGGCACCAATTTTGCCTAATCAGGTCATTAGGACATCGAATTGAACAAAACCCCAATAACCCGAATACAAAAATTTAAAAATCTTGGACATGATTTTATCAAAAATTGGGGAAAATTACATATTTAGGTTCAAAATGTGATGAGGAATTCAATTTTAGGGTTTAATTTTGAAAATTTGGTTGAAATTGGGCTTCATTTGGATTTTTAAACAAAATCGGGCCTGCCGAGTCGACCAGGTCAACCTGACCCGACCCGGCCACCCGTCTTCTTCGCCCAACTGCCTAGAACACATTAAAAACCCAAAAAATTTTAGTTCGTGCCCGCGACTACATGAATCTTCCTCGGTCAATCTAGCACGTGTAAATTGACTTGGTCAGCAAGAGAATCTCTAGCTGGCGCCGGAGAATCAATCCTAATTGATTCTAAGTCAGTTCTAACTAAATTTAGGTGGGAAATCGAGCTACAAAAAAACTGAAAAAAACTAAATAGTCGGCCTGAAGCTGGTCGATTGAGCCTAAAAGTCGAGCTCGGCCGATATGTCCAGATGATCTCTGGTGAATCTAGAATCATCATCTGGAAGCGGAAGTGTCCAGGAAGAGCTTCGTGATTGGGGATTGTCCTGGAAACGTCTTTTGATCATCAAACGAAAAAGGTAAAAATCAATCATAGTCACGGTGTTGACACCTAAATTTTACCGAACATTTAGTGTAATTTGCATAGAAAATTAGGGATTAATTTTTAACCCCTAAACAAAAATATGTAAATTGCATAACATATAGTTTAGGTTCATTTAATTTAATTGCATATTTTCACATCAAATTGGCATTGGCGAATGAGCTTAAATTTCATCGAACAAAACTCGGTTCGCTCGGGAATGCAAGGGCCGGGAATTGCAAGTCGAACGGGCTCGGTCGTTTTAATTTGGGTTTAATTCAGCCCATTATATTTTGAGCTTAATTCAGCCCAAGTTAATTTAGCCCATTTTAATGTTAATTAGAGCCTAAGCCCATTAGGATTACCAAGCCCATTTAATTTGACCTAGATTAATCTATATAAACATGACATTAGGTCAGAATTTGGGGGGACAGAACATAATTTCAGATCAGAATTTTTGAGACACACGAGAGAGAGAGAGAGAGAGAGAGAGGAAAGCCGGAGCACGTCGGCCGGCCCCCCTTTTCGCCGCCGTGATCAGCCCCTCGCCGTACGCTGGTCTCCCCCGCGCCGGCCTCCCGCCGGCGTTCTGCCACGCCTCCGCCGTGCCGTGCCGTGCCGCTGCTCGCCGGTGAAGCCGCCCCTCTTTGCCTCAGCCCGCCGTGATCAGCCACACGCCGCGCCTCTCGCCGCCTCAGGCCGTCGCTAGCCGCACTCGGAGCCACGCCGGACGCGCCCAACACCGTTCCAGACGTCCCACGTCATCCCGCTATGTGTCGCTGCGCCGAAGAACCGCCTGATGTGCCTACCGAGTCGCCATCCCAGCAACAGTCGCCATCTGCCCTCCTCTGGCGCCGTGCACAGCGACCCTCAGCCGCCACAGTCGTTGATCCAGTCTCACCGTTGCCGCTATCGCCGCCGGAAAAGCAGCTTCACGCCTGATGCTTGCTGGCCATCATCCGGAGTAGCCTCACCGGACACCCTCGTCAACGCCGTGAGCCCCACCGGTGCTGCCGTGCTTCACCGCTGCCGTCACCGGCAAAGCAGCCCACGCTGCTGTTTCCCCGCCGGAGCACCACCCTTTCCGGCGGTGTTGCTGCCCTCGATCAGCCACCCTTCGCCGTAGACAGCCGTCCCTCCCTCGCCGGAATAGCCAACTTGTCGCTTGCTCCCGCCGGCGAGCCGTGATCCACCGCCTCACCGTCGCCGCCACCGAAATAGTGACTGGAAGCCTCGCTGTCCCGTCATTATCACCTCGTCGTCCCGTTCCCGATTCGCAAGCCGATCCCGATCCAATTCGAAATTTGAAAGTATTTTCAAATTAGGTAAGTGGATATATGCTGAATATTCTTTTCAAATATTTAGTTTTCCTAATCTGCATGTTTGAATATTTCATGAATATCATGTGAATATTTAGAAATCTGAGGATAATGTTTGGCATATCCGCAATATTTTTGAATGTTCAAAATTAGGAAACTTTCCTAATTTAGCAACGTATCTGGACGACTATATGACCTTATCCCTAAGGTACGATACGCGGCGATACAGAATTTCATTATCTTATCCATAACTAATTGGATACGATGATGGAATTTATCTGCTTTCCAAATTTGAACGATCGACTATTCGTTAATATCTATAACCCTATAGATATGACCGATAACTTGATTTTTGTGCCTAATCCGAGCTCGAAACAAATCTGGCGGATCGCGTGGTTGTTTTGAATGTGGTCATTATCTTTGTTTAAATTGTTTTCTTTCCTTTTCAAATAAAGAAAATTCAAAAAAATCCGTTTTGTTATTTAATCAGAAATTTTGCATGTTTAGGTTTTGAATATATCCCAGGGGATGAGATAAATATTTAATTTAAATTGGGACTTAAGGTGGCATGTTTCCTAGTTTAAATTAGGTATTATTTTAATCCTAACGGATTATTCATGTTATTTTATTATTTCGAATTTTAACAAAAATCCTAAAAAGAAATCATGCTAGGGTAGATTAAGTCATCATAGGTTGCATGTTAATTTAGGCATTTTTATTATTCCGAATTTCAATGAGAAAAATACCAAAAAAATAAATCATTTGCCCGTTATTAGAAATAGGTCACGTCGTCGCTTGACATATAGTTTGCATGCTACGTTGCATTAATTGTATGTCATTCTTGCACGTCATTGCATATAGGTTATATTTCATTTAAATAAAGTGAAAATCCAAAAAAAAAGAAATTGAGTGAATCGCTTGTTAATTAGAAATCATATTAGGGTTGTTGATGTGATTTTCTAACTAACAACGCAGATGCTTGCTGGATTCGAGGTAAGTAATTCTTCCCAACTTGCAATTTATTTAAGGCTTTATTGGGTGTTAAAATGGTGGTTTGCACACCCGCATGAACACCTCACATGTTAGTAATTAAGTTAAAATGGATCCAAACTGCCTGCCAAAATATTTTTGAAAAGAAAAGGTACCGAAAGGGCGTTAGACTAGATCTAGCGTAATCAAGTCCCCAGACGTAGAATCTCTGGTTCGTAGGAATAAAACATATCTCCCTATGTTTTATTTAGGTTTCTAATCGACCTACCGTAAATAGATTAGTGGCGACTCCAAGCATGAAAACATTTGCATGTTAAGAACTTAAACCCTAAGTTGCGAATTGGTAGGGCTTGGGAGGGCCCGAGTTAAGATTAGTCTTAATAATCCATTAACCCCCGAAAAATTGATAAAATTTTTTAGGGTCGCGACAGCTTGGTAACTCCGCTGGGGACTTGAGTTAAAACTCTTAGTGGACTTAGGCCAATTTTGCTTTTCAAAAAATATTTTTTGTTTGGTAGCGAGGATCCCAGGTACATCCCTAACATTTTAGGTGTTAAATGTTCTTGCAGAATGGGAGGTATAAGGGGAGGCGTGATTGTTAACCCTTGTTTTGTAGGGAGGTGTTCAGATGTATGGTTTAATTTATGCACGAAGCGCTGTTTGATATAACCTGTTGTGCATGCCTTACATTTACACTACACCGCACACACTACCCGTTGCCGGACCTGGGCGGCATAGGTTTAGGATGGTACTGAGATAGTGGATACCCCGACCAAAACCATGTGGTACGGGTCGCCCTCCTCGGTCCCGAAATTTTCTTTCATGATGTCATTGTGTACCCACCACGATTGTAACCCCACGCAACCCGGGTCGGCTCTTTGACTAAGCCGAAGTCAGGGGAATCCCAGCCTAATCACCACCATGACTGGTTTATCTCGGTAATCCTCGCGTCTCCATTTTGCAAGCCAAAGTCTAGGTAGAAATCGAACCTCACATTTCATGCGCATGTCTATGTGATTGCCATTTTCTTACCCGGTGAAGTAAGTCTTTTGAACCTTTACCTCGCAATTTATTCATGTTTCATACATTTAGTCAGTCCATGATAGGTCTAAGTCGATCGTAATTTTTGAAAGTAATGATCATTGAATTTCTTTTCAAAGGGAAAGAAAAAGAAAAAATAAAGCTTTGAAAAAAATTACTTTCAATTCTTATCATTATTTTCCTAGGTCTATCATAAGTCATTATTTCCTAAGAAATGTGCCATCATTTTCACAAATACATGGAGTAATGAAAACTGTCATGGAAAATGAGAATAAAAAAAACGATTAGACTGAGTCATGGACCGATCGTTTTGAGGACGCATACTTACCATGCTCTATTTTCGAATTAGGTAACTACGGACCGATCACGATCGCCTATTCGCACACGGTCAAGAGCTAGAATGGCCAATCAAACCGAGTTGCAGGAGCGTGTTGTCGGTATGAAAAACCAGATCAAGCAACTTGCCGTCGCAATGCAACAAATGACCGCTGAAATCAAGACCCTTCGGTCGATCCCCGTTCCAGCACCCCCTGAAGTATCAATCCCGAAGCATAAAAGTGGAAAAGGTGTTGATTTGGAGGAAGATGACGATATGCCTGACTTGGAAGATGACCCCGTCCAGATCATCGTCAACAAACACAAACCCGATGAACGAGTCAATAAGCTGGAAGAGAGAGTTAAGCAGCTGGAAGGTTCGCAGGTTTCACCTTCGATCAATCTGTCTCTATACTCACAGATCAAGATCCCAAAGAAGTTAAAGATGCCAGACTTTGACAAGTACAATGGCACCACATGCCCAAAAGCCCACCTGCAATTGTACCACGTACAAATGACCTCGTATGTTGACAACGAGCTTCTGATGATCCATGCATTCCAAGCAAGCTTGACCGGCCTTGCTCTGAACTGGTACCTCATGAAGAAGATAAATAGCCTCAAAACCTAGAAGGAGGCTAGTGAAGCATTTCTAAAGTAGTACAGGTTCATAACGGACATCACCCCTACCCGCGATGACCTCGAGTGTGCTCAGATGAAAAAGACTGAGTCCTTCAAGGATTACGCCATCAGATGACGAAATTTAGCCGCTCAGGTTGTCCCAGAACCTATTAATAGTGAGCTGAAGAGGATGTTCATCAAGACTCTCCTGTTCGAGTACCGTAATCGAATGGTGGCCATTCCAGCTGACAATTTCAACCAACTCATCCCCATAGGCGAACAGATCGAGATAGGACTGAAGGATGGGTGGTTTGTGGAGCCATCTTCATCAACCAAAAGATTTAGTGCAAGGAAGGAGAAAGAACTGGCAGCTGAAGTGAATGTGACGTATAACCAACCGAGCCGGCGGAACACTAATCTTGCCCCGGTAATTCAAGTAGCAGAAGCTCAGCAACAAAAAACGGGTCGTCAACCTTTTTAGAGGAGGAACAACAGGAGGCAATTCACCCCCCTCCCCGGATCGTTGTCTCAAGTATTGGCAGTGTTTCGGAAGAAAGGCTTGCTTACCACCGAGCCAAAACGGCCTAATCCTGAGTAGTTCTATAGCTTTGACCAATCGAAGAAATGCGATTATCACACCGGCGAGGTCGGACACTAAACCGACGATTGTTCTATCCTCAAGCATCGAATCCAAAACCTCCTTGACACGAAGGCGTTCTCATTCCAACCTGCCAAGCCAAATGTTCAGAGTAACCCGCTCCCTGATCACGCGGGTAATGTGAACGCCATATTCAGTTTTAATGCTAGTCGAATAAAAAACGTCAAAGTATACACAATCGAGGTCTATGCTGAACTGGTGAAGGCTGGTTGTTACCCGAGTAATGAGGCTATTTCCTTGGCTATCGTGAAAGAAAGAATCTCAAGAATGGTAAAAGCTGGGATGATTGTTTATGCTGACCACACGGGCATCGTTTCCACTATCTCCGAGGTTGTCATTAACTGGGATGAGGAATTTGCTACATTGAACACCGGGAAGGACAAGCTCGATCCTTTGCCTGAAGACATGCCTCCGCTCGAAGATGCAACCGATGATGAAGAGATCGCAATAAGCATGCTACAGCCGATGAAGGAATTGTGATTGAGATACCTCAACCTTATGACTATTCCGACGATAAGGCAGTCCCTTGGTCCTACAGTCTTGACGTCGACTTAGTCACCAGGTCTGGACATACCTATGGCCAAGCTAATGCCCAACCTGCGAAGCCTGTCACCGATGAAGAAGCTAAGGAGTTCCTAGCCGTGATCAAGGCTAGCGAATACAACATTGTCGAGCAGCTGCGCAAGATGTCTGCACAAATCTCTCTGCTTGAATTACTCTAGACATCTATCAAGCATCAAAAGGCCCTGATGAAAGTGTTAAGTGAAGTCCACATACCAGAGACGATTGACCATGAGAAGCTGGAAGAATTTGTGGGTTCTATACTCCTCAAGGACCTTATAGCCTTCTCGGACGAAGAATTCCCTCTAGAAGGCAGAGGACATACCAAGGCCTTGTATATTTCTGTCAAATACAAGGCCTCGCATGTAGCTCGGGTACTCATTGACAACAGTTCAGCGTTGAATATCTGTCCTCTGGGGACGTTACACCGCCTTAAAATAGACCCTTCGAGGATAAATGCTGCGAAGACCTCTGTGCGAACCTTTGACGGAACGAAGAAAGAAGTGATAGGTGAAATTCACCTCGACATACAGATAGGGCCAACAACGTTCAATGTCCTATTCCAAGTCATGGACATTCCCACTGCATTCAACTTCATGTTGGGTCGTCCATGGATTCATATTGCTGGAGCTGTGCCATCCAGTTTACATCAGAAGGTGAAGTTCGTCGCGGAGAGGAAGTTAGTGACGGTTCATGGTGAAGAAGAACACCCGATCTATCGTGCCACGGCTATCCCCTATGTCGAACAGGATTACAAAATCGAATCGAGTTATCAATCGCTTGAGCTCGTATCGACCATTCATGCGTCTAGAGGATCATCGCCGCCAGTTCCTGAGGTGTCAAATGCTGCAGTAATGGTTGGAAGAGTGATGGTATCCCATGGCTTCATCCCGGGCGAAGGCCTTGGTAGGAACGGTCAAGGTATCCGCCAACCGGTGGAAGTCTCTCAAAGACCCCGCACTTCTGGATTGAGGTATCAAGGGCCAACTGTGCCAAACGATGAGAGACGTAGTCGAGGTCGAGGTCGAGGTCAAGGAGTTGAACAAAATAGACAGCAACCCAATGAAGGGTCGAACAATGAAGAACTCGAGCGTGGTAGGTTGCTTTGACACATTCGCACCACATTCCCTGGCCCTGCAAGGATGATGCACGAAGAGAAGGAAGTAATTGACACTCTGGGACAGCCGAACGGCAAGTTCGACTAGTATTTGTAGTATTCAGCGCCCCCGAGTTTCTATGTCGTCCCCCGTGACATTGTCCCTAACGGATGGGGTGGTATGGATGATCCAACGCCTCAAATGACGAGAGATTCTGATGATGCGATCGAAGGAATCACTGCCCTGTTTGATGATGTCTTCGTTGGAGCTATCGAAGAAGGACCGTTAGAGGGAATGGGCACAGGCCCACGAGAAGAAAACCTTTACTTTTTCGTACACTCCCATGCGTGGGAATTTTTATTACTTTTTAGGATTTGCCCCGTCTCAGGTGCTGCTTTCCATTTTCTTTTCTAGGACTTGATTGTTGCAATTTCCATTCAATAAATGCAATTCATTTCGAATGATCAATGAAATTACAAATTATTTCCAATTTTGAGGGCATGTTGAGGTACATCAAACCAGCCCGGTGATGATATCCAACCGATAAAAGAAAATATAATCCAAGGAGAATTCTGAGGCCTGGGCTTCTTCATGCTTCCTCGTGTTAAAACCTTTTCGAAATGAATTTCAGAAAAAGAAAAACACAAAAAATATAAAAATTTACAAAAAATGCAATGTTTAGCCCTGTTTGTCATTCTAAATCCATTACTTTATGTTTCAGGGGCAATCTTGTGACACGTGAGGGTACGGGAACGGTCCAATCCGATGAATTATATATCGCCGAGCCTTGTCCCAATGATGCCAGCGAACTCGATGATTCCTCAGACATTCAGCGCGACTTAGAGTTTCATGAAAGACCTAAAGTCCTGACAGTAGATCAAACTATCACCGTCAACTTGGGTGATTCCGGAGAAACCAAAGAAGTGAAGATAAGGGCAGCTCTTCCCGAAGATGAAGCCAAACGCCTAGTCCAGTTGCTAAAGGATTATGAGGATATCTTTGCCTGGTTGTACGCCGATGTGTCGAGCTTAGACCCTTCTATTGTGGAGCATAGCCTGCCTACTAATCCTGATATGCCGCCCAGGAAATAGAGGCTACGGAGAACCAAACGTGAGCTTTCGAAGAAGATAGAAAAGGAGGTCATGAAGCTTTTGAAAGTGGGATTCATCGAAGTCACCCAATACTCTACCTAGGTGGCCAACATCATGCCATTCATGAAGAAAGAGGGCCGAGTTCGGGTTTGCTTCGACTATCGGGACCTAAACAAGGCTAGCCCTAAAGATGACTTCCCATTACCGCACATAGACGTTTTGATAGACAGTACTGCTGGATTTGAACTATTTTCCTTCATGGATGGTTTTTCGGGCTATAATCAGATAAGAATGAAAGACAGTGATAAGGAAAAAACAGCGTTCATCACTCCTTGGGGTACGTTCCACTATAATGTCATGCCCTTCGGTATTAAAAATGCCGGGGCAACATATCAACGGGCGATGATGACCCTATTCCATGACATGATGCATAAGGAGATCGAGATATATGTCGATGACATGATTGTCAAGTCTCGACCCGGAGAGAGTCATGTTAATACCCTGAAGAAGTTGTTCGACCCACTTCGTGAGTTTAAACTCCATCTCAATCCAGCGAAGTGCATATTCGGAGCGACGTCGGGCAAACTACTCGGGTTCGTAGTAAGCAGTAAAGGCATTGAAGTCGATCCCTCCAAAGTGAAGGTCATATGTGAGCTGCAACCTCCATCGACCGTGAAAGAAGTATGGAGCCTCCTGGGTAGATTGAACTACATAGCCCGTTTCATTTCTCAGCTCTCCGAAACTGCTAAGCCGTTCTTCAAACTTCTAAAGAAGAATGCTCAAGTGGAGTGGGACGATAATTGCCAGGAAGCGTTTAATGAATTGAAGCAGTATTTAATGAAACCACCAGTGCTAGTCCCGCCAATACTGGGGCAGCCTCTGATCCTCTATCTCACGATTCATAGCGAGTCCCTGGGAGCGATGTTAGCCCAGAAAAATCCGGGGGATGGAAAGGAGCGAGCCATTTATTACTTGAGTAAGAAGTTCACCGTCTCGGAGTTGAATTATCTTGAAGCCGAGAAGACTTGTGCTACACTAGTATGGGTGCTCCATAGGCTGAGACAATATACGCTGCATCACCAGACTTTCCTGGTGACTGAGAATGATCCCATCAAGTATTTACTTGATCAACCGGCTTTGGTAGGGAAGCTGGCCAAATGGCAGATTCTAATTTCAGAATTTGATGTCCAGATGATGCCACAGAAGTCAGTTAAAGGCCGAGTAATTGCCGATGTATTAGCCGAGAATCCTGGAACCCCGGATGATGATAGATATTCTCCAGAAGATCGCATTTTGTTAATAAAGGAAGACGCGTGGACTATGTTCTTCGATGGAGCCGTGAACTTGGCTGGTTCCGGCACCGGAGCAGTCTTAATATCTCCAGATGGGCAACATTATCCAGTAACAGTAAAGTTGGTGTTCCCGTGTACCAACAATATAGCTGAGTACGAAGCTTGCATCCTCGGACTTCAAGCCGTAGTAGAAATTGGGATATCCAAGTTGAAAGTATTTGGTGATTCTGCTCTCATTATTCTCCAAACTGTAGGGGAATGGAAAACGAGAGACGCCAAACTAGTGCCGTATCATGAATACCTCGAAGAAATCATAAAGGAATTCGAAGACATTTCCTTCGAGTACTTGTCGAGGTCCTATAATCAGTTCGCTGATGCACTAGCTACGTTGTCATCCATGCTGCAAGTGGCCGGTAGAGTAGAGGTAGAACCCTTGAAGATTGAAGTCCTAATAAAGCCGGCTTACTGTATGGTTGTGAATTGAGAACCCGACGAAAAGCCATGGTATTACGATATCATGAACTACATCCAGAAACAAGAATTTCCTGAGGGAAGTACTCCGGCCGACAGGAAGTACATAATGAAAATGGCTTCGAAATTCTTCGTTAGTGGTGAAAAGCTGTACAAGAGATCTTATGATTCGATCTTGTTAAGGTGTGTGGACGCAGCTGAAGCTACTAAGATCATGCAAGAAGTACATGAAGGGATATGTGGTCCACACATGAATGGCCGTATGTTAGCCAAGAAGATCATGAGACTGGGTTATTATTGGCTCAATCTTGAAAGTGATTGCATCCAACATATTCGAAGATGTCACCGCTGTCAAGTTCACGGGGATAAAATAAATGTTCCCCCCACTGAGTTACATCAGTTATCCGAGCTATGGCCTTTTTCAATGTGGGGCATCGATGTGATTGGCCCGATCAATCCCAAGGCATCGAATGGACACCGATTCATCTTAGTCGCAATTGATTATTTCTCCAAGTGGATCGAAGCTGCGTCTTATGCCAATGTTACTGTGAAGAATGTTGTAAGGTTCATCAGGCGAGACATAATCGCTCGTTATGGTGTCCCCGAGGCTATTGTCACTGATAATGGGACGAATTTGAACAACAAGTTCATGGATCAGTTGTTCAATGAGTTCAAGATCTGACATCTGAATTCGTCTCCCTATCGTCCACAGATGAATGGAGCAGTTGAAGCTGCTAACAAAAAAATCAAGAAGATCCTGGCCAAGACAGCTGAAAACTATCGTGATTGGCACGAAAGACTGCCATTCGCACTAATGGCGTATCGGACTTCCATCCGAACCTCTGTCGGTGCAACCCCTTTTTCGTTGGTGTATGGCATGGAAGCAATCCTGCCTATCGAAGTAGAGATCCCTTCCTTGCGAGTTTTATCCCAGGTGGAGTTGTCTGAAGCGGAATGGATGCGATAAAGACACGAGCAGTTGAACCTGATTGATGAAAAGCGGCTGAGAGCCATTTGCCACAGTTAAACTTATCAGCAGAGAGTAGCTAGGTCCTTCAACCAAAAGGTGCGTCCAAGATACTTCGAGGTAAATGATCTAGTCCTGAGGAAGGTACTGCCAATCTTCCCCGTTCCCGGAGGTAAATTTGCTCCAAACTACATCGGTCCGTATGTGGTTAAAAAGGTGCTTCCCGGAGGTGCCCTGATTCTCGCAGAAATGAATGGTCGTGAGTTCTCCAATCCTATTAATTCTGACACTGTAAAGGTGTATTATCCTTGATAAAACCTGACATTTTGCAGCAAAAGTTTTTCAGTGTTTGATTTTATGTTCTAAATTGCAAACATTTCATTGATCAATAAATGATTTCAATCAATTTCAAGATAGAATGTTTGCATTGGCTTTAAATTCTGCATGGTTATTTTGTCAACTAGTATCATGGACTTCAAAGGGGAAGTTTATTCAGACAATCTAATAACTCATGTGGAATGACTTGAACGTGTCGAATGAGGTACATCGGAACGATAAAAGGCAAGCCCTATCCTATACACAGTCCCATGCATTAATCCCCAGCGAGTTGAGTGGAAAAATTCTATGTCTGCAAGGTAAAGAGTTCTCTCGCAGAAGGTACGGCGATCGAAATGACAAGAGACATTTCATTTCTCCACCTTAAACAATACAGGTTATCCCTTGTTTCGCCACTTTGAGCCTAAACACTTGGAGAAATTCATTCAAATTACCCCTGTCAAGAATCACCCCTCATCGGGGCAAACCGGAGGTAAATCAGTGTCATATGGTGAAAAATGTGTAGAAATTTTCTTGCTCTCACTTGCATTAATCTTCGAGTGTTGTTTTTTCAGATGAATTCACGCGAAATTCAAGTGCCTTAGGATGACGAAGAGCATTTCGATCTCTACCCTACACACATTTATCCTTTGATAAGCCCAATTGAGCCTGCAAATTCGTTTCATATAAACCCAGTTGGTGATCATCCCCTACACTGGGGCAAGGCAAAAGTTGTCATTGTTCAAGCAGCACATCCAGAATGCCGATAAAAGATTAAGATCCCTGAGAGTCCAAATGTTAGTCGCTCAGTCAAAACAGACTAAAGTGTAGTTGGCCAGCGTTTACACTATAAGCAGTGTATGTCAAAAAAAAGAAAAAAAAAAGAAGGAAAGGTAAGAAAAAGCAGTGTGCCTGGTAAAAGCAAAGCCAATGCCCAATGAAAAAATGTCAAGATATGACATATCAAAATCCCCAGTCGAGAAGTCTCAAAGGAATCAAGTGATGAACTCTTGAAGCCAATGGGACATTTACCGAGAGGAAAATCGCTGGTGAAGAAGAAAACCGGTGACAATGCCAAGATGATCACCAACTTATTCACCCCAATCATATACATTTTGAGCCTAAATGATCTATTCATTTCTCAACCCATGAGCCTAGCCTACGTTACATCCCTTGCAAAGTCTCTTCATATTAGGGCATTTGAATTAACGTAGAATTTCATATGTTTATAAGCTTAGCTCGAAGAAGTGCGAGCAAGTCCATTTCTATCTCATTTTGCAGGATTCTTGACTTGTAAACCCGGAGACAATTGCAGAGTATTTTCTTTCAATAGTCTCGACTCGAAGAGTCCCCTTTTCTAAGCCATTGACCAAGCTCATGTTACAGTCCTGGTAAAGACCTCTTGGATTGGTAAGGTCGTACCGCTTGCGAGAATACTCGGACCCTTGTAGATATGATGATGGTGAGATAGAGAGATTCTATAAATTAGCCTTTTTGGTGAAAATGAGTGAAAAGCCCTTTCGGATCGGAAGTCTCTCATTCAACATTTTCAAGACACCCATTTGTGAGTTAGGATTGTCTTGTCATGATTTTTCCCCAACGGAGTTTGTAATGCCGATTTGACAAAACCATCGTGCATAAAAACCAGTTGAATTCATAGTGCATGTGTTCTTGATAGTGCGAATGCATATTACATGTTGCTTCAAACCGTGTCTAGCAGGAGACGCACCCTTAAGAGTCAGAGATATCGCCAGGTAAGTATATCTCTATATTCCTAACATGTTCGAGCGATCGTCAGGTCCCAAATTTGATCATTTTGTTGCGATCTCTAGACGCCTTTGATGATGTTTAGGTGTCTATTGATCAAGCCTTTTCAGGTACCCCTGATGATACCCAGGTACTCTGTCAAGGAACCCTCGAACATTCGAGCTAGCCCCTTTGTTCACCAAAATCATTGTTTTCGTACAATTTCAAGAAGATTCCCCCGTGAGACACCTATGGAGATGTATAGGTGCCGTGGCCAAATCTTTATGAATACCTATGGAGATGTATAGGTATCTTAAAGGTCGGAATTTTTCTGTAATCTTAGGTATTCCCCCGCTACTTACCTATGAGTCAAGGATATAGGTGAAGCGGCCAAATCTTTACAAGTATCTATGGAGATGTAGAGATATCTTGTAAAGGTCGGAATACTTCTTTAATCTCGAGATATTCCCCCGCGACGTGCCTATGAGTTAAGGATATAGGCGTAGCGGCCAAATCTTTATAAGTACTTATGGAGATGTATAAGTATCTTATAAAGGTCGGAATATTCTCCCCATCCCAGATGTTCCCCCGCTACTCACTTATGAGTCAAGGATATAGGTGAAGCGGCCAAATCTTTATGAATACCTATGGAGATGTATAGGTATCTTAAAGGTCGGAATATTCTTCAACCCCAGGTGTTCCCCCGCTACTCACCTATGAGTCAAGGATATAGGTGAAGCGGCCAAATCCTTATGAATACCTATGGAGATGTATAGGTATCTTATAAGGGTCGGAATATCCTCTTGAGTTCCCCCGTGACGCACCTATGACGATGTATATGCGCAACGGCCAAATCTTTACAAATACCTATGGAGATGTATAGGTAGTTTGTAAAGGTCGGAACGTTTTTACATTTTTATTTTTACGTCGAGCTTTCTTCGTGTGTTTTGACTTAATTGCAGATCACCGAAGTTCATCGACAGTTCATCAGGCAATACTTATGGGAACAACATACAAAGTCAGAGTCATGCCCCGAATTGCATTATCTCGCACCAATCAGGTAAGTAATTCCAGGTATGTTTTCCTTTCATGTCAGCATGCATCATTTCTTAATGCATTTCAAAATGGGACTCATAATCCCGACAAAAACAACATCCATTGTATTTGTATGGTTGAAATTTAGGTATCATTTAATCTTTGAATGCAACCTCTGCGAGCTCACCTTCAAAGAGGGGCAGTTGTTGACACCTAAATTTTACCGAACATTTAGTGTAATTTGCATAGAAAATTAGGGATTAATTTTTAACCCCTAAACAAAAATATTTAAATTGCATAACATATAGTTTATGTTCATTTAGTTTAATTGCATATTTTCACGTCAAATTGGCGTTGGCGAATGAGCTTAAATTTCATCGAACAAAACTCAGTTCGCTTGGGAATGCAAGGGCCGGGAATTGCAAGTCGAACGGGCTCGGTCATTTTAATTTGGGTTTAATTCAGCCCATTATATTTTGAGCTTAATTCAACCCAAGTTAATTTAGCCCATTTTAATGTTAATTAGAGCCTAAGCCCAAACCTAAGCCCATTAGGATTACCAAGCCCATTTAATTTGACATAGATTAATCTATATAAACATGACATTAGGTCAGAATTTGGGGGGGGATAGAACACAATTCCAGATCAAAATTTTTGAGACACACGCGAGAGAGAGAGAAAGAGGAAAGCCGAAGCACGTCGCCCCCCCCCCTTTTTGCCACCGTGATCAGCCCCTCGCCGTACGCCGGTCTCCCCTGCGCCGGCCTCCCGCCGGCGTTCTGCCACACCTCCGCCGTGCCGTGTCGCTGCTCGCCGGTGAAGCCGCCCCTCTCTGCCTCAGCCCGCCGTGATCAGCCACACGCCGCGCCTCTCGCCGCCTCAGGCCGTCGCTAGCCGCACTCGGAGCCATGCCGGACGCGCCCAACACCATTCCAGACGTCCCACGCCGTCCCGCTGTGTGTCGCTGCGCCGAGGAACCGCCTGATGCGCCCATCGAGTCGCCATCCCCGCAACAGTCACCGTCTGCCCTCCTCCGGCGCCGTGCACAGCCACCCTCAACCACCACAGTCGTTGATCCAATCTCGCCGTTGCCGATGTCCCCGCCGGAAAAGCAGCTTCATGCCTGACGTTATCTGACCTTATCCCTAAGGTACGATACACGGCAATACGGAATTTCATTATCTTATCCATAACTACTTGGATACGATGATGGAATTTATCTGTTTTCCAAATTTGAACGATCGACTATCCGTTAATATCTATAACCCTATAGATATGACCGATAATTTGATTTTTGTGCCTAATCCGAGTTCGAAACAAATCTGGCGGATCGCGTGGTTGTTTTGAATGTGGTCATTATCTTTGTTTAAATTGTTTTCTTTCCTTTTCAAATAAAGAAAATTCAAAAAAATCCGTTTTGTTATTTAATCAGAAATTTTGCATGTTTAGGTTTTGAATATATCCCAGGGGATGAGATAAGTATTTAATTTAAATTGGGACTTAAGGTGGTATGTTTCCTAGTTTAAATTAGGTATTATTTTAATCCTAACGGATTATTCATGTTATTTTATTATTTCGAATTTTAACAAAAATCCTAAAAAGAAATCATGCTAGGGTAGATTAAGTCATCATAGGTTGCATGTTAATTTAGGCATTTTTATTATTTCGAATTTCAATGAGAAAAATACCAAAAAAATAAATCATTTGCCCGTCATTAGAAATAGGTCACGTCGTTGCTTAACATATAGTTTGCATGCTACGTTGCATTAATTGTATGTCATTCTTGCACGTCATTGCATATAGGTTATATTTCATTTAAATAAAGTGAAAATCCAAAAAAAAAGAAATTGAGTGAATCGCTTGTTAATTAGAAATCATATTAGGGTTGTTGATGTGATTTTCTAGCTAACAACGCAGATGCTTGCTGGATTCGAGGTAAGTAATTCTTCCCAACTTGCAATTTATTTAAGGCTTTATTGGGTGTTAAATTAGTTGTTTGCGCACCCGCATGAACACCTCACATGTTAGTAATTAAGTTAAAATGGATCCAAACTGCCTTCCAAAATATTTTTGAAAAGAAAAGGTACCGAAAGGGCGTTAGACTAGATCTAGCGTAATCAAGTCCCCGGACGTAAAATCTCTGGTTCGTAGGAATAAAACATATCTCCCTATGTTTTATTTAGGTTTCTAATCGACCTACCGTAAATAGATTAGTGGCGACTCCAAGCATGAAAACATTTGCATGTTAAGAACTTAAACCCTAAGTTGCGAATTGGTAGGGCTTGGGAGGGCCCGAGCTAAGATTAGTCTTAATAATCCATTAGCCCCCGAAAAATTAATAAAATTTTTTAGGGTTGCGACACATGATTTTTCCAAAATTTTCCAAAATTGAGTTCTATGCTCATGTGATTCTGTTGATGATTTTTTTGCATTTTGATATTTAAAACATATTCCTAATCACATTTTGTGTTGTTTGATTGCATTTTTGGCCATTAAACATGTATAAACCGAGTCGGCCATGCAATTTACCACCTCGCCGGAGCTCAAAGGACCTCGCCGGAGTGCCATCGTGGCCTTAAGCCACTCAAGTTAGCCTCTCTTAATCTTTGTTTGATGTTTTGAATCATTATTTGGATCGATTTAGATGGCTAGGGCGATTAGATTATTCATTTGAGGTCTAAGAATGTTAGCTTATATTAGTGATGATTTAGATTTTTGTGACTAGATTTTCTCCGGTCAGCGATGGCCCGACGGACATCCAATCAGTCAAGCTCGATAAAAAACAACATGAACTTGATAATGGATCAAAAGAAATGGCGAAATAGTCGCTGGAAGGTCATTGGCGATGAGCCCAAAGTCACGGCCTTGAGAACAGTAAGTCTAGTATTGTGCACCTTAGGTGCTCGATGTAATGCCTCAATGGAAAGGGCACTAAACGGCGCCGTTTTTGGGTATTGTGTTTGCTGGGAAGATAACCGGCGCCAGCGCTGGCAACACCCGATTCGACTCAACCAAATCGAGTTGAACCGGGCCAGTCCGGTTTATTTTCCCGGCGGGAAATTTTAAAATAAATAAAATCTAAAAAATATATAAAAATTTGAAAAATCACTAAAAAAATCAAAAAAAAATAAAAAAAATCAGAAAATTTTTGAAAAATAGAGAAAAATAGGAAATTCACAAAAAAATAAAAATTTTCAGAAAATTCAAAAAAAATTAGAAAATTCATAAAAATTCAGAAATTACAAATGAAAAATTCAGAAAATGTAAAAAAAATTCAGAAAAATTCTAAAAATATTAAAAATTTGGAAATTTAAAAAAAATTAGAAAATCATAAAAATCAATTATCGGTTACTGAAATTCTCAAAAATTCAATTTTAAAAAAAATCAAAAATTTCAAAAATTCATAGAATGGTTCAAAAATACTGTGGCAAACCTTAGAAAGTAAAATTTGAGTTTTTGGAAGTGCGGAAGTAACATTTTTAGAAAATCTCAAATTCAGGAGTTATAATCCCTAAAAAATCCAAATCATGAAATAAATAAGCTTCTGGGGCTTCATTAGGGTTTGGATGTTTTGACTGATTTTCATTTTTAAAGACCATTTAGAATTGATTGATTTGATTGACATTAATTGCGCATTTAATTCTTGATTGATTTTCCTGCGAATAGAATAGATAGAATTAGTGGGTAAGCCTCGAAAACTTGCATGACACGTTAGACATCGTATCATTCTTAGATACCAAAAGGGCGTTAGGGATCCTCATTTGGGATCATTAGCATAATCAAGTCCCCGTACTCAAAATCTCTAATTCGTAGAATCGTGGTATTTCTCCCGTGCCTCGATTAGGTTTCTAGTCAGCCTACCAATAATGACTAGTGACGACTCCAAAATCAAAAACTTAGACTAAATAGGAAATTACCATCCGCTGTCACGTGAAGTATGGTCTGGGAGAGACCCTCTCACGGAAACACCTCCTTAGCAGGCAAACCCCGAAAGCCCGAAAAAAGCGCAGCGCGACAAAGTGGAAGAAAGAATAGAATAGGCATTGAAAGAAAAGAAGAACCAAGAAGCATCGACACGGAGATCATATCCTACAAGAAAGGAGAAGGAGCTTGCTCATGAAGTGGTTATGGTAACAAGCCTAAATACTTATCCAACACCACCTCAGAAACAATCAAACACCACTTGGAAAAGTACAAAGCCATTTGAGCCAAGAAAAAAGCTCGTAAAGCTATTTACACCGTTGCCACAACCGTTGTCGAAATTATTACCTATGCTACTTGAAGGGCACATGGTGGCAAAAGAGTTACCAAGAGAGAATCCTCCAAGATTTCTTGGGTTGGATGAGTCAAAAACCTACGTGTATCACATGGGAAAACTGGGGCATGACGTGGATAATTGGCTCACTTTAAAAATCAAAGTACAATAGCTCGTTAATAAAAAGATTCTCAACTTCCAAGAATCCGAATCAAATGTGCATCAGAATCCCCTTCCAAAGCACAATGTAGTTGGCATGATTTGGGACGAAGATGAGAAAATTAAGTCCAATGAAGACAATGAGTACTAAGCCAAAGTAAAAGCTACTCATCATGGTGATGCTCAGTTTTGCAATAGAGCACATAAGAATGGTGAAGTAATAGACACCTTAGGCCAGGATTCTAGGAAGTATAACTTCCAAGTTACGTACATACCTCCTCCATTGGCCTTCAAAAATGAAGTCATCGTGCCCAATGGTTGGGCGAAATGGATGATGAAGATGATCCCAAAGCAGAAACTCAGAACAACAAGATGAATTGCAAAGAGGAAATAGACAAAGAAGAACAGAAAGAAGAGAAAATTTGCCAAGGTGATAAACGATTCATCTATGAAGCACGAGAGCGTGGTGAAACTGTTGACTTGCTAGGATAAGATAATGGTCATTACAATTTCTGTGTCAAGTATACACCTTCGCCATGAGCATTTAAAAATGACGTTATCATGCCAGATGGATGGGGCGATATGGATGAAATTCAAATGGACAAGTTAAACCTCGAAGAGAAAGAAGATAAAGAAGAACAAGAGAAAGAAAGGATTCGACAAGGCGACAAACAGTTCATTCATAAGACACGGAAGCAAGATGAAACCGTGGACTTGTTGGGTTAAGATAGCAATCGCTATAACTTTCACGTCAAGTATACACCCCCTCCATGGGCCTTCAAAAAAGAGGTCATCATACCTGATGGTTGGGATGGAATGGACGAAGTAAGTGACGAAGGAATGGTGTCCATGATTACACCATTTGTGATTAAGTTGGATAAGTCGATTAGTACAGAGAAGAAGAATGTCACGTAGAGCCTATCACTATCCAACTTCCTATCGACGAGTTAAAGATTGAGAAAAGTGAACTGCAACCGGTGGTGAATGCTCTACCCTTAAAAATTGAGTTCAATACTAAATGCGTACCATGGGACTATTTTGCAAAAGAAGTTAATGCCATAACCCGATCAGGTAGATATTATACCCCAGAGGAGGGAGAAGTGGAAAAGAAAGGAGCAACAGAGGAAGATACCATGCAACTTCTATCAGTCATGAGAACAAGTGAATTCGAGGTGATAAAGCTATTAAGGAAGATGCTAGCACAAATCTCTCTATTGGACCTATTCAAAACATCCGAAAAACACAAATTAGTCCTTATGAAGCTTCTCAATTAGATGCATGTACGAAAAACTATTAACGGAGTACAGTTGGAAGATTTTGTTGGCACTGTTCTCCTTAAAGATCATATCGCCTTCTCATATGAGGATTTTCCAATGGATAGACGCTCGCATAATAAAGTGTTATACATAGCGGTAAAGTGCCAAGGTAAGGAGGTATCACAACTACTAATTGATAATGGCTCTGTTCTCAATCTATGCCCATTAGGTACACTACATCGATTAGGGATCAGTGAAGAATCCATTAAACCAACGAAAGTAATTGTGAGATCGTTCGATGGCATGAAGAAGGATATTATCAGGGACATCGAGCTAGAAGTGTTCATTGGTCTTGCTCTCTTCCCGATTAACTTCCAAGTTGTTGACATTCTAAGAACCTTCAATTTATTGCTAGGAAGTCCATGGATTCACACTACAAGCGTTATTCCATCAAGCCTACATCAGAAGGTTAGGTTTGATATCAATGGGAAGATGATCACCGTGCACGGAGAGACAGACTTCGCTACCCGCAAAGAGAGTGCGATACCGTACATAAAGCCTAAAATGAAAGAAGAACCAAGTTATCATTCATTTGAAATGATCTCAATGGTACATGTACCTATAGGTAGCATTGTAAGGAAACCAAAAGTTTCGCCACCGTCAATCCTGCCTGGAAATGTATTTTGTCAATATGGATTCGTTCCTAGAGATGGACTTAGGGCAAATGCCCAAGGAATTAAAGAACCAATCACTCTACTAGTGGCCAAAACGAGGCATGGAATTGGATACGTTGGAGAAAGTTCTAATGACCATCATGGAAGCCAAGGTCGAGGTCGAGGCTATGGCCACGGCCATGGAAACTATGGAAACCACGGAGGCCAAGATGGTCGAGCCATTAACCCCGAAAACATGGAAAGGCAAGGCAAAAGAGCTTGCCTATCATCAAATCCATATCAAGAAGACTTATTCCGGGCCTTCCAAATTACTCCAAGAGGAGGACATTCATACAGAGGAAGAACCTATTATACCTGGGCTATTTGACGAGAATGCTATCAATGTCATCATAATTGAAGTGGAAGATATCTACAAATTGGAGTAGGAAGATCTTTTCAATTTTTTACTTGCTCTGTTGTATGTTTCATTACATTGTTACTTTCATAGTTTCTAGTTTCATTTCAATTCCGTATGCAATTTTAATTCAGCTGCAATTTTCATTCATGTTGATGTAGTTGTAATGAATTTCTCAATAATCAATAAATTGTTCAATGTTTTGTTAAGGACGTATAGAAATAAGAACCAAACCTATGATGAATATCATCCTCACTAGTGAAGACTTGAGGCTTTGAGTTTGCATATCGCTCCTGATTGTGAAAATGATTTTTATGAAGAGGAAAGACGTCCAAGGATATGAGGATTAGCTTTCTCTTCCCATTATTTCAAAACGAGTTCTAAAATGGATTTTCAAAAAAGCTTTTCATAAAACTCCATTCATTGCTATATTTCACATGTAATTACTAACAATGTTTGTTGCATGTCATGCATGAGCATTCGCATATTCATAATAAGTTCTTATGTGGCTCAATTCCTTCAGAGGAAGTTAATGAAGATGAAGAATGGGTCAAAAAGGAGTGGATTTGACATGAAGAATCAAAACCAATTACACAAGAAAAAACAATTACTATCAATTTGGGTGATGATGAGAATCCCAAGGAAGTTAAGATTGGAAAAAGCCTTTCTTCCAAAGAAGCAAAAAGGATTACCAAGTTACTCAAGGAATAGCAGGATATCTTTGTATGGTTTTACACATATATGCCTAGTCTTAATCCAAAGATTGTTGAACATGCTCTACCAATCGATCCAAGCATTCCTCTTAAGAAGCAAAAACTTCGGCGAACAAAGCCATAATTGGCAAAGAAGATAGAAGATAGAAGAAGAAGTAATGAAATTGCTCAAGGTCGAATTCATTGAAGTGGTACCTTATCCAAAATAGGTTGCTAATATAGTTCCCGTATTAAAGAAAGATGAAATATATGTAGATGATATGATTGCCAAATCCAAACAAGGAGAAGATCATGTGGTTGTGCTCAGGAAATTGTTTGAAAGACTTAGGAAATACAAGCTGAGATTAAATCCCAATAAATGTGTATTTGGGACAAAATATGGCAAGCTATTGGGATTTGTGGTTAGTAACAGAGGCATCAAGATAGATCCTTCGAAGATCAAGGCGATTTACGATCTCAAGACTCCCTCAATGGTGAAAGAAGTGAGAAGTCTATTAGGGAGGCTGAACTATATTGATCGATTCATCTACCAGCTTTCTGAAACTATGAAGCTATTCTTTAAGTTACTAAGAAAAATGCCAAAGTAAAATAGGATGCAAAGTGCCAACAAGCCTTTAATAAGATCAAAGAATATCTGGTATGTCCACCAATGCTCATACCACCAATCCTTAGGATTCTCTTGATCTTATATTTAATAATTCACCATGAGTCGTTAGGAGCAATATTGGTTTAAAAGAGACCAAGTGATGGTAAGGAGCAAGCCAGTTACTACTTGGGTAATAAATTTACCACATCTAAGATGAATTACCCTGCAGTTGAAAAGACATGTGTTGCACTAATCTAGGTATAGCATAGGCTAAGGCAATATACCATTCATCATCAAATCTTACTGGTAACTGAGAATGACCCGATCAAGTTCCTATTAGAGAAATCTTCCTTGGTCAGAAAGTTGGCTTAATAGCAAGTCTTATTGTCAGAATTTAACATCAGAAGTTCTTCACAGAAATTTGTTAAAGGACGAGCTATTATGGATATGTTAGCAAAGAATTCGCAAAGAACTACCAATCATGAAAAAGATGAGTTTGATGACCGTGTCTTGGTGGTAATGGATGATAAGTGGATTATGTATTTTGTTGGTGCAACTAACCTATCCCGATCAGGAACTAGGGCAGTGTTAATTTCCCCAGAGGGCTAACATTATTCGGTGTCTGCCAAGCTGGTATTCCCATACACTAACAACATTGTTGAATATGAAACATACATACTTAGCCTACATTTAGCTCTCTCAATGAAAGCAAAGAAGTTACAAGTGTATGGAGATTCTATGCTTATCATTTTACAAACAACGGACGAATGGCAAACTCAAGACTCCAAGTCGGTGCCTTACCACAAGCACTTGGAAGAAATAATGGAAGAATTTGAAGAGATCGCATTTGACTATTTACCAAGAGCTTAGAATCATTTTGTGGATGTTTTAGCTACTCTATCATCTTTGTTACAGGCAAAAGATGGTTTGGATATTAAACCATCGAGAATCAACATTCTAAAGCAACCAGCATATTGCACGGTAGTTCAAGCAGAATTTAATGATGAACCATGGTTCCATGATGTCAAGAATTATCTCCAGATAGGGGCAAATTTCCATAAGGGTGCCAACTGGCTAATAGAAAGTTCATAAAGAAGATAGTCACAAAGTTCTTTCTTAGCGATCATACTTTTTATAAGAGATCATTTGATTCAGTCTTGCTAAGGTATGTAGATGTCAAAGAAGCTGATCAGATCATGAAAGAAATTTATGAAGGCGAATGTGGTCCACATATGAATGGTCACCTCCTAGCCCGCAAAATCATGAGGTTAGGATACTATTGGATGACAATGGAACAGACTGCATTCAACATGTGAGTTGTCGTCATCAGTGCCAAGTATATGGAGATTGAATCAACGCCCCTCTAAATAAGCTTCATCAAATGTCTGAGCCATGGCCATTCTCGATGTGGGGCATTGATATGATTGGTTCAATCAACCCTAAAGCCTTAAATGGACATCGCTTTATCTTGGTTGCAATTGATTACTTCACTAAATGGATTGAGACAAGTTATTATGCCAATGTTACTGCCAAGAATGTGGCAAGGTTCATTAGACATGACATCATTGCTGGATATGGAGTTCCTGAAGCAATAATCAATGACAATAGATCAAACCTAAACAACAAAATTGTAGATGATTTGCTCAAGTATTTCCACATTCGACATTTGAACTCATCTCCTTATCGCTCACAAATGAACGGAGCAGTAAAGGCGGCAAATAAAAATATCAAGAAGATACTATCCAAAACAGCTGAGAACTATCGTGATTGGCATGAAAGATTACCATATGCTTTAATGGCATATCGAATTCAATTCAAATGTCTACTGGGGCAACGTCATTTTCCTTAGTCTATGGAATGGAAGCCATAATAACTATCGAAATGGAGATTCCTTCGTTAAGAATGTTATCTCAGTTGAAGCTTTCAGAGGCCGAATGGACTCAACAGAGATATGAACAACTCAACATGATTGACGAAGAGAGATTAAGAGTCATATGTCATGGTCAAGCCTATAAGAAGAGAGTTTCTAAATCTTTCAATCGGAAGGTCAGACCAAGGCACTTTGAATAGAGAATCTAGTGGTAAAGAAAGTCATTCCTAATAATTCAAATCATAATGGGAAGTTCACCCCAAATTATGAAGGACCATATGTTGTCGAGAATGTCCTACTAGGAGGAGCATTGATTCTTGTAGATATGGATGGAACAGAGTTGACTTATCCTATAAATTCAGATTCAGTCAAAATATTATACCCATGAATGAAGTGAAAAGCCATATTGGACATTTCAAAAGATGATTTAGGCCACTTTAGGACATTTACTTATCATGCATTGCATCCTCATATTTGTTCATTTTGCAGAATGAAGCCAGGAGGAGCTTAGAACAAATATGAAATAAGTAGGTAAAAGGTAAAGGGACGTGGCGTTCCAATTTACCCTCCTTAATGACATTCATTGGCATGTTCTTGTCATCTTCAGGGAATCCAAAGGAAAGAAGTCCTGAAAAATGAATCCCCCATGGAACCAAATTAGAGCACATGAGGAAGTTGGCGAATTCGTTTTAAGCTGGAAAAGGTAAGTATTCCAAGTCCCTTTTGAAAAGAAATTGAACCTTTAAAAGGGGGTTTTATTCAAAAGGAGGTCAATTCCCCAGGAAAAATAAATCAAAGCAAAAGATTGAAGAGACAATCTTCATAAAAACTCAAGTCAAAACAGACAAGAGGTTGGTTGTATCATTTCAATTTAAAATGAACAATTCGAGAACCTATTTTGACACTGGGTTTTAAATTTTATAGGGATTCCTATCCAATCGATCAAGTAAGTATCCCTAACTCACGAATTTGAGTTCCAGAAGTTCACTTTTTCAAAAAGAATTAAGTTTGTTTCCTAAGCGGATTAACATGAAATCAAAACGAATCATTTCAAAGATTATTTCATAGTGTTTCAACCAATGGTTTGAACATGCAGTCTTTGAATATGTGTTACACATCAGGATTCCCCAAAGAGGATGATTTGACAAAAATCTTGAAAGATTTCAAAGAAAATGTTTGGATAAAATCAAATAAAAGACCTTCAAATGAAGAAAGGTAAGCCATATCCAAACACGTCCTTTATACACTCGAGTGGATGGGAAGAGTGAGTGTCAAAAGTGAGAAGTAACCTCATCTGAAAGGAAAAATGGATATTTGCAATGATTATATGGATTGAAATTATGAAAGGCAATTATTTCATTATCTTAAACACATGATTATCCCTTGTAAGCCAAATTTGAGCCTAAATAATGAAGAAGGTTTAAAAAAAAAACCCTGTTAAGAACCACCTCATATTGAGGTAAATCAGGAGGTTCGTGGTTGACATTTACGAAGAAAAGGATCAAGAAAGATTTTATTGCACATACTTGCTCAATTTTTTTTTTTGTGATAACTTCAGATGAAGTTATATGGAAGCTCAAAACATCCCAAAAGGAAGAAGAACATTTCATTTCTTATCCCAAATACATTATCTTTTGTAAAGCCCAGTTGAGCTTGAATATTCATTTTCAAATCCAAATTGGTGATCATCTCCTCGCACTGGGGTAGAGCATGTGATCAACTTCAAGTTGATAGCAACAAAAAGATATGACAAAAAGTCCTTAGAGCTCAAAAGGTCAAGAGCAAAACGAATCAGGAATGCAAATGTAATAAGAGTCAAGGGCATGAAAAAGTAGTGTGCCTAATAAATGTAAGGCCGATGCCAAGTGAAATGTGAGCAAAGAAAAGAAGAAAAGAAAGAGTGCTCAAAAGAGCAATGTCAGAGACAACAACCAAAGAAGAAAAACAAAAGACAAAAGTCGTGGAAAGATTAAAGATCACAAAAGGCTAGAAGTTGAAAAGGAAAAGACCATAATGAGCATTTATAAGACTCTTGTGGTCATAAAAAGCAAAAAGATCCCCAATGGGCTAGTGAAAAGGGTGATGGTGCTAAGAGGATCACTAATTTTATAAAAACCCTAAAGCCAAAAATAAATTAGCCTTTTGAACCTACCCAATACCAACATTACAATCTCTCCCCAAAGACTCTTCAGATTGGGATGTTGAGAGTGGAAACATAATTTCATATCAGAAGCCATCACTTAAAGAAGTGTGGGCAATATTGTATTATCTTATCCTCGAAGTTCTTAACTTGTAGACCTGAAGTGAATCAGAAAATGATGAAATTCCTTTTTGGCCTCAAAATGTATATCCTTATAATAGCCATTGACCAAGCATATGTTACGATCCTTTAAAAAGACCTTATCATATCATTCAAATTATATACATTGCGAATATCTGTGAATACCCGAGGATTAGTTATGAGAGATAAATTGAGAAGTACAAAATGATTCTCATATCAACGAATGAAGATAAAAGGCCAATTCATAGATTGATATAAATCATTTCTAATGAAAGTCTTCCAATTAATCATCATAAGCATTTCTGGTAAGATTTCAAGTAATTTGCTCAAATATATCCTTTTCAAGGAAGTTTGACTGTCTAAATGCATAAACACAGAAAATGCATGTTTCAACGTTAAAATCACTTGAATTTTCAAATGGTTTTGAGTCATCCCTTAAACCCTAAAATTTTAAATGGTTTTGGGTCTTCCCTTAAACTCTAAAATTTTAAATGGTTTTGGGTCTTCCCTTAAACCCTAAATTTTCAAATGGTTATCGGTCTTCCCTTAAACCCTAAATTTTCAAATGATTATGGATCTCTCCTTAAATCCTAAATTTTCAAATGGTTCTGGGTGTTTCCTTAAACCCTAAATTTTCAAAGGGTTGGTGGGTTTATCCTTAAACCACAAGGTTGGTGGGTTTGTCCTTAAAACCAGAAGATCAAAATCTTATTCCTCACAATCATCAATCTGTTCTTTGAAATAATCAATGAAGAGGCTCTCACAAGCATGTAAGCTCATTTCTCTCTCAACAATCAACAAGTTCATCAAAAGGCACCAAAGCGAAAAATTGGATTTGAAATAGAATTTTTGAGTAAAGATCTCTGATCAATTGTTGCGAAACTTTCATTTGTCTTTTTAAGTTGAGTCTACTAGGATTCAAATGTCATCTTTCTTTGAAATCAACCTCTAACAAGCTTAATTTCAAAGAGAGACAGCTATTGACACCTGATTTTTTGTCTATTTTTCAATTTGACATAAAAATCACAAAATTAGGACTAGGAACCTTGGCCAAGCTTAGGAACCTATTTCTAAACAAAAAATAATTTTTCTTGATTTTTCTTTAATTTTTAGTTAATTTCTTTTAATAAAATTAGGAAGAAAATCAAGGAAAATAACAAATGGAATTCAAAAATTCCATAAAAATAGTCATTAGTTTTATTTTAATTCCATTTTTATCCCTGAAAGGTCAATTTTACAAAATTTCAATTAGGAATATGTTTTCCCCAAATTGGGGGAATTTCATATCCTAATTGAACCAAAAATCCAATTAAGTCATTTCTAGTTGTTTTTGGGCTATAGTGTCTTCACAACAATTGATTTTGAGACCTTAAATTACACATTGGTCAATCTAATTTCACAATTTGATGAAAATATTAAAAAGTTCCAAAATTAATTGAAAATTAGGGATTTTAGGACCAAATAGGGGATTTCATTCAATTTGAAATTTTCATTCAAAACATATACCTTCCCTAGGGTTAATTGAGCATGGGGCAATTCAATTTTGGCCGCAATTTTGCTTAATTAGGTCATTTGGACACTTAATTGAACAAAAACCCAACTTAACCAAATTCAAATTTGGGGATTTTTGGCCTAATTAAAATAAAAATTCAAATTGAACTCATATTCTATGGTAAAAAGTGTCAAGGAGCCTAAATTTGGGGTTGAAATTGCAAAAATGGGTCAAATTGGGGTTTAATTTGCATATTTAATCAACTAGGGTCAGCCAGGTCGATCAGATCTGACCCGACCCAACCCAAGTCTTCATCTCCCTTACCAGACTCAATTCCAAGCTAGGAAAGAGAGGGAAAAACCAGCTCGGCCCACCCCTTTGCCGACTTAGTTCTCCATTTCTAGCACGTGTTAAAGAGAATTGACAGCTAGAGAATCTCCAACTGTCCATCCCCAAAAGACCTAATCGGCTAGGGATTCGATTAGAGCTCGAAACGACCCAAGTGAAGTGATCAAAAGGAGCGGGAAAGCTTAGTTACCGCAGAGATCACCTGTTCAACAGAAAGCTAGAGAAAGAGAGAGAGAGAGAGAGAAAACTAGAGAGAAAGAAGGAAAACCAAAGAGAGAGGGGAGTGAAAGTTCCCTGAGCCGAGTGACCGACGCTATTTCGACGGAACATCACCAGCGAATCAGTCTCCCAAGGAGGACCTCCTCCCTAAGTGAACTTAGAAGGGCTAATCGGGAAGCTCTGAAACTGAGCTCTGATCAGCCGATCCAAGACCTTCCCGACGAAGCGAAAGTCACTACCCTAAAGGGCAAGTGTATGAGGATCATCTCAAAAACCCCGGTTAGTTTGAAATTTCTGATTCAAGCTCCGGCAAAGAAGGTAAATACCTTTTGTTAACACCCACCACCTATTTGTCAAATTCCAGAATGAGAATCTGAGTTTCATTGAGTTTGACTTTGTGATTTTCTCTATGATCTTATGATCATTGATGCCTTAAACATGTTTCTGATTAATTATTTTTGCATTTGATGCATTTTGGATCATGATTGTGTACAATGCATGAATCGGTCACCTAAAAAACACTTCGCCAAAGCAACCAAGCCTCACTAGAGTTCCTCTCCATGGCCATTGGACGTCCCGAGTTAGTCATTCTTGTTCCTTGATTGTTTTGATCATTGTTTTGATTGATAGGATGATTAAATAGATTAGGTTTAGTTGAAAATGTTAGAAAGTTTTAGGATTAAACAATTTCAAGTTAGGATTTTTTAGGTTTAGTTTTTGCCAGCCGATGGTGGTCCGGCAGCGATCTGGTATGGTTAGGTGGCTAGGGGGTAGTATATATGTTGACACCTAAATTTTACCGACCATTTAGTCGTAATTTGTATAGAAAATTAGGGATTAAATTTTAACCCCTAAACAAAAATATTTAAATTGCATAGCATATAGTTTGGGTTCATTTTAATTTAATTGCATTTTCCATCGGATTGGCGATAGCGAACGAGCTTAAAATTCATTGAATGGGACTCGGCTCACTCGGAATGCAAAGGCTGGGAATTACAAGTCAAACGCGCTCGGTTGTTTTAATTTGAGCTTAATTCAGCCCATTATGCTTAATTAATTAAAAGCTCAAATTAATTCAGCCCATTTAAATTAGATTAAAGCCTAAACCCAAGCCTAAGCCCATTAGGACTAGAGAGCCTATCTAATTGACCTAGATTAGTGTTATATATATATATGTTATTAGGTCAGAAATTTAGGGAGACGACACAAATTCAGATCTGAAAATTAGAAAGAGTGAGAGTGGAAGTGAGAAGGAGAGAGAGAGTTCGGTGTCATGCCCCTCGCCGCCGCCGTGCCCTTGCCACGCCCTAGGCTCCTCCGCACGCCGGCGCCTTCGCAACTGCGTGTGGCTGCTGCCGCCGGAGACGTCGCAGCCTGTTCGCCACACATCCCTGGAGCTCCGCCGCCCCCTCAACCGCACTTCGCCTGGACGTGCACACCAACGCCCCCGCCGTGCCGCACCATCGCCTGCACCGTCGCTCGGAGAGTTGTTCGTGTCGTCGTGCTGCTGCCCCGGAACCGCATGTCCTACCGCCGTGCACTGCATCCTCCTTACTGCACCGCCGTCTGATCGCGCAACACCACCACCTGGAGCCGTTCGCTGCTACCCCGAACTGTTCCCGCCGACGCTACCGCTGCTGCAACAGCCTCCCGCCGTCATTGCCCTGCTCTGCCCATATGTGCCACTGCTATTCACTGCACAGCCGTTGGTGAGCCGCCGAGCACACCGCCATAAGCCACCGTCCGTGCTGCCCTCCCCACCGTGACACCGCCATCGCCGGAGCCGCGCCACAACCGCACCGAAGCCGCCGTTGCTACCCGGAGTGTCACCCACAGCCGGACGTTCCCACTGTTCCTGCCGGTGGGATTGTTGGGCATGCCGTTGCCGAGCACGCGGGACAGCCACCGTTCGCTGCACGCCGGAGCCGCACCGGAGACCCCCGCCGTACTGCCGTGTCTCGCCGTCGACGTCGCCGGTTGTCTCGATCCCGATTCGCAGACTTGATCCCGATCCGCAAA
Organism: Syzygium aqueum; assembly: GCA_031216185.1. NCBI lineage: Eukaryota > Viridiplantae > Streptophyta > Magnoliopsida > Myrtales > Myrtaceae > Syzygium > Syzygium aqueum. Next base: position 13,715,520 of record CM062232.1, on the reverse strand, counting down.
CTTGATCCCGATCCGCAAACTCGATCCCGATAGATTTAAATTTGGAGATTATCTACAAATTAGGTAATTAGACATTATCCGATATTTTTCAGAATATTAAATTTCCTAATTTGAGTGTTTGAATATTTCGTGAATATCATGTGGAATATTAGATATATTAGGATAATTATCTGATATCCGCAATGTTTAAAAATATTCAAAATTAGGAAAATTTCCTAATTTAGCAACATATCTAGACAACTATTCGACCTTATCCCTAAGGTACGATACGCGGCGATACGGAAAATTATTATCCTATCCATAATCACTTGGATACGATAATGATTTTTATCTGCTTTCCAAATTTGAATAATCGACTTTCCGTCGATATCTATAACCCTATAGATATGACCGATAGTTCGATTTACTTGCCTAATCCGAGTTTGATCAAACGAATTTTGCGGATCGCGTGGTTGTTTTGAAAGTGGATGTTATCTCTGTTTAAATTGTTTTTCCTTTTCAAATAAAAAAGAAAATTCAAAAAAAATATCAGTTAGGATTTGAATTAGAGTTTTGCATGTTTAGAGAATCCTAAATACATCTAGAAGATAGAGTAATTATTTAATTTAAATTAAGACTTGAGATAATCTATTTCCTAATTTAAATTAAGTAATATTCTAATCTTAATAGATTATTTAGGTTATTTTATAATTTCGAATTTTAACAAAAATCCCAAAAAAGAAGTCATTAGATTGCATGTTATTTTAGGTATTTTTATTATTCCGAATTTCATCAGAAAATACCAAAAATAAATCCTTTGTCCGTCATTAGAATTAAGTCACGTCGTCGCATGTCATATAGTTTGCACGTTAGGTTGCAGTAATTGCATGTCATTTTTGCACGTCATTGCATGTAGATTAGATTTCATTTAAATAAGCGAAAATCCAAAAATATTGAGTGAATTGCTTGTTAATTAGAAATCATATTAGAATTGTTGATGTGATCTTCTAGCTAACAATGCAGATGCTTACGTTGCTTCGAGGTAAGTAATTCTTCCAAACTTGCAATTTATTTAATACTTTCTTGAGTGTTAAATTGGCGATTTGCGCACTCGCATGAACACCTCACATGTTAGTAACTCAAGTCCAAACTTGCAATTTATTTAATTGCTTGTTCGATTTGAAGGATTTTTGACCTAATAAACAATGTCCATTCTAGGCGTACAACCTATCAAATCGAACCTTAAGACGTATTCTACGACTCTCTAGTTTAACACTTTGCGAGATTTCTACATTTTCGAGGTCATATCAGCATCATAAGCATACTGACTCATCAGGATCCGAGAAATACGAAATCTAACTTACGTTGTGTAACGACACTTTGACATACAACCCAGCAATCCGGCCTCCGTATTTAACTCAAGGAGACCACGGAGTAGCCACGGAAAGCTCGATTAACCTCTAAGAACAAAGTGTGCAAATAAAAGTGAGAATCGAAGCGGTTTACTCAAATGAGCAATCAACAAGAAATCAAGTGAAATGAAGTGTTCCAATGGCTGTTCGGAGAGATTCCGGCCACCACGGACTCGAGAAAGGGCTAAGGAAGGTAGCCGGTGGCTCGAGACTACCTTGGAAGGCTGTCGGCCAACCAGTTCAGCTGGTTGAACCAGCTGGAATCAATCACCGGCGTCTACGCTGGTGATGGAGCCAAGGAGGAGAGAGGGTCGGATCAGGCCGCTCTGGCCAGAGGATGCACCAGACAAGCTTGCAACCGGCCTTGGGGGACCGAGAAGGGGAGCGGCGAGGCGGTGGCTCATCAGAAATCGGCCAACAAGGGGCTAGCGTGGGCGGAGGATTGTGCAGCCGAAGGAGGAAAGGGAGAGAGCGTGAGGTAGAGAGAGGGGGAAAGAGGAGAGAGAACCAAATCTGCAAAATGAGTGTCACCCCAATTTTTTGAGGGAAAAACCTAATGCCTCCCCAACTTTGAATTCTAGTCATTGGATCAATTCAATGACGTAAAATGTTCTCTTAATAATTAAGAATATTCCTTATGGGCTAAGGATAAGTGACATGGCACTATGGATGGCTGTGATACACTCTTAATGGATGGCCATGATTGTTTGCTTAATCCCTAAGGAAATTTGCTTAACCCTTAAGAAAATTGGTTAAAATTTAATTATAGGGGCATTTTGTAATTTCACTAGGGGTAATTTAGTAAGTTTGGACACAAGGGGATAGGCTAGCCTTGGCTAGTCAGAATGGACCGCTGGCCGCTTGAATTTTGGCCGGAAAATGATTGGCTCGATCGGGCCGATTCAATTCCTGCCAAACCGGGTTAAACCGATTGGCCCGGTTTGACCCAAGCTTGACCAGGTTGAATCGGTTCAATTCTTGGCTCAATTTTGTTCCAATTACATACAATTTAATTCCTATCATGATTGATTGACCCAATTGAAATGAATTTGATTGAATTGGATTGAACAAATTTGAAATACAAGCACAAATTGATCAAATTTAACTTGTTTGGCCCAATTACTCTTCAATTTGAGTTAAATTACATTAACAAGCTAGACTAAAGTATTTTATTGAAGTCTAGTAGGCCAAATTGAACTTCAATTCATCAAATTGCATGTTAGTCTAGAATGGGCCAAGTTGAATTGCACTAATTGGACCAATTATTTTTGGATTTCTCGATCATATAATCACTACATTGGTCAAATTGACTTAAATTCATGTGAATCTTCTAAAAATGATTTTGATTTGAGTTTCATATAAGAAATTAGGCTCATCCATGTCTCAATTATGTAAATCATGAAGAACTGATCGGAATCCCTAATTAGGGCTCAAAATGGGGCTTTTCGCACTTGGCTTGGAATTCTAAAATTTATTTGAAAATTGAATGTAATACGACCTCTAGATCAAATGTCGTGAAGTAAACTATTCTAAAAAATGTCTAGAAATGAAGTAATTTCATTTTTAGCCAATTTGAACTAATTTCTGCAAATTAATTTCTGCAAATTGGGGAAAAGTTTATTCTAAATCGATTTTTGTAAAATTGATTATGCCAAAGTGAAATTGAACTGAAAATGAGATGATTTAGGAGTTTTGAATTTTTTCAATTGCTTTAAACAATAGTCAACTTTTTCGTAATTTGTCACCAAAATGCTAATTTATGAGTCAAACTTTGAATATTTTGAAAATTGAAAATGGAAAAGTGAAATTGACATTATTTTGGGGTTTTTTCATGCAAAAAACTAAAATTTGACCTCAGGTTGACTTTTCGTCAAAGTTTGATCAAAAAGTCAACTCAAAAGTCAACATTTTGACTTTTTGAAATTGAAATGCAAAAAAACTAAAAAATGAATGGCTAATGCTAATTCAAATGCTAAATGACTCTTTTTAGTTGAGAATTGAGTTTTGTCGCGATCAAAAATCATAATCTCAAAATTTTTTCCTTTACAATATGTTGACCAAAAATCAGGTATCAACAACATAATTAATAACTGCAAGTGTAATTGAGATTGCAATAATTACAAGTAGTTATGCATATCATAAAAGATCCATACCATAAAAGAGAAATTCGTGGTCATAGTGGTAACGTAATCTGATAGGAAGCAGTTTACTTTATAGTAAATAATTTAATTTGCAAGTAATTTTGCTTTCTAGATCAATAATTTATGTTATTATTAGTAAACCGAGTGAATAGTAATAGTTATAAATCTAATTTTCCTTATTATTAGTAAATTGAAGACAGAATCGAACTGTAATACAATTCTTTATGGTGGCAAAATTCTTTCAGTTTCTAAACTATATGTGAAATTTAATAAACACAAAAATTATCATAAAAGTCATAAATCATCCTTTCGGCTCGTAAATTTTCTAATATGGCCAGAATCATTGCAATAAATTTTTCAAGCAAAAATGTGGAAAGAAGCGCCCCAGACGGAGACAATTAAGCTGAAAGTAAGGCTACCAATTTCATACATTGAGCACGGACGCCAACACAAGGACAAATCACATTACTAATATTGCATTCTATCTCATCTTATCACATTATGTTCTTTGATATTTGAGTAATACCAAGCTCACGAGCTTATTATTTTAGGTCAAAAAAAGTTCTTCGGTCGCGTCACTGTACACTTTGATAGATCGGATTGAGTATGCAGTAGCAGCTTTTTATGATTAAAAACAATATTTGTAGTTAATATTACTAATAAAGATCTTTTAACTTAGGAGTACATATTTATGATTCTTGAACATTAGATAATGGTAGGAACAATTTTTTTGTCCAAGTATAATATTTTATGCAAAGATACGAATTCATAGACAGTTTATTTGAATTCTTAGGTTACAAACTTTAGTTTATTTCGTAAGAAAAGAATAACAAAATGGATCCTACACCATAAAACATGATAGACATTATCTATCTATCTATAAGAAAATAGTATTTTGAAGGTTCATGGGTTTTCCACCCAAGTTTGACACTTAGCAATATGTCTAGGGTGCGAGTACAAAATGTGGCCAATAAAAACCTCACATCCCGATTGAAGAAACGAAAAAACATATATTAAATGGGAAAATAGCAAAATGAACCATTTTAAAAATATAAAATCAAAAAAAAATTAAATAAAATTAATCACATAATTAGGAAAAAGTAAATGTCAAACACAAAACTATTTAAAAGTAAAACCAAACTTTAGCACTACCACATAAAAAATATCGCATGAAATTAATAAATTAACTATATTATTGATGTTAAAAAAATTTTACCAAAAGTAAAATTAAAATTTTAAAAAAAGCAGCATTACCTAAAAAAAGTCGACAAAAGATATTGATTAAAAACATAAACTAATAAAAAAAAGTTGCATTCAGCTCGGCGCTATTATATCAAGCAATAAATTAACTCAAGCTTCTGACCAAAAGCAAATTAACTCAAGCCCAATCATGCGGTTATGTTATGCAATTCTAAAGATGTTTGTGTCAATTTTTTTGCTAATAACATATTTTTAACAATAATACTAGAAATTTGATTAGGTTCTCGAACCTATTGGCCTGTGTATAGCGAGCTTGAGCTTGACTCGGCAAGATGTTCGAATGAGCTCACCTGATCGGAAATCATATTAGTCGACCTCGAGTAATCATGAAGCCGAGCCCGAGTCACTACTGAATAGCCCGACTCAGTTTCACTCCCCCACGTGATTGTACGTTTCATTTGATCGGAAATCAAATTAGTCAACCTCGGGTAATCATGAAGTCGAGCCCGAGTTACTACTGAGTAGTGCGACTCAATTTCACTCCTCCATGTGATTGTACGTTTCACTTGATCGGAAATCATATTAGTCGACCCCGGGTAATCATGAAGTCGAGCCCGAGTTACTACTCTGTAGCGTTGAGCCCGAGTTACTACTCAGTAGCGCGACTCAATTTCACTCGTCCATGCGATTGTACGTTTACATAATTGTAGAGGATTAATAGTCCAAGAAAAAGGTTCCGAAAAGTGTATAAGTATCCAGCCACTTCCAAGCAAATTGACAAATTAATGTCTGATCTCATTTAACAAGTAACGAAGATTCCACCCGAGCAAGCACGGGTTACTCCATTAGCATTATATGATGTCTAAAATGCAGTAAATTGTGGGGTGTGCAAAACAGACCGCCCAAACCAAAAACCGCTAAGACCGGACAAGACCAACCCGGTCGATTCAGTCCAATTTCAAGGAGTGTCGATTAGGTTTCCGATTCCTAAAAGTGAAACTGGCATCCAGGCGATCCAGTTCCTAGTTCCAAAGGGAACCAGACTGAACTTGGAATTGGGAACTAGACCAAACCAGACCTGGAATTGGGAACCGGACCAGACTGTACTAATTACTATACTTTTTTATTTTTTTATTTCTTCAAAAAATTGATAAAAAGTGAACAAAACCCTAAGCGAAACACGTTTTTTTTAATTTGTTTTTCAATTTGAGGATCATTGCATACATATCACTTAATTCAACACAAAAAGATGACATCAAGTAGTGGGGAAAAAAAGTGATCAGTTCCCGATTCTAGAACCAACCGATCCGGACCTCAGTTCCCAATTTTGGGAACCAATGCTCCCGGTCCGATTCCCGGTTCCACCTTAGAACCAGACCGGACCGAGAACCGATCCCCGCTAGTAAATTGTAATGTTCTCTATTGTGTATGAACTGAATCGTTTGTGGTAAAGTGGAAATATTGCAATAAAGGCTTATGTGGTCATATGTGACATGTGAATGATATGGCATCATATGCATCTTCTGTATCTAAATCCATGAATAAATGGATAAAAACATAAAGTTGAGCATGGTAGAAAAGCTAGACTCCATATTGATACTAAGCAAAATTTGATCATCCTTAACAGAGCTAGAGATTGACATTAAGTGTCAAGAAATTATTAACATGGTATTTGAGTCAACTTGATAAATTTACCTTCTGTTTCTCTCTCTATCGGCTACTCTATACAAAATGCTCCACCAAATATGTGCCCTTCTATACCCAGTATTTTTCTGACGGAGCACAGCTAATCTTCATCATCAGAGTCCTGAACAACTCCATTTTTCCTCATTTTCTTGACTGGGGGAAGAGAATTACCTTTCTCACCATCAGAACCAGATTCATCCTCAGACAAATGAGAACCCGACTCCGGAGATATGACATTTTCCTCTCCTCCATCTTCGTCGGAAGCATTGCATGATTCGTTTTCGTGTGCTGCAGAACGAGAACAGCCAGGTTCGTGGTCAGGATTGTCTTCTTCCCCGACTATACTGGTGGCCTCTATAATTTTAAAATCCCGGGAAGTGCTGCGCTTAGCATGCCTCAGCAAGTTCACTTTAGTCACCTTGCTAAGTCGGATTAAATACTTTTCATAATCTTCTATATGAAAGATCAGCTCAGGAATGCAGCGATTTTCCCTTTTTATCTTTCCCACCATTATCCTTCTATTAGCATTTTCTTGCTGTTCCTGCATTTCAAGTAATCACACAAATCACTCAAACACAAAGAAAACATTAAAAAGGAAAAGAAAAAGAAATGCAAATGATGGCTGGAGGCTGAAACTGGAGAGGTTGGCAATATATAGAGTAGCTCACCTTCTGCATTTCTGCCACAAAATTATAGAGTTGAAAAGTGAGATGCTTGCAAGTTAATTCAACAAGTTTCTGAAATCTAGTGCTTGGCAGAAGTTGCTTGGATCTTTTAGGGGCAATCTGAAGTTTTGTTATCTGAGCCAATTGCTTGTACAATCTTGTAACCATTCTGAGAAAATGATCTGCTTGAGGGTCTGCACACATTTATCACGCAAACGAACAAAGTTAAATGGTAAACTCGGTACAACTTTCACCCCCCAAATTGATGAAGTGCGATCTTACCCTTCAAGGTCATCAAAGCAAATGATGATAGTACTCTCACTACAGCTTCAGACCTAGAGAACAGATTGTCCTCCAGTACCAATCTAACATCAAGAGCAAGTTCTCCTTCATTCATTTTATTTCTATTTTGAGAGGAGAGAGAAAGTTCCTTCAGTTTTTTAATGGCCCAATCCACATCACATAGGACTGCTTCAACTGATTGCAGAATGCAAATGATTACTGCAATGCTGGTGTATTTGTTGATGACAGGATATGATTCAGACATCTCCACGGGATCATCACTTGCTGACCCTGTAACTTTGCACAACTCAATAGCCACATCCTGAGCAAAGATCAAATCATCAGGAGGCGAGCTTAGTTGGACAGCTAGTAATACCAGACTCCTAGCAACCTTGGAATCTTTGATTCCTTTGCTTTTGCAGATCTGTGTAGCCCAGGATCCATGAGAGTTTCTCAGTTGGCAGGGCAACTTGTTAGTAATCATCGACATAATATCACAAAGGACCTGAAAAGAACATACCTGCACAGCTTAAGAAAACAGCACATGAAATCAGCAAAAGACTTGTGAAAAAGAGAATTTGCTTTTTACCTCAGCCTCACGAAATGATGAAGTTGCAAGAAGCTCGGATAACAGAGGCTTCAGGATCTTCACAATGAATATCTCAATGTTTTTTTATTTTTGGATCATTGATCATGTACGTTACATTTTCACCATCAACACCATACTCAGTTGTGCAGACTAACACCAAATCTTCAAGCAGCTGGGCAAAATGAGGGCCCTGCAAATAAATCATTAACACATCCTTAAGGCAGATAAGTGCTTGATGGAAATTCTCTCTTTGACCTTCAATCCTACTTTTGTTCTTTTCATTTGGAACACTTGATTGGACTGACTTAAGCAGAAGTATCAGCTTCAGCAATTGGGGTCCCAGAATCTTAATGTCACCATGGATAAAAGTCTTTAAGGTATCGTCCCTCAGTATAACAGGGCAAGACCTGACATGACAAAGCAGAATATTCAAGACAAAAGATATAATGTTAGAGCAGCTTGTGTTCTTGCTGAAGGATGATTGGCCAAGACTCTGGGAGGCCGCACTAGCATTAGAAAATCCAGCATTGTACAACCCTATTGCAGTTTGCAGTAATTGATTGATTGTTGAAGTTGCCAAGAGATGTATCTGTTCTTGAGTCAGGGTGTTGCAGCCAGAATCAGTATGATCAGGAATATCATTTGTAGTAGTTCGCACATTTGCTTTTCTTAGTCCATTATTCTGCCTTGATTTGCCTAAGTGTTTCTCCACCAGGTAATGGAATTTAACGAAGTCAATCAGCTCCTTTTCAAGTTCTACCCTCTTATCAACTGTTGCTTTCTCCAATTCAGTGGTGTTGAGCACCACCTCTGTTATACCCAGTAAAATTATGGCGCAGCCTTTGGTTCTCTCTTTCTCAGAAGACCCTGAGCCTGAGTCAGCTTTCTGTCCAAGAATGACTGATCCGACAAGGAAATGAACACATAGTTATGAAAATGCAATATTTTTCCACCTGATAACTCATGCAAGATGTATATGTGGCAATATGGATAGGAGACGGACCTTTTTCACTTATATTGCCTAGACTCCAAAAGTACAAATAACCCCTGTGGAGATTTTAATTCAGGGTCGTAGGATTCAAAAATTCCATGAACTTTAATGGTAAACTGAAATAACTGTTTTACAAAGAATGGGAAAACATACCAAATAAAGCTGGAACAGAGATAAATCAATCTCTAGGGTTTAGAAAACCAAGAGAAATTGGAAGCATAATCCATAGGACTGAATATGAGAAAAGACAGCTTACAATAGGTTTTAAGAACAATTAATAATGACTCAAAGCAACCCCAGAATCTCACCCCTTAATCTAGTTTAAGATCTCTTAATCTCAGCAATTGAGCATCACTAAACAGTCACATGTCAGTCATGACCTCTTAAACTCTAGAAGACAATGATATGCTGAAATTAATCAAAGAAACAGAAAAGGCATAGACAACAAACTCATAACAACTAAGAATTGTTTAACCTGATTAAAATTCAACTTACTCAATGTTCCTGCATCATTAAACCTAATAAACAAATTCAATCTTGACCAGGGTCTCCATTCGCGAGAAACTTTATGGCATTCAGATTCTTATTGATCTCATGATCACTACAAACTGACAGAGTCTCATGATCAGTACAAATGTAGTGCCATTAAGTTATTGAAATGATAGAATCTCACCTTACCAAAAAAAAAGAAATGATAGAATCTCAAGTTCAGTACAATGGTACTGACATTAGGTGATTGAATTCCATTTTTGGTAAGTGATCTTCATTCATCAAGCTTCAAATGCAGGAGGACTAAACCTGCTACAAGCCCTATGTAAACACTATTTTTTGTCGTTAAATCAGTATGAATTTGGAGGGCTACTCCCACTAGAAGCCTAGGGACAAGCCAATAAACAAAGATACCTCGCAATTTGAGCAGAATAATAACCGCTGAGGTTGATAATAGTAGATCTGAGAATTGACTTCATCCAAAATTAGAAAGCATTTAGGTCTCTTTAAAGCATATAGATTTCTTAAATGAGACTCATTTTCGCAAAGGCTGATTTAAGGACACAAGCTCCTCCAAATCCACCAAGTAGCTGAAGCCACTAAGCAGCAAACTGGAAGAAAAAGCTCCCAAAAGCATATTTACAAAGTTAGGATTCCACCTTGTCAATTTCCAATCTCACGAGTCCTTTAAACATTTTGATCCTAGTTAGGATTCCAAATTTAAAAGTGAGGATAAACCACACTTCTACCTGTAACCGGGGACCAAAATGTAAAGCTTGCCTGTATATGCAATGTGGTTAATTAAGTAGACCTTTAGCAAACCCAAACTATGAGCATTAAATTTCATCAGTGGCGGCACTCTCACTCTACCAGTAGTAGGTCCATTAACCCCAGAACATCATCACATCCAATAATCAAAGTATTCCAATATCATAACCTTCATCACCTCAACCACTCCAAACTGCAAACATAGTCACAATGCCACTACTGCAAGCCTCCATCCTATTCCTACAACACTAACACCAAGACTGCTAGCCTGCGCCATCACATTTTCCTTCATCACCACCAGTTAATGCAACACATTTAACATTATCACCACCAGTTAATGCAACACATTTAACATTATCACCACCCATCACAATATTGTCTACGCAATTTCCAATACTATCACTGCACTACCCCTGCAATTATCAGCTTGCTACCTTTAATACACCATGAATACTACATCCCACAACCTCCATCACCAGTCTCTCCATCAATCCAACTCCATCACAACATGTATGGCAAAACAAAGATCTATCGCATTGATCATTACCAGAACATCACCATGACCAACATCATTGCCTCAACCACACCACCCAACTGTTATCTTGTATGGTGGAGGTGATGGTAGAATTGTGGTTCGTGAGAGTAGCATGGAAATTTCAAACCAACAGCAGACATACCAACAATAGAGTGGCCAAGGTGGTACCAATGTAAATGGTGGCAATGCTGAAACAGTGGCGTGTTGATGCGGCAGGAGAGAGGTAGAGTACTGGAGGTGGTGATAGTGGAACTTGAAGGGGAGTAATAGTAGTTGTTGCAATGGTCATGAAGAGATGGAGATGATAATGGTGGTTGTGATGTTCATTGTTGCTTAGAGTACTGGAGAATTGGTAATGCAATAACAATCACGGTACTGGACGAGGAAGTGGAGGTGGCAGTGTAGTGGCAGTGGTGGCATAGGTGGTAATGGTGGGACCATGTGATGGTGATGACTGATGACACTTTCTCCTCTCCATTATAAACTGCAGCAAAAGAAGCACTTAATCCGAGTAAATTGATCAAGCGGGTGTTGGCAGGGTTTACTTTAAGGTTGTTTGATTATGGATCATGTATGATTCATTTCTCATTTAGCGAAAAATATGAGTTGAAAGAGTTATTTAAGTGAACCCTACATGCAACCCGCACATCCCTACTCTAAACCATCCATTTGCCATCTCTAATCAAAGGGCACCTAAGAATTGAAAGCTCCTCAAATCCTCCTAAGATGTGTATTGAAACTTTTACAAGATCTGCCTTGCTTCATGCAAGCTCCAAACACTAAAACAGTCCGACAATAAGGAGATTACAAACCTTCCAATTTTTCAGCTCTTAAAAGCTTCCGGATCTTCAGTAATGCTGTGGAGAATGAATCCCACGACAATCTTCTTCCAACCTGCAGTAGCTTCATTAATTAACATCTCTGTTGTCAACATTGCTGTTATACACTTAGCAGCTCCATTTATCAGTAAAAGTTCCTCATCTTGTGAAAGGGAAAACCCAAAACATGTCCATGAAGTATCTGAAGAAATTTCAGATTGACCATGTGGTTGAAGGAGAAGAATCCATGATACACAAGATAGAAGACTATCCAGAGGCTCCTCAATGGCCACTTTGCCATTTTCCAAGCCAACACAAGAAGATAATTCAAGTTGACCATCAGCATCCTGCAAAAAGTGTTTAGAATGAGAGACAGAGACAGAGACAGAGACAGAGACAGAGACAGAGAGAGAGAGAGAGAGAGCACATTTTGACAGAGTAGCAAGAATCTGAAGTAAAAAAGATGGGAGCTAAACAAGGATAAGGAACATTGCATGGTGAGGATAACCGCTTAAGAATTTGAACTAAAATAGACAAATTCTATTGAAAAGGGAAAAGATGCTCTTCAAAAGTTGAATAGAACTTTTAAAGTCCAGATACGTTGTTGAGAAAGATTTCCAAATCATTATATGGTAGATTCTGAAAAATCATCCATTTAGAGCATAACGAATAGCTGGATATGCCTCTGTCAACAGCATCTTAAACTGTCATGAAGAACACGGAACAGCCATAAGCACCATAATAAAATCAAGGTTTGAGTAGGTACAAGTTCCAATTAGATAGGAACCGTTAGAATAATTAAATATTAAACTATTCCTTCATCTAACAATTTAAGCTTTTAGAACAGTTGGCTGTGGTCCCACAAAATATCACATGGTATCAGAGCCGAAGGTCCTGAGATTGAATCTTTTCAAGCCCCATTTGCCTCCCCAATTAAATATGTCCATGCTTAGTACTCAGCAAAAGGACCAGACTAAGCGTGAGGGGAGTGTTAGAATAATTAAATATTAAACCACTCATTCATCTAACAGTAAGCTTTTAGAACAACTGGCTATGGTCCCACAAATATCATAGGAACTCCACAAATTGTGCTATGCACCATTGTTATGAAAACTTAATAGGCACGGTTTAACCAGCTATAGAATCAGTCCAACACAAAAGGCAAAAACAAGCTTCGCAGAAAAGGCCAAACAACTAAAGCTGGATGCCACTTCTGCAGTACAATATGTTCAAGGCAATATGTTGCTAAACTCCTAGAAAATTTCCTCGAGCAGCTTTACAAATTCATGCAAACCAAGAAGCTTTCTCTAGAAAGGACATGGCTCAGCGCATTTTCAACAGATTATGCAGGCTAAAGATTAAAAAGAATTACGAAACTCAATAAAGTAGGTCAATTGAACAGGTTTGACTTTGAGACTTTCAACAATATACTCAGGCCCATAATTTGAGAAAACTTAATCTCAAGATCCAAGAAGAATTAGACATTGATACCTCTTTATAAAAACGTAGGAAATGAGGCAAGAGAAGATCAAGGACTGGCCTAGCAATTGATGGGTCCACTAGGACAAGCTTTACAAGTCCAGAGTACATGACTCTTTTTACTTTTGCCTGAGCACAGCAATCCAACTTTAGTTAAAAGTGCAGTCAAAGGACAATGAACTGGAAGAGAAAGTAAATAACTCTCAAAAAACCAAAGAGGATTATTTCAAAAGCCAACACCTGCTGATAAAGGCATCTCTGGAGCAATCCAATCAGCTCTTGATAGAGAGTTACACCCTTACAGCTAAACGCCTCAGCTTGCTGGCTGCAACTGGCTTGGCTTGATGAATCTTGACAGGGAAGACTGTCATTAGATTGCTTATCTATCAAGATGAGATCAAAAATGGCATTTGTTGCTGCAAGAAGGATTTTATCTTCTCGTCTAAACATGGCTTTGCGAATTACTAAAATCATATAATCCTGCAAAAGAGAAGCATATATTTTCAGCACTTGTATCTCATTTTTGGAAAACAATGCATAGCTTATCAAAGAAAATTTATGAATTTGCAATGAGACGTAAACGCAGGTTGTATCTTAATTATTTGCTCAATATTTTGAGAATCTACGAATTAATGTTGAGAAAATAGTATCATCATTAACCATTGCTCAGGTCAGCCTAAGAATGGTGTCAGTTCTTAAGGTCCTTATGATCTTGATCCATATTTATGACACATCCTTCCTTTCTCAGAAATCATCTTCAAACAAAATTTCATGAAAAATCTCTCCAGCTCTCTCAGGACAACAAAAGCACGCTATTTTCCAAAGAGAAACATGGAAGTATCGCATACCAGAATTTCTCTGCTGATTTTGATCAGTGGCAACAGTGAAGCAACAAGACAAGATGCAACCTTGCCATCCATATAAGTAAAATAATCCAACAACTCCTTCAGCCGAGACACATGCTCCTTGATAGTGTACGGATAATTCCGAATCAGGTGACCAAGCAGTCTGAAAATGAAAATTTAATCACCATTCCAGAAAATTTTAGAAATAGCTATCGCTATTTTGTGGCTGTTACCTAACAATTGACAAGCTCTGCTCAGGCTTCAAGGAAAGGATCCGAACTTTGCTTTGCTCAATTATCTAATAAATAAATAAATTGGTTTCGATTAATTTTAGTGATACTAATGTGAAAATGTGCTGCAGTATGAAGATCAAAATAACAATACAGGAAGTATTCAGTCACAAGCGAGTGCACCTGTACTCATTCAGCACATATGATGCAAGACTATATCCAACAAAGCAAGCATCACAGCAATCTATAAAAGGGTCAAAAAAATAAAAATTACAGCAATTGCACTTCATGACAATTAAACGTAATGATTTATATGTGACAGACAGTCCTCTGTTCTTGGACTATTAGCAATTCGCTAAGCTTCGTGCATCCGAAAAGAATGCGCAAGTAAAGGTAAATATATAGCTCTTGGATCAAATAAGGACCTAAAAGAGCATAGCTCAATCGATGCGGAAGAAACGAATTTGGATAGGAGCAGGGCGGTTCACTAATGTGCTCCACTATTCCAAGGACTTATTTCCGGTCGAACATAGAAAGATTTTAGGACTATATAACGGATTTCACCTGCACCATCTTACAGAAGATTAAAAACACAAAATATCTCCTGGCTGCACAACTGAGGATATTATTCTCGAGTTAATATCGCCTGCCAATACAAGCTATAGATTAGGCAAGTCAAACCATGGTTTTTCTTGCATGCCACATGGAACCAATTGCCACCATCACACTAAACGAAATTCAAGTGGCCAACAGCAAGACTGCAGTGAAGAGACAAACCAGCATTTATTAAAACAAGGTGTACATAATACCTCTACATCCATAATTATCCACTTATTACAAGGCCTTCTTGCACAGTAGACCTAAGCACAGCGATTAAGCTACATTTACTGTGCATTGAATACATAAAAAGGTAAGTTTTGCATGTGTAACCTTTTGTGGAGTACTACCCACTTGATCTAAAATCTTAAATAAATAATTAGATAAAGGTATCTTTTTTTTATTTAAATACCACAACATTCCCCCACATACTTAGGTTGGGACTATACCTAATACTAAAGCTAAAGACTCCCTTTCACTATGGTGCCAAGATGTTACCTTGACCAAGCCACTACCTATGAGCTGCCGGCTCATTCTTTCTACAAGCAAGTGATCCAGCCTTAGTAGTCTCCTCCAACTTCTTGGGAGCTTTCCTGTATCCTGCTCCATTTCACTCCCTGACGGGATTTCTTTTCACCCGTCAAACATGGTACCACTTCACTGTTGATGACCCATGAGTATTTAGCCTTGCAATGTGGTTATGTTATTAAGGCAAGTGAGGGGCCTAGATAGATTTCAACACAGAACTTCTCTTACAATGATAGCGTATAAAATCTTGTGGAACCAATGCCAACTTGATCTAAAAGCTTAAAACTATTAGAGAATGCTTATTTTAATATTCAAACGTTACAACGACTTGTTTAATTTCTTGTGATGCGTGAAATTACTATACTTTCCTCAGCTACAAGATCTTGTAAAGTGCTGTTACTGTTAGGTTTGGCTTTGAATTTCCAGCCAAAAGAAGAAAAAGTAACTTAAATTTTAAAAAATGGTGAAAGGATGTAAGATGACTAAAATAATGTAGTTCATATGATTCAAGAATGAAGGAGTTCAACATTTGAAAAAGAAACTGTTTTCAAACTCTAAAAGTTCAGGAAAAAGCCACAACCTGATCTTTCTATATTTATCAGTGCTGAAAGAGTCCTAAAGGCACTGGTTAAGCTACACATATATAGTTGTTTCAAGACATTGAACACCAATAAAGTGCAACAGTTTCACACAAGAGTAGACACCTAGCGTACAAACTTGCTTTCTATATTTTTAAAGCATATTCAACGTAATTTAACAAGTTCCCTAAGGGCACTTACTAAAATTCCTATATGTACAGATATATAGAGATATATGGAGAGGCAGAGAGTGTGTGAGAGAGAAAGCCCTGGGTGCACATACTAAAAATCCTGTACATATAGATAGGTAGACATATGTGGGGATGGGGTGATAGAGAGATACATCAATGAAAAAGAATTTGCACAGTATCACTAATTTAGCCCAATCATAGAGCCAAAGCGTCAGCATGCTTTGTGACACTTGTTCACACAACACAACCTCTATCCAAATCCCAAAGAGGTTCTCATGCCATAAACCATGTTAGGCTGACAAACACAGCAAAACTATACAAGTCCAGTTTAAAAACTTCCGTAGAGTAACAATGCAAAAAATATAGGTATATATGCCCTATAATATGCGTTTACAAATCAATGTGCACACTTTACTTTTCGAGAAATGCTAGGACTCTAAGCCTGATTTTCTAAATTGATAAACTAAGTATCATGGCAAACTTTTATTGAATGTTGAGTACTGGCCACTTGTTTAAAGGCCAATATGCAATCTGCTAAATCATGTAGCATATCAATTTAGTATCCTAGTCTAAGTATACCTAGCACCACAAAGCAGTTTATTATCTTTAAACAAAACATAATATTTTGAAATCATTAAGGTTATCTATTTATATGATTAAACCAACCTCACTCCTGGCCATGTCATGAGCTTCAAATAAATTTTTCAGCATTTGTATAGCAAGCTCCTCAATACATGATGAACCATCAGAGTAGCAAAATTTCTTTTGATTTCCTGGTTGCGCCGACTCTAGTAAAAGGAAAGCAAGTTGCAAAAAGCTTGGCACCATATGCTCCCGCCCATAGTTAATCTCGTTTACCTTGATGACAGAGGTAAATTGTGTCATGTATCCATGAAAAAATAATAAGCACCGCGGCCACTATAAACTGAGTTAAGATATAACAAGAGGAGAAGAAATTACTGCTCTGATAACAGCCTTCTCCACTAATTTGAACCCTTGCAAAAATTCCTCTCCCATCTCACGCAGGAGCCATTTGCAATCTCTGAAAAAGAAAAAAAAATCAAAATTTAATAATGAGAGAGGAATAGAACTTTCTACAAGGAAGAGCAGTACTTCTGCAGCACTCCAAGCGATCACATGGAGGGAACTAGGTGGCCCTTGAATATTCTTATCAAGAGAATTAGCAACAATCATACGGGAGACACAAAAGGCAACTACAGTTGCCACAATTAAAGAAGACAAATACAGTGGATGCACAATGTACAGACGTCCCCCTGGCAGCCTCTAACAGTTTAGCTTCGTAACTATATCAGCAAGATGAACATCCTATCTCTAATTTTACCATTGAAAACTAGAGAGTAAAGAAAAATAGGATACAAAATCTAACTAGAACTTCCAGTCATGTTTAGAGCCATCGATCTGATTTTAGATACTTATATATTTGTTGTCATTGCTAGAAAGCAACTACAGTTGCTGCAAGTGAAGAAGACAAATACAGTGGATGCACAATGTACAGACATCCCTCTAGCAGCCTCTAATGGTTTAGCTTCATAGTTGAATCGACAAGACTAACATCCTATCTCTAGTTAACCATTGAAAATTAAAGAGTAAAGAAAAACAGGATACGAAAACTAATTAGAACTTCCACTCATGCTTAGAGCCATTAATCTCATTTTGGATACTTATATATGTTGTCATTGCTAGACAATGCATTCAAGGACCAGAAAGTTTAGATGTCTCTAGCCTTTGCTTTCACAACATGTAACCCTGTGCAACAGAGTCTAGACAGCTGCAAAAGTTTAGCCGGGTCGTACACTGCGAACTTGTAATCCCCATATGAAGTGACAATTGCCTTCTTAAGGATCTCCAGAGCACTCTCGCTGAACCTCTTGATTCTAGCAAGGGATAGCATGACAGCCACGGAAAAATGATTAAGAGCCTGACTATCAGATTTAATTAGCCTCATAACCTCTTTCCCAAGGGAAAAATCCTGCTTCACAGCAAAATTCATGTGAAGCAACACAGTCCCTTCAACTTGCCTAATTATCGAAGCCCCCTTCTTCGGCTCCATTTCCGACCCGAAGAAAGTCACCAACCCTTCAACCACCTCCCTTTTGCAGAACCCTTTTGATGCCAAAACCAACAAGTGATACACCAGAGAGGGCAGATCCTGCAAGTCCAAGTCCCCCATTCCGTCGAACACCTTCTCCAAAAACTCCCTCCCTCTCCCCTTATCCAGAAAGACAAACTCCCTGACTAGCGAAACCAATTTCAACAACAACCCTTTCGACCAAACAGAATCCACTACTCGATCAATCACGGAATTCGCGAAATCACCCCCGCGCTCAACTTCATTCGAATCGCGAATGAGGTCGATGCACCTGGGCAAAAGATCGAGCAGTTGCGCATCGTCCAACGTGACCAATTTCGGGAAACTGGAGAGCATCGATTCCACCACGGATCGGACGTCGTCGATTTCCAAGGCATTGAGGAGGGTGCCGAAGAGCTGGATAGTCTTGAGCGAGTTCGCGTCGTGCGGGAACCGGCGAGAGACGAACAAGTCGATGTAGGAGAGGAGCAGCGAGGAGAGGAGAGGAGGGAGGCCGGGGCTCTGCGGGGAGAGGGAGATGAGGGAGAGGAGAGAGAGGGCGTAGTCGGAGACGGCGAGCGAGGGGTTCGGAGAGTCGGCGGCGCGTGATCTGAGGTGGGAGACGAAAGCCGGGTGGAAGCGCGGGGAAGAGAGCTGCGGGGGGAGAGGAGAGGAGGAGGAGGAGGACGTTTGCTGGTGGCGATGGAGGCTTTGCGCGATGCGGATTACGTCCGTGTCCGTCAAAGGCGGCGGCTCTCCGGCGGCTGCTGCGGCGGCGGCCATCGTCGTAGCAGCTGCTTCTTCTGAGTTCTCTTGTGTGGGCTACGAACGGGAGGGAAGCGATCAGCCGGAGAGGGTGTTTTGGGCGGGAAAGTGGTGGGAACACACCAAGAGTAGGAGGCAATCCACTCACCTATTAGGAAAAAGAATAATCTTTTAATAGTGATTTGCGACACCTGTTAAATAAATTTTATTTGCGATAATTTAATTACAAGTTATGGTACGAATAATCAATTTATTGTAAACTGTAAAATTTCTTTAATTTATTTGTTGAGAGACTCATTAACAAAACCATTAAAAGAATAAATAAATCACAAATCTTTGGGGAAATTTTCACTTTTTCCCCCTACATTTATCTAGGATGTTCAAAAGACCACAGGCAACGCATTTTTTTCATTAAATGATTCCCCTAGTTGAGAAAAAAAGGATCAATTCTCTTCATAGCAGTCTAATATTGGAAAATTGGCACAATTGTACGTCACGCGTGATTAATTTCCCATGAAACAAGGGCCAAATTAGTCATGAAAAGGTTTATAAATGGGAGGAAGTGACGAGAAGACAGCCCAATATATATTTTGTAGATGACAAAAGTTTTTATTTTTTATTTTTGGCTAAATTTTTAAACATTTAAAACTTTCCTGAGCTTGATGCAATTTTGATGTATGTAGTCATATGTATCTTTGCTTCCCGCCCTTACAGAGAAATTTAACCGCCACTCCCGGTGTTTGAATGCGTATTCAATTGCATCAACAAAACTATCGTAATTAAGCAATTGTTGCGTACTAAATGGAGGTGATGCTGGAGTAGACTTGAGTAAGGTCGGGCACCTAATGAAGCCAAACTTCATTTCCAAGATGGGTCGGACCAAGCGATGGATAGTCGGGTCGAGACTTTTGCACGCAAGATCCTTGTCCAAATTTGCTTGTCCTATGTTAGGCACCGGGTTCGGGTTTGGGTTTGGACAGGCGTAGCAAGCCATCCCGCCCACCTCTAAATAAGCATCCTAAGTTCCTTGGAAAGATTTCTTCCCAAGTCACTTGTGTTTAGTCCTCAGCTACTGCTCCCATGTGTTTTTTTCTCATCACCATTTATTTAGTTTACCATGGCAAAAAAAAAAACTAGCCTTTTTGATCGAGATTTAGCAATTTTCCATCCTTTTGCACGTTGAGTTTCTTTCTTTCACTAAGTATCCTTTTCACATTGATCTACTTCTCGATGATGCGCGTATTCACAGAGATCTTCGAACAAGCTCAATCTTCTCCAAATTGGGATCTACACACCAAAAACAAGAACGCCTCTTTGGATTTTCCTTCGGAGGATCCTCGGATGATTCAGTGAGTAATGGCTCGAAAAGGAAGAGATAGAAAAAGTGTTCAAGCGGGAAGATTTAAGATTAGAAAAATACAAGAGAATTAGTTATGATTGAATTCCCTGATTTGTGCTATCATCTTTTTATTTATAAGAGTCAAACTCAAGTCGTACGCTCTTGACCTACCGCATGGCATAATAAATTCATAATTAGAGATTGTACATATTTTGGTTGTCACTTACCATGTAGTTGGCAAGTGAGGAAAAAGTTGTCCCTAGAGGGAATCTTCAACTCTATGATATTCAAAATCCAACTTCGATGTTCTTTAGAAGGAATTCGCAGCTTTGGAGAATGAACCTTTGATAACTCCCTAGACTAGAAGGTTTGAGGTGAATCGGACTTGAAATGTTTTTTTCAGACTTTGATGCGATAGGATATAGATAGATGACTTTTGATTATTATGGGCTTTTGGCCCATCTAAAATTGTTGGTATATGAGCAATTTGGTAAATTTATATTTTTACCACAACAGTTGCCCCGTATCATTTTAATATAAAGCCTCATTTTTTTACCTCTTGTTTAAGTCACATCAAGCTATAGCATGATATTCACTGGCTTTTACCAGCACCACTATAAAAGGTGCATTAAATTCCAATGTGAATATGGTCCTAACTCCACATTAATGGTCAACTACTTCCTTTTGTCAACTTTGACATATTTTGTCAGCTTGAACCAAGCTAGGTGCTTACTTGAATGAAGTCAACACTATGCTCTCACGGGTTGAAGATTTTGCCATTTGAACTAGCTGACAAATTAACTACTGGTAGGTTTGGTGGAGGCAATATTGGAGAATTAGGCTATGTTTGATAACTGGTCAAATAGTAATTGATTCTACTCTTTTATTCTTAGAATCAGTTTTGGAACAGAAATTTGTTTAGTAAATTTTTTGTTCACGAGCACAAATTTACATAAATTTGTTCCCAGAATTAGTTTTGGAATTGAATCAAAAAGCAAAAAAATTGCTTCTTGATTCTGAAAATAAGAATAAAAAATGAAAAATAATTTTTTTTTTCTTTTTTATTTTCTTCCCGGCTTGTGGCCTGTCGCCAACCATTGGTCACAGGCGACCGGCCACAGGGCAAGGCCAGTGAGGGCTGCCCTCGCTAGATTTGGCATGGGCAACCCTTGCCGCCGCCCTCACCCGATCGGACGAGGGCTGCCCTCGCCATTGCTCTCGCCCAGGCCATGAGCTGCCCTTGCCGAATCTGGCGAAGGCAGCAACGAGGGTGGCACTCGCCCAAGCCGCAAGCCGCCCTCGTCGACCCTAACTTATGGCCGGTCGTCAATGTCGGCGACTTGGCCATGGGCCAAGGAAGGGGAAGAAGAAGAAGAAAAGAAAAAGAAAAAAAATGAAAAATAAAAAGAAAGAAATATTAACAAATTCAAAATATTATTAATAAAAAGAAAATTTATGCAGTTACCAAACGCATTTCTGTTCTTTTTCTATTTCAAGAATAGAAATTTTGAACAGTTGCTAAACGCCTTCAAATGCTTATAAATTGTTTTCGGGAATGGAATAAAAAAGAATCATTTCTAAGTATAAATTATTTTCGGAGATAGATTGATTACTAAACGCACCGTTACTCCCAAAAATAAATCAATCATTTTTTCACAAAAGTGGAACTCATGCTACCCTTTGGACATTTGCCATGGGTTAAACATATGCATATGCCTATTTCTTTGTGAAATGAGATTCGTGCTATGGGCATATCATATCAATCATAATTTCACACCATAAAAAAATATTAAATTTCAAAATGATGTCACGAAGATGGTGTGCATTTCTATGTATTAATGTTCATATATTATTGATTCTTTCAAGTGCTCCGCGTTAAATAAATATCGAATCATAAGAAACGTTAAGTATGAAAAATCAATAAAAGAAGTTAAAGCGAGAGTTATTCCAAACAAGCTCTTTAACATTAAACTCCCGAAATCCCATTGCTTTTCTGCAAAAATAAAACGAAACACTTCAATTTTAGGAAATCTTTTTGAGAATCTGGATATATAATGATTCATATGTGGTTGAAGATTGGAGTTAGTGTTGAGTAACATGTAACCCTTGCATCACCTGTTTAGGTGGCGTCGACAGTGCGAGCACTCTTCTTCTCGCAAAAGGTTGAGTGTTTGAATCCCGGGCGCCGCAGGGTGACTTACCTGGTGGCATATGTGTGGAGGCTAGCACGTATCGCCCCCAGGGTTTACCTCCCGACTGTCGGCCGTGTGGGATCCCCGGGTTACCGAAAAAAAACATGTAATCCTCGCAATTTGAACAAAGAGCAAAAGTCACTTTAATATCCACCCAAAGTTTAATCTCCCATCCTTTTTCATGGCCAGAGAAACCCTTTTTTTTAAATTTGATAAACTAGTTTGTAGTGTGAATGAAAATGGGACAATGAAAAATAAAAACTCGTGAAAATAGTGGTCTCATAAGGGAAATGACAAAAAAATGAGACAAATAAAATAAAAAGCCTAAATTATATTAACTATAATACCAAAACTTTCAAAGTTGTTTAATGTGACAAGAATACCCTTCGTCTACCATCAAAGATTCTAAACTTTGTCTACTGGTACAAATATATCCTCTATCTATCACAAAAAACTGCTAAACTGTCTCTAACTTGACTCAAATGCTCCAAACTTTTTTTTGCATCACGAATGCCCCAAACTTCTACTGGCAACCCAGAAAAAAAAACAACTTCCATTGTAGTTATGTCCATGATGGTCATCTAAAATTCGATGTAACGGCTTGTGTAGACAGAATGGGCAAACAGAGCTAGATCATTACTTTTGTGGCATTGGCATAAAATTGGAAATTTTTTTATCACACAAAAAAAAAATTAAGATATTGGTGTCGTAATGGACACAATTTAGGAATTTTGGCGATGCATAATTTTTTTGGGAAAATGACACAAATAGTCTTTAAACTTTGGTCTTGTGTGCAATGTAGTCCATAAATTTTTAATTTGTTTAATGTAGTCTTTGAATTTTAGTCAATTGTTCAATGTGGTCCCTAAACTTTCAATTTGTTCAATGTAGTCCTTAAACTAAATGAAAATATTCAATATAATCCATAAATTTGAATTCATGGAAGGATTACATAAAATATTTTCATATAGTTCATTGATTAAATTGAACATGTACCAAAAGTTCATGGATGGTATCTAACAAATCAAAAATTTATGGACCATATTGCATATCGGGTTAAAGTTTAAGGAACACATCGAATAAATTAAAAGTTCAGGGACCATATTACACATTGAGTAAAGTTCTGAGACTATGTGTGTCATTTTTCTAAAACAATTTTAGGACATTAGTATCGCCATAGACATGTTTAAGGGTTTTGGTAACATAAAAAACAAAATTGTTTTGGTGGCAGTAACTTACCAAAACGAGAAAATATTGCGTGAGTGGAATACTCCATGTAAGTAATACACAACTCCACTGAACGCGTGACACCTGGCAAGCGGGCCCACATATCAGATTTATTAAAAAATCTGATCCTTTCCCTTCTCTCTCCCATCCTCCGTTAAACCTCCGTTACCCTCTCCCTACTGCTCAAATATTCAATTTTTCACTTGGTTTCTCTCTCCCTCCCTCCTTCCGCTCAAACTTCTCCCGCTCCCAACCTCCTCTTCCCTTCTTTGCAACTTCGCCTCCTTTGATCGTGAACCCGCCGCGCCTACACCGGTTGCCTCCGCTGGTCGCTTCCAGAAAACCCATCTGCTCTCTCTCTCTCTTTCCTTCACGAAGCACGGCTCTTTTTGTGGACTGCACCTCCGCCTTCGCTAGTTGCCTATGCCGTCGCCTCCCGGAGCCCGTCGGTGGCTCAGATCCTGATCACACGGCCGACTCTGCCTACGTCGTCGCCTCCGAAGCCCCCCATTGGTGATTCGTGCTCTGCCCTTCTCTCTCTGTCCCGAGAAACGGCTCCGCTCGGCTCTCTTTGAAAAACCGCACCTCCGTCGTCACCTCCCGAAGCCCCTCTGGCGATCTCAGGCTCTGACTCGCCATCTGCGTTGCCTCCCGGAGCCCCATTCTCAGGTTAGGGTTTTGTATGACTCGCCATCTGTGAGGCGATGGTCGGGATCTGAGCCACCGATCTTCACGTTAGGGCAAAAAAAGGAATAAGTGTTGATCAATACAATTCAAATTGGCATCAGTATAAATATTACAAACAATACATAATTGTAAAGAAAACGAAATTACAATTAACAAAGTCGGAATCGATACAAATGAATACCGAGGCCTGTGTTTGACACAGTTTCCTTAAAACAGATTCGTTCCCTCTAGCACGCGTCTGAGGTTTCGTGAACGTCTGTCTCCCAGGATACAACGGCAGACGGCTAAGAAGTAATCAGCACTTCAAAGCTCCTGGCGAACTTGAACAAATTTCGGGAGTGAATACTATCGAAAACAATGCAAAATACAGAGAATGTTCTTCAAACAGAGGAAGAGTGATTTCTATAAATAGAGCAGAGGGGAGAGTATTTCGGGAATCATAACGGCTTACAAAATCAATACGCGTCGAGAATAATGGTCGATTAAATCCGTCGTTACAAAATCAAAACGCATAACGGCCGATTAAATCCGTCGTTACAAAATAATAACGCATAACGGCCGATTAAATCCGCCGCACGTTATGAGATTCGTAACTGTTCGAGTTGAAACGGCCGACGTTATGAAATTCGAGTTGAAAAAATTAAATCAGAAGGCAAAATTGGGCTCGTCGCGAGGCCAACTTTTCGGTCCGGCAATCGTGTACGCAGGATGTGCGCTCGCGCCCAAATTTCAGCTTGTCGGGCGTCGGATTTGCACCCCCCCTGCGCCTGCGTGCGAGGCAGAGAGTTTCTGCTACGATAGTTACCACTTCAAATAAGTGTAACTGTATATAAAGCACTCCATAGCTTTCTTTCTTTTCCTATGTGGGACTAGTGTTTTTCCACTTTCCACTTTCAACTCAAGGGTGTTCTTTGAGTATCAATTTCTCATTCATTCACCCATCAATTTATCCCGTATTTCCAACAATCCCCCACATGAATGAAAATTGTTTTAATTTTGACTCTGTGATAGTGTTCAACAATTGAAACCTGCATAGGATATGTAGGTGTTACCCTTTGAACCTTCCCTTGTGAAAGTATATTTACTTTACTAGTCGTCCAGTAGACATGATGTCCTTGAACTGTCCAGCTTTCTTATGTAAATGAATCATACACTTCACACAGGAATCATCTAAACGTTTGTTCAGTTCTCATAGTTATGTTCGTTTTGGCCATGAACATCAACCTGGTTCTGCAAGAGTTTCTAAAGAATTTAGCCCTTAAATAATTCTCCTTTGAAGCGGCCCCACTTCTCTCTCACATAGGTGATTACTTAATTTATGAGTAATTTGTTTACTCCACTTAAGAATCATTAAAGCAAAACAGCTATCCTTTTCTTTTACAATATCACTGATATTCTATATAGGAATGGTTTTAGGGATAACCCCCACAGTGACATCACTAAGTTTATATAATTAGGTTGTCCCTTTGAACCTAGATCTTGGGATCTCCAGTCAACTAGGTTGGGTTTCCTTTATACCAACTTATTCTTTCATGGGCTTCAGTCCCATTCCTTTTGTCGATTTCTCAACTAACTCTCTGTTTAACCCTTTCGTTAGCGGATCCGCAATATTATCCCTTGACTTTACGTAGTCAATAGAGATAATTCCTGTTGAGAGTAGTTGTCTAATGGTATTATGTCTACGACGTATATGTCTAGACTTACCATTATACATATTACTCTGTGCTCTTCTAATCGCAGATTGACTATCACAATGTATACTTATTGGTGGCACAGGTTTTTGCCATTTTGGAATATCCTCTAAGAAATGGCATAGCCATTCAGCCTCTTCACCACATTTATCTAAAGCTATAAATTCAGATTCCATTGTGGATCTGGCTATAACTGTTTGTTTACAGGATTTCCAAGATACGGCTGCTCCAGCTAATGTGAATACATATCCACTAGTGGATCTTGAGTCTTTTATATCAGATATCCAGTTCGCATCACTATATCCTTCCAGAACAGCTGGGTATCTGGTATAATGCAGGCCATAATTCCGAGTATATCGTAAGTACCTGAATACTCTCACTATTGCTTTCCAATGGTTAGCACTCGGATTGCTCGTATATCTACTCAGTTTACTAACCGTATAGGCAATGTCTGGTCTAGTACAACTCATTAAGTACATTAGACTTCCAACAACTTTAGAGTACTCTACTTGAGAAATACCCTCTCCTCTATTCTTGGATAGATGAAGACTATTGTCTAATGGTGTTCTAGCAATACCAGAATCATTCATGTTGAATTTTTCAAGAATCTTGTCCACATAGTGTGACTGGTTTAAAATAAGACCTTCTGATGTTCTTGTGATTTTAATTCCTAAAATCATGTCAGTAGGTCTCATATCTTTCATGTCAAATCTTGAATTCAACATAGACTTAGTAGATTTGATCATTTTATCATTACTACCGACAATTAGTATGTCATCTACGTAAAGACACAAAATGACATAGCCATTTGTTGTCTTCTTAATATAGACACATTTATCACATTCATTGATTTTATAACTATTGGTAATCATTGCATTATCAAACTTTTCATGCCACTGCTTTGGTGCTTGTTTTAGGCCATACAATGATTTCACCAATTTATAGACTTTCTTTTCTTGTCTTGGAACCATAAAACCCTCAGGTTGTTCCATGTAGATTTCTTCATCCAAATCACCATTTAAGAAAGCTGTTTTTACATCCATTTGATGTACTTCTAGATTTCGCAACGCTGCAATTGCAATTATCATCCTAATGGAGGTTATTCTCGTCACAGGAGAATAAGTATCAAAGTAATCTAAGCCTTCTCGTTGTTTATATCCTTTGATCACAAGTCTGGCTTTATACTTATCAATAGAGCCATCGGCTTTCATTTTCCTATTAAAAATCCATTTGGACTTTAAAGGCTTACAACCAGGAGGAAGATTCACTAGCTCTCAAGTATGATTCTGCAAAATAGAATCAACTTCACTTTTTATTGCATCTTTCCGTAGAGGTCCCTCAGAAGAATTTATAGCTTCTGCATAATTTAATGGTTCCTTTTCTAACAAATAAGTTAGAAAATCATTTCCAAATGATTTTTCCACTCTTGCTCTTTTGCTACGTCTCGGCTCTAATTCATGATCTGAATCATGAATTTCATGAGTCGAATCATTACTTTTTTCATTCATAGTTTCATTCTTTCGTTTAGATGAACTTGATCCATCATTGGATTTGTAAGGAAATACATTTTCAAAGAATGATGCATTCCTAGATTCCATGATCGTATTCTTGTGTATATCTAGAATTTTAGATTCATGTACAAGAAATCGATATGCATTACTATTATGTGCATAGCCTATAAAGATACAGTCCACCGTTTTAGGACCTATCTTTGTCTTCTTTGGTGTTGGAACCGCCACTTTTACAAGACAACCCCACACTCGTAAGTGTTTGTAAGATGGTCTCCTACCTTTCCATAACTTATAAAGGGTTTTATCCTCTTTCTTTCGAGGTACCTTATTTAAAAGGTAATTGCTTGACAAAATAGCTTCTCCCCACATATTTTGAGGCAAACCTGAATTTAGTAATATCGCGTTCATCATTTCTTTCAATGTGCGATTTTTACGTTCTGCAACACCATTTGATTGAGGAGAGTAAGGCGCAGTTACTTCATGTATAATTCCGTGTTGTGCACAGAATTCACCAATTGGTACTTCATACTCGTCACCTTTATCACTTCTCAATCTTTTAATTTTCCTATTGAGTTGATTTTCAACTTCATTCTTATAGAGAATAAATTTCTCTAAGGCTTCATCTTTGCTTTTAAACAAATACACATAATAATATTTGGTGTTATCATCGATAAAAGTAATAAAATATTTATTACCACCTCTCGTTTGAATGAATTTCAAATCGCAGACATCACTATGAATTAATTCAAGGGGTTCGGTGTTTCTTTCAATTGTTTGAAATGATGATCTCGTTAATTTTGCCTCAACACAAATTTCACATTTATGTTTTGAATCAATTTGGAATGAAGGTATATGTTCCAAGTTAATTAATCTACGCAATGTATCATAATTAACATGTCCTAGTCTACCATGCCATAAATTGGAAGACTCAAACAAATAAACGGAAGACTTATTATCTTTATTGATAATTGTCATTACATTGAGCTTAAAAAGCCCCTCAGTTACATATTCCTTCCCCACATACATTCCGGATTTAGACAAAATAACTTTATCTGACTCAAACACCATACGAAATCCATGCCTGTTCAACAGAGACCCAAAAACCAGGTTCTTTCGAATTTCTGGCACATATAGGACATTGTTTAAAGTCAGCTCTTTTCCAGAAGTCATCTTCAGCAACACCTTCCCTTGGCCTTCGACAGCAGAAGAGACAGAGTTTCCCATAAAAACCTTTTCCCCATTAATTGGTTCAAGATTTGTGAACAGGTCCTTGTTAGAGCATATGTGCCTAGTGGCACCAGTGTCAATCCACCATTCCTTCGGATTGGACCCAGCTAGGTTTACTTCAGAAACCATTGCAGAAAGGTTTATGTTTGACACGTCTTGAGCTATGCCATTCACCATGTTTGTCTCATAATTCTTCTTCTTTGGAAGTCTGCAATCCACATATCTATGCCCCATCTTGCCGCAGTTGAAGCATTTTCCTTGAAACTTGTTCTTGGAAACTCCTCCTTTTGGTCCTAACTTTGGCTTTGCAATCTTCTTGTGCTTGTGGCCTTGCCTAAGCTCGACAACATTTGCCTTAGCTGTAGTAGGATTGAACCCCTTGCGTTCAAATTCTCTATTGTCTTCTTCGATTCGAAGTCTAACAATCAACTCTTCCAGGTTCATTTCCTTTCGCTTGTGCTTGAGATAGTTCTTGAAATCCTTCCACCCAGGAGGTAGCTTCTCAATAATAGCAGCCACTTGGAAGGTTTCACTCAAGTTCATGCCTTCAGCTAGGATTTCATGCAAGATCACTTGAATTTCTTGCACTTGACTGATCACAGTCTTAAAATCCACCATTTTATAATCAAGGAATCGACCGACAACAAATTTCTTTGCTCCGGCATCCTCTGTTTTATATTTTTTGTCCAAGGCTTCCTATAACTCCTTTGCCGTTCCTTTTGCACAATAGACATTGTACAACGAGTCATGTAAACCATTCATGACATAGTTCCTGCATAGGAAGTCAGAGTGCTTTCAGGCTTCAACAGCGTTGAAGGCTTGCTTATCCGTTTCTCCCTCGGATAACTTAGGAGCTTCCTCAGTCAAGAATCTCACAAGATTCAAAGTTGTTAAATAAAACAACATCTTTTGCTGCCACCTTTTAAAGTTCAGTCCATCGAACTTTTCAGGTTTCTCACCATGGTGGACAGAAACTGCAGGATGGACAGAGGATGAGCCAGGCAGTTGGACAGTCGAGGCATAGGCAGAGTTTTTGGTGATGTCGTGAGTAGCCACATCAACACCATCGTTTCCAGCACCGACATCGACAACTTCTTTTCCAGTAGCCATTTGAATGTATAAAAGGTCGAATCTGTTTTAAGATTGTTGATCAATACAATTCAAATTGGCATCAGTATAAATATTACAAACAATACATAATTGTAAAGAAAACGAAATTACAATTAACAAAGTCGGAATCGATACAAATGAATACCGAAGCCTGTGTTTGACACAGTTTCCTTAAAACAGATTCGTTCCCTCTAGCACACGTCTGAGGTTTCGTGAACGTCTGTCTCCCAGGATACAACGGCAGACGGCTAAGAAGTAATCAGCACTTCAAAGCTCCTGGCGAACTTGAACAAATTTCGGGAGCGAATACTATCGAAAACAATGCAAAATGCAGAGAATGTTCTTCAAACAGAGGAAGAGTGATTTCTATAAATAGAGCAGAGGGGAGAGTATTTTGGGAATCATAACGGCTTACAAAATCAATATGCGTCGAGAATAACGGTCGATTAAATCCGTCGTTACAAAATCAATACGCATAACGGCCGATTAAATCCGTCGTTACAAAATCAACAACGCATAACGGCCGATTAAATCCGTCGTTACAAAATAATAACGCATAACGGCCGATTAAATCCGCCGCATGTTATGAGATTCGTAACTGTTCGAGTTGAAACGGCCGACGTTATGAAATTCGAGTTGAAAAAAATTAAATCAGAAGACAAAATTGGGCTCGGTCCGGCAATCGTGTATGCAGGATGTGCGCTCGCGCCCAAATTTCAGCTTGTCAGGCGTCGGATTTGCACCCCCCCTGCGCAGAAAGTTTCTGCTACGATAGTTACCACTTCAAATAAGTGTAACTGTATATAAAGCACTCCATAGCCTTCTTTTTTTTCCTATGTGGGACTAGTATTTTTTCACTTCCCACTTTCAACTCAAGGGTGTTCTTTGAGTATCAATTTCTCATTCATTCACCCATCAATTTATCCCGTATTTCTAACAATAAGTTCAAGTCATACAAAACCCTAACCTGAGAATGGGGCTCCGGGAGGCAACGCAGATGGCGAGTCGGAGCCTGAGATCGCCATAGGGGCTTCGGGAGGTGACGACGGAGGCGCGGTTTGTCAAAGAGAGCCGAGCGGAGCCGTTTCTCAGGACAGAGAGAGAAGGGCAGAGCACGAATCGCCAATGAGGGGCTTCGGAGGCGACGGTGTAGGCAGAGTTGGCTGCGTGATCGGGATCTGAGCCACCGATGGGCTCCGAGAGGCGACGGCATAGGCAACCAGTGAAGGCGGAGGTGCGGTCCACAAAAAGAGCTGTGCTTCGCGGAGGAAAGAGAGAGAGAGCATATGGGTTTTCTGGAAGCGACCGGCGGAGTCAACCGGCGTAGGCGCGGCGTGTTCATGACCAAAGGAGGCGAAGTTGCAAAGAAGGGAAGAGGAGGTTGGGAGCGGGAGAAGTTTGAGCGGAAGGAGGGAGGGAGAGAGAAACCAAGTGAAAAATTGAATATTTGAGCAGTAGGGAGAGGGTAACGGAGGTTTAACGGAGGATGGGAGAGAGAAGGGAAAGGATCAGATTTTTAAAAAAATCTGATATGTAGGCCCGCTTGCCAGGTGTCACGCGTTTAGTGGAGTTGTGTATTGCTTACGTGGAGTATTCCACTCACGCAATATTTTCTCGACCAAAACAGGCTTGAGCCATTGTCGGAGGAATCATCTGGTTTGTCCCCATCCAAACCGTCACCATCTGATTCGACTGCCCCTCTCATCATCCACATTTTCCGGCATTTACAGTGCTCGTTCCGATTCCAGACACCATTCAGTTTTCCATGGCTGTGCAATAACCTCTCCCCATTTTAATTGTCAACCGGATTCAATCAGAGCGGGAGAGAAACAGAGAGAAAGAAAATGGGGAGCTTGGGAGCGATTCTGAAGCACCCTGGCGATTTCTACCCGCTGATGAAGTTGAAGATGGCAGCGAGCAATGCCGAGAAGCGGATCCCTCCGCAGCCTCACTGGGGGTTCTGCTACTCCATGCTCCACAAGGTCTCCCGGAGCTTCGCCCTCGTCATCCAGCAGCTTGGCGCTGAGCTCCGCGACGCGGTGAGCAGCAGTTTTTTCGGATCTCGACGTTCTCGTGATGGGTCCGCATCTGTTCTTTTCGCGCGGATATTTGGATGATGGTGCGTGAATTAGGATTGCGGATCAGGGGATTGAGTTTTGTGCTGTGTTGGTTTTGTTTTGGATGAGCGTTTTTATGCTTTTGTGGACTCGTGATGTTGGCTGAACATATCCGTTCGTGGTGTTTAAGCAATGCCATGATGAGTTTGGATGCATTGACTCTGCCTGTTGCTGCTAAATGGGAACGAAGGTGTTTTCGGTTTCTTTTTTCATCTGTTGCGGCCAAGAGAAATTTTTCTATGGCTTGGTGAACATTACATTCGATTAGGAAATGTGAGGGAATTTATTGTATCGTAAAGGGAGGAAATATGAGAGAATCAGGGAAAGAGCTGCTAATTCTAGACTACAATGCCGAAGACAGCAGGCACAACGGCTTAGATAAAGTCAATGATCAATATATATTCTGCAAAGATGAGATCGGGCACATTTCTCTGTATGTTGTGGCTTGAGTGGTGTGCTGTTACTTACCGAAAGGCCCTGAAACAGTTTAATGAGGCATTCCAGTGGAGGGTCGGTCAGTGCATGATCTCGATGTGAGACAATGACGTTAGAAGGAGAATTCCAAGCATACACTTTTGTCTCCCATGTATGTGAGTCCCAATGAGAAGTCCACAAAACACGTCAATAGTTAATCATAAGCCCAAGGTTTCCATGATTTTGGCATTTAGTTGATGGGAGGAGGTTCCTCGAGTCCATCCTCCACGTCCTGCTCCTCCTCCAAAGATTTTACTGTTTCAGTATTATTGTTTCTGCATTCCTAGCAAAATAAAATATCGGTTTTTCTCTCTCATCCTTTCTCAAGAGAGATTCTGCAGGAGGATATATCATGTGTTAATGCTTGGAATGTTTCTTGGCTGGACTGGCTTTACTCATACATTTTGATAGCACACGTGTGGCGCGCGTGGCACCTGGAGATCCAACAATTCTGATGAACTGGATATAATTAACAATTTAGTCATAGGAGATGACACACGTATTAGTGAACCAGCTTCAGGAACTGATTTGTGTCTATTCCTAGAATTCATGATATCAGCCGTGAAAGTACAAATTATTATCTAGCCAATTTTCAATTGTCATTGGGAGCTAGTTACCTTGTCTTGGACAACTGTTTAAATTCAAAAGTCATAGAAAGTGCTATAGGTGCTTATGACGTGAACCACATAGAAGTATGATCTTGATTGGAATTGCGTGATATTAGTGTTGATGCCTATGCTGCCCTCATCCATAGATTCATGTGGTTACTTCTTGTTTTCTTTTGATACTTTCTCCTACTGACTTCTCTTGTCTGCTAATCCAAATGCAAAACTATGAACTGTTAGATTAGTTAATGCAAATGCTACTAATAGCCAATGCAAATTCCAATGGAATTATTAGATTAGTTTCTTGCAATGTATTTTTATCTCTTCAACTTTTCTTTTGCATTTTTGCAGGTGTGCATATTCTATTTGGTCCTGCGAGCACTTGATACAGTTGGTTCGTCCTATAACTCTCTATTAATTCTCTTTGTCTTGCATTTGCAAGATAGTATGCTGTTTATCAAATATAGTGCGTCTGTCCTAAATTACTGTCATCCATTTTGGGGACAGTAAACCTTAGCGGTCGTTTATCAAATTGATTTCAAATGTATCTATTCAGTTGGCAGCTCTTCTTTTCCCTTCAAACTTCTGCATAACTGGAAAAGGAAGTGGGGGTTTTGAGGCTACATTTTCTTGTCTGTGTTTTCTTAAAGGCAAAAAGCTATGCCTCTTTAAATCTCGATAATTTTGTGTATTCTTTTAGCTATGGGAAGTTGCAACACTTATCTTTAGCACTTTTGGTTGGCCAATCTGAGCCAGCTGCCCTTTTTCTGTCAAAGACTAACCATAGCGTGAATGCATTTGGAGCTTCCTTTCATATGCTGATAAAATTTATGCAAATATTATTGTGTAGGTCAGAGCAAGTTCTTCACATCTAGAATTCATTCATTTTATTTATCATCACTAACCATCATAAATGGAAGTGGAGTATGCTAATGCTCTAGTTGTTTGGGCCCCTGCTGATTTACTGGATGATAAACATTGACTTATAGTTTTAATCTGTTGAAAAATCCATAAAAAATCAGTTTTGAGGATTAGTCCTTAGTTCTCCTCTCTAATTCTTGTTAGCACCGTGTTGATAATCGTTTCCAGCTCCATGATGACATTAGTGTGTGATGTGGTGCTGGAATCTTATTTTTTCTAATGTACCCCTTCCAGAGGATGACACAAGCATACCTACTGATGTCAAAGTGCCTATCCTGAAAGCTTTTCATCAGCATGTGTATGATAAGGGGTGGCATTTTTCATGTGAGTAAACATGCTATTCAGTTACCTCTTTCTTGCCAGTTAAGGTTTTTGGTGATCTAAGATTGGTCTTCATGTATTTAATTGCTTGGTTCAGTATTGTTGCCCTTTGCTGACCTTTACAAATATTTCAGGAAACGTGAGTTATAGGTATTCTGACAAATTTTGTTTGACTCATGTCTCTTAACGGTTTCCTGGTATAAGTATGTGTGTATCTATGTGTAAATAATTGGTGTGCTCCACATTTTGCGTTAAGAATGGTCTTCAAAGTTACATGGAGATTCTATCTTTAACAATATGTTGTAGCAATTATACATCTTTGCCACATTTTTCTTCATAGAGGAGTAGTTCCATCTACGACATTTATTTGAATTGACTTCAGATCTACTGCAATCATTTTCCTTAACACCGCTATTTGTAGAACAAGATATATCAACAACATTTTGCCTCTACGGTATGATTCTACATGAGAACCTCTACAAATAGTATCATTTAGTTTTCTTCTTTTGTGCATTCTTTTACTAACGTTTTAGAACCAATACTAAAGTATGATAAACGCTCTCTTGCTGTGAGAAGTTCTTGTGATATTTCTAGCATATGGGGATATTAGCGACCCCTCGTAGGGTAAAAGATTGCCAAATTATATCTGATGTCAAGTTGGGAAATAAGGTGTTTCTAAGCTATTTAGATTCTGTCTGCCACTCATTCCTTCAACTAGCAACTTTTGGGACAAGCAGAACTTGGTTAGCAAAGCTGTCTTAAGTTGCGACTGCTGTTACCTTGAAATTCTTATTATTGTAAGTTATAGCCTTTTGCTGTTTTAGTATATGACAATCTGTAGATGATGCTTATCCACTGATCTGTGTTACCTCATTTGAGAAGAAGTTGGAGCTGGACTATCCAGTGGCCCAGAACTTTAGTGAGTTCACTGACTTGAGTTTTCTATTGTTGTATTAAGGTGGTACAAAGGAATACAAGGTTCTAATGGACCAATTTTGTCATGTTTCCACGGCTTTCCTGGAGCTGGGGAAAAGGTTACTAACTTACGATTTTTCTTTGTAATCTTGATGTGAACGCCTTTTGTGAGATCAGGATATTCTCTTCTTCTACCTAATCTTTAGCCGCTCACTAGACCATGTGTGTTTCCTTTACCAACATAACTAACCATCATAGTGTCATGACTGATTCTTGATAAAATCATTGTCTACAAAATGTTTCTCTGACCAGTTTTTTTATGTCAATGGGAATGCAAACTCAAAACTAGAATTTTCCTGCAATTAACACCAACCTTGGCAAACTGTTTCTGCTGGTTGATAGTTGACTGCTTTTCCTTTATAAATTGAGGCTTTTGACTTTCAGGTATCAAGAGGCAATTGAGGATATTACTAAGAGGATGGGCGCAGGAATGGCAAAATTTATTTGCAAAGAGGTTTGTGATCTATGCCATGTGACACTTTTGATATTTTCCAAGACCTTACCTTAACAAGTAGCCTAGCTGAAGGAACTCTTACAGAGATTACAGTACTTGGTTGTGCTTGAATAGTTCAATATTGAGCAAGTGCACATACTTTACATGAGGAGGATCCTTGCCTCCAATGGAAGAAAATAAAATTGTTTGGGAGCAGTGTAAACCTTTTCTTTGTCGAGCGGCTGGCACATACAATGGGTAGCCCATCCTGCTGTTTTCTATGAATGTGCTGAAGTAAGGATTTGACCTTAGTTCTTTGGTACAACTCCTTGAACGGTTCACTTGCTTATAAAAAAATTCATGCCTCTAGAAGTTTAGCATTTGGCCTAAATGAGCGTTCTTCCATCT
This sequence comes from Syzygium aqueum, assembly GCA_031216185.1. Classification (NCBI taxonomy): domain Eukaryota; kingdom Viridiplantae; phylum Streptophyta; class Magnoliopsida; order Myrtales; family Myrtaceae; genus Syzygium; species Syzygium aqueum. The sequence continues at coordinate 13,679,425 of CM062232.1, read as the reverse complement.
TCCAAGGTCCACTGGCTTATGAACTGACTATTGACTCTACTATTTGCCTGGTTTATGGTAACTGATCGGGTTGGATTGAAACAAGTTTGATAAAAAAAAGCTGGTAATGTTATTTTGCACAAAGCATTTCAAGGCTAGTTGTAGTATTGCACCTTCTGGAAGAGTTGCTTGTAGTGGAGATTAATCTGTTTAATACGTCATGCAGTTACTTATCCTACAAAGGGTACCACTAATTTCTTCCTCATCGCAGGTGGAAACAGTTGATGATTACGATGAATATTGCCACTATGTCGCAGGACTTGTTGGTTTAGGTTTGTCAAAGCTTTTCCATGCTTCTGGAGCTGAAGATCTTGCACCAGATTCTCTATCCAATTCAATGGGTTTGTTTCTACAGGTACTTAAAAAGATCACTCAGTTTCATGTGCATTACCACCTTTTTATTTTTTGGATTTCTAACGTTGATGTGAGTATCAGAAAACAAACATTATTCGAGATTATTTGGAGGATATCAATGAGATTCCAAAGTCACGCATGTTTTGGCCTCGTCAGATTTGGAGTAAATATGTAAACAAGCTTGACGTATGCCTCTTCAACATGACTAATGACTATTAAGTGCTGAATAGCTTGTCGCATGCACATCCTTATTTTCTCTATTCTGTGATTGGCCCCGTCAATGTAGGACTTGAAGTATGAGGAGAACTCAGAGAAGGCAGTGCAATGTTTGAATGACATGGTCACAAATGCTTTGACACATGTTGAAGACTGTTTGGCATACATGTCGGCTTTAAGGGATCCTTCTATATTCCGGTTCTGTGCCATTCCTCAGGTACATGATCAATTATTCTTCAAGACAACTGTGTTCTTCTCTTTGACCAAGAGTTGTTGCCTCACATCGCTCCTATGTTTTTTTAAAACATAGGAGAAAGCTATTGATATTAAAATTTTGGCTCTATAATAAGATCTCCTTTGAAAGTTTTTCTCACAAGCATACTACGAAACCACTGTCTGCACTATTCCCCACCCCCTCTCTCATGCACATTTGTGCTCGTGCACAGCGTGCGCACAGACACAAATTGTCCCTTTCTCTCTCCTGTCACACATGTTTGTGCATCCTCCACTGGTGCGCATTAAAGAAAAAAGTTGCTTCTTCTTTTGGTTTCACACATTGATTTCGAAAAATTTTCCTACCATAATCAGTTGTTTATTTTCTGAATTGTTCTTCATTAAGACTTTCTGTACATGGCTGTTTTGCTTTCATGGTGTTTAATGTTGCTATTTTCTTGTCTATCCCATTAAATTTTTTGATTATCTGGGAGAAGCTCCTTTGCCAACATTTTTCTACTTTTTCTAGATAATGGCTATTGGAACATTAGCTTTATGCTACAACAATATTGAAGTTTTCAGAGGCGTAGTAAAGATGAGGCGAGGTAAGAAAATTATTTGCTGGTATTTTCTTTCATCATTGAAATTATAGCTACCCTAGAGTAGATGGAATGAAAAAGTTTTACTGGGCATTCATAAAATAGTTTTACTGGGCCATAAGACACGAGGAATAATGAGGTCTACTAGAGAACTAGATCGAGGCAAGACGGAAATAGCTTGTGCGACTATCACCATTCTTTAGTTCGAGACCATCCATAGGGCCTTGCTTCCTGTTCTCATAATTCATCAGTTGTCAAGGCAGTGTCTATCCATGACTCTCTACTTTTGTGTGTGCTCTGTAGTAGCTCCAAGATAATGGTCGCTCAGTGATTCCATTTGTCTGCCTATACTTTTCAGGTCTTACTGCTAAAGTTATTGATCGCACAAGAACAGTGGTTGATGTTTATGGTGCTTTCTATGATTTTTCTTGTATGCTGAAGTCCAAGGTATGAAAGTCAAAAACTAGAACACACGTCTGGTAATCTATTCTCGTGCACTTATCACATTTAATTTTTTTAGTTATTTCTTCTTGAAAATGCACTAGACACTATAACCTGCATTAGACTTGATTTGTTGGAAACACACTGCTGATGTTCCCAACTTCCCACTTTGTATGTCTGTGTAACTTTGGGAGGCCTGCTCAGGACATGGCCAGCAATTAAAAAGGCGAATCTTCCAATATCTTAGGGTCATTGGACCAACCTCTGTATCTCCAGATGCTTCTTACTCACAAGACTAATTCCCCTATTTAGCTCTAGCAAGCAGCAGAAGAAATTTGGGGTTGGCTGGGGGTGTACTATGAGAATTTTGTTCATAGCTCTAGGCAAAAGTTTTGATAATTTACTGTAAAATACCCGAGTTGACCCTGAATGTGGGACTGACTGGTGGGGAACGAGTACAGTGTGAGGGACATGTTATGAGTTCTCATTAGAGATAACAGTATCGATAGACATGTGGAGCATGAAGGGCAAGTAGGTCAAACCTGTTCAGAGGCTATAAGAATAATTTTAATGACGGTGAAGAGAGTTCAGATAGTGAGGAAGGAGTAAAACCCTTTCAAGTAAAGTGGCTTTAAGATGATGAGGATGAAGAATTTTCAGCTGTTAGAAAATATTTCAGAGATTCTGGAAGAAGAACATCGAGAGAAGTGAGTGGCAGAGAAACAAAGTGAAACATCCGCTCGTTAGTTCCACCCCCAGGAGATACATTTATGGAAAGATCTGGATTAGTGGAAGAAATAGCAAATGGTGGCGATGAATCAGTGTATTTTGACTCAAGTGACTGGGAGCTTTGTATATATAAGTGATGAGGATGAAGGAGATCATGCACAAAGCAGGAGAAGCAGGTATACTGTTTACGACACTAGTGCACAATCACCTTGCATTGTGCTTGGCATGGGACCTTTTTGGGCCTCGGACTGTTCATGGAGGCCATTGCTAAGTACTCAATTGATGAGCATAGAGATATTAAGTGTATAAAGTATGTCAGAACAAGAGTGAAGGTTGCCTGCAAGTGGGAGGGTTGTCCTTGGTTTATTTATTGTTTACATGATAAGCACAACCATCATTTCCATTTAAAGACCTTTGCAGATGATCATAAACGCTATCAAACATTTAGAATTACTTAGGTTACTTTTTCATGGATTGCCAAACGATATGCATCTAGGATAATAAGCTCTCCCAGGTGGAAACTAAGGGACGTGAAGGAAACTTTGAAGCAGGAGTATGCTGTGGATGTTACTCTTAGCCAGTGAAGGAGGGAAAAAATGCTTGTCTTTAAGCAACTAGAAGGAAATCCGGTTGATAAATTTGCTATGTTGAGGGATTATGAGGAAGAACTTCTGAAAACTACCATTGGTTGGTGGCTCAATTTATGTACTTAGGTTTAAAAAGGCATGAAAGTTGAGAAGGTGAGGAGTTTCTTTGGATCATCTTTGCTGTGCAGCCAAACAGAAACCAATGAAATTGTCATTTCTTTTTATGTTTCCTTTTTTCCTTCTCTACCATGGGCGTTCGCACAGTTGATAGGAAAAAATGGGAGAGGGAGAGAGAGATTGTGGCAATATCCCTAACAAACATTACTCTGCAAAATCTTTGGTGTTTGAATTGGGGGAGAGAAGGGGTATTGAATACGGCAATCCGGATTGGAAAGGCTAGCTATCTTGAATCTTTAGCGGACGTGACAACACTCCCTTATCTTAAATTTTCCTTCACAGTAATCTCCTCGCCTTTCAGACTAGGTTCTTTAAATATAGTCTGAGTATTACTCACTATATTAAGCTTTTGGCTCCTGTAGGTTGACAAGTCTGACCCCAATGCTACAAAAACGTCAAGCAGAATCGAGGCTACGCAGAAGGCTTGTATAGATGCTGGCCTCAAAAACAAAAGGTTACTCTCTCTCGGTGGTATAGATACTGATTTTGTTCATTCCACTATAACATATCTTCTTTTTATGAATTTTGACAGGAAATCTTACATCCTTCCCAGTGAACCCAGATATAGCTTCGTGCTAGTGAGTTTACTGCCATTTATCTTGCATTTGTTTGACTGGTCTAAGAACAATATGTTGAGCAGTACCCCAAACAAAAGACGAACAACACTTGCTTATCAGAATCTAAATTGCAGGTCGTTGTTTTGCTCATTATACTGGCAATACTTCTCGCTCAACTCTTTGCAAGTAGATCAAGTAACTACTGTGAGTTCCTTTCGGCATAATACACGACCAATGATTGCTACAAACTTCTCTTATCATTGTCCTACAACTTCTATTCCTTTGCTTTCTCTTGTGCAGGATGGACTTTGTGGGAACACCAGCAAATCATAGAGATTGTGTGGATGCAGATGTATGTATTGAGTTATGCTTTTTATATATGTTTGTAATTTGCTCTTTGTAAAAACGGAAAGAATTTCGCTCGTCCTTCCCCTTCCCCTTAAAAAAAAGGGAAATAAATACATCTCATTCTTAAAAAATTATTTCAGCCCCATCTCACAAAATTGCACCTTACTCCCGGCAAATCCATCTTTGAGCTGATACAGGATCGGATGGTATCTCTTCTATAAAAGTTGGTGCAGGATTAGTATTATACTGAATCTACTCTTGCTTTCTGTATTTCCTAGGATTCGAAGGTAATTTGGGTCAACTCTATGCTACCATACGTGGCCCATTTGCAATTAATTACTAGAGAGTTAGGTGTTTTGAACGTTCGAATTTTCTATCTTTTGTAAATTGGCTCGGAATACCGCTCTAACATACTTCAAAATTTTTCCTAACAATCCTTCATGGCTGTGAAACTTCTGGTTGGACTAATCTATAGAAATGTATGCAAATCACTCTGTCCATAGGCACATTATGCAAGGCTTCATCCATAAAAGTGGTGAGTGAGAATACTTAGATTGGGCGATGATGTGATTTGACGATGTGATTTAAATATGAAACACTGCACTGCCCTACAAATATGACACGAATATGTGAAGAAAACAGAGGCCTTGCGAGGCACCACGTAGAAGCATAAACTTTTATTTATTGTACTTATTTGTTTTGTGAGTCCTTACCTTGTGGGATAATGCACATTGTCTGAGCAAATTTGGATCCTACGCACATGGAGAGGGTGCTTGATTTTTTTAATTTATTGCAAATATAATACGTAACTTGCAAACATTATGTTGGTAGGGAGATCATCGGTTGACCTCATTGAAGGGATATGGACCTTATTTATTATACTTGACGAGTCTTTTATTTGGAGTAGAAAAGATTTTCAAGATACAGTTGGGCTGGATTGAAAGAAAATTAAGATTGGATGCGTCACCATAAGAGGGCTCCACTTGGCATCAATAATTTGAAGGGTTAATATCATGAAAAACTCCAAATTGATACACATAATAAATTTGTCAAAAACTAATTTTTTGACATAAAAAATCCTAAATTGGTACACTTGTCATAAATTTACCAAAAACTAATTTTTTAACCATAAAAAACTCCAAATTTATACATTTGTGACAAATTTATCCTTAGTTAGCTTTCGTTAAATTGGATTAATACTACGAAATTTACAAACTAATACACCTGCGACAAACAGAAAATAAAATCCCAAACTGGTATACCTGCCAACTGCCATGTGTTATTTAAATCGGCAATTTGTTGGTAAAATTTAACTAAACTTAACGGAGGGTAAATTTATCATAGATGTACCATTTTGAGATATTTGGTAGTAAAAAAATTAGTATAGGGTAAGTTTATTATGGGCATATAAGTTTGGAGTTTTTTGTGATATTAACCCTAATTTGTACTGATCCGTCATGTTTCTGGAAGAGTTTGGGGTGATAATAAAATAAGAGGGTTGAACAATAAATAAAAAGTACGACCAAAAAGAATAAATGAATAAAAAGGCTTCGATTGGTGGCCCAAAAAGTAAGGCTAAAAATAATGTACTTATTTTATAAACTAAACTAATCTATAATTTGGGGTACGACTAAAATTTGGAAAAAAAAAACCATGTATTTTTCTGCTAAAAAAGACAGGTTTTGCTTTATAATTGAAGATGCTTCGAAATTGTGATATTAATTGGTTAGCACATGAGAATAATGCGTTGAAATGCCTAGTCATACACAAGTGTCACGGTTTGGAGATTTTTACGTATGATGGTCAGGATCATCCAAAAAGACTAGGCAAGCCTTGAAACTTCTAAAGTTCTTGGGTTTCTCGAATACTCTAAAATATTCCTAAGGGCAGGCAATATGGAAAATGTACACTATTATCGAGAATTTTTGTAATTAACGCAGGTAGTTGGTAGATAGTGAGATGAAACTTCCACCATTAGATTGAAGAGAGATGTACAATTGTGATTAGGGGAACCTCCACCGTTAGATTAAATGGAAATGTATGGTTGTGATTATGAGAGTATTTGTATATATAGGGATCCCTTTCGCTCATTTGTATCATAAGTAATACAATTCAAGAGCTTCTCTCTAAGAGTTTCTTTCTCTCGAATCATTGTGAGTGTGGGAACGCTAAATCAACCTGTGACATGGATTGAACATATTTCTTGGTGAAACATGCGTTATCATATGTTTATCACAGACACAATCCATTGAGATCCATGATCCACCTATAACAGGCCTACTCCCGCAGCATATAGAGATCTAGCACATAGCATACACACATGTTTCCAGTGCACACACGACTCACATGTTAACACCTAATTTTTAGCTTATTTTTGTCATAATTTCAAAAATTTCAAAATTAGATCTAGAGATCTTGGCCAAGCCTAGAAACCTATTTCTAAACCAAAAAAATAATTTTTTAGCATTTTTCTTAATTTCTTTTAGTCAAAATAAGCAAGAAAATCAAGAAAAATAGTAAATGGAATAAGAAAATTCCATAAAAATAGTCATTAGTCTTCTTTTAAATCCAACTTCATAAATACATTGTCAATTTTAGAAAATTTCAATCGGGTATATGTTTTTCCCAAAATTGGGCAAAATTAAACCCGAATTGAACCAAAAATGAAATTAAAGTTTTTCTAGACATTTTTAAGTCATAGTGTCTTCACAACAATTGATTCCGGAACCTTGAATTGCATAATGGTCAGTCCAATTGCACAATTTGACATAAAAATAAAAAATCCCCAAAATTTGATTGAAAATTAAGAATTTTGAACCCAAATTGGGAATCGTAACCCTATGAAATTGCCTAAATGTGAGACCATCATTTTTAAGGTTAATCAGGTGTAGGTAATTCAATTTTGGCATCAATTTTGCCTAATCAGGTCATTAGGACATCAAATTAAACAAAACCCAAATTTTGGGCAACTTGACCCGACCCGACCCAAACAGTGCATCTTCTTCACCTGATTGCCCAACCCGCGAGAAACCTAGAAAAAATTGACTCAGACCCGTGACTTCATGGATCATTTTTAGTTATTTAAGCACGTGTTAATTGATTTTTCCAGCTGGATAATGATGAGCTGGCACTGGTTAACTGTCTCAACTGATTACAAATCGGTTTTAACAAATTTTGGGCGGGATTTTGATCAACAAAAACAGGAGAAAAACGAACGGAAAAGAGAGGAACGTGTTTGATGAAATTCCGAAGAGAGAGAGGAGAGAGAAACAGAGGGAAAACGCTTGAAATCCAGAGAGAGAAAGGAGTAGAGATCCCCTAGGTTGAGTGATCGGTGCCGGTTGATTGAACAGCGCCGGCGAATCGATCGTTTTTGGGAGGATTTCCTCCTCGGGCGAACCAGGGAGAGACTGATCAGGAAGGCTTGAAACCAGGCGTGTTCCGGGATGTCCAGACCTGTTCCGGTGAAGCTGAGGCCACCGAATTGACGACTAAGTGTCAAGGAAGGAGACTGAAAGTGTGGATTACTTCAACAATTTCATGTAGATGTCGAACGAAGTAGGCAAACATCGCTCGGGATCATTTTTTTCTAGATTTCTAGAAAATCGTTTTTACCTTAAAATGCATATTCGTGCGATTTTCTTGGAGATTTTAATTTTTTGGAAGTTATAATACATTTCTGAGCATGTTTTTATTATTTGCTTGCATTTTGTGTCATTGAATCAACAAAACCGAACCAGTCATCATTGGTTGAACCTCGCCGGAAACCCCGAAGCTTCGCCAGAGCATTACTGAGGCCATAGGCCTTTCAAGTCAGTCTGTTCTTACCTTGTTTGATGTTCTGGAAATTATTTTAATCGATGTAGACGGCTAGGACGATGAAAATGGGAACTCGGAGCCTTTCGCATTGTTAGGCCGGGAATAATAGTAAGTTGACATTTTCCAATCGGTTTTTTGTCGGTCGGCGAGCGTCCGACGGCGATTCGATTGGTCTAGATTGATACTAGAATGTGTGAACTTGATGATGGTGCAAGTGGAATGGCGAGACAATCGCCGGAAGGTCGCCGGATTCCGATCCAAAGTCACGGCCTCGAAAACTCAAAACTGGAATTTGTGCATACTAGGTGTTTGTGAAAATGCCCCAATGAACTTGGGGCAAAACAACGCCATTTTGGCTTGTTGTGCCACCGGAGAAGAAGACCGGCGCCTGTGCCAGCCGGTTCAATTTCGACCGAACCGGTCTGAACCGGTTCGGTCCTGTTCAATTTTTTGGCGAAAAATAAAAAAATTCAAATAAAAAATAAAAAATCAGAAAATTAAAAATTGCATAAAAAATTCAAAAAAAATCATAAAAAATTTAGATTTTTTTAGAAAATTAGAAATTTTGGGGATTTTATAAAAATTCAGAAAAAATCCAAAAATTTCAGAAAATTCATAAAAATTCAGAAAATTCAGAAAATACAAATAAAAAATTTGAAAATTTTGAAAAAAAATCAAAGAATTGGAAAATTGAAAAATTCATAAAAATTTCCAGAAAATCATAAAAAATCAATTCTCGGTTTAAAATTTTTTCTAAAAAAAATATTCAAAAAATTTGAAAATTCACGGAAGGGTCCAAAATCATCATGGCCATTCATAAAAAGTGAAATTTAAATTTTTGAAAGTGCCTAAATGGAATTAAAAAAAAATTAAAAAAAATCAAAATTTTTTTTTGAAAATCCACATAATAATTCAAAATCATCGTGGCTAGCCATAAAAAGCAAAACTTGAATTTTCAAAAATGGCTAAGTGACATTTTTGAAAAATTTCAACTTTAAGGGTAAAACCCCTATAAAACCCTAAACCCAAAAAATGCACAATGAAATGAACAAGCTATTAGAGCTTCGTTAGGGATTTGATGTTTTACTAGATTTTCATTTTTAGTGGCCAAATTAGGGTTGCTAGGATTGATTTGCAATTGTTTGTGCAATTAATTCTTGGGTGCTTAATTGTTTGCCCATGATTAGGATAATGAGTTGACCTTAGATATCCGTGTGACACGTTAGACAAACCATATCGTTCTTAGGTACCGAAAGGGCGTTAATGGTCTCAATTTGGGATCGTTAGTGTAACCAAGTCCCTTATTCAGAATCTCTAGTTTGTAGGATCGTGGTATTTCTCCCATACCTCGATTAGGTTTTAAGTCAACCTACCGTAAATGACTAGTGGCGACTCCAAGTTCAAATTTAGATCAAATAAACCCCGTTGTCACGTGAGGTATGGTCTGGGAGAGACTCATATAGAAAAATACCTCCATTCTAGCACAAGAGAGCGTGGCGTAACAAGCTTGGCGACTCCGCTGGGGATTCTTAGGATTCTACGTGGACTTAGGTCTATATAGAACGATATGCTTGTGTTTGTGCTCGCAAGGATCCCATGTACGTTCCACTAATGATGTGTTAAATGATGATGCAGGTGGGAGGTATAAGGATGTAATATGTGCTTACCTTTGTTTTGCAAGATGGTGTTGGGATTGAATGGAATTTGGCTAAATTTTAGAAGTGCTGTTTGGTTATAAATTATTGTGCATGCCTTTAAATTGTTTTAGCACTACACTATTTGTACACACCACCTGTGGCCCAACCCTGGCTATATTTAGGATCACCCTTAGGAGGTATGTGTTTAGGCGAAACTATGAGCCGATTGCTCATGGGATCATTTAAATACAATGCCGATCACCGAGATGGAATAATATTCCATGACTTTAGACCGATTGCCTATTGGAATGGAATCCGTTCTCCATTAAGGTGATGACCTTGAGCCTTTAGCATGTCCCGCCCTTTTTAGGTGTCAAAACCTCACTGGTTGCATATGCTTGTCTTTGTGGTTGGTATACCTAAAACCAAGCAAAAATGTGTCGGTAAGTAAGTGTCGTTCCATTTCTTTCATCCTTTTAATCATGCAAAGTTAGTTGACACAATTTTGTTAAAAAATGCCCAAATGATAATCAATGTTTGATCAAAATGCCTTTTTATACTAGAATGAATGAATAAGGTGACATGCTCCATTTGGTCATATTTTTCATTTCTAGATGGAATGTGTAGGTCCATGACGATTTTCAATGTAATTCAAGTAGATTGAGTGTGCAAGATGTGACACGTACAATCCCATTTGTCGAAAATCTATTTTCGGTGTATTTGAAGTTGTAAACCATAGTATAGGACTTTATGGTCAAAATGGAGCATGACAAAAGGCATTTGCATTAAACATTGATTTCATTCACATTTTCAAGTATATGTACTTTTAAGGCATAAAGGGATTAGAAGTGGCGTTTGTATTACGTCATAAGTATGTAAATGTACTTTACCTCCATTTGTTTTTTCCATAAAAGGACATATAATTAAAATGGGGGCATTTAAAATTGATGTGTAATCCATGGTGATTAATAATGAACTTTTTTGCATAATTAGGCTCGATAGGAAAACTAGACATCCAAGTGGTTCCCATTCCATGAAAAGAGCTAATGACTTGGTGGAATAACATGACAAAAGATAACCAAGTTTATGTCCAAGATAAGTTGGGATACCTCCTAGACTTGATTCATGTGGAACATCAAGTCAGTTTGATTCAAGGATTGACTCATTTTTGGAAAGTTTCTACTGCCACCTTCCAATTTGGAGAGTATGAATTGACACTGACTTTGGAAGAATATATCAAGCCGCCATTGGAATCGATTCCAAGCCTAGGGTCGTAGAGCCACCTGTTGGACTTAATCCCATAAGCATTCTTGCAGAATTCCTTAACCTCAAAGTTTCCAAAATTGAAAAGTTAATCAAATCAAACACGAGTAGATTTCCATTATCCTTTCTAATTGCCAATTTTTCTAAACTTCCTGGGGAAATGGGAAACACTTCGGCTCGGGTTTTCATTCTAGCCTTCTTTGGCTTCGTTCTATTCCCCATATCTAGAACGGGATTCGACCCTTTAGTTGCAATAATCGTGAGACAAGCATGTCTCAAATGGGATTTCTCTAATATGCTTCTGGCCTAGACCGTCATCTCCTTAAACACCTACCAAAATCGTGGAAAGGGAATTTTTCAAGCTTCTACGGGTCTCTTATCCCTATGGTTCATCTCACATATTTGACCATGGTGTCATTCCATGAGTATTCGTGAGATTTGCCCGACGATAAATCTCATAGAACGATACCTTCGTATTCAATATAAATTACCCAAACAATCTTTCTTAGATTGGGCCAATTTCGTTAGAGCCTTAACTTCTAATCAAATCCAATGACGGATCAGTTGGCTAAAGATTAGCAAGGCAAGGATTACAAGCCAAGAAGGGAACGCGATACCATTACTTAGGCTGAATGGGGGAGCCGCCTATTGTCCCTTGAGAGTTGTTAGACAATTTGGGATGCTTCAACGAGTCCCACCGATATGGCACCCTAAGGAGTTTGCCTTTGACATTCCAAGTGAAATTATGCCCGAAAAATAGAAGAAAGGCCTTCAAGCCAAGGTTCACAAAATTATCCTTTCTTTGGATAATTCACCTTCACAAGTAGTGGAATGGCCAAAGAACTTGGAAGGAGACATGGAGATTTATATGGCATCCAAGGAATACATCAAGTGGATGGAAAGTAAACAATCAATTGATGTGGAGCCATATGTTCCATTGAGCATTATAACGGATACCGAGGAGGAATATGTCCAAGAATACATTGTCCCCTACATGCTTGGAGTTGAACCTTACATCTCCGAAGAAGTCGTGATCGATGTCGAAGAATGGGAATCTCGAATTAAGGAATGGAAGGATTACCACAGGGCGGAAGCTACCTTAGTTAGCAAAAAGCCTAGACTTGGATGATTTAGAATTCCCATTCGAGTTTAAAATTATTTTGTAAAGCAATCTTGGATTTTATATAAAATACTCATCTTTCAAAATCTATGTGGATAAATTCAAAGACATGATAAAAAGAAAGATCACCATGGATTACAATTCTTTGAATGGTATGATCGCTTGAGAAAAACATTGATGAGAAGTTTTATGCAAGGCTAAGGCTTGTGTAAAAGTTCTTATCCTTGTTAATCACAAGAAACCATACAATTAAAAGAATGTGGGTTTTCATATTCATTTCACTAGTTCTAATATCCTGATTGTTTTCATGGAAACAGTTCTTCTAGCAATGGAAGGCAAAAGACCCCGAACCCGTTTGCAAATTAAAATGGCCGAAGAAGAAACTCGTACTCGACTAGCTGAAGTGGAGAACCAGATGACGCAAATGGCTGCCATGATGGCAAAAAATAAAGGCTTTTATTCTCGCATCTCAAGAGTCTTATCCTACTACTCCGAATGCAGGAACTTCAAATGCTACTGAAACACCGATTGAAGACCTAGTCAGTAACAAAAAACCAGTTCAAGAAAATCCTCCAAAGACTATGCCTGAGATAGTGAATTTAGAAGAGGATGATCAAACCAAGAGAGCATTCAAAACAAAGGATGAAGAAGAGGCCAAGAGATCGGCCAAAATTGAAGAATGTCTAGCAAGTCAGGGCTATGAGCTTTAAAGGTTCGACAAGTTCTCACCATACGCGAAGATGGTTGTTCCAGAAAACTACAAAGAACCGGAGTTCGTGAATAAATATGATAGAACTGGCTGTCCTAAAAGCCATTTGAAATATTATCTCCACAAGATGGCAAAATATTCAGACAATATGCCACTTCTTATGAGCACATTTTAAGATAGTTTGAAGGGAGCAGCCCTGGCATGGTATACCGCTTTCGACATAGAAGATTTTATCGAATAGGACCATTTGGGGAGAGAATTTCTTCGCCAATATAAATTCAATGTTGAAGTACTTCCAACCCGGGAGGATTTAGTCAGAACTGAGAAACGAAGAAGCGAGGGATTCAGAGCCTACACTCAAAGGTGGAAAGCTGTAGCTTAACAAGTTAAACCGACTATAAGTGAGGATGAGCTTATTGAACTCTTCTTGAAGTTGTTACTAATTGAGTATTACGACAAGTTGCATATATCGGGCTGCCAAATATTCGCCATGTCGGTGAAGGTTGGTGAAAGAATCAAATGGACATTGAAGGAAAAGAAATCTCAAGAAGTGACAGCACGGAGACCGTATCCGGGAAGAAAGGATAAAGAACATGTACGTGACGTGGCTATGGTATCTAGCTCCAATGTTAATCAGGCTTCATTCTCAAAACAGCCTAACGTCCCTTGGAGAAATCCAAAATAGTTTGAGCTGAAGAAAAGACCCGTAAGACAATTCACTCCGTTGCCACGGCTCCTGTCGAAATTACTACTGATGTTGTTGGAAAGGCATTTGGTGGCCAAAGAAGTGCCAAGAGATAATCCTGCAAGGTTCCCCTAGTATGATGAGTCAAAGACTTGCACATATCACATGGGAGAAAGAGGACACAATGTGCACAATTGTATAGTCTTGAAATATAAAGTTCAGCAACTCATAGACAAGAAGATATTAAGTTTTCAAGTGCCAGAGCCAAATGTCCATTAGAACTATCTTCCTGAGCACAATGTGGTAAATATGGTCTTTACATAAGGAGAAATAATAAGGCCTGATGATGAAGATGAATATGAGGCCAAATTAAAAATTGCTCGACAAGGAGATGCTTGCTTTCGTCATGAAGCATTCTTAAAAGGGGAAATTACAGACAACTTAGGAGAAAATTCTGGCAAATACAACTTCCAAGTAAAGTATACTCTACCGCAGTGGGCTTTTAAAAGTAAAGTGATTGTGCCCGATGGTTGGAGTGATATGGACAATGAGCTCAACAGTCAAAATGAAACTCCATCCGGTGATGAAGAGGATCAATTTAAAGAGTAAAAAGAAAGAATCTGGCAGGGTGAAAGGCGATTTACCCAAACATCACTCGGGCAAGGTGACATTATAGACCTCATTGGTCAAGATAGTGGAAAATACAATTTCCGTGTTAAGTACACACCTCTATGCCTGACGGATAGGGAGGCATGGATGAAATCCCAATCAATGAATTAAGTCTTGAGAAGAAAGAAGATCAAGACGAGAAAATGAAGAAAAAGGCTCGCCAAGGAGACAGACGATTTGTTCACAAAGCACGGAAACAAGGTGCAATTGTGGATTATATGGGACAAGACAGTGGCCAGTATAACTATCGTGTCAAATACACACCACCTTCATGGGCATCCAAAGATGAAAATATCGTACCTGACGGTTGGGGTGGAATGGATACTATCGAAGCTGACAAAAGCATGGTGTCCATGATTACACCACTATCGATTAATCTTGATGAAGTGGATAGGCTTGAGAAAGAGAAGAATCATGTTGAACCAATTATCATTGAGCTCTCAACTGGTCAACTAAAGATCGAAAAGAAAGAGGTTCAACCTGTGATTATCACTTTGCCTCCGAAGGAGAAATTTGATACCAAATGTGTACCATGGGACAACACGCCTAAAGAAGTTGATGCAATAACTAGATCGAAAAAATGTTATGTCCCAAAAGAAGGTGAGCACGAAAAGAAAGGAGTAACTGAAGAAGATATCAAGCAGTTGTTAGTCAGTCATAAGGACAAGTGAATATGAGGTAATTAAGCAATTGAGGAAGATGCCAGCACAAATTTCATTACTAGATCTTTTCAAAACCTCTGAAAGCCACAAAATGGTGCTTATGAAGCTTCTTAATGAGGTACATGTTCCCGAAACGATCAACGAAGTGCAACTAGAAGATTTCGTTAGGGCTATTCTTTTGAATGATCGGATAGCTTTTTCTGATGAAGATTTTCCAATGGATGGCCATTCACATAACAAGGCCTTATATATTACCGTCAAATGCCGGGGCGAGGAAGTATCCCGCGTGCTGATTGATAGTGGTTCCACGCTTAATTTGTGTCCATTAAGTATGCTGCATTGTCTAGGAATTAATGAAGAGTTCGTCAAACCTTCAAAGGTGACTGCACATTCGTTCGATGGGATAAAGAAGGATGTTATCGGTGACATCGAGCTAGAAGTAAATATAGGCCTTGTGCCTTTCTTGATCGATTTTCAAGTGGTAGACATTCCAAGGACTTTAAACCTACTACTGGGGAGGCCTTGGATTCATATGGCTAGCGCCGTTCCTTCTAGTCTTCATCAAAATGTTAGATTCGTTATCAATGGTAAAATGATTACCATGCATGGGGAGGCGGACTTCACCACTTACAAGGAAAGTGTTATACCTTATATCGAGCCTGAGATGAAAGAAGAACCCAGTTATCATTCTTTTGAGATGGTTTCTATGATACAAATTCCCGCTAGTAGTGTCATGAAGTCTCCAGAACTTTCGGCATCGTCTATTATGTCTGGAAAAGTATTATGCAAATATGGATTTAACCTTGATGGCGGACTTGGGACAAAAGCGCAAGGAATTGAAGAACCCATTATCCCATTTGGCACAAAGAAAAAGTATAGGGTGGGAAATGAAGTCACTAGTAATCACCATGGAGGCCGAGCCAAGGTCAAAAAAAAAAATCATGAAGGCCAGGGGAAGCCAAGGTGATCGAACCATTAACCCATCAACGTGGAAGGAAGCAGAGTCTATCTTGCTGGGTTTATTTGAAGAGGATGTTATCAGCGTCGTTATAACTGAAGAGGAAGACACCTACACACTGGAGTAGGAAGATTCTTTTGAACCTTTTCCTTATCGTTGCCTTTACAATTTGTCTGTTTCATGTTGATGTTGTTTGCAATTTCGGCTTAGTTGCAATTTTCATTCTTATCAGTATAGTTGTGATCACGCTTTTCAATTAAGTAAAAGTGTTTGGCGTTTTGTTAAGGACATATGGAAACAGAACCAAATCGATGATGAATATCGTTCTCACTTGTGAGGCGTGAGACTTTGGGTTTCCATATGATTCCTGATTGCAAAAACGGTTTTAAGAGCAAGGATGTCCAAGGATATGAGAATTTGCTCTACTTTCTTGATTTCTTTAAAACAAGATTTCAAAATAATTTTTCAAAATGGTTTTTCATTAAACCTTATGCATCAAATTCATTCCAGATGCTATTAAAACATTTTACTCATGAAATGAAGTTGAGCATTTCAAAAACAAGATTGGCCCCTTTTATAACATGTGCATATCATGCATTCCATAGAACATGTTCGTTCATTTTGCAGGATATGACAAAAGGAAATCAGAGATGACTGAAACTTCTAAAATCCTTCAATGGAGTTGGAAAAGAAAAAGGAAAGTGTCATTCTCAAGTTCATTTTTCTCAATGTTGCTTTCTAACTTACTTTTCCCTTTTATCATCCCTAGGGAAATTGGGAGAAGAGATCAAAGGAGATAATCTTTCATGAATGATCAAGACAAGACGGACAAGAGGGATCTCATCAAACCGATCAGGTAAGTATCCCCAACTCATGAATTCGAACCCTAAAAAGTTCATTCTTGCGAAAAGAAATTCAACTGCCCCAAGTGGGAGAAATCAAAACAAGAGATCGAAGAAACAATCCTTCGTGGATATTTAAATTAGAACAATCAAGAGGTTGGTTGTATCGTTTCAAATTGAAATAAATAAAACAAGAACCTATTTTGATATTGTACTTTAACTTTTGCAGGGATCCCGGCAAGCCGATCAGGTAAGTATCACTAACTCGTAAATTTGGGTCTTGAAGAGGTAAATTTTCTGAAAAAATGAAACTTCTTTTCCCCAAGCGGATTAACATAAAAGATTATTTCAAAGATTACCTCAAAAGTGCTTTAAACAAAAAGTTTTGAAACACACATTCTTTGAGCATGCATTACGCAATTGAATTCCTTAGAAAGGAAGTTTTGACGAAAGACATGAAAAATTTCAGAGAAAAAGTTTGGATAAAATCAAAGGAAAGACCTTCAAATGATGAAAGGTAAGCTATATCCAAACACGTCCTCTATACACTCGAGTGAATGGAAGGATGAGTATCAGAATGAGAGAAAACCTCATCTAAAGGAAATAGGGAATATTTACAATGATTACATGGATTGAAATGATGAAAGGCAATCATTTCATCATCCCAAACACATGATTATCTCTTGCAAACCAAATTTGAGCCTAAACAGTGGAGAAATTTTCAAAAACAACCCTGTTAAGAACCACCCCACACTAGGGCAAATTAGGAGGTTCACGTTTGACATTTATGGAGAATAGGATCAAAAAAGATTTTATTGCATACACTTGCATCAATCTTTCCATGATAACTTCAGATGAATTCATATGGAAGCTCATAACATCCCAAGAAGAAGAAGAACATTTTGTTTCCATATTCCAAACACGTTATCCTTTGCAAAGCCCAATTGAGCTTGAATATTCATTTCAAAACCCATATTGGTGATCACCACCTCACAGTAGGGCATGATATATGATCCACCTAGATCGACAAAAACCAAAAGGCATGACAAAGAGTCCTTAGAGCTCAAAAGGTCAGAAAGCCAAAAGAATTAGAAATACAAGTTCAAAAAGAGTCAAGAACATGAAAAAGCAGTGTGCTTGGTAAAAGTAAGGCCAATGGCCAGAAAAGTAAGAAAAAGAAAAAAAGAAAAGAAGAGGAAAAGCATTCAAAAGAAGAATTACAAAAGTCAAATCAAAAGAAAAGAAAGCAAAAGTTGTGAAAAATCGAAAGTCACAACAAATCAGTGATTGAAAAAATCTCGATGAAAGTTTAGGGGACTCTTGTTTTCATGATAAGAAGAGATCCCCAGTGGACAAAGAAAAAGGGTGGTGATGCCAAGAAGATCACCAATTTTACAAAACCCTGAATTCATAAATAATTGAGCCTTTTGAGCATACCCAATACTAACATTACAACCTCTCCCCAAAGACTCTTCAGATTGAGATGTTGAGAGTGAAAATATGATTTCATGATAGAAGTGATCACTCAAAGAAGTGTATGCAATATTGTCTTATCTTATCCTCGAGGTTCTTAATTTGAAGACTCGAAATCAAATATGGTGAAATCTTTTTCTTGGTCTCAGAATGCCTATCCTTTGAATAGCCATTGGCTAAGCCAATATTACAACCTTTTGAAAGACCTTATCGGATCAATTGGATTGTATACATTGCGAACCACCTAAGGATTGGTCAAGAGAGATAAAATTAAGGGATATTAGATCAGTCCCCTTCCAATCAAATGAAGGAAAGACCAAGTTCATAGATCGAAACAAATCCTTTCTAATGAAGGTCTTCCAAATGATCATTTCAAGCATTTCTTGAAAGTTTGCAAGCATTATGTTCAAATAATTCCTTGAAAGGGAAATTTGATTGTCTGAAATGCATACAAAGAATGCAAATTTTAAAATCACATTTCAAAAAGTTTTTGGTCAACTTAAAACCAAGTTTTCAAATAGTTTGTGGTAAACTCAAAATCACATTTCAAAAAGTTTTTGGAACCAAGTTTTCAAATAGTTTGTGGCAAACTCAAAACCACATTTCAAAAAATTCTTGGTCAAATTAAAACGAAGTTTTCAAATAGTTTGTGGTAAACTCAAAACCACATTTCAAATAGTTTTTGGTCAACTTAAAACCAAGTTTTCAAATAGTTTGTGGTAAACTCAAAACCACATTTCAAAAAGTTTTTGGTCAACTTAAAACCAAGTTTCCAAGTAGTTTGTGGTAAACTCAAAACCACATTTCAAAAAGTTTTTGGTCAACTAAAAACCATATCAAGGTTAGTGAAACCTCAAAATCACAAAAAACTCATAGTTAAGGCATTCATTGAAGTCTTCCTAAGATCCTACTGGTGAGGAACCACTAGGCAAAATCCAAGTCCTATTGGCAAGGAGCCTTTAGGTAATTTCCAAAATCCTACGGGTGAGAAATTACATGGCAAGTCTCCAAAATTCAAGTCCTATTTGGCGAGGAGCCACTAGGAAAATTTCGAGTCTATTTGGCGAGAAGCCACTAGGCGAAACAGATATTCTAAAGCAAATTGCACTTAGTCGCGTCTGAGTAATGATTCTCATGAGTGATCGCGATTTTGCAGCTTTGAATATGGTGATTTTTATAGTCTTGCCAAGTGTTCGTAGGTTGTAGTTTCGGAGCTATCACCCTCCGAGTGTTCGCAACCTATAGCTTTGGACGACTTTTTTAGACCTAAAGCATGGCCTCGTTATAGTTCTTATGAGTGATCGCAGATTTGTAGTTTCAGAGAATTGACCCTCTGTAAGTGATCACAAACCGTAGCTTTAGAAAACTATTACACAAGTCCTACAGGCGAGGAGTCCCTCGGCAAATTTAAGTCCTACTAGTGAGGAGCCACTAGGCGAAATTCAAAGTCCTACTGGTGAGAAACCACTAGGCAAAATTCAAAGTCCTACAGGCGAGGAGCCCCTAAGCAAATTCAAGTCCTACTGGTGAGGAACCATCAGGCAAAATTCAAAGTCCTATTGATGAGGAATCACTAGGCAAAATTCAAAGTCCTACAGGTGAGAAGCTCCTAGGCAAATTTAAGTTCTACTGGTGAGGAACCACTAGGCAAAATTCAAAGTTCTACTGATGAAGAACCACTAGGCAAAATTCAAAGTCCTACTGATGAAGAACCACTAGGCAAACTTCAAAGTTCTACAGGTGAGGAGCCCCTAGGCAAATTCAAGTCCTACTGGTGAGGAACCACTAGGCAAATTAAAGCTCTACAGGTAAGGAGCCCCTAGGCAAATTCAAGTCCCATTTGACGAGGAGTCACTAGGCAATTTCAAAGCCCTATTGGTGAGGAACCACTAGGCAAATCCCAAAGTCCTATTTGACGAGGAGTCATTAGGCAATTTCAAAGTTCTATTAGTGAGGAACCACTAGGCAAATCCCAAAGTCCTATTTGACGAGAAGTCACTAGGTAAATTCCATAGTCCTATTTGGCGGGGAGCCACTAGGCAGTTCCAAAGTCCTATTTGATGAGGAGTCACTAGGCAAATTTAAAATTCTTACGCGAGGAGCCTCAGGTGTTCATGGTTTGTGAGTTCGTCCTTAAATCGCGAAATCAGAATAATCATCATAATCATCACTGCCATCAATTCATGCCCTTGAATGAGCAGCAAAGAAACTCTCACAAATAGGTAATTTTCTCTCCCTCGATCATTAAGAACCTTTAAAAATGTGTTCCAAAAAGAAAACCTTTGGATTAGATCACGAATTTTTAAAAGCAAAGTCCCTAATCGGTTGTTGTGAAATTTCCATTTTGTTTAGTGAGTCGACTAAAAATTCAAGTGTCGCCTTGTCTTTGAGATCAATCTCTAATGAGCTCAATTTCAAATAGGGGTAGCTGTTGACACCTAATTTTTAGCTCATTTTTGTCATAATTTCAAAAATTTCAAAATTAGATCTAGGGATCTTGGCCAAGCCTAGAAACCTATTTCTAAACCGAAAAAATAATTTTTTAGCATTTTTTCTTAATTTCTTTTAGTCAAAATAAGCAAGAAAATCAAGAAAAATAGTAAATGGAATCAGAAAATTTCATAAAAATAGTCATTAGTCTTATTTTAAATCCAATTTCATAAATAAATTGTCAATTTTAGAAAATTTCAATCAGGTATATGTTTTACCAAAATTGGGCAAAATTAAACCCAAATTGAACCAAAAATGAAATTAAAGTTTTCTAGACATTTTTAAGTCATAGTGTCTTCACAATAATTGATTCTGGAACCTTGAATTGCATATTGATCGGTCCAATTGCACAATTTGACATAAAAATAAAAAATCCCCAAAATTTGATTGAAAATTAAGAATTTTGAACCCAAATTGAGAATCGTACCCAACATAAAATTGCCGAAATGTGAGACCATCATTTCTACGGCTAATCAGGTGTGAGTAATTCAATTTTGGCATCAATTTTGTCTAATCAGATCATTAGGACATCAAATTAAACAAAACCCTATTAACCTGAATATAAAAATGAAAAAATCTTGGGCACAATTATAATAAAAATTGGAGAAAATTACATATTTGGGTTTGGAATACGATGACAAATTCAATTTCTAGATTTAATTTGAAAAAATCCGTCGAAATTGAGCTCAATTTGAGTTTTTACTCAAAACTAGATGTCACGCCCCGAACTCCACGGCACGCAACATCCCGCTCGAGAGTCGATATAGTATATGATACGACGTCCCAGGAGTCGTCGTCGACCCATTTATCCCAAAGCAGAATATAAAGCACATGCGGAAGCAAAACTTAAAAACACATGACAGAATAAACATGAGAACCAGAGAAGACAACATAAGGAGAATTACGGTAACGTACACATCCATAACTCCAAAAACTGTCAGAAATATCCTTACATCATTCCAAAGTAAAATAACAATAGAAACACGATGCAATAAGGAAAGTACTGTCATATGGGTTCAGAGGGCCAAGAACTAAGAGAGTCAACAACCAAAATATGGAGGGTCCAAAATCCAAAATGTGACTACCCTCTTTCGAGGACTAAGCCTAACCTAGGGCTCCCATTCCGGATCAGAGCCGTCGGACTCTGATGAACTCTCGGATATTTCGGAATCTTCACTAAGGGTCTCCTCTTCGGACTCTTCAGTATCCATCGGCTCGACTTCGTCGACCTCCATTGGCTCCACCACCGGGTCCTCCACTACTGGCTCGTGATCTATACCTCCTAGCTCCTCGTCTTCAGCAGGCTCGTACCACGCGAAAGGACCTATAATCTCCTCCGAATCTATTTCAGAATCCACGACCTCACCACTTGGGCACTGTGGGTCTAGCTGGCCCTCTATGGTGAATGGAACGTCCATGGTATGGAGGGGTCCATACTCCTCTCCAAAACGGTCACGGAAGACCCAGGCTACATATTCATGAACTTCAGGATGTGTCGTACCTACGTCTACACTAATCAGCGAATAATGTCTCAAGTACACCTCTCCGTTCCCCACTGGATATGCAGTCATGGTATGCTCGTACTCTAGGGGAATCCCAAAACGTATCGGAATAGGTGGCTTGTTCATGGGCGCGGGTCTGAAAGGTTAGGTTATAAAAACCGTGAGACACTTCTCAGTAAGTGAAAACCTCTAAACCTAAACTAGGCTAACATGCATCTCCTGACGGGAAAAACAATCATACACATACAAGAATGACTTAGGCACGTAGGCCTAAATCGGCATTTCAATGACCCTGCAGGTTAGACAATCCCATAATATCGCATTCCACGAACGGCACTCCCAATCATGCGTACGTCACACGCATGCTCAAACTCTTTAGTGCTGGTTCCGAATAGAGATCACCGAATCGCATAATCCCACACACTGTCTCGTGCATTCACATACATGCAAATGTCATTAACTGTCATGCTTGCAATTTAACTCATATGGCACTCCCGGCATAATGTTCTATTCGTGTTCCGATTATAGAATAGAATCTACTTAGACACGTCCCATACCATGCCCAGCGGATTCCATTACATAATCAGGCACTATGCATCACACGTTAACCATTCATTTTGTTAACTCGACCCGAAGGCCCGATCCGAAGATCCGATCCGAAGATCACGACCCGAAGGCCAATCACAGCGCTCCGTGGCCAGCGTAAAGATGCCCCAGGCCCAGTGTCTCTAGCCCGCGTCCTTACGCATCAGGCGCAACACCGATCTCCTTACGAACCAGAGCCCGCGTAAACGCATCAGGTTGGTCGTCTTCCGGACATACCGGGCATCGTCCTGCTCCAAAGTGCATGAGGACGGCACACCCCGCGTAAACGCATCAGGGCGAAAGGTGATCACACATTCACACAACCAGTTTTATCTGAACCCCTGTAAACGCATCAGGGTGTGATTAGGTGATCACATGTCCATGGCAAACACGCACTCCCGCACAATTTCCACAAGCCTCATACTCGGCATACATAATGCGTGGCCATGCAATTTCGCACACGAATGTTGGTGCAATGTACCACGAGCATAATGTCCCACAATGTGCAACACAATTCAATGCCACGAATTCATGCTCAACGATCCACGTCATATGCTTAAATAATCCAACCAACACCATGGGGCATCACATGCGTATTTGGCACTTATGACGTATTCGGGCATTATGATGAACATTAACAAATCATCAATCGCACTCCACAACAGTCGGCCACACAAGCTTGCAACATGGCATTGCATAATCAAGTATAATTCACACCCAAATCAGTCACTACACGGCCCAACCAATCACACATGGTAGTTCACGAATAAACCATATATTAGCCATATAAGGCCCAATTAAATCCGCAATGGACAGCCACTAATCAGTCCGAGAGAGAAAAACCGAGAATATACAAAATCGGGTCCAAACTGGGAAGTTACACAGCGACGAAATTCCATTTGAAATAAATAGCAAATCAATTCCAAAAATTATGAAATTTGGATACGTTGTACAAAAAATCTTGATAAACATTTTCTATGAAGAACTCGAAACCCAGTTCCAACCGTAAACACCTCGTTTTAACACTCAAAGCCGGACAGAACCCGGTTCGCTCAAACAGTCCCTCAGACCATCAAAATACAACTCATTCAGTACCCAAATCACTTTGGAAAGTCCTGAAATTTTTATATGTCATAGACACATGTGTTTTTAACAATTTTTGTGAAGGATGTTTGTTGAAATAAGGTCTAGAAAATTTTATAAAAATTCGGAAAGGCAAAAAGGTCGGGGTGAACAGTAAATCGGCAGTTTTGTGATGGTTTGAAAACTGACCTCCGAATGACCCCAAAAAAATTCCAAAAATTCTGAATTTAAAGTATGTTATACTTAAAGATGTTGGGAATAATTTCCATGAGGAACACTTTCTCAGATTCGGCCCACAATGATCACAAAAAAAATTAATAAAGTACAGAGGTACAGTAACAACTAGAAATCCGAGAATCATAATTCTAATTTCCTTTAGCTTATTCACTACTTAACACCCTAATCCCATCTAGAGCGCATAATCGTCCTAATTAGGGCTTAGAGGAATACACTCACTTAATCTGAGCTCGGGACGATGAGGAACGGCGGTCGATCACCGGTAAACGGTTAAATCGGCGGCACGATCCCAAGGGCGGTGGTGAGCGGCGACCGGCGGTGCGGCTCCGGCGGCGGTCGGCGGAGGCGTCCCGGTGGCGTGGCGGGATCGGCTGTGGACGGCGTTTCTCGGCTCTCACTTGGCCGAGAATGAGAGGGAGAGTCGGAGATAGGGAGAGAGAGAGAGAGTGAGTGAGGGAAAGAGTGAATGAGAGAGTTAATGAGAGAATGAATGAGAGAAGATGAAGTGAAAGGTGATGATGAGGGTTATGGGAAGATGAAGGGTCTAGGGAAGGTCAAGAGGTAGAGTAACATAATAGATCAATTGATGGCTTGCATGGGAGAGAGTTAGAGGTCTTGAAACTCCAAAATTCGGAATATGGAGGGGCTCGAGGGTAAAAACGACATTAAGTTCCGGTACCGGGTCGATTCGCCAAGTTTCGACCATATAAGTTCTATTCCTAAGTGGCCAGTATATTTTTGATGTTGTCTTCACAAAAATCATCCCGTAGTTTTCGAAAGTCGGCTTCGAACTTCGGACTAAATTTTACGATTGAATTCATCAATTTCTCATTTTCCAATTCTCTCACTAACGGGTGGCCGTTTAGGATTTTACGCGTATCGACCTCGGTTGTCCGATTTGCGGCGAGCTCGATTGTCGAGAGAGCGAGAGGAAATCATCGCTAGTTCCGAAGACACGATCATCCGGCTCGAGTTTCGAAGATTGGTCCATGCTGGCCCAAAATGTTTCCTCGCCATTCTTCTAAATCAGGCTTAATTCGCGATCGGTCCTAGGTCCACGTATCAATTCCTAGTTGGCCATTCCCATTTGGTCAGTATCCCGAGAGTGATCGGTTCCGGACGAGACTTACGAAAATGAAATATTGAATAAGACTCGCTTTATTCATTCCAGGGGCTGAGTCGAATTTCGGGATGTTACACTAGAACTGCCGGGTCGAGCGGGTTGACCCGGCCCGACCCGACCCGACCCGAACAGTGCATCTTCTTCACCCAATTGCCCAACCCGCGAGTAACCCAAAAAAAACCAAGACTCGCGACTTCATGGATCATTTCCAGTTATTTGAGCACGTGTTAATCGATTTTTCCAGCTGGATAATGATGAGTTGGCACCGGTTAACCGTCCCAACCGATTACAAGTCAGTTTTAACAAATTTTGGGCGGGATTTTGATCAACAAAAATAGGAGAAAAATGGACGGAAAAGAGAAGAACGTGTTCGACGAAATTCCGAAGAGAGAGAGGAGAGAGAAACAGAGGGAAAACGCTTGAAATCCAGAGAGAGAAAGGAGTAGAGATTCCCCAGGTCGAGTGATCGGTGCTGGTTGATTGAACGGCGCCGGCGAATCTACCGTTTTGGGAGGATTTCCTCCTTGGGTGAACCAGGGAGAGGCTGATCGGGAAGGCCTGAAACCAGGCGTGTTTCAGGGCGTCTAGACCTGTTCCGGTGAAGCTGAGGCCATCGAATTGAAGACTAAGTGTCAAGGAAGGAGACTGAAAGTGTGGATTACTTCAACAATTTCATTTAGACGTCGAACGAAATAGGTAAACATCGCTCGGGATCATTTTTTTCCAGATTTCCAGAAAATCGTTTTTACCTTAAAATGCATATTCGTGCAATTTTCTTGGAGATTTTAATTTTCTGGAAGTTTATAATACATTTTCTGAGCATGTTTTTGTTGTTTGCTTGCATTTTGTGTCATTGAATCAACAAAATTGACCCAATCATCATTGGTTGAACCTCACCGGAAACCCCAAAGCTTCGCCGGAGCATCACTGAGGCCATAGGCCTATCCAGTTAGTGTGTTCTTACCTTGTTTGATGTTCTGGAAATTATTTTAATCGATGTAGACGGCTAGGACGATGAAAATGGGAACTCGGAGCCTCTGGCATTGTTAAGCCGAGAATAATAGTAAGTTGACATTTTCAAATCGGTTTTTCGTCGACCGGCGAGAGTCCGACGGCGATCCGATTGGACTAGATTGATACTAGAATATGTGAACTTGATGATGGTGCAAGTGGAATGGCGAGACAATCGCCGGAAGGTCGCCGGATTCCGATTCAAAGTCACGGCCTCGAAAACTCAAAATTGGAATTTGTGCATACTAGGTGTTTGTGAAATTGCCCCAATGAACTTGGGGCAAAACGACATCGTTTTGGCATGCCATGCCATCGGAGAAGAAGACCGGCTCTGGTGCCGGCCGGTTCGGTTTCAAGCGAACTGGTTTGAACCGGTCTAGTCCGAACCGGTCCGGTTCGGTTCAATTTTCCGGTGGGAAAAAAAATTTAAATAAAAAATAAAAAATCAGAAAATTCTAAAACAAATTTGAAATTTTTTTTAGAAATCAGAAAATTGCATAAAAAATTAAAAAAATCATAAAAGTTAAGATTTATTTTTAGAAAATTAGAAATTTCAAGAATTTTAGAAAAATTCAGAAAAAAAATCCAAAAATTTCATAAAATTCATAAAAATTCAGAAAATACAAATAAAAAATTTGAAAATTTTGAAAAAAAATCAAAAAAATTGGAAAATTGGAAAATTCAGAAAAATTTCTAGAAAATCATAAAAAATAAGTTCTCGGCGTAAAAGTTTTTCCGAAAAAAATATTCGAAAAATACAAAAAATTTGAAAATTCACAGAAAGGTCCAAAATCATCTTGGCTGGTCATTAAAAGTGAAATTTGAATTTTTGGAAGTGCCTAAATGACATTAAAAAAAATTTTAAAAAATCAAAAATCAAAAATTTTGAAAATCCGCAGAATGATTCAAAATCATCGTGGCCAGCCATAAAAAGCGAAACTCGAATTTTCAAAAATGCCTAAGTGGCATTTTTGGAAAATTCCAACTTTAAGGGTAAAACCTCTATAAAACCCTAAACTCAAAAAATGCACCATGAAATGAACAAGCTATTTGTCACGCCCCGACTTCCACGGCACGCAACAACCCGTTCGGTGGTCGACATAGTAGTGCGATGTCCCAGGACGCGTCGTCATTGACCCGTTTTCCCAAAGCAGAACATAAAGCACATGCGGAAGCAAAAACTTAAAAACACCCGACAAAATAAATATGAGAACCAGGGAGAGCAACATAAGGAGAATTGAGGCAACGTACACATCCATAACCAAAAATTGCCAGAAACATCCTTACATCATTCCAAATAAAACAACAATAGAAATAGGGTGCAACAAGGAGAGTACTGTCATATGGGTCAAGATGGCTAAGAACCAAGAGAGTCAGTAGCCAAAAAGTAGAGGGTCCGAAATCCAAAATGTTTCTACCCTCACAAAAAGACTAAGCCTAGCCTAGGGCGCCCAATCCGGATCTGAGTCATCGGACTCTGACGAACTTTCGGGTATCTCTGAATCTTCGCTGGAAATCTCCTCTTCGGACTCTTCGGTATCCATCGGCTCGGCTTCGTCGACCTCCATTGGCTCCACCACTGGGTCCTCCACTACTGGCTCATGATCTACACCCCCTAACTCCTCGTCCTCGACAGGCTCGTATCAAGCGAAAGGACCTATAGTCTCCTCTGAATCCATCTCGGAATCCACTATCTCACCATTCGGGCACTGCGGGTCAAGCTGGCCATCTATGGTGAACGGAACATCCATTGTACGGAGGGGTCCAAACTCGTCTCCAAAACGGTCCCAGAAGCACCAGGCTACATACTCATGAACTTCAGGATGTGTCGTACCTACGTCTACACTAATCAGGGAGTAATGCCTCAAGTAGACCTCCCCATTCCCCACCGGATGTGCAGTCATAGTGTGCTCGTATTCTAGGGGGATCCCAAAACGTACCGGAATAGGTGGCTTCGTCATGGGCGCGGGTCTGAAAGGTTGGGTTATAAAAACCGTGAGACACATCTCAGTGAGTGCAAAACTCCTAAACCTAAATTAGGCTAACATGCATCTCCTGACGGGTAAAACAAACCACACACATATAAGGATGACTTAGGCCCGTAGGTCCAAATCGGCATTTCAATGACCCTACAGGTTAGACAATCCCGTAATATCACAATTCACAAGCGGCACTCTCGATCATGCGTTCGTCACACGCATGCTCAAAATCTTTAGTGATAGTTCCAAGCATAGATCACCGAGTCACACCGTTCCGCACACTAACTCATGCACTCATATGCATGCAGATGCTACTAACTTGCCATGCTCACAATTCAACTCCTATGGCATTTCGGCACAAAATTCCATTCGTGCCCCGATTATAGAACAAAATCTACTTAGACACGTCCCATACCGTGCCCAGCGGATTCCATCACATAATCAGGCACTATGCATCACACGTTACCCATTTATTTTGTTAACTCGACCCGAAGGCCCGATCCGAAGATCCGGTCCGAAGACCACGACCCGAAGGCCAATCACAACACTCCATGGCCAGCGTAAAGACGCCCCAGGCCTAGTGACGCCCCAGGCCCAGTGTCTCTAGCCCGCGTCCTTACGCATCAGGCGCAACACCGATCTCCTTACGAACCAGAGCTCGCGTAAACGCATCAGGATGGTTGTCTTCCGGACGTACCGGGCATCGTCTTGCTCCAAAGTGCATGAGGACGACACACCCCGCGTAAACGCATCAGGGCGAAGGTGATCATACATTCACACAACCGGTTTTTATCTGAACCCCACGTAAATGCATTAGGGCATAAATAGGTGATCACATGTCCATGACACACACGCATTCTCGCACAATTTTCACAAGCCTCATACTCGGCATGCATAATGCGTAGCCATGCAATTCCGCACACGAATATTGGTGCAATGTACCACGGCAGAATGTCCCACACAATTCAATGCCACAATTTCATGTTCGATGATCCACGTCATATGCTTAGTCAGCCCAATCAATAACTCGGGGCATCACATGTGAATACGACACTATGACGTACATTGATAATTCACCAATCATATTCCACATTGGTCGATCACACGAACATGCGACATGGTAGTTTCAATTCCTCATGATTGTCAATCCGGCACGCAATTCAACCATCCCGGCCATCCCGGCACTCCAATCAAATGAATCCACTGACTACCGTTACTTTGACCGTCAAGTTCTCGACACGGACAGCAACTATTCCTATTCATTTCAGCCTCTAATTCTCTTCTAAATCATGCTTTGTCACCTACCAATTGATTCCCGACACCCATTAATAACCTATAAATTCATACGAGTCCTAATTGTCACTAATGTCTAACCGACACACCCTAGGCCCGTTTAAAATGCATAATCGTCCTAATTATGGTTTAGAGGTTTACACCCACCTCAATCCAAGCTCGGGCGACGGGGAACGGCGGCCGATCACCGGTGAACTGTGGAACCGGCGGCACACTTCCCGAGGAGGCGGCGGTGAGCGGCGGCCGATGGTCCACAGCAACCACGGCGGCGGTTCATAGCCGGCGGGACTACTGGCTCACGGCGAGGGAGGCTGGACGGGCGGCCGAGCAGCACGGGCGGCTGCTGTTCACGGCGACGCACGGCGGACGACGGTCTAGGCGGCGAACGGCGACAGCACGGCTGTTCCTACGAGGGGGAGCAGAACAGGGAGAGGCGGAGGGAAATAGAGAGAGACGGCGAGGGAGACGGCGGTGGGCAGCTACAGCGGCGGCGGCCGGTGACGGCGTGCAGCGGCGAGCAGCTCCGGCGATGGTTCACCCCTGCATGCAGCCGCGGTGGAGAGGAGAGGGAGAGGAAGGCGACGGGCTGGTGGAGCGGCTGACCGGCGCTCACTCGTGCATGCAACTGGGAGGAAGAGGAAAGACAGAGAGGGACAGTGGTGCATGGCGAGCCCGGCGGTGCGGCGGCGAGCCCGGCGGCGACGTGGTGGTGCTGGCCTCGGCGACGGGCGGAGCTGGTCTCGGCCGGTCAGGAACAGCAAGAGAGAGAGAGAGAGAGAGAGAGAGAGAGAGAGAGAGAGAGAGAGAGAGAGAGAGAGGGAAAGAGAGAGAGACGGTCAGCTGGCGGTGGTGAGGCGAGAGGGGGAGGGTGGCGCACGGCGGCAGTGCTGGCTGGTGGCGGTTTCCGGCGGCTGAGGGCGGCGGCGTGAGGCCGTGAGGGAGAGAGAACTCGCCGGAGAGGGGAGGGAGAGAGGGGTTGGTTACCGAAGGAGAGGGAGAGGGCGAGTGAGAGAGAGAGAAAGGAGAGAAAAGAAAGAAAGAGAGAGAGTGAAGTGATCTGTGATGATGGTGATGATTGCATGGGGAAGTTCAAGGGTTTTGGAAGAAATCTTGGACAAGCATGATGGCATGCATGGGGAAGGGGGAGGTTGACAAGTGTCACACCCCCACAAGAATTCAAATTCAAAATATGAGAGGGCTCAAGGGTAAAAACGACACTAAGTTTCGGTACCGGGTTGAATCGCTAATTTTTCGACCGTACAAGTCCTATACACCTGTGGCCAGCTTAATTTGACGTCGTCCTTATAAAAACTATTCCGTGATTCACGAAAATTGGTCTCGAAGTCCGGATTAAATTTCATGATCGAATTTGTCGATTTTCCAATTTCCAAATCCCTCACTAACGGGCGGCCGTTTAGGATTCACGCGTATCGACCTCGGGTTGTTCGAATCGCGGCGAGCTCGATAGTCGAGAGAACGAGAGGAATTATCACTAGTTCCGATGACACGATCGTCTGGTTCAGAAGATCGGTCCACACTGACCCAAAATACTTTCTCGTCATTCTTCTAAATCAGGCTTAACTCGCGACCGGGTCCATGGTCCACGTATGTGTTCCTAGTTGGCCATTCCCATTTAGTCAGTATCCTGTGAGTGATCAGCTCCGAGCGAGACTTACGAAAATGAAATATCGAATAATACTCGTTTTATTCATTCCAGAGATTGAGTCGAATTTCGGGATGTTACACTATTAGAGTTTCATTAGGGTTTTGGTGTTTTACTAGATTTTCATTTTTAGTGGCCAAGTTAGGGTTGCTAGGATTGATTTGCAATTGTTTGTGCAATTAATTCTTGGGTACTTAATTGTTTGTCCATGATTAGGTTAGTGAGTTGACCTTAGGGATCCGTGTGACAAGTTAGACAAGTCATATCGTTCTTATGTACTAAAAGGGCATTAATGGTCTCAATTTGGGATCGTTAGCATAACCAAGTCCCTTATTCAGAATCGCTGGTTTGTAGGATTGTGGTACTTCTCCCGTACCTCGATTAGGTTCCTAGTCAACCTACCATAAAATGACTAGTGACGACTCCAAGTTTAAATTTAAATCAAATAAACCCCGCAGTCATGTGAGGTATGGTCTAGGAGAGACCAATATAAAAAAAATACCTCTATTCTAGCATGCAAGAGCGTGGCACGACATCACATACTTGTTTCCGATGCGACTTATTGTCGCGACCCTAAAAAATTTTATCATTTTCTCGAGCTAATGGATTATATTAAGACTAATTTTAACTCGGGCCCTCCCAAGCCCTACCAATTCGCAACTTAGAGTTTTAAGTTCTTACCATGCAAATGTTTTCATGCTTGGAGTCGCCATTAATCAATTTGTGGTAGGCTGATTAGAAACCTAAATAAAACATAGGGAGATATGTTTTATTCCTACGAACCAGAGATTCTAAGCCTGGGGACTTGATAACGCTAGATCTAGTCTAACGCCCTTTCGGTACCTTTTCATTTCAAAAATATTTTGGCAGGCAGTTTGGATCCATTTTAATTTAATTACTAACATGTGAGGTGTTCATGCGGGTGTGCAAATCACCAATTTAATACCCAGAAAGCATTAAATAAATTACAAGCTTAGGAGAACAACTTACCTCGAACCAACGCAAACATCTGCATTGTTAGCTAGAAAATCACATCAACAACCCTAATATGATTTCTAGTTAACAAGAAACTCACTCAATTTCTCTTTTTTTGGATTTTCGCTTATTTAAATGAAATCTGACCTATATGCAATGACGTGCAAAAATGACACGTGAATTAATGCAACCTAACATGCGAACTATATGTCATGCGACGACGTGACTTAATTCTAATGACAGATGCAATGATATATTTTTGGTATTTTTTTGATGAAATTCGGAATGAAAATATGCCTAAATTAACATGCAACCTAATGACTTCTATTTTTGGTATTTTCTGTTTAAAATTCGAAACTCAAAAATACCTAAATTAACATGCAATCTATGATGACTTAATCTACTCTAGAATGACTTATTTTTGGGATTTTTGTGTAAAATTCGGAATAATAAAATAACGTGAATAATCCGTTAGGATTAAAATAATACCTAATTTAAACTAGGAAACATGCCACCTTAAGTCCTAATTTAAATTAAATACTTATCTTATCCATTGGGATATATTCAAAATCTAAACATGCAAAAATTCTAATTTAAATAACAAAACAGATTTTTTGGGTTTTCTTTTTATTTGAAAAAGGAAAACAATCAAATAAACAAGGATAGAAACCACATTCAAATCAACCACGCGATCCGCCAAATTTGTTTCAAACTCAGATTAGGCACAAAAATCGAACTATCGGTCATATCTATAGGGTTATAGATATTAACGGATAGTCAATCCTTCAAATTTGGAAAGCAAATAAATTCCATTATCGTATCCAAATAGTTATGGATAAGATAATGAAATTCCGTATCGCCGCGTATCGACCCTTAAGGTTAAGGTCGAATAGTCGTCCCGATACGTTGCTAAATTAGGAAATTTTCCTAATTTTGAATATTTAAAATGTTGCGGATATTCCAAACATTATCCTAAGATATCTAAATATTCACCAGATAATCACGAAATATTCAAACATGTAAATTAAGAAACTAAATATTTTAAGAAAATATTCAGAATATATCCACTTACCTAATTTGAAAATATTTCCAAACTTCGAATTGTGGATCGGGATCGGGCTTTGCGGATCGAGACGACGATGGCGGCTGCGACGACACGGAGGATCACGGGCACGACGAGGACGTCCGGCAAGACTGCCCGGACGGGAGGCTCTCGGTGGCTTGGCTATTCCGGTGAGGCACACGGCGTCGGGACGGTGAGCTTGGCGTGTCACGATGCGGGTCACGATGCGGCTGAGCAAAGGCGGTCCACGGCGGTCCGGCACGTCTAGAACAATGGGACAGCCGATGGAAACTTCGGTGAGGCAAGGCGGTGTGACGGGGCTTCGATGTGCACGTCCAGGCAGCGGCGCGGACAGAGGCGCGGTGCGGCAAACGGCAGACCACCAAAGATTCTTGGGGCTGACTGGAGCTTGTTGATGTTGTCGAAGTTGCGGTTGAGAGGGCCTAATCGCGTTGGACGAGGGAGGTTTTACGCACGTCTCCCCCTTCTGAATTGTGTCCCTCTCCTTCGTCAAAAACAATGCCCCTCCTTGACTCCTCTTTTGTTGACCGAGACCTCCCTTTTCTGAGTATTATGCATGACTGACATGCACGTGAAGATGGGAGCTCTAGTCTTGATCAGCATGGGTTGTTGTTTCGGGAACACCAGGAAGGAACAATGTTGACAAAGTCAACTTCTTGGACTCACATGTTCAGCCTTCATCAACGTGAACTAGTCTTCAATTGGGCGGGGTGGAAGCGTCTGATATGATGCTTCGTGAAGATCCTTTGCTGCAAAATCGGAGAGGACCGAGCCAAACTTAGAAGTTCAATCTCGATTGGCCTCACGGCAAGAACATCATCAATTGCGTGTGAAAGAGCTCGTGGACAGCGGCGACGTGGGGGGCGCGGTGAGCGGTGACGGCAACAAGCAACGCAACGGCGGACGCGCGCGAGCGGCGGCGGCGGTGGTTCACCGGTCTTCTCCCTCTCTCTCACTTGGACTCTCTAATTTTTTCAGATCTAAAATTGTGTTTTTCGTCCCCTCAAAAATTCTGACCTAATGAAATATATATAGTGCTAACCCTAGGTCAATTAGGTGGGCTTAATGTCCTAATGGGCTTATGCTTAGGCTTAGGTCTAATTAAATTAAATGGGCTGAATTAACTTGGGTTGAATTAAGCTCAAACATAATGGGCTGAATTAAGCTCAAATTAAAACGACGGAGCCCGTTCGTCTTGAAATTCCCGGCCTTTGCATTCCGAACGTGCCGAGTGTTGTTCAACGAAATTTAAACCCGTTCGCCATCGCCAATTTGATGCAAAAATATGCAATTAAATGAAATGAACCTAAACTATATGTTATGCAATTTAAATATTTTTGTTTAGGGGTTAAAAATTTAATCCCTAATTTTTTATGCAAATTACACTAAATGTTCGGTAAAATTTAGGTGTTAACAACTGTCCCTCTTTGAAGGTGAGCTCGTAGAGGTTGCATGTAAAGATTAAATGATACCTAAATTTCAACTATGCAAATGCAATGAATGTTGTTTTTGTCGAGATTATGAGTTCCATTTTTGAAATGCATTAAGAATCGATGCATGCTGACATGAATGGAAAACATACTTGGAATTACTTACCTGGCAGAAGTGAGATAATGCAATTCGAGGCACGACTCTAACTTTTATGTTGTTTGGCAAATGTCTGGGCTCAATCCCATAAGTATTGCCTGATACACGTTGATAAACTTCGATGATCTGCAATTAAGTCAAAACATACAAAAAAAGCTCGACGTATCCGATCATCATTTAGATCTGTGAGAACAGTTCCGACCTTTCCAAACTACCTATACATCTCCATAGGTGTTTGCAAAGATTTGGCCGCTTCACTTATACCTGCTCATAAGTGAACTGCGGGGGAACTTTTGAAGTCAAGAGGATATTCCAACCTTTACATATACCTACTCATATGCAAAGATTTGGCCGCCTCACTTATACCTGCTCATAAGTGAATAGCGGGGGAACACCTGAGATAAGAAGGACATTCCGACATTTACATATATCTGCTCATATGCAAAGATTTGGCCGCTTCACCTATACCTGCTCATAGGCGAGTAGCGGGGGAACACTTGGGATTGAAAGAATATTTCGACCTTTATGAAATACATATACCTGCTCATATGCATTCATAAAGATTTGGCCACCATGCCTATATCTGCTCATAGACACGTGCGGGGGAATATCTGGGATAAAGGGGAGTACTCCGACCTTTACATATACCTGCTCATATGCAAAGATTTGGCCGACATGCCTATATCTGCTCATAGACATGTAACGGGGGAATACCCGATATTGGGGAGAATATTCCGACCTTTACATATACCTGCTCATATGCAAAGATTTGGCCGCCATGCCTATACCTGCTCATAGACATGTAACGGGGGAATCTTCTCGAGATTGTATGAAAATCTGTGATTTGGTAAACAAAGGGGCTAGCCCAAGTGTTCAAGGGTTCCTTGACAAAGTACCTGGATATCATCAGAGGTACCTGAAAAGGTTTGATCAATAGATACCTAAACATCGTCAAAGGCGTCTAGAGATCGCAACAAAATGATTAAATGTGGGGGCCTGACGATTGCTCGAATAGGTTAGGGATACCTGGATAGTCAAAGACATCCAAAGGATAGAGATATACTTACCTGGTGATATCTCCAACTCTGAAAGTGTGTCTCCTGCTAGACACGGTTTTAAGCAAAATGTAATATGCATTCGCGTACTATCAAGGACACATATACACATGCACTACGAATTCAACTGGTTTTTATGCACGATGGTTTTATCAAATCGGCATTACAAACTCCGTTGGGAAAAAATCACGACAAGACAATTCTAACCCACAATTGAGTGTCTTGAAAATGTCGAATGAGGGACTTCCGATCTGAAAGGGCTTTCACTCATTCTCATTGAAAAAGACTGATTTAGGAGAATCTCTCTATCTCACCATCATCATGTCGACAAGAGTCCGAGTATTCTCGCAAGCGGTACAACCTTACCAATCTGAGAGGTCTCTGTTGGGACTATAATATGGGCTTGGTCAATGGCTTAGCAAGAGAGACTCTTCGAGTCGTGGCTATTGAAAGAAAATACTCCGCCATCATCTCCGGGTTTACAAGTGAAGAACCCTACAAAACGAGATAGAAATGGACTTGCTCGCATTTCTTCGAGCTAAGCTTGTAAACATCTGAATCCTACGTCAGTTCAAGTGCCCTAATCTGAAGAGACTTTGCAAGGGACGT
The DNA here is from genome assembly GCA_031216185.1 of Syzygium aqueum. NCBI lineage: Eukaryota > Viridiplantae > Streptophyta > Magnoliopsida > Myrtales > Myrtaceae > Syzygium > Syzygium aqueum. Next base: position 13,643,052 of record CM062232.1, on the reverse strand, counting down.
AACGTAGGCTAAGTTCATGGGTTGAGAAATGAATGGATCATTAGGCTCAAAATGTATATAACTAGGGTGAGTAAGTTGGTGATCATCTTGGCATTGTCACCGGTCTTCTTCTTCACCAGAGATTTTCTTCTCAGTAAATGTTCCATTGACTTTGAAAATTCATCACTTGATTCCTTTGAGACTTATAGGACTATTGCTCTACTTGGGATGATTTTGATATGTCACATCCCGACATTTTTCATTGGGCATTGGCCTTGCTTTTATCAGGTACACTGCTTTTTCTTGCCCCATTTTGCTTTTTGCTTTTTTTTTTTCTACAATGTGACTGACAATGTAAACATTGGCCAGCTAACCTGACTGATTGATTCACTGTGAACTCAGAAGCTTCCTGTCTTCTATCTACACTCTGGATATGCTGCTTAAACAATGATGACTTTTGCCTTGCCCCAGTGTGGGGGATAATCACTAACTGGGTTTATATGAAACGAATTTGCAGGCTCAATTGGGCTTAACAAAGGGTAAAGTGTGTATAGGATAGAGAAAGAAATGCCCTTCGTCATCCTAAGGCACTTGAACTTCCGCGTGAATTCATCTGAAAAAGCAACACTCGAAGATTGATGTAAGTAAGAGCAAGAAAATTTCTACTCATTTTCACCTTATGATGCTGATTTACCTCCAGTTTTCCCCGATGTAGGGTGGTTCTTGACAGGGGTAATTTGAATGAATTTTTCCAAATGTTTAGGCTCAAAGAGGTTGAACAATGGATAACTTGCAATATTTAGGGTAGAGAAATGAAATGCCTCTTGTCATTTCGGTCACCGTACCTTTTGCGAGAGAACTCTTTACCTTGCAGACATGGAAATTTTTCCATTCAACTCGCTGGGGATTTTTTTTCATTTTTCTCATTGGGGATTAATACATGGGACAGTGTGTAGGATAGGACTTGCCTTTCATCGTCCCGATGTACCTCATTCGACACGTTCAAGTCATTTACATGAGTTATCAAATTGTCTAAATAGACTTCCCCTTTGAAGTCAATGATACTGATTGACAAAATAACTATGCAGAAATTAAAGCCAATGCAAACATATTGAAATTGATTAGCCATTTATTCATCAGTGAAATGTTTGCAATTTAAAACATAAAACCAAACACTGGAAATCTTTTACTGCAAAATGATAGATTTTATCAAGGATAATACATTTTCACAACATCAGAATTAACGAGATTGGAGAACTCACGACCATCCATTTCGGCGAGAATCAGTGCACCTCTGGGAAGCACCTTCTTAACCACATATGGACCGATGTAGTTTGGAGCAAACTTACCTCCGGGAACAGGAAAGATTGGCATCACCTTCCTTAGGATTAGATCATTTACCTCGAAGTGTCTTGGACGCACTTTTTGGTTGAAAGACTTACCTACTCATGTGGCAACCGGATCGGGGGTTTGGTCTCACTTTCAAGGGGATTTGCCCCTATCTTCACCTTCTTGGGTTCTCCGAAATCACTCAGATTGGCGGTGATAGTTTGATCTACCGTCAGAACTTTAGGTCTTTCATGATGCTCTAGGTCGCGCTGAAGGTCCGAGGAATCGTCAAGTTTGCCGGTATCATCGAGATCAGGCTCGGTGGCGCATAATTCATCGTTTTGGACCGTTCCCGTACCCTCACGTGTCACAAGATTGCTCCTGAAACATAAAGTAATGGATTCAGAAGGACAAACAGGGCTAAACATTGCAGTTTTTTTTTTGTAATTTTTTTTGTAATTAATTTTTTTTTGCTTTTGTTTTTTTTTTTTAAAAAAAATTTTTCGAAAAATTTTTAACACGAGAAAACATGAAGAAGCCCAGGCCTCAGAATTCTCCTTGGACTATATTTTCTTTTATCGGTTGGATATCATCACCGGGCTGGTTTGATGTACCTCAACATGCCCTCAAAAATGAAAATAAAAATAGCTTGTAATTTCATTGATAATCTCTAAATGAATTACATTTATTGGAATGGAAATTGCAACATTCAAATGCTAGAAATGAAAAGGAAAAGCAGCACCCGAGACGGAGCAAGTCCTAAAAAGCAGTAAAATTTCCATGCAGGGGAGTGTGCGAAAAAGTAAAGGTTTTACTCTTGTGGGCCAGTGCCCATTCCCTCTAACGGTCCTTCTTCGATAGCTCCGATGAAGACGTCATCAAACAGGGCAGTGATTCCCTCCATTGCATCATCAGAATCTTCTGTCATCTGAGGTGTTGGATCATTCATACCACCCCATCCATCCGGGACAATGTCACGGGGGTCAATATAGAAGCTCAAGAGCGCTGAGTACTTCACATAATAATCGAATTTGCCGCTTGGCTACCCCAAAGTGTCGATCACCTCTTTTCCTTTATCAGCTTTAAGCATGCTTTCTACGATCTCTTCATCATCAGTCACGTCTTCGAGCGGAGGCATGTCTTCAGGCAAGGGATCGAGCTTGACCTTTCTAGTGTTCAACGTAGCAAATTCCTCGTCCCAGTTAATGACGACCTCGGAGATAGTAGAAATGATGCCAGTGTGATCAGCATAAACGATCAACCCAGCTTCTACCATCCTTGTGATTCTTTCTCTCATGACAGTCAGGAAAATGACCTCGTTAGCCGGGTAATAACCGGCCTTTACCAACTCACCATAGACGTCAGTGGTGTGTACTCTGACGTTCTTGATTCGACCAGCATTGAAGCTGAATATGGCATTCACATTGCCCGCGTGATCGGGGAGCGGGTTACTCTGAATATTCGGCTTAGCGGGTTGGAATGAGAACGCCTTCGTGTTGAGAAGATTCTGAATTCGGTGCTTGAGGGCGTAGCAATCGTCGGTTGAATGCCCCAACTCGCCCATGTGATAATCGCATTTTTTCGACGGGTCGTAGTTATAGAACTTCTCAGGATTGGGCCGCTTTGGCTCGGTAGTAAGCAAGTCTCTCTTCCGGAGCACCGCCAATACTTGAGACAATGACCCGGGAAGGGGGGTGAGTAATGGCAATCACATAGACATGCACATGAAATGTGAGGTTTGATTTCTACCTAGACTCTGGCTTGCAAAATGGAGACGCGAGGATTACCGAGCTAAACCAATCATGGTGTTGGTTAGGCTGAGATTCCCCTGACTCCGGCTTAGTCAAAGAGCCGACCCGGGTTGAGTGGGATACAACCGTGGTGGGTACTCAATGACACCATGAAAGAAAAATTGGGACCGAGGAGGGCGACCCGTACTATATGGTTTTGATTGGGGTATCCACTATCTCAGTACCATCCTAAACCTATACCGCCCATGTCCGGCAATGGGTAGTGTGTGTGGTGTAGTGAAAATGTAAGGCATGCACAACAGGTTATATCAAACAGCGCTTCGTGCATAAATTAAACCATACATCCGAACACCTCCCTGCAAAACAAAGGTTAACAATCACGCCTCCCCTTATACCTCCCATACTGCAAAAATATTTAACACCTTAAATGTTAGGGACGTAATTGGGATCCTCGCTGCCAAACAAAAAAATTTTGAAATAAAAAATTGGCCTAAGTCTACTAAGAGTTTTAACTCAATTCCCTAGCGGAGTCGCCAAGCTGTTGCGACCCTAAAAAATTTTATCATTTTCTCGGGCTAATGGATTATTAAGACTAATCTTAACTCGGGCCCTCCCAAGCCCTACCAATTCGCAACTTAGAGTTTAAGTTCTTACCATGCAAATGTTTTCATGCTTGGAGTCGCCACTAATCAATTTGTGGTAGGCTGATTAGAAACCTAAATAAAACATAGGGAGATATGTTTTATTCCTACGAACCAGAGATTCTAAGCCTGGGGACTTGATTACGCTGGATCTAGTCTAATGCCCTTTCGGTACCTTTTCATTTCAAAAATATTTTGGCAGGCAGTTTGGATCCATTTTAATTTAATTACTAACATGTGAGGTGTTCATGCAGGTGCGCAAACCACCAATTTAATACCCAGAAAGCATTAAATAAATTACAAGCTTAGGAGAACAACTTACCTTGAACCAACGCAAGCATCTGCATTGTTAGCTAGAAAATCACATCAACAACCCTAATATGATTTCTAGTTAACAAGAAATTCACTCAATTTCTCTTTTTTTGGATTTTCGCTTATTTAAATGAAATCTGACCTATATGCAATGACGTGCAAAAATGACACGTGAATTAATGCAACCTAACATGCGAATTATATGTCATGCGACGACGTGACTTAATTCTAATGACAGATGCAATGATATATTTTTGGTATTTTTTTGATGAAATTCGGAATGAAAATATGCCTAAATTAACATGCAACCTAATGACTTCTATTTTTGGTATTTTCTGTTTAAAATTCGAAACTCAAAAATACCTAAATTAACATGCAATCTATGATGACTTAATCTACTCTAGAATGACTTATTTTTGGGATTTTTGTGTAAAATTCGGAATAATAAAATAACGTGTATAATCCGTTAGGATTAAAATAATACCTAATTTAAACTAGGAAACATGCCACCCTAAGTCCTAATTTAAATTAAATACTTATCTTATCCTTTGAGATATATTCAAAATCTAAACATGCAAAAATTCTAATTTAAATAACAAAACAGATTTTTTGGGTTTTCTTTTTATTTGAAAAAGAAAAACAATCAAATAAACAAGGATAGCAACCACATTCAAATCAACCATGTGATCCGCCAAATTTGTTTCAAACTCAGATTAGGCACAAAAATCGAACTATCGGTCATATCTATAGGGTTATAGATATTAACGGATAGTCGATCCTTCAAATTTGGAAAGCAAATAAATTCCATTATCGTATCCAAATAGTTATGGACAAGATAATGAAATTCCGTATCGCCGCATATCGAACCTTAAGGTTAAGGTCGAATAGTCGTCCAGATGTGTTGCTAAATTAGGAAATTTTCCTAATTTTGAATATTTAAAATATTGCAGATATTCCAAACATTATCCTAAGATATCTAAATATTCACTAGATAATCACGAAATATTCAAACATGCAAATTAGGAAACTAAATATTTTAAGAAAATATTTAGAATATATCCACTTACCTAATTTGAAAATATTTCCAAACTTCGAATTGTGGATCGGGATCGGGCTTTGTGGATCGAGACGACGGCGGCGGCCGCGACGACACGGAGGATCACGGGCACGACGAGGACGTCCGGCAAGGCTGCCCGGACGGGAGGCTCTCGGTGGCTTGGCTATTCCGGTGAGGCACACGGCGTCGGGACGGTGAGCTCGGCGTGTCACGATGCGGCTGAGCAAAGGCGGTCAACGGCGGTCCGGCACGTCTAGAACAATGGGACAGCCGATGGAAACTTCGGTGAGGCAAGGCGGTGTGACGGGGCTTCGATGTGCACGTCCAGGCGGCGGCGCGGACAGAGGCGCGGTGCGGCAAACGGCAGACCACCAAAGATTCTTGGGGCTGACTGGAGCTTGTTGATGTTGTCGAAGTTGCGGTTGAGAGGGCCTAATCGCGTTGGACGAGGGAGATTTTACGCACGTCTCCCCCTTCTGAATTGTGTCCCTCTCCTTCGTCAAAAACAATGCCCCTCCTTGACTCCTCTTTTGTTGACCGAGACCTCCCTTTTCTGAGTATTATGCATGACTGACATGCACGTGAAGATGGGAGCTCTAGTCTTGATCAGCATGGGTTGTTGTTTCGGGAACACCAGGAAGGAACAATGTTGACAAAGTCAACTTCTTGGACTCACATGTTCAGCCTTCATCAACATGAACTAGTCTTCAATTGGGCGGGGTGGAAGCGTCTGATATGATGCTTCGTGAAGATCCTTTGCTGCAAAATCGGAGAGGACCGAGCCAAACTTAGAAGTTCAATCTCGGTTGGCCTCACGGCAAGAACATCATCAATTGCGTGTGAAAGAGCTCGTGGACAGCGGCGACGTGGGGGGCACGGTGAGCAGTGACGGCAACAAGCAACGCAACGGCGGACGCGCGCGAGCGGCGGCGGCGGTTCACCGGTCTTCTCCCTCTCTCTCACTTGGACTCTCTAATTTTTTCAGATCTAAAATTGTGTTTTTCGTCCCCTCAAAAATTCTGACCTAATGAAATATATATAGTGCTAACCCTAGGTCAATTAGGTGGGCTTAATGTCCTAATGGGCTTATGCTTGGGCTTAGGTCTAATTAAATTAAATGGGCTGAATTAACTTGGGTTGAATTAAGCTCAAACATAATGGGCTGAATTAAGCTTAAATTAAAACGACGGAGCCCGTTCGTCTTGAAATTCCCGGCCCTTGCATTCCGAACGTGCTGAGTCTTGTTCAACGAAATTTAAACCCGTTCGCCACCGCCAATTTGATGCAAAAATATGCAATTAAATGAAATGAACCTAAAATATATGTTATGCAATTTAAATATTTTTGTTTAAGGGTTAAAAATTTAATACCTAATTTTTTATGCAAATTACACTAAATGTTCGGTAAAATTTAGGTGTCAACACTTATGCATACACAAGTCTCCTCGATTCATTTACTACACATATGCAAAGCAAACAATTGCCTCTGCATGCATATCATTCACATAAGTCTATCAACTAGCTTTCTTTACCAAACAAACCATAATAGCACCACGTTTCGCTCAGTTATACTAATAAACACATTGCAAGCATTTTGGAAATGATGGCCATATACAAAATGTATTGCTCAGAAACTCAATCATCACAAAGCAGCATATATTCAAAATGGCTAATGGAACCTCAATTATAAACGATTTGGCAGCTAGAGTTCTCAACCTCTGCTTCTCGTATATAACTACCGAAAATAGAGTGTTGAAGACATACCTCGTAGAGAAATAGAAACTGATCGTGATTTGTCAAAGGAGTGAAATCTCGGAAGCATTACCACAAAGGATTAGAGCCTGTGAAGAAAAAGAAACGGAATCAGATTACTTCAAATTAAATATGCGAAAAAGAGAGTCAATTGGAGCTTCACTGGTCGGCCGGTGGAAAGCGACTACGAGGTGACTCTCCAGTGACCGACAGTGGTGGCAATGATTGTAATTGATGAAATTTCTTCAATTGAGAGGATCACCCCGCGAGCCTAATGGATTATCTTGCTTTTTCTCATTTGTTTCACTCTGTGCACAAGCGGGAATAGTTGGTGGATGATGAATATTTTGATGGATAGATATTTCACTCTGCTCTCTGTTCTCGAGCTCTCGGTTGTTGTTCTCTCAAATTGTGATCAAATCTTAACAATCCAAGCTTTCATAGAGAAAAAAAAACGCTTGGCAATTTTGGTAGAGAGTCAATTGTGTGGATCTTCGATGAATAACTGAATTCGAGAATAAATCCAATTTTGATCACTTTGCCAGCGTTGTGGTGCTATTGGGTTGATCATTTGAGGATGATGTTCTCGAATCTAGGTCAAACAGAGAGGAGGATGTATGGGATTTGGAGAAATGAAGGGTGTCGGGAAAATTCAATCCTCGATCAACATATTTGAAATGCATTCGAACAACACAAAAAACGTGCCCAATAATTATCAATTTGTATCACCGATCGTACAAATATATCACATAACGAACATATCCAGTATTGCCACAGATTAAATGCCACTTGCACACTTGAGAGTGATCTTCTATTATTTTTCATACCCACTTGTATTCCGAAGGAAAACCAGAGAAGACGTTCTTTTGAAGAGATGTCTTATTGCGCATATGAAAAATCACGTTCGTTTTCTAAAGGGGGTTAACTATTTATAGTAAAACGCAAATAACTACCTCGTGGTTCATGAGTTGGGTTTGGTCCATCTTGGGCAGTCCACCCATTATGCTGTTCAAAGGGGATAGGGACAAAAGATTTTTTCAGAGTTGTTGGAAAGAATGGCGTTGGGAATGCTTTGGGAGATGCAAACCATTTTTCGCTGGTCTCCCCTGTAATGATACACAATCTCAGCATTTCGTTTGTTGCATCTCTATATGAGCATTGCCACATAAATAAAATTCCAAAATTGATGAAATTAACTTCTTGATGAAGAGTGGGGAGAGAGAGAGAGTGAATATTAAAGGGTCTATGATTTTGTGGTTGGAAACAGTCGGTGTAATAAAAGAGCAGAGAGAGAAATTTAAGAAGGGGCAAGTGAAGTTCTTGATGCTTGAGGTTTAGACAGACTCTCAAAGAGCTTCTTGAAACAAAAAACAAAAATGGTGGTTGAAATTGTTCTGTATCATTTTCTTGAATTTTGAAATTTAATCTTTCTCCTTGGCGGCTAATGAACAAGATGAAAGAGACATTAGAACCCTTGAGCTGCGTTTGGTCGTCAGGATTTCTAAACAGGATAGGACTGGATAGGATAGGATAAGAAATCCTGGGATTTCTTTATATCCTGTCCACTGTTTGGTGGGCTACGAATTTAAAGTCGGATAGGATAATTTTTATTTTTTATTTTTCTATTCATGGGTCCGGAGGAGTTTGTGAAGAAAAAAAGCGGAGAAATTTTTTTGTGAAAGCGCACAAGGTGTGGGGATGAAGATGTCGGCGAGTGGAGTGTAGCGTTTTTGAAAATATATGCATTAAAAATCCTATCCGGGTCTATCCCACCCCCCACCGGATTTTTTTATCCGGGCTATATCCGATCTATATCCGACCTTATTCTATCTTGGACCACCACCAAACGCAGGATAGGATAAAACATATTCTATCCTGGCTTTTATCCGTAGCCCACCAAACGCAGCCTTGGAGTATACGTAGATGATATATATTGAAGAGAGGAGACTAGATAAGTGATTTTCACACTACCTAGTGGACATGATCCATACGAAATAAACAATAAGCAGTATTTTTTACTTAATTATGATTTTAACAATACCATTCTTCTATGTTCCTGTATTAATGGAAAGGTTGCTTCCCATGCACTTTAGTTTGTAATTTTAACCTCTCACCTCCGCCTTCAATCACGTATATATGCTTTGAGATATGGATCATCCTATTTTAAAGTCTGTTTTTAGAATATCTGAAGTGTTGCAAGACTTTGGTTACAAAAAAAATTGGCTCATGACCACGTACTGAAAGAGAGAAATTTCATGTTGAGCAGCACGGTTGTGTGTTTACTTTGTTTTTTTGGTCAAAAAACTCATACTTTTCACTACGAAGAAAGATTTAAAGAGCAAGATTGTCCGAAATCATAACATAATAGCGACCAAAATGAGTGGGGGGTTTTAGCTAGCTCATTCGGATTAAGAGAGTCATTCCAATGAGCCTTCGCCACCCAGTCCGTGGCTTGATTTGCATGTCGGGAACAATGGGCTACGGAGGCATCAGTTCGTCAGGCCAGAATTTGTTGGCAATCCATCACAAGAGATCGAATGGGCCAAGGACTTTCGGCCCAGCCCAGAACATAAGAAACAACTGATAAGCTATCAGAGCTAATGACCACCTGCAGATCAGATTGAACTGAGCACAGATCAGTTTACGTTTTTTTTTTTGGTCAAAGAGGTAGCTTTCATTACTAAATCACGGAAGAAGCGCTACAATGCTCAGAATCAGTACATAATAAAACCCATAATGGGGGGGTGGCTTAGACAGCCAATTGACAGGAAGTATATTTCTCCAGTGAGCTTTGACAACCCAATTCACAGTCAAATTATCTTCGCGGGGCTCATACTTAATCGAGACTCCGTTAAGTTGTGCCAAACTAGATTTGTAGTCTTCAATAATCGTCCGCACTGTCCATGGGTTTTGAACTTGGCCTGATAAGCACTCCACAGTCGATATGCTATCTGTAACTAATTCCACTTTCACGCACAGATCAACTAAAGACTTTAGTTTCTATGTCTCAACCAGCCTGAACAAAACCTCACTGAGGGCTAGGGTTTCGATCATAAGGGCTGAAGAGGCGTGGGCGTTCATGGAAAAGCCATCGGTGACAACGCCATCAGAGTTCTTGCAAATTCCGGCTACGGATCCCTCAAGTGAGTCAACAGACCATGAACTATTCACGTTGTATTTAGAACTCCCTTCTCAGGTGGAACCTATCACTCAAGTGACTCGATATCCTCTTTTCTTCGATTTCTTTCTTCTGGGTTCCATCTTTTGAATAGTTTGTTCGCTGCAATTGCTGATTCTATGATTTCGCTTGGACTTGGTGGTCGGCCTTGGAAGACCAGCATGTTTCTCTCTTTCCAAATAAACCAAAGGGTCCCGGGGGAGCAGCTCTTTCGATGGTTGGTCATTGCCTTCGGTGAGACTATCTAGTATCCACTTGTCAATTCTAGTTAAATGCTGAGGGAAGGAATCAATTTTTAGTTTTGGATCTGACCATATGGCTTTTGTCCAGTTGCACAGGATGAAGAGATGCTCTAGGGTTTCTGGCGCTCAATGACATATGGGGCACATCAGGACAGGTATCATTTTCCTACTGTATAGATTTTCCTTTGTAGGAAGTGCATTGCTATATAATCTCCATATAAAAAACTTGATCTTTAGGTGGGTACAGAGATGTCATATCATGTTCCATAGAGTTTTGGGAGGCTGGTATGATGTGGAGGCCTGATTTTTGTTGCCATGGGTGTCTACCATATAGATTCTGTTGTATCCACTTTTGACCGAATAAAGTCCCGATTTATTCCCAGTCCAAATTTGCTTATTAGTCCCATGATAGGGCTAAGTGGAATAGTGAGAATTTCGTGCTCTAGGTTCTCTTCAAAAAAGATTGACAGCTTCTCTACGTCTCATTGCTTAGATTCCTGATTAATCAACTCTGCCACAAGCTGAGGTTCACCTTGGTTTGCTGGGCCTCCAATTTGTCCCTAATTCAACCACTTGTCTTCTCTAATTTTAATCTTGGTGCCATCTCCCACTGACCACATGACTTCTTGGTTTACCTAGACCCTTTTTTTGCATTCTAGAATTCCCCACTTGGAAAGTATATCCCTTTCATCAATTGACCCCATAAGGCTGAAGGGGCTTATGTAAGTCTCCACACCTGAGAGGTCTTTATCAGGACTATAACGTGGGCTTGGTCAATGGCTTAGCAAAAGGGATTTTTCGAGTCAAGGCTATTGAAAAAAAATACTTCGCAATTGTCTCCGGGTTTACAAGTCAAGAACCCTGCAAAATGAGATATAAGTGGACTTGCTCGCACTTATTCGAGCTAAGCTTATAAACATCTGAAACTCTACGTTAGTTCAAGTGCCCTAATCTGAAGAGACTTTGCAAGGGACGTAATGTAAGCTAGGTTCATGGGTTGAGAAATGAATGGATCATTAGGGTCAAAATGTGTATAATTGAGGCGAATAAGTTGGTGATCATCTTGGCATTATCACTGGTCTTCTTTTTCACCAGGGATTGTCTTCTCGGTAGATGTCCAGTGGTTTCGAGAATTCGTCACTTGATTCCTTTGAGACTTGTAGAACTACTGCTCCACTGGGATTCATGACTTTGACATGTCATATCTTGACATTTTTCTCTAAAGATCTCCCCCCCTTTTTTTTACTTTTTTTTTTACTTTTGACACACACTGTCTATAATGCATATATTGGCCAACCACACTTTGGCTTGTTTTTACCAAATTACTTGACATTTGGACTCTCAAGGGTCTTCATCTTTTATCGGCGCTCCGAATATGTTGTTTGAACAATGATGACTTTTGTCTTGCCTCAGTGTAGGGAATGATCACCAACTGGGTTCAAGAAACGAATTTGCAGGCTCAATTGGACTCAGCAAAGGATAAGGTGTGTATAGGATAGAGAAAGAAATGCTCTTCGTCATCCTAAGGTACTCGAACTTCGTGTGAATTCATCTGAAAAAGCAACACTCGAAGATTGATGCAAGTGAGAACAAGAAAATTTCTACTCATTTTTCACCTTATGATGCTGACTTACCTCCAGTTTGCCCCGATGTGGGGTGGTTCTTGACAGGGGTAATTTGAAAGGATTTCTCCAAACGTTTAGGCTCAAAGTGGTGAAACAATGGACAACTTGTAGTGTTTAAGGTAGAGAAATGAAATGCCTCTTGTCATCTCGGTCGCCGTACCTTTTGCGAGATAACTCTTTACCTTGCAGACATGGAATTTTTCCACTCAACTTACTGAGAGTTAGTCCATGGGACGGTGTATAGGATAGGGCTTGCCTTTCATCATCCCGATGTATCTCATTCAACACATTCAATTTATTCTACATGAGTTATAAGATTGTCCAAATAGATTTCCCTTTTGAAGTCGATGATGCAGATCGACAAAATAACCATGCAGAATTTAAAGCCAAAGCAAACACTTTAACTTGAAATTGATTGAAACCATTTATTCATCAGTGAAATATTTGCAATTCAGAACTTAAAAACTTTTGCTGTAAAATGTTAGATTTTATCAGGGGTAATACATCTTCACAGTATCAAAATTAACAAGAGTGAAAAACTCACAACCATCCACTTTTGCCAAAACCAGGGCACTTCCGGAAAGCACCTTTTTAACCACATATGGACCGATGTAGTTTGGGGCGAATTTGCCTTTGGGAACAGGAAAGACCGGGAGTACATTCCTCGGGACTAGATCATTTACCTTGAAGTGTCATTGACGCACTTTTTGGTTGAAAGACTTACCTACTCATGCGGCAACTGGATCGGGCATTTCGTCTCACTCTTAGGGGGATTTGCCTTTCTCTTTACTTCTTTGGGTTCTCCGAAATCACTCAGGTTAACGATGACAGTTTGGTCTGATGTGAGGACTTTGAGCCTTTCATGCCGATCTAGATCACGCCGAATGTCTGAGGAATTGTTGAGTTCGTCGGTGTCATTGGGATCAAGCTCGGCTGCACATAATTCATCAGATTGGATAGTTCCCATACCTTCACGTGTCATAAGATTGTCCTGAAACATAAAGTAAGGGATTCAGAAGGACAAACAGGGGTAAACATTGTATTTTTTCTAAATTTTTCTCTTCTTTTAATTTTTTTTGAAAATTTTTTTTGTGATTTTTTTTCGAAATTCTTTTCAAAAAGGTTTTAACACGAGGGAGCATGAAGAAGCCCAGGCCTCAGAATTCTCATTGGACTATATTTTTCTTTTATCGGTTGGATATCATCACTAGGCTGGTTTGATGTACCTCAACATGCCCTCAAAAAATGAAAATAATTTGTAATTTCATTGATTATCAGCAAATGAATTACATTTATTGGAATGGAAACTGGGACAATAAAGTCATAGGAACGAAAAATCCTGAAAAGCAGCTCCCGAGACGGGGCAAGTCCTAGAAAGCAATAGAAATTCCCATGTAGAGGAGTGTGCGAAAAAAGTAAAGGTGTTACTCTCGCGGGCCAGTGCCCATTTTAGCCAACGGTCCTTCCTCGATAGCTCCAATGAGCATGTTATTGAGCAGAGCAGTGATTCCCTCCATCGCATCATCAGGATCTTTTGTCACTGGAGGTGTTAGATTATCCATTCCTCCCCATCCATCAGGGACGATATCACACGGGTCAATATAGAAGCTCAGGGGAGTCGAATATTTCACGTAGTAGTCGAACTTGCCGCTCGGTTGCCTCAGGGTGTCGATCACCTCCTTCTCTTCATGTATCATTTTTGCAAGACTCGGGGATGTGCTCTGGATGTTTGGAACTATGAGAAGATCATCCCAGCCTTGGCAGAGACACGAAGCACGAAATGTTGATGCCCCAGTATCTAAGAGGTCTTGAACTTTGTGCTTTAGATCAACATCGTACGACCATGGACCATCTTGTTACTTTCATAAGTGTAGGGTTGAGGTGATGCCAGGACCAATACTTCCGAAGCATCGGGTATAATGATTCCGAGGTCATCATCAGAGGCATCCTCGAGAGTGGGTATGTCAAGATCCAACTTAACTTGTTTATCGGTCATCCTTGCGAGTTCTTCATTCCAGTCAATGATGACTTGAGATATAGTGGCCACTACCCCGAATTCATCTGCCGTCCCAATCATTCCCTCTCTTACCAGCTCATCCACTTTCTTTTCTATTTCACCGAATGACACCACTTCACCAATCGAAACATAACCAGCTCGGACTAAAGCATCAAACATATCCTTGAAAGGGACCCTAAAGCCTCGAACCTGCTTGACCCCCGGGCCAAGGACAACATTTGCACCACTCGAATGATCAGGGAGGGGATTATTCTGCACATTGGGCTTACCAGCTGGCTGTAGTGCAAACGCTCCAGTCTCGAGTAGATCCTGCACTCAATGTTTGAGCACTTGGTAATCATCTGTCGAATGCCCTACCTCACCTCTATAGTAATCACATTTCTTTGACTGATCATACCTTACAAAGCCAGCAGCGTTAGATCTTTGTGGTTCTGAATTCAGCAGGTTCTTCTTCCTCAGCACCGCTAGTACCTGAGATAACGTCCTAAGAAGTGGAGTAAACTGGCGAGGTTTGCACTGCTGGCGTGGGTCCTGCTGGCCTTGCCGCCCATAAGAGGTTATCTACTGGGTGCTAAATTGTAGCTTCGGGGCCTGAGCTGGCGTCTTCTGCACATAGGTCATGTTGACTTTGGGGACATGCTCTTTGTTCTTCTCACTAGTAAATCTCTTACTCGACGAACCTGACTCACTGTACCATCCTTTCTTGAGCCCGGACTCAATCTCTTCACTTATGGCTATCAGCTGGCTAAAAGATTGGACGGTCGTCACTAACATTCATGAACGAACTGGCTGCGGTAGAGTGGACACGAACAACTTCATTAAGTCACGTTCTGAGAGTTTAAGCATGATCTGTCTCGCCATGTTCCTCCAGCAAGTGGCATACTCCTTTAGAGTTTCGCCCTTTTTCTGCTTAGCTCTCTCCAGGTCTTTCCTTGTAACGGTGACATCGAAATTGAACTTGAAGTGCTTGACGAAAAGGTTTGCCACCTCTTCCCATGAGTCCTTCCGGTTGATCTGGTGGTTGGTATACCACCTCATTGTAGCATCCTTCAAGCTTGCTTGGAAGATTTGGATCATTAGAGATCCATTAGAAACATATCTATTCATGAGCCCCTGGTACATCTCGATGTGCTGAATTGGGTTTAAGGTGCCGTCATACTTCTCGAAGGCTGATATCTTGAATTTATCGGACACTTGGACCTGGGCAAAAATAGACAGATCAATAGACGGAACACTTTGAGTTCCCCCCACTTCACGTAACCTCTGGTCGAGCTTAGCCAACAACTTGGCATTCTCATTGTCGGGGGGTGAATGCAGAACAGGGGCTGCTGGAGACACACTAGTGTTAGTCAAAATGACATAATCCAGTTGAAAGGTTGGACTAGTATTCACTGCAGGAGCTTTGTCAAGGCGGAGGCCTTGACGGGTTGGAGGTGGAATCTCCGATTGAGAGGCAGCATTGATCTGCTGCTGCTTGGCCATGAGATCACCCATCATTTTGGACATGGTGGCCACGGTCTGCTTATTGATTGTATTCATGTGTTCTTTCAGCTTTTCGTTAATTATGGTTGCAATCTCGACTTGATTGGCCATCCTTCTTTTGGTCACTGATCAAGTATTATGAGGATGAGGGGGATATGTGGCAAATTACCTACAAAAATTAATGATCGAATAAATACAACAAGGAAGAATAGCAAGTCGGTCCATGACATCCTCTAGACCCTCAAGATGAATTTTCTTTCGAAAGACCGATTCGTCTAGTAAATCTCAAAATTCCAAATTATTTTATTCAATAAAAACCTGGACTAATTCCAAAATTTACAAATTATAGCTTAAAGTTTTTCATTGAATTGCTTAGAATGGAAAATGTCTCAAAAGAATTCTTATAAAAATCATTCAGAAACGACATCTATTACCAGAAAACGTTAATAATAAGCTAACATTTCCTCCTAAAAAAAGAAATTAGACGATCTTCCTCTTTTTAGAGGCCACGTGATCTATAGACAAATGGGCCTTCAAGGCACGCCGTAATCATGCATTTTCTTTAGCCAGAGTATCTACTTTATCCTGGGCCTTCATCGCCTTTTCTTCGCTGATTTTGATTTAGGTCTAAAGAGTATACCGTACTGTCACGACCGGGATCTTCGGGAGTATCTCTGCAGGGATGGCATGACACTGAACATACCGGGCCGTGGCAAAGTGACTCTTCATTCTTCCGGTGGGCTCATCTGCGGGCCAAATCAGCTTCTGAGTGGAACATTTTTGCCAAGCGTCAGAATGACGCCTAAGCTCGACTCTGTAGGACTCACCCTTCTCGAACTGGACTTGAAATTCATTGGGCCTGAGCGGAGGTGAGACATCTTGTAGAACTCGAAATTGACATGTAACCCGAAGGGGCTGATAGCAAGTTGCTCTATAAATGCCCATCAAAGGTATGGGCTTCTGATTGCCATGGTATAGTCGAGCCTCAACCTCCCGAAACCACACAGCTTGCCAAAGGAAAATCTTAGAGCTTGGATCCTTAACAGATGGACCCATTGTGTATAGTGCAAACTCTTAGTCTGATCTTGTATTTGTTTGAACCTTAAAATAGGGTTATCAGTCATGCCCATTTCAAATATAGTCATATTTTCCCCAAATTGAGAAAGGTGTGAGAAAAGCTAGATTTGTAAAAGTTCAATCGGGGCTTGAAAAGTTCTATCTTTTCCTTTCTTCAATCGTGTTAGAGATATGAAAGTCTCTGCCAGAATTGTGTTTATAAAACTAACTCCACCATATATTAGTTTTACCGTCCAAGCTATGATGGGATCAATGGCATTTTGATGGAATGGAAAAATGATGAGTCCAAAAAAACTAAGATAAAAATCTTAGATCTCATGAGGACGGAGTTATTTTTGAAACATTCAATAAGAAAAGATAATAGGTATGCTTGATAATTACCCTTTAACACTTTTTCAATTTCGTTTTTGGTCAAATTCAAAAATTCAACAAGCACTATCACATGATCTACCTTAATGGGTGGTTCGACTATATCCAACTCAATCGATTTCCTAATGGCAAAACTGTATTCTTCCAGAGTCGGTGTGAGCTCAAACTTACCTCCCAACACAAATGTGGTTGTCTCGGGGCACCAAAAATGAGCGAGTGCCTGAATGATCCCGCTCTGAACATCTATGTCTAGGATTGGCAGCATGAACCCAATGCGCTTGAGAACGTACTGCTGATCATCTGGCTTTAACTGGCTCCATAACTTCTTGAGCTTTAGCTTCGGAGTAGACACGAAACGGATATCGAGGCGACCCATTCTTATATAGACCACTTGCCAAATGACTCAACCTAAATCATGGATTGACTCAAAATAAGATGAAGAAAACTAAAGAAAAAGCTCGAGAAATTACCGTCTTTGGGGAGAAAATGTCAATCACAGAGACATGCACATGAATTGTGAGTTTAAATCTTAATCTATCTATCCTAATAGCTTTTGCAAAGTGAAATGATGAACGGAACGACACGTTGCAGCCTTGCGCACAATCATCATGACTAGTCGTAGCCTCGCATACAATAGTCATGACTAGTCTGGTCCAATCACTTCGACTTGGTTCGGTCGACAAGGGGAACCTCCATGCGTAGTAGCCTCACATGCATGAGGACGACCCTTGAGCCATTTTTTTTTTGAAAAATTTTCGGGATCCAAATGGGATAACCTTTAGCGAAATCTTACTGCCAAGGTTAAAGAACCATCTAAATACCATCTTAGAACTATGGATGTGACCCAGGTCCGATCACAGGTTGTGTGTGATGAAGTGCCAATATTGTAAAGCATGCACAACAATTATATGCAAACACCACTTCAATAGTACGAAAATTAAACCAAATTCCAATCCACCAAGCCTGCAAAACAAAGGGTTAGCCAATCACTACTCTCCTTATAACTCCCATCCTGGAAAAACATTTAACACCTGAGAATTCAATCAAAATGTGCTAAATTGAGTGATTTTTCAATGAAAATTTTCTTTGGCCTAAGTCCTCCTTAAATTTTCAAAAAAATTCAAGTTGTCCCCAGCGGAGTCGCCAAGCTGTCGCGACCTAAAAAAATCGGGTTTTCCGATCTTAGGCTAATGGATTACTAGATCAATTAAATTAACTAATATATCTCGAGTTCTTCCAAACTCTACCAATTCGGAACTTAGGTCCAATTATGAGCATGCAAATATTTTCAATGGGAGTCGCCACTAATCATTTAAGGTAGGTTGATTAGAAACCTAAATAAAATAGCGGGAGTACTATTTTATTTTGCGAACCAAAGATTATAAATTCGGGGACTTGGTTACGCTAGATTACCCTAACGCCCTTTTAGTACCAATTTCAAGAAAAATACTCAATTTGACAATTTTGATAAATCCTGATTTAGAGTTCAAAGGTGCAGAAATTTTTGATTTTTACTTATTTAAATGAAAGCTAACCTATATGTAATGACGTGCAAAAGTTGACATGCGATTAATGCAACCTAATATGCAAACTATATGTCATGCGACGATGTGACCTATTTCTAATGACAGGCATATTATTTTTTTTGTATTTTTTTAAATGAAATTCGGAATTTAAAATGCCAATTATCTAAGCATGCAATTTTAAACTAAAGAAATTAACCTATTCTAGAGCAATCTTTTTGGTATTTTTTTTATTGAAATTCGAAATTAAAATCAACCCGAAATGAACTATCAAGGTTAGAATAATATCTAATTAAATTAGGAAACAGATTACTCTAATCCCTAATTTGAATTAGAAATTATCTTATCTTTCTAGCAAATCTTGGTTGTCCTATTCTATAAAAAAAATCATCTAGATATATTCTAAACATGCAACATTATCTTCTAAAAAAATCAATTCAAATTGTATCTAATCTTTTTGGCTTTTTTTATGAAATTTTTTTTTTGTATTTTCAAATTTAAATTCAAATAACAAATTTTTTAAGTTAAAAAAAATAGAACCGCTAAATCTTTCGAATTAAGTTTCGATCTGAAGCCCGACAGATCGATCCTAAAATTCGAACTACTCGCTATGTGTTGAAACCTAAATTTTACCGACCATTTAGTTATAATTTGCATAAAAATTAGAGATTAAATTTTAACCCCTAAACAAAAACATTTAAATTGCATAACATATAATTTAAGTTCATTTAGTTTAATTGCATATTTTTACATCAAATTGGCGTTGGCGAATGAGCTTAAATTTCATCGAACGAGACTCGGCTCACTCGGAATGCAATGGCCGGGATTTTCAAGTCAAACGGGCTCGGTTGTTTTAATTTGGGCTTGATTTAGTCTGTTGAATTTAATTAATTAAAACCTAAGTTAATTCAGCCCATTTAAATGTTAAATATGGGCCTAAGCCCAAGCCTAAGCCCATTAGGACATAGAGCCCACCTAATTGACCTAGGATTAGCATTATATAAACAAGTTTAGGTCAGAATTTTTGAGGGGTGACAGAATTCAGATCAGAAAAATTAGACGTGAGAGATACACGTGCGAGAGAGAGAGAGAGAGAGAGAGAGAGAGAGAGAGAAGCTAGTGGCCGCCCTCCACGCACGCTGCCGCCCCTGCCTCACCGGACCGCCGTGCCTCTCGCGCCACCACCCGCCGGCGTCTTCCCCACCGTGCTGTCGCTCGCGACACCCGCTGTTGCTACCGTTCGCTGTCCTCGCCCGAACAGCCTCTGTTCGTGTCCGGAGAAACCACCACTGCCCGTGCCGGAGCTCGCCGAGCACCGCCTACTGCTACAACCTCGCCGCGCCGAAGCTGCCCCTTGACGTGCGACGTTGCTGCCTCGTCGTGTCGCTGCCACACCACCAGACGTTGGTCTGCTTCCTCCGCAGCTGCCGCATCACCTCACGCCGGAGTGCACTGCACAGCGCCACCCACCAGCATCGTCGCCCGCTGTGCCCCGTCGCCGGAGTTGCCCCTGCCGAGTTGCTGTCCCGCCATACACGTCGCCGGTGAAGTCGCTCTGCCCCGCCGTCGACAACCGCGCTTCCTCCACTGTTGGCCGTTCCCGACGCAGCCGCCTCATCGGAGAGCCAGCCGATCGCCCAACGTTGCTGCCGCTCCCTCTTCCCGCCGGATCAACAGCCCCACCGGAACAGCTCACACCGCCGGAACAGCAACTGGGCTGCCCGGGCCGCCGCGCCTAATGCCCACGCCACCGCTGCACAGCCCTGCCTTAGCCCTGTCGGTGCCGGACGCTGTGTCGGCGTTCCCGAAGCTGTCGCCGCCGATCCCGTCGCTGTCCCGATCCGCAAGCTCGATCCCGAGACGATTCGAAATTTGGGAATTATCTTCAAATTAGGTAATTGAACATTATCCTAAATTTCCAGAACATTCTGTTTTCTAATTTGTATGTTTTGAATATTATGTGAATATCACGTGGATAATTAGATGTCTTAGGATAATGTTCGAGATATCCGCGATATTTGAAAATATTTAAATTAGGAAAATTTCTTAATTTAGCAACGTATCTGGACGACTATCTGACCTTATCCCTAAGGTACGATATGCGGCGATACGGGAAATTATTATCCTATCCATAACCATTTGGATACGATAATGAATTTCACTAGCTTTCCAAATTTGAATGATTGACTTTCCATCGATATCTATAACCCTGTAGATATGAACGTCAGTTCGATTTCTGTGCCTAATCCGAGTTTGAAACAAATTTGGCGATCGCGTGGTTGATTTGAATCGGTTGCTTTCTTTATTTGTTTGATTACTTTCCTTTTTCAAATAAACAAAAAATTCAAAAAAAATATCAATTAGATTTGAATTAGAGTTTTTGCATGTCTAGGAATCCTAAATGTATCTAGAAGATAGAGTAGTTATTTAATTTAAATTAGGACTTGAGATGATCTATTTCCTAGTTTAAATTAAGTAATATTCTAATCTTAATAGATTATTTAGGTTATTTTATAATTTCGAATTTTTTAATCGAAAATCCCAAAAATAAATCATGTTAGGATAGATTAAGTCATCATAGGTTGCATGTTAATTTAGGCATATTTTTTATTTTGAATTTCATGAGAAAATACCAAAAATATATCATTGCATCCGTCATTAGAATTAAGTCACGTCGTCGCATGACATGTAGTTTGCATGCTAGGTTGCATTAATTCGCATGTCATCTTTGCACGTCATTGCATATAGATTAGGCTTCATTTAAATAAATGAAAATCCAAAAACAAGAAATTGAATGAATTGCTTGTTAATTAGAAATCATATTAGGATTGATTGATGTGATTTTCTAGCTAACAATGTAGATGCTTGCTGGACTCCAGGTGAGTAATTCTTCCAATCCGTAATTTATTTAATGCTTTCCTGGGTGTTAAATTGGTGGTTTGCGCACCCGCATGAACACCTCATATGTTAGTAATTAAGTTAAAATGGATTCAAACTGCCTGCCAAAATATTTTTGAAAAGAAAAGGTACCGAAAGGGCGTTAGACTAGATCTAGCGTAATCAAGTCCCCGGGATTAGAATCTCTGGTTCGTAGGAATAAAACATATCTCTCTATATTTTATTTAGGTTTCTAATCGACCTACCACAAATTGATTAGTGGCGACTCCAAGCATGAAAATATTTGTATGTTAAGAACTTAAACCCTAAGTTGCGAATTGGTAGGGTTTGGGAGGGCCCGAGTTAAGATTAGTCTTAATAATCTATTAGCCCGAGAAAATGAAAATTTTTTTATGGTCGCGATAGCTTGGCGACTCCGCTGGGGACTTGAGTTAAAATTTTTAGTGGACTTAGGCCAGTTTTTCGTTTCAAAAATAGTTTTTGTTTGGCAGCGAGGATCCCAAGTACGTCCCTAACATTTTAGGTGTTAAATGTTTTTGCAGAATGGGAGGTATAAGGGGAGGCGTGATTGTTAACCCTTGTTTTGCAGGGAGGTGGTTGAATGTATGATTTAATTTATGCACGAAGCGCTGTTTGATATAACTTGCTATGTATGCCTTACATTTACACTACACCGCACACACTACCCGCTGCCGGACCTGAGTGGCATAGGTTTAAGATAGTACTAAGATAGTGGATACCCCGACCAAAACCATGTGGTACGGATTGCCCTCCTCGGTCCCGAAATTTTCTTTCATGGTGTCATTGAGTACCTACCACGGTTGTAACCCCACGCAACCCGGGTCGGCTCTTTGACTAAGCCGGAGTCAGGGGAATCCCAGCCTAACCACCATCATGACTGGTTTAGCTTGGTAATCCTCGCGTCTCCATTTTGCAAGCCAGAGTCTAGACAGAAATCGAACCTCACATTTCATGCGCATGTCTATGTGATTACCATTTTCCACCTGGTAAAGTAAGTTTTCTGAACCTTTATCTCGCAATTTATTTATGTTTCGTCTTTTTCTTTGGTCGGTCCATGACATTAGGTCGGTCGTGAGTCTTGGTCTATATACTATGGGAGGAGCAGACATCCGGATTCTTGATGCTCCTAAGGACGAGCTCCGTGCCTGGTGGAATCTACTCAGCCCGACTAATCGCAAGCTAGTTGAGGGCCACATCGGGAGGCTACTCCCCCTATTGGAGGTCAAAGTCCGTACCGGCCTCGTTCGCGCATTAGCCCACTTCTGGTGTCCCGAGACATCCACCTTTATATTCGGTAAGCATGAGCTCACCCCGACTTTGGAAGAATATAGTGTGATCATTGGAAAACCTTTGGAGTCGGAGTTAATCACATCACCTTTGGGAATCGATTCTGCCTTAATGTTGGCTGAATTTCTGAGTGTCGGAAAACATGACTTAGAAAAAGTTTTGAAAGCAAACCGTGGGTCATGTCCTTTTTCATTCCTAAGTCAATATTTCGAAAAAGCCACACCTTTTCAAAAAGGGAGAATCTTTTTACTAGCATTTTTCGGGTTCGTCATTCTCCCTCATTGCAAGAATGCATGTAACCCGTCAATTGCATGATTGGTCTAACAAGTCTGTCTTGAAAAGAATTTTGTCAACACCATTTTAGCTGAAACTTTCATTTCTCTCACTAAATTCAAGCAAAATGTTGACAAAACATTTCATGCACCCCTTGAACTATTGCAAATCTGGTTTTTGTCTCACATAAAAAGATGTGGCGATTTCCTCAAAATATCCGAACTCAGTGATTCCAGTCATCCCATCTTAAGCTATAAAGAAAAATAAGGGAACGCACCAGATTATCATTACTCCAAATGGATCATTTTCATGAAAAACGCTAGACCCCAAGGTTTCCAATGGCATGCTAGTTGGTTCAATGTCGAGGAAGCTCGGCTTACGTGTAATGGTGTTGGACCGGTTCCACTTTTGGGCTTCACTGGCGCAATCGAGTACTACCTTGCCAGAGTGTCTCGTCAGTACCAGATTCTCCAGGGGCTCCCTCCGGCGTTGCAACCGGAGCTCCTCCGTATCGATTTCTCCGACGAGGGTGAAGACCACAAAGTGACCGTAGCTCAACTCACGAAGATGTGGATGAAGTGTCGTATTTTGAAGATAGCCCGACCCTAAGGAGAACTAAAGGGGGAGCAAAAATCCTACTTCGCCACGATTGAATACATCCGTCGGCACAAAATCCCACAGGAGCTATGCCCGACGATACCCAAGGTGCCTCTCAAGACCGCCAATCGCTCAGAGAACAATCGCCTCAAAAGGAAGGTCGAAGAAGCTCAAGAAAAGGCAGCCAAGATAGCTCGGGCTTATGAGCAGTTGAAGAAGGATGTCGCTTCCCATATATGTCTATAGATCAAGCTAAATAAATAAAAAGAGGAGCTTGAAGTTCTTTTCTCATTTCAGTTTCGGTTTGCTTAGGAATTGAGTCATTTATTTTTTACATTCAGTTTAAAGTAATTTCAAGTCACTAGTCGTTGTAAAAATTTTCACCATTTCAATAAAGAGGTCTTTGCAATTCAAAGCGGTTAGACCAATGTCATGGATCGGCGTGTGCTTTTGCTGAACACTTATGCTTGCCTGTTTTGTCTTCGAATTAGGTAACTATGGACCGATCACGATCGCCTATTCGCACACGGTCAAGAGCTAGAATGGCCGATCAAACCGACTTGCAAGAGCATGTTGTCGGTATAGAAGACCAGATCAAGCAACTTGCCGTCGCAATGCAACAAATGACTGCTGAGATCAAGACCCTTCAATCGATCCCTGTTCCAGCACTCCCTGAAGCATTAGCCCCGAAGCATACAAGTGGAAAGAATACTGACATTGAGGAAGATGACGATATTCCTGATTTGGAAGATGACTCCATCCCGATCATCGTCAACAAGCATAAACCTAATGAGCGAGTCAATAAACTGGAAGAGAGAGTGAAGCAGCTGGAGGGTTCACAGGATTCACCCTCAATTGATCTGTCCCTGTACTCACAGATCAAGGTCCCAAAGAAATTTAAGATGCCGGACTTTGACAAGTACAATGGCACCACATGTTCAAAAGCCCACCTGCAGTTATACCACGTGCAAATGACTTTGTACGTTGATAACGAGCTTCTGATGATCCATGCATTTCAAGCCAGTTTGACGGGACCTGCTCTGAACTGGTATCTCATGAAGAAGATAAATAGCCTCAAAACCTGGAAGGAGGCCAGTGAGGCATTTCTAAAGCAGTACAGGTTAATAACGGACATCACCCCCACTCGCGATGACCTTGAGCGTGCTTAGATGAAAAAGGCCGAGTCCTTCAAAGATTATGCCATCGGATGGAGGAATCTAGCTGCTCAGGTTGTCCCAGAGCCTATTGACAGTGAACTAAAGAGGATGTTCGTGAAAACTCTCCCGTTCGAGTACCGGAATCGGATGGTGGCCATTCCGGCTGATAACTTCAACCAACTCATCCCTATAGGTGAACAGATTGAGATAGGGCTGAAAGATGGGTGGTTTGTGGAGCTGTCTTCATCAACCAAAAGATTTAGTGCAAGGAAGGAGAAAGAGCTAGCAGCCGAAGTGAACATGACTTATAACCAACCGAGCCGGCGGGGTACTAATCTTGCCCCTGCAATTCAAGTAGCAGAAGCTCAGCAACAAAGCACGGGTCGTCAACCCTTTCAGAAAAAGATCAATAAAAGACAATTCACCCCTCTCCCCGGGTCATTGTCTCAAGTACTGGAGGTCCTCTGGAAGAAGAATTTGCTTACCACTGAGCCAAAGCGGCCCAACCTCGAGCAGTTCTACAACTACGATCCGTCCAAGAAATGTGACTATCATATGGGTGAAATGGGGCATTCAACTGATAATTGCATCACTCTCAAGCACCGAATCCAGAACCTCCTGGACACTAAGGCTTTCTCATTCCAGCCCGCTAAACCGAACTTTCAGAGTAACCCACTCCCAGATCACGCGGGCAATGTGAATGCCATATTCAGCTTCGACGCTGGTCGAGTCAAGAATGTCAGGGTGTACACCACCGACGTCTATGGTGAGTTGGTGAAGGCCGGTTATTACCCGAATATGAGGTCATTTGTAACATCCCGAAATTCGACTCAATCTCTAGAATGAATAAAACGAGTCTTATTCGATATATCATTTTCGTAAGTCTCGCGCGGAACTGATCACTCTCGGGATACTGGCCAAATGGGAATGACCAACTAGGAATAGGTATGTGGACCATGGACCCGGTCGCGAATTAAGCCTGATTTAGAAGAATGACGAGGAAGTATTTTGGGCATGTGAGAACCGATCTTCTGAACCGGACGGTCGTGTCATCGGAACTAGTGATAATTCCTCTCGTTCTCTCGACAATCGAGCTCGCCGCGATTCGGACAACCCGAGGTCGATGCGCGTAAATCCTAAACGGCCACCCGTTAGTGAGAGATTTGGAAATTGGAAATTCGGCAAATTCGATCGTGAAATTTAGTCCGGACGTCGAGGTCGATTTTCGTGGATTACGGGATGATTTTTATAAGGACGACGTAAAATTAAGCTGGCCACTCGAGTATAAGGTTCATATGGTCGAAAATTGGTGATTCGACCCGGTACCGGAACTTAATGTCGTTTTTACCCTTGAGCCCTTTCATATTCCGAATTTTGATTTCTTGTGGGGGTGTGACACTTGTCAACATCCCCCTTCCCCATGCATGCCATCATATCATCCAAATTGTCACTCAACCTCTTGGCCTTCCCCATGTGCACATCATTACCTTTCACTTCATTCTCTCTCTTGTCTCTCTCTCTCTCACGCCCTCTCTCCCCTAAGCTTACCGGCCACTCCCTCTCCCTCTCCTCTCCGGCGAGTTCTCTCTCTCTCGGCCTCATGCCACCACTCACAACCCGCCGGAACCGCCACCAGCCGCACCGCCGCCGTGCACCACTCCCTCTCGCCGCACCACCAACCGATCGTCCCTTTCCTTCTCTCTCTCTCGTTGTCCCCGACCGGCCAAGGCCTGTCACGCCCCGACCTCCACCGCACGCAACAACCCGTTCGGTGGTCGATATAGTAGTACGACATCCCAGGACGCGTCGTCGTCGACCCGTTTCCCAAGGTAGAACATAAGGCACATGCGGAAGATAAAATTTTTAAAACAAAAAAAAACACCCATACGAGTAATCATGAGAACCAGGGAAGCAACACAAATAATACTTAGGCAACGTACACATCCATTGAAATGTTAGCAACAACTTACAACATCCCTTTTTAAAACAGTAATCAAAAGAAGGGTATAATCAAAAGAGTACTGGCATAAAGGTCATGAGGGCTAAGGACCAAGAGAGCCAACAGCCAAAAGTATAGGGTCCGAAATCCAAAAAGTGTCTACCCTCACAAAAAGACTAAGCCTAGCCTAGGGCGCCTAATCCGGATATGAGCCATCGGACTTTGACGAACTTTCGGGTATCTCTGAATCCTCGCTAGAAATCTCCTCCTCGGACTCTTCGGTATCCATCGGCTTGGCTTCGTCGACCTCCATTGGCTCCACCACTGGGTCCTCCACTACTAGCTCGTGATCTACACCTCCTAACTCCTCGTCCTCGGCAGGCTCGTACCAAGCGAATGGACCTATAGTCTCCTCCGAATCCATCTCGGAATCCACGATCTCACCACTCGGGCACTGCGGGTCAAGCTGGCCATCTATGATGAACGGAACATCCATCGTACGGAGGGGTCCAAACTCGTCTCCAAAACGGTCCTGGAAGCACCAGGCTACATACTCATGAACTTCAGGATGTGTCGTACCTACGTCTACACTAATCAGAGAGTAATGCCTCAAGTATACCTCCCCATTCCCCACTGGATGTGCAGTCATAGTATGCTCATATTCTAGGGGAATCCCAAAACGTACCGGGACAGGTGGCTTCTTCATGGACGCGGGTCTGAAAGGTTGGGTGATAAAAACCGTGAGACATATCTCAGTGAGTGAAAAACTCCTAAACCTAAATTAGGCTAACATGCATCTCTCACTAACGGGCGGCCGGTTAGGATTCACGCGTATCGACCTCGGGTTGTCCGAATCGCGGCGAGCTCGATTGTCGAGAGAACGAGAGGAATTATCACTAGTTCCGATGACACGATCATCCGGTTCAGAAGATCGGTTCACGCTGGCCCAAAATACTTCCTCGTCATTCTTCTAAATCGTACTTAACTCGCGATCGGGTCTATGGTCCACGTATCTATTCCTAGTTGGCCATTCCCATTTGGTCAGTATCCCGTGAGTGATCAGCCCCGGGCGAGACTTACAAAAATGAAATATCGAATAAGACTCGTTTTATTCATTCCAGAGATTGAGTCAAATTTCATGATGTTACAAGGCCTCACGCCGAGCCCAGCTCAGCCGCGCCTCCGCCGGGCTCGTCGCCGCTCCGCCAAGGCCGCCGCCATTCACCGCTATCGCCCCCATGCCGTCTCCCTTCAACCCTCTCCATTTTCCCCCTTCGTTCCTCTCCTCTCCGGCTGCATGCAGAGGGGAATGGCGCCGGTTAGCCAAGGAGGAGCAAGCTGAACATCCGCCTCACGCCGAGGAGCACCGCCGGCCGCCGCTCGCCGTGGCCGTCGCTGCCGCTCTCTCTCCGCCATCCCTCTTTCTCGGTTGCATGCAGCGGGGTGGGTGTCGGAGCAGCCGCACCACCAGCTCGCTACCGTCCCCCTTTCTCCCTCCTCTCTGACGCGGCTGCACGCACGGTTGAGCCACCGCCGGAGCTGCTCGCCGCCGCCGGGCCGCTCGCTGTCCACCGTCACCGACCTCACCGAACCGTCCTCTCCCTCGCCTCTCATTGTTTTGTCCCTCTCTCGCCGGTGCCAAGGACGCTGGGACGCCGCCGCCCTCCATCGTCGCGCCGTCGCCGTCCGCCGTCGAGGCCGCCGTTCGCCGTGCGCCGCCGTATACAGTAGCCGTCCGCGCCGCTCAGCCTCTCGTTCGTTCATTCTCACCGTGAGCCAACAGTCCCACCGACCGTGAGTCGCTGCCCGGGGCTACTGTGGACAGCCGGCCGCCGCTCGCCGTCGCCTCCTTGGGAAGTGTGCCGCCGGTTCCACCGTTCACCGGTGATCGGCCGCCGTTCCCCGTTTCCCGAGCTTGGATTTAGGTGGGTGTAAACCTCTAAACCCTAATTAGGACTATTATGCGTTTTAAACAAGCTTAGGGTGTGTCGATTAGTCGATTAGAGATGATTAAGGCTTGTCTAGATTAGTATGTTATTAGCAAGTGTCGGGAAATCATCGGTAAGTGACAAAATGAAGCTTGGAGGTGGATTAGAGGCAGAAAGAATGAGGAATAGCTGCTATTCATGTCGGGACTTGACGACCAAATTAACGGTAGTTAGTGGATTAGATTGATTGGAGTGTCGGGATGGCCGGGGTGGTTAAATTGTGTGTCGGTTTGTCAATCGTGATGAATTGGGTCTACCATGTCGCGTGCTCGTGTGACCGACCGTTGTGGAATGTGATTGGTGATTTGTCAATGTACATCATAATGCCCGAATACGCCATAAGTGCCAATTTCGCATGAGATGCCCCGTGGTGTTGATTGAGCTAATTAAGCATATGACGTGGATCATTGAACAT
The DNA here is from genome assembly GCA_031216185.1 of Syzygium aqueum. NCBI lineage: Eukaryota > Viridiplantae > Streptophyta > Magnoliopsida > Myrtales > Myrtaceae > Syzygium > Syzygium aqueum. Next base: position 13,614,144 of record CM062232.1, on the reverse strand, counting down.
GAAATTGTGGCATTGAATTGTGTGGGACATTATGCCGTGGTACATTGCACCAACATTCGAGTGCGAATTTGCATGGCCACGCATTATGCATGTCGAGTATGAAGCTTGTGGAAATTGTGCGAGAATGCGTGTATGCCATGGACATGTGATCACCTAATTATGTCCTGACGCATTTACGCGGGGTTCAGATAAAAACCGGTTGTGTGAATGTGTGATCACTCTTCGCCCTGATGCGTTTACGCGGGGTGTGCCGTCCTCATGCACTTTGGAGCAGGACGATGCCCGGTATGCTCGGAAGACGACCATCCTAATGCGTTTACGCAGGCTCTGGTTCGTAAGGAGATCGGTGTTGCGCCTGATGCATTTGGATGCGGATGCATTTGGATGCGGGCTAGAGACACTGGGCCTGGGGCGTCTTTACGCTGGCCACGAAGTGTTGTGATTGGTCTTCGGATCGTGGCCTTCGGGTCGGGCCTTCGGGTCGAATTAACAGAATAAACAATTACGTGTGAGGCATAGTGCCTGATTATGCAATGGAATCCGCTGGGCATGGTATGGGACGTGTCCAAGTGGATTCTATTTTATAATCGGAACACGAACGGAATCTTATGCCGGAATGCCGTATGAATTAAATAGTGAGCATGGCAAGGCAGTGGCATTTGCATGCATATGAATGCATGAGTCAGCGTGTGAAATTGTGCGATTCGGTGATCTATATTTTGAATCGATACTAAAGGTTTTGAGCATGCGTATGACGCACGTGTGACTGGAAATGCCGCGTATGTGACTTGATATTATTGGTCTATCTAACTTGCAGGGTCATTGGAAATACCGATTTGGGCCCACGGGCCTAAGTCATCCTTGTGTGTGCGTAGTTTGTTTGTCCCGTCAGGAGATGCATGTTAGCCTAATTTAGGTTTAGGGGTTTTTCACTCACTGAGATGTGTCTCACGGTTTTTATAACCCAACCTTTCAGACCCACGTCTATGACGACGCCAGCTATTTCGGCACGTTTTGGGATCCCCGTAGAGTTTGAGCATACTATGACCGCATATCCTATAGGGAACAGGGAGGTGTACTTAAGGCATTATTCTCTGATAGGAGTAGACGTGGGTACGACACATCCTGAGACTCATGAATATGTAGCATGGTGCTTCCGTGACCGTTTTGGAGATGAGTATGGACCCCTCCGTACTATGGATGTTTCGTTTTCCGTAGATGGCCAGCTAGATCCGCAGTGTCCGAATGGTGAGATCGTGGATTCTGAAATGGGTTCGGAGGAAGGTATGGGTTCTTTCGGGTTGTATGAGGCTGCCGAGGATGAGGTGCTAGGAGGCGTAGACTACGAGCCAGTAGTGGAGGACCCGGTTATGGAACCGATAGAGGTTGACGAAGCCGAGCCGATGAATACCGAAGAGTCCGAGGAGGAGATTCCCAGTGAAGATTCAGATATACCCGAGAGTTCATCAGAGTTCGACAGCTCTGATCCGGATTGGGCGCCCTAGGCTAGGCTTAGTCTTTTGTGAGGGTAGACACTTTTTGGATTTCAGACCCTTCCCTAGATTAGCAGTTGGCCCCCTTGTCTCTTAGCCCTCTTGACTCATGTGACAGTACTCTTTTGGTTGTACCCTCCTTTCTATTACTGTTTAAAAGGGATGCTGTAAGTTTGTTGTTGATATTTTCTATGGATGTGTACGTTGCCTAAATTCTTCTTATGTTGCTTTCCCTAGTTCTTATAATTATTCTGTACGGGTGTTTTTAATTATTGCTTCCGCATGTGCCTTATGTTTTGTTATGGGAAATGGATCGACGACGACGCGTCCTGGGACGTCGTACTATATCGACCATCGAGCGGGGTGTCACGTGCCGTGGAGGTCGGGGCGTGACATCATTCCCCTGGCTATCATGATAGAAAGAATCTCAAGGATGGTAAAAGCCGGGCTGATCGTTTATGCTAACCACATTGGCATCGTTTCTACTATCTCTGAGGTCGTCATTAACTGGGACGAAGAATTTGTTACGTTGAACACCGGGAAGGACAAGCTCGATCCTTTGCTTGAAGATATGCCTCCGCTCAAAGACGCGACCGAGGATGAAGAGATCACAATAAACACGCCTGCAGCTGATGAAGGAATTGTGATAGAGATTCCTCAACCTTATGAGTACTCCAATGATAAGGCAGTCCCTTGGTCCTACAGTCTTGACGTCGATTTAGTCACCAGATCTGGACATGCCTATGGCCAAGCGAATGCTCAACCTGCAAATCCTGTCACTGATGAAGAAGCTAAAGAATTCCTGGCTGTGATCAAGGCTAGTGAATATAATATAGTCGAGCAACTGCGCAAGATGCCTGCACAAATCTCTCTACTTGAGCTACTTCAGACATCTGTCAAGCATCAAAAGGCCCTGATGAAAGTGTTAAGTGAAGTCCACATGCCTGAGATAATTGATCATGAGAGACTGAAAGAATTTGTGGGTTCCATACTCCTCAAGGATCTTATAGCCTTTTCGGATGAGGAATTCCCTCTAGAAGGTAGAGGACATACCAAAGCTTTGTATATTTCTGTTAAATACAAGGCCTCGCACGTGGCCCGGGTGTTAATCGACAATGGTTCAGCCTTGAACATCTGTCCTTTGGCGACTGTACACCGCCTCAAGGTAGATCCTTCGAGGATTAATTCCACGAAGACCTCCGTGCAAGCCTTTGACGGAACGAAGAAAGAAGTGATGGGGGAAATCCACCTCGACATACAGATAGGACCGATAACGTTCAACATCTTGTTCTAAGTTATGGACATCCCCACTGCATTCAACTTCTTGTTGGGTCGTCCATGGATTCATACTGCTGGAGCTGTCCCATCCAGTCTACATCAGAAAGTGAAGTTTGTGGTGGAGAGGAAGTTAGTCACCGTACATGGCGAAGAAGAGCATCCGATTTATCATGCAACGGCTATCCCCTATGTCGAACCGGATTGCAAGATGGAATCGAGCTATCAATCGTTTGAGCTCGTATCAACCATACATGCGGCTAGAGGATCATCACCACCAGTTCCTGAGGTATCAAATGCTGCACTAATGGTTGGAAGAGTAATGGTATCTCGCGGCTTTGTTCCAGGCGAAGGCCTTGGCAGGGATGGTCAAGGTATCCGCTGACCGGTCGAAGTCACTCAAAGACCCCGCACTTCCGGATTAGGGTATCAGGGGTCAACTGCGCCAAACAATGAGAGACGTGCATATGGTCGAGGTCGAGGTCAAGGAGTTGAGCAAAATAGACAGCAATCCAATGAAGGGTCGAACAATGAAGAGCCTGGGCGTGGTAGTTTGCTTCCACACATCCGCACCACATTCCCAAGCCCTGCAACGATGATGCACGAAGAGAAAGAAGTGATCGACACTCTGGGGCAACCAAGCGGCAAGTTTGATTACTATGTGAAATACTCGGCGCCCCCGAGCTTCTATGTTGATCCCCGTGATATTGTCCCTGACGGTTGGGGAGGTATGGATGACCCAACGCCTCTAAAAATAGAAGACCCCGATGATGCAATAGAGGGAATCATTGCTCTGTTCGATGACGTCTTCATCGGAGCTATCGAAGAAAGACCGTTAGAGGGAATGGGCACAGGCCCACAAGAGTAAAACTTTTACTATCCCGCACACTCCCTTGCGTGGGAATTTTTATTGCTTTCTAGGATTTGTCCCGTTTCGGGTGTTGCTTTCTATTTTCGTTTCTAGGTTTTGATTGCTGCAATTTCCATTCAATAAATGTAATTCATTTTGAAATGATCAATGAAATTACAAGTTATTTTCAGTGTTTTGAGGGCATGTTGAGGTACATCAAACCAGCCCGGTGATGATATCCAACCGATAAAAGAAAATATAGTCCAAGGAAAATTCTGAGGCCTGGGCTTCTTCATGCTTCCTCGTGTTAAAACCTTTTCGAAATGAATTTCAGAAAAATAAAAACACAAAAATTTTACAAATAAAGAAATGCAATCTTAGCCCTATTTATCCTTCTGAATCCATTACTTTATGTTTCAGGGGCAATCTTGTGATACGTGAGGGTATGGGAACGGTCCAATCCGATGAATTATGTGCCGCTGAGCTTGATCCCGATGATGCCGGAGAACTTGATCATTCCTCGGATATTCAGCGCGACCTAGAGCTATATGAAAAGCCTAAAGTCCTGACGGTAGATCAAACAATCACCGTCAATCTGGGTGATTCCGGAGAACCCAAGGAGGTGAAGATAGGGGCAACCCTTCCCAAAGATGAAGCCAAACGCCTGGTCCAACTGCTAAAGGATTACCAGGATATCTTTGCCTGGTCGTACTCCGATATGCCGGGTTTAGACTCGTCTATTGTGGAGCATGGCTTGCCTACTAATCCCAGCATGCCGCCCAAGAAACAGAGGCTACGAAGAACCAAACCTGAGCTTTCGAAGAAGATAGAGGAGGAAGTTATGAAACTTCTGAAAGTGGGATTTATCGAAGTCACCCAATACCCTACCTGGGTGGCCAACATCGTCCCAGTCATGAAGAAGGATGGCCGAGTTCGAGTTTGCATCGACTATCGCGACCTGAACAAAGCTAGCCCTAAAGACGATTTTCCACTTCCGCACATAGACGTTCTGGTAGATAGTACTGCCGGATTCGAACTGTTTTCATTCATGGATGGTTTCTCAGGTTATAATCAGATAAGAATGAAAGACGGCGATAAGGAGAAGACAGCGTTCATCACTCGTTGGGGTACATTCCACTATAAGGTCATGCCCTTCGGTCTTAAAAATGCCGGGGCAACGTACCAACTGGCAATGGTGACTCTCTTCCATGACATGATGCATAAAGAAATCGAGATCTATGTTGATGACATGATTGCCAAGTCTCGACCCGGAGAGAGTCATGTTGATACCCTGAGGAAGTTGTTCGACCGACTCCGTGAATTTAAACTCCGTCTCAATCCAGCAAAGTGTATATTCGGGGCAACGTCGGGCAAACTACTTGGGTTCGTAGTAAGCAGTGAGGGCATCGAAGTCGATCCTTCCAAAGTGAAGGCCATATGTGAGCTGCAACCTCCATCGACCGTGAAAGAAGTACGGAGCCTTTTGGGTAGACTGAACTACATAGCCCGGTTTATCTTCCAACTCTCCGAAACTACTAAACCGTTTTTCAAACTTCTAAAGAAGAATGCTCAAGTGGAATGTGACGATAATTGCCAGGAAGCGTTCAATGAACTGAAAGCAGTATCTGATGAAATCCCCAGTGCTAATCCCACCAATGCTAGGACAGCCTTTGATCCTTTATCTCACTATTCATAGCGAGTCCCTAGGAGCGATGCTAGCCAGAAAGATCTCGAAGATGGAAAAGAGCGAGCTATTTATTACTTGAGTAAAAAGTTCATCGTCTCGGAATTAAACTATCCTGAAGCCGAGAAGACTTGCGTTGCACTAGTATGGGTGCTTCATAGGCTGAGATAGTATACACTGCATCACCAGACTCTCCTGGTGACTGAAAATGATCCCATCAAGTATTTACTTGATCAACCGGCTTTGGTAGGGAAGCTAGCCAAGTGGCAGATTTTAATTTCAAAATTTGATGTCCAGATGATGCCGCAGAAGTCAGTTAAAGGCCGAGTGATTGCTGATGTGTTAGCCGAGAATTCTGGAACCTCGGATGATGATGGATATTCTCCAAAAGATCGTATTTTGTTAATAAAGGAAGACGCGTGGACTTTATTCTTCGATGGAGCCGTAAATTTGACTGGTTCCGGCACTGGGGCAGTCTTAATATCCCCAGATGGGCAACATTATCCAGTAGCAGCAAAGTTGGTGTTCCCGTGTACCAACAACATAACCGAGTACGAAGCTTGCATCCTCGGACTCCAAGCCACAGTGGAAATGGAGATATCCAAGTTGAAAGTGTTTGGTGATTCCGCTCTGATTATTCTCCAAACTGTAGGGGAATGGAAGACGAGAGACACCAAACTAGTGCCGTATCATGAATACCTCGAAAAAATCATAAAAGAATAAGACATTTCCTTCGAGTATTTGTCGAGATCCCACAATCAGTTCGCTGATGCGCTAGCTACGTTATCTTCCATGCTGCAAGTGACCGTTGGAGTAGAGGTAGAACCCTTGAAGATCGAAGTCTTAACGAAACCGGCTTACTGTATGGTTGTGACCGGAGAACCTGATGAAAAGCCATGGTATTACGATATCATGAACTACATCCAAAGACAAGAATTTCTTGAAGGAAGCACTCCAGCTAATAGGAAGTACATAATGAAAATAGCTTCAAAATTCTTTGTCGGTGGTGAAAAGCTGTACAAGAGATCCTATGATTCAATTCTGCTGAGGTGTGTGGACGCAGCTGAAGCTACTAGGATCATGCAAGAAGTACACAAAGGGATATGTGGTCGACACATGAATGACCATATGTTAGCTAAAAAGATCATGAGGTTGGGCTATTATTGGCTCAGTCTTGAAAGTGACTGCATCCATTATGTTCGAAGATGTCACCGCTGTCAAGTTCACGGGGATAAAATAAATGTTCCCCCCATAGAGTTACATCAGTTATCCGAGCCATGGCCTTTTTCAATGTGGGGCATCGATGTGATTGGCCCAATCAATCCCAAGGCATCGAATGGACACCGATTCATCTTGGTTGCGATTGATTATTTCTCCAAGTGGATCGAAGCCGTGTCTTATGCCAACGTTACTGCGAAGAATGTTGTAAGATTCATCAGGCGGGACATAATCGCTCGTTATGGTGTCCCTGAAGCTATTATCACCGACAATGGGACGAACTTGAATAATAAGTTCATGGATCAGTTGTTTAGTGAGTTCAAGATTCGACATTTGAATTCATCTCCCTATCGTCCACAGATGAATGGAGTAGTTGAAGCCGCTAACAAGAACATCAAGAAAATCCTGGTCAAAACAGCTAAAAACTATCGTGATTGGCACGAAAGATTGCCATTTGCGCTAATGGCGTATCGGACTTCCATCCGAACCTCTATCGGTGCAACCCTTTTTTCATTGGTGTATGGCATGGATGCAGTCCTGCCTGTCGAAGTGGAGATCCTTTCCTTGCGAGTTTTATCCCAAGTGGAGTTGTTTGGAGCGGAATGGATGCGACAAAGGCTTCAGCAATTGAACCTGATTGATGAGAAGCGATTGAGAGCAATCTGCCATGGTCAAAACCCATTAGCAGAGAATAGCTAGATCCTTCAACCAAAAGATGCGTCCAAGACACTTTGAGGTAAATAATCTAGTCCTAAGGAAGGTGCTGCCAATCTTTCATGTTCCCGGAGGAAAATTTGCCCCAAACTACATCGGACCATATGTAGTAAAAAAGGTACTTCCTGGAGGTGCCCTGATTTTCGCAGAAATTGATGGTCGTGAGTTCTCCAATCATGTTAATTCTGACGCTGTGAAAATGTATTATCCTTGATAAAACCTGACATTTTGCAGCAAAAGTTTTCTAGTGTTCGTTTTTACTTCTGAATTGCAAACATTTCAATGATGAATAAATGATTTCAATCAATTTCAAGATAGAATGTTTACATTGGCTTTAATTTCTGCAAGATTATTTTGTCGATTAGTATTATTGACTTCAATGGGGAAGTCTATTTAGACAGTCTGATAACTCATGTGAAATGAATTGAATGTGTCGAATGAGGTACATCGGGATGATGAAAGGCAAGCCTTATCCTACACACAGTCCCATGCACTAATCCCCAGTGAGTTAAAAAAATTCTATGTCTGCAAGGTAAAGAGTTCTCTCGCAAAAGGTACGGTGACCGAGATGACAAGAGGCATTTCATTTCTCTACCTTAAACACTGTAGGTTATCCATTGTTTCGCCATTTTGAGCCTAAATATTTGGAGCAATTCATTCAAATCACCACTGTCAAGAACCACCCCACATCGGGGCAAAACTGGAGGTAAATCAGCATTATAAGGTGAAAAATGAATAGAATTTTTCTTGCTCTCACTTGCATCAATCCTCGAGTGTTGCTTTTAAGATGAATTCACGTGAAGTTCAAAGTGCCTTAGGATGACGAAGAGCATTTCTTTCTCTATCCTATACACATTTTATTCTTTGTTAAGCCCAATTGAGCCTGCAAATTCATTTCTTAAACCCAGTTGGTGATCATCCCCACACTGGGGCAAGGCAAAAGTCATCATTGTTCAAGCAGTGTATTCGGAGTGTTGACTGAAGACGAGAAGCTTTTGAGTTCAAACAGTGAGCCATTCAGCCGGATATAGTTGACCAGTGTTTACATTGTAAGCAGCATATGTCAAAAAAAAAAAGGAGAAGAAAAAAAATGGCAAGAAAAAGCAGTGTGCCTGGTAAAAGCAAGGCCAATGCCCAATAAAAATGTCAAGATATGACATGTCAGAATCCCCAATCGAGTAGCCTCAAAGGAATCAAGTGATGAACTCTCAAAGCCAATGGAGCATTTACCGAGAAGAAAATCTCTGGTAAAGAAGAAGACTTGTGACTATGCCGAGATGATCACCAACTTATTCACCCCAATCATACACATTTTGAGCCTAATGATCCATTCATTTCTCAACCCATGAGCCTAACCTACGTTACATCCCTTGCAAAGTCTCTTCAGATTAGGGCACTTGAACTAACGTAGAGTTTCTGATGTTTATAAGCTTAGCTCGAAGAAGTGCGAGCAAGTCCATTTCTATCTCATTTTGCAGGGTTCTTGACTTGTAAACCCGGAGACAATTGCAGAGTATGTTCTTTCAATAGCCTCGACTCGAAGAGTCCCCTTTGTTAAGCCATTGACCAAACTCATGTTACAGTCCTGACAAAGACCTCTTGGATTGGTAAGGTCGTACCGCTTGCGAGAATACTTGGACCCTTGTCGACATGATGATGGTGAGATGGAGTAATTCTCTATAAATCAGCCTTTTCGATGAGAATGAGAGAAAAGTCCTTTTGGACCGGAAGTTCCTCATTTGACATTTTCAAGACACTCAGCTGTGAGTTAGGATTGTCTTGTCATGATTTTTCCCCAACGGAGTTTGTAATGCCGATTTGATAAAAATCATCGTGCATAAAAACCAGTTGAGTTCATAGTGCATGAGTGTATGTGTTCTTGATAGTGCGTGAATGCATATTGCTTAAAATTGTGTGTAGCAGGAGACGCACCCTTAAGAGTCGGAGATATCGCCAAGTAAGTATATCTCTATATCCCTAACCTGTTCGAGCAATCGTCAGGTCTCCCATATTTGATCATTTTGTTGTGATCTCTAGATGCCTTTGATGATGTTTAGGTGTCTATTGATCAAGCCTTTTCAGGTATCTCTGATGATGTCCAGGTACTCTGTTAAGGAACCCTCGAACATTCGGGCTAACCCCTCTGTTCACTAAAATCATATGTTTTCATACGATCTCGAGAAGATTCCCCCGTAAGACATCTATGAGGAAGGTATAGGTGCCGCGGCCAAATCTTTACAAGTATCTATGGAGATGTATAGGTATCTTGTAAAGGTCGGAATCTTTCTCTAATCCCAGGTATTCCCCCGTGAGACACCTATGAGGAAGGTATAGGTGCCACGGCCAAATCTTTATAAGTACCTATGAGGAAGGTATAGGTATTTAGTAAAGGTCGAAATATTTTCTTAATCTCGGAAAGTTCCCCCGCATTGTACTTATGAGGAAGGTATAGGTACAACGGCCAAATCTTTGCGAGTACCTATGAGGAAGGTATAGGTATCTCGTGAAGGTCAGAACATTTTTCCAATATTTCAAAAGTTCCCCCGTGTCGTGCCTATGAGGAAGGTATAGGCGCAGCGGCCAAATCTTTATAAGTACCTATGAGGAAGGTATAGGTATCTTGTAAGGGTCGGAACATCTATACGAATTGGACAAATTCCCCCGTTAAATACCTATGACGATATCTAGGTGTGACGGCTAAACTTTAACGAGTACCCATGAGGAAGGTATGGATATTTCGTTAAGGTCGAAATGGACTCCATTCGTTGAGTCTTCCTCTCAGGCACCTTCAGATGATAACTGGATGCCTTGAGTTTTTCTTCGTGTGTCTTGACTGAGTTACAGGACACCGGAACCCCAACAGTTCGTCAAGCAACATCTTTGAGAATGAGCCCAAGCATTTGCCAAACAACTCACAGAATCATAGTCATGCCTCGAATTACGCTACCACTTCTGTCAGGTAAGTAACTCCAAGTATATTTTCCATTCATGTCAGCATGCATTATTTCTTATTGCATTTCAAAAATGGGACTTATAATCCCGACAAAAACAATATTCATTGCATTTGTATGGTTGAAATTTAGGTATCATTTAGTCTTTGAATGCAACTTCTGCCAGCTCACCTTCAAAGAGGGGCAGCTGTTGACACCTAAATTTTACCGACCATTTAGTTATAATTTGCATAAAAATTAGGGATTAAATTTTAACCCCTAAACAAAAACATTTAAATTGCATAACATATAATTTAGGTTCATTTAGTTTAATTGCATATTTTTACATCAAATTGGCGTTGGCGAATGAGCTTAAATTTCATCGAACGAGACTCGGCTCGCTCGGAATGCAATGGCCGGGAATTTCAAGTCAAACGGGCTCGGTTGTTTTAATTTGGGCTTGATTTAGTCCGTTGAATTTAATTAATTAAAACCTAAGTTAATTCAGCCCATTTAAATGTTAAATATGGGCCTAAGCCCAAGCCTAAGCCCATTAGGACATAGAGCCCACCTAATTGACCTAGGATTAGTATTATATAAATAAGTTTAGGTCAGCATTTTTTAGGGGGGACAGAATTCAGATCAGAAAAATTAGACGTGAGAGACACACGTGCGAGAGAGAGAGAGAGAGAGAGAAACTGGTGGCCGCCCTCCACGCGTGCCGCACGCCACCGCCCCTGCCTCGCCGGACCGCCGTGCCTCACACACCACCACCCGCCGGCGTCTTCCCCACCGTGCTGTCGCTCGCGGCACCCGCTGTTGCTACCGTTCGCTGTCCTCGCCCGAACAGCCTCTGTTCGTGTCCGGAGAAACCACCACTGCCCGTGCCGGAGCTCGCCGAGCATCGCCTGCTGCTACAACCTCGCTACGCCGAAGCTGCCCCTTGCCGTGCACATTGTTGCCTTGCCGTGTCGCTGCCGCACCACTAGACGTTGGTCCGCTTCCTCCACAGTTGCCGCATCACCTCACGCCGGAGTGCACCGCACCGCGCCACCCACCAGCATCGTCGCCCGCTATGCCCTGTCGCCGGAGTTGCCCCTGCCGAGTTGCTGTCCCGCCATACACGTCGCCAGTGAAGTTGCTCTGCCCCGTCGTCAACAACCGCGCTTCCTCCACTGGTGGCCGTTCCCGACGCAGTCGCCTCACTGGAGAGCCAGCCGATCGCCTAACGTTGCTGCCGCTCCCTTTTCCTGCCGGATCAACAGGCCCACCGGAACAGCTCACACCGCCGGAACAGCAACCGAGCTGCCCGGACCGCCGCGCCTAATGCCCACGTCGCTGCTGTATAGCCCCGCCTCAGCCCTGTCGGTGCCGGACGCCGTGTCGGCGTTCCCGAAGCCGTCGCCGCCGATCCCGTCACTGTCCCGATCCGCAAGCTCGATCCCGAGACGATTCAAAATTTGGAAATTATCTTCAAATTAGGTAATTGAACATTATCCTAAATTTCCAGAATATTCAGTTTCCTAATTTGCATGTTTTGAATATTATGTGAATATCACGTGGATAATTAGATGTCTTAGGATAATGTTCGAGATATCCGTGATATTTGAAAATATTTAAATTAGGAAAATTTCCTAATTTAGCAACGTATCTGGACGACTATCTGACCTTATCCCTAAGGTCCGATACGCGGCGATACGGGAAATTATTATCCTATCCATAACCATTTGGATACGATAATGAATTTCACTAGCTTTCCAAATTTGAATGATCGACTTTCCATCGATATCTATAACCCTGTAGATATGATCGTTAGTTCAATTTCTGTGCCTAATCTAAGTTTGAAACAAATTTGGCGGATCGCATGGTTGATTTGAATGTAGATGTTATCTCTATTTAAATTGTTTTTCTTTCTTTTCAAATAAAAAGAAAATTAAAAAAAATATCAATTAGATTTGAATTAGAGTTTTTGCATGTCTAGGAATCCTAAATATATCTAGAAGATAGAGTAGTTATTTAATTTAAATTAGGACTTGAGATGATCTATTTCCTAGTTTAAATTACGTAATATTCTAATCTTAATAGATTATTTAGGTTATTTTATAATTTCGAATTTTTTAATCGAAAATCCCAAAAATAAATCATGTTAGGATAGATTAAGTCATCATAGGTTGCATGTTAATTTAGGCATATTTTTTATTCCGAATTTCATGAGAAAATACCAAAAATATATCATTGCATCCGTCATTAAAATTAAGTCACGTCGTCGCATGAAATGTAGTTTGCATGCTAGGTTGCATTAATTCGCATGTCATCTTTGCACGTCATTGCATATAGATTAGGCTTCATTTAAATAAATGAAAATCCAAAAAAGAGAAATTGAATGAATTGCTTGTTAATTAGAAATCATATTAGGATTGATTGATGTGATTTTCTAGCTAACAATGTAGATGCTTGCTGGACTCCAGGTGAGTAATTCTTCCAATCCGCAATTTATTTAATGCTTTCCTGGGTGTTAAATTGATGGTTTGCGCACCCGCATGAACACCTCATATGTTAGTAATTAAGTTAAAATGGATTCAAACTGCCTGCCAAAATATTTTTGAAAAGAAAAGGTACCGAAAGGGCGTTAGACTAGATCTAGCGTAATCAAGTCCCCGGGATTAGAATCTCTGGTTCATAGGAATAAAACATATCTCCCTATGTTTTATTTAGGTTTCTAATCAACCTACCACAAATTGATTAGTGGCGACTCCAAGCATGAAAATATTTGCATGTTAAGAACTTAAACCCTAAGTTGCGAATTGATAGGGCTTGGGAGGGCCCGAGTTAAGATTAGTCTTAATAATCCATTAGCCCGAGAAAATGAAAATTTTTTAGGGTCGCGACACTATGGAAATAACTCTATCTAAAACCTAATAGATAGATTTATTTCCATGTGTGCGGTTGCGGATTAGGAAATTTTTCTAATCGATCACATCTTGAAAAATTTTGATATCTCGAATATCTTTGATATATTCAAAAGATTTTAAAAATTTTAAATTCTATCCAAATTTGACAAGTAATGGATATCTAAGGTTTCAAAAAAGGAAACAAATCCTAATTGAAATAATGCCCATTATCCAAATATGCAAAATTAGATAACAATAAGCACGAATTAAGCAACAAAATGTTCAAAGCAAATCAGGATAAGATAATTACCTGATTTGCAGATTTCTTTCCTAATTTGAATTTGCAGTGGATCGGGATTGCGGATCGGGATGGTGATCGGCGGTGCGTCGGGAGCGGTGGCGGTTTACGGTGAGGACACGGCAGTGCAAGCGACTCTTCGGACAGCGGTGGTGCAGGCGGAGCGGCGACGGCAGGATCGTCTAGGTGGCGGCACACGAGCGGCATCGGGCGTGCCTCGGCGGTGTGCGGCGGTGGCTTTGCCGGCGGGAACAGTAGCGTGCAGGCAGCTTCGGGCAGCGGCATTGGGCGGAGCACAGTGGCGGAGGGGCGGTGGCTTCGCCGATGGGAACGGCGACGTGCAGGGCTGCGGCGGTGTGAGCGGAGCAACAGCGGTGCTGGCGACGTCGGGAGCAGCGGTGTGCGGCTGTCTCCGGCAGTGTAGCGGCGTAGGCAGAGCAGGGCAGCAGTGGTGGCTGCGGCGTTGGCGTGTGGTAGGGACGTCTGGGCGGAGCACAGCGGCGCGGGGCACGGATGGCGGCACAGGCGGTGGCGCGGCGCAGCGTGCGGCGGTGGAGCGGCACAAATGGCGGTGGCTGTGCTATGGTCTCCGAGCGGCGCGTGCGAGCGGTACGGTGTGCAACGGCATCGTCAGGTGTGGCGAGCACCTCCGGCAATGGCGGTGTGCCTCCGGGCGACGGTGCAGTCTCTCTCTCTCTCTCTCTCTCTCTCTCTCTCACTTTTTTTTTCTGAAAATTCTGATCTGATTATTATGAAAGCCCCCCTTTGATTATGAAACATAATCATGTATTTATATCACAACCCTAGGTTAATTAGCCGGGCTTTCTGGTTCTAATGGGCTTAGGTTTAGGCTTTACCCTTTAATTTAATTCCAAGTGGGCTGAATTAATGTGGGCTTTTCTTTAATTAAGCTTGATGGGCTAATTTAAGCTCAAATTAAAACAATCAAGCCCTTTTGACACGTGATTTTCGGCCTTTGCCTGCCAAGTGAGCCAAGTTTCGTTCGGCGCCCGGATTTTCAATTTTCTCGCCACCGCCGATCTGATGCGGAATGCAGCTACCCTATATGAACTTAAACTAGATGCTATGTAATTTTAATATTTTTGTTTAGGGGTTAAAATTTAATTCCTAATTTTCTATGCAATTAACCACTAAATGGATCGTTGAAATTTAGATGTCAACAGTCTGCCGACGAGCCAGGTAGAATGGGGACTCGAGTGCAATCCATCTCCGTCGATTTGCATGATCTCCATGTTCTCTCCCCAACCTCCTTCCCTTTAGATTAGCATAGCTATGAGCGGGCAAATAACGAAGGAAAAGCGTCTAGGTCGAAATAGCCAAATTCCAACTAATTCCAACTAATTCCTTCCTCAAAAGGGTAAAAAGAAAAAAAAGAAAGAAGGAAAATGAAGCGAAATGAAAGTCTGCTCTAGGCGAGAAAAAGGCTTTTATTACACTTGCTGCCTTCTCCAAGTCTATGGAAAGGCGTTGGGAGTAGAAAAAGAACATCGATGGAGTGTTAAGGAGCATGTTTTATGGGTGGTAAATGAGTATCAACACGAAAGTATTTACTATGGTTAATACCACGAAAATTTTCAAATCAATACATTTGTGATAAATTTACTACAAACTAATTTTTTTATTAGAAAAAATCCCAAACTAGTACACCTGTGACAATTTTACTTTGTTAGTTTCCGTTAAATTTTACCGTCAAATTTTTTAGTTGGATAACACGTGGCAGTTGATGGGTGTACCAGTTTGGGATTTTACACTTCTTTGTCACAGATGTACAATTTTGCTATTGGTCGTGATATTAATCCAATTTAATGGAGTGACAAATTTACCAGTTTAGGATTTTTGGTGATCAAAAAATTAATTTAGGGTAAATCTATCACAGATTTATCAGTTTGGTGTTTTTTATAGTCAAAAGATTAGTTTGTGATAAATTTGTCATAAGTGACCAGTTTGGGATTTTTCATGCTATCAACCCTATTAACTACTATGAAGTGGACTTATTTTGAGTAATAACTGATTGCCAAATCAATTTCATTTAATATTAGTATTTTCTTTGATGTTTGTTTTGAAATCATTTTATATGGATTTAAGGGGTTTTAATTTTGGTTCACTTTTTTTTTGGGTTAAATCATTTTCATATAGGATCGATTTGATTCCTCAATTTCTCAATTTAGGTGAACTTATAAACTTCAGCATAATTTTATATTCAAGAGCAACTGAACTTTATATTTTTATTCTTGGCCCTTCTCAATTGTTATCGATTGTTTTTTCAATGGTTATATTGTTTTAATATATAAAAAAAGAGAAATATATAAGATTTCAGTAGAACATGATAATTAAATATATTTGCAGAGAGGGACTCGGTGCAATTTGATTTTCTTTTCTTTTGGGCCATCTAGGGTGCCGCCCTTTTAATGCCGAAGAAAAGGGGAAAAGACTATTCAGCCACCCAATGTAATTGCATATGTTACAATTTCGAAGCACTTATAGTCCATACTACATTCAGATGCTCTTAGGAAAATAAAAAAAAAACATACAAATAACAATAAAACATGTTTGGTTGTTGCCGCGATCTCCCTTTCGAGGATCTAACTCGATGAAGTGGGTTTAGATGTAAGTGTTCATGAAACGGTCTGAATGACACATCATAAAAGATGGCTTACCGAAGCATTGAACTTTTGTTCATCCATAAGGTCCAACGAAGGCCCAGCTCCAAGTTGTTCAAGAATAGTGGAATAGTGGCTTTGAGTTTCTCATGATCATGAATGTGGATTTTTCCTAAATCCATATCTCACGCGACAGCGGATTGATTTTATCTTTTTTAACAAACAAGAGTCGCCACTAGCCTAGGTCGGGGGTCGGCTAGAATACCCAATCAAAACGCAGGAGTTTCGTTTCGATTTCTACGAAAACTAGAGATAATGCGTTTGGGAACTAGCTTACGTTAATGTTTCCACTAATGCTCTTTCGGGTACCGTTAAACTTAACGTGGTTGTCGTGCATTTGTTTTTTCCAATTTTCATGCCAAAGTCTTAGTTCACTAGGGTGCGTTTGGTAACTGACAAAATAGTAACTAATTCTATTCTTTTGTTTCAGGGAACAAAAGAAGAACATAAACCCGTTTGGTAAATTTTTTGTTCATGGGTACAAATTTGTTCCCAGAATCAATTTTGGATGAGAATCAAGAAGCAAAAAACAGTTGATTCTTGATTTTAGGAACAAGAATGAGAAATAGAAAATATTTATTTCCTTTTCTTCTTTCCTGTTCTTCTTCTTGGCCATGGCCGAGTCGCAAGCGATAAGCGGCCGGCCACAGGCCAGGGTCGGCGAGGCCATTGCGGCCCTCACCTAGGCCGTGAGCCTCAAGGCCAACCCTCACTAGCTCAAGTGAGGGATGGAAAAGGCCACCGAGGGCTGCCCTCTCTGCTCGGGGCCTAGGCGAGGGCCGCGACGCTCTTGCCAGCCATGGCCAAGAACGGGAAGAAAAAAAGAAAAAAAAAAGAAAGAAAAAAATTAAAATATTAATTTTGCACAGTTACCAAATACATTTATGTTCTTTTTCTATTCCAGGAATGGAAATTTTGGATCGTTACTAAACGCTTTTAAATACTTAGAAATTATTTCTGGGAGTAGAATAAAAAAAATCATTTACGAGTTAAAAAAAATCCTATTCTTCTTTCCTGTTCTTCTTCTTGGCCATGGCCGGGTCGCTGGTGGCCGACCACAGGCTAGGGTCGGCGAGGCCATCACGACCCTCGTCCAGGCCACAAGCCTCGACGGCAGCCCTCGCCAGCTCAAGTGAGGGCTAGAAAAGGTCGTCGAGGGCCGCCCTTGCTGCTCAGGGTCTGGGTGAGGGTCGCGATGCGGTCGTCAGCCATGGTCAAGAAGGAGAAGAAGAAAAAAAGAAAAAAAGAAAAAAAATGAAAGACAAAAAATTAAAATATTTAAAAATATTATTATTAAAAAGAAATTTTGTGTCGTTAAAATATTTAAAAATATTATTATTAAAAAGAAATTTTGTGTGGTTACCAAACGCATTTCTGTTCTTTTTCTATTTCAGGAATGAAAATTTTGGGTCGTTACCAAACGTCTTCAAATGCTTAGAAATTATTTTTAGGAACATAATAAAAAAATCACTAATGAGTAGAAATTATTTTTGAGAACAGAATGGTTACCAAACGTGCCCTAGATGATTATGCATTTTATTTTTGTATTTTCCATTTAAGTCCTAAACTAATCCTATTTTAGTCTATAAAAGGAAAGTCTATAAAAGGAAAGAAGTAAACAATTTGTATTGAAAAGGGAATGCATAAAGTAAACACACAAAGTATTGAAATGACGAGCTATTCTAAGTGTGAGAAAAGAAAAACCCGAAACTCGTCGGATATTTAATACAACACGAATAGAAAGACCCGATACATGATCTGGTAGTACGAATTGTGTACAAATTGAGACTAGATTGGACATGGTCTTTGGCCATCATCTTCTTCATGGACCGCCTCACAGGTGTCGGCTTTACATTCATACCATACATTCAAGTGGCACTCAAACAAGGTCAAGCGCGAATATTCAAGCATTAACTCAAGAACAGGCCTCGAGGTCAGCCTTTGCTTTGCATGCATTTCGATCATCCCACCCACTTAATCAACTAGTATTGATTGATTGATGGTTAATGATAACAAGCCACCATTTGCATTCACAAAATGGTGAGTCATATCGAAGTGTGTTATATAACTTTCATGAAGGACATTTTCCAAAATAATGACCACAAAAATTTATAAAAATTGTGGAACATGCAAAGGTTAGTCTTAAATCGATTATCACAGACTATATGACGTTACTTCTAGCATCAATCATGCATACTAAACCGGCATGGAATTTTCTGAATTTTTTATGCTAGATATATCTAAATGTGTTCTATGACTTTCACGAAGGAAGTTTCTTCAGAAAACGATAATAGAAAATCATAAAAATCATAGAGCCAAGCAAAATCAATCAAGAAATCACAAGAACAGAATGTAAAGTCACGATTCTCGATTCTAATCCTAACTTACGAAGTGATTTTCACCTAGCAAACGAAGTCTGATTTAAGCATACAACCTAACAAATCGAAGCTCAGGAAGTATAGATCGAATCTTTAGCTGAACACTTTTTTAGATTCTAACATTTTCGAGCTCAAATTAGCATTGGAAGCATGTAGGTTCCTCACTACACGATTCTAGAGAATAAGATTGAAGAGTACCTAGAATGAAGTTGCTGAACTCAACCGAGCTATTTTGACCACCGATGAGCTCTGAAATGGTGCCAAATATAGCTTCCGATATCTAAGTTATGACGTGATAAAATTGATGTAAGATAACGATTCGAGGAAGAAGAATGAACAAGAAGCAAAATCAAACAAGTTTAGGAAGTTCTGGTGGCTTTTTTGATGGAGGCTAGCCACCACGGCCTAGAGGAGCTTTCGGGGGACGTCGAAGGTGCGGTGGTCTACCAAAGATCGGCCAGCGAGTGGGCGGCGTGCGCAGTAGAGAGCCCCAGTCGAGAGAGAGAGAGAGAGAGAGAGAGAGAGAGAGAGAGAGAGAGAGAGAGTTTAATGAGAGAGTAAATCTGAAAAATGAGTGTCGCGCTATGCTTTTTTTTGGGACTTTCAGGATTTGCGCATTAATGAGGTATTTCTGTGTAAGGGTCTCTCCTAAATCATACCTCACGTGATAGTGGATGGTAATTTCCTATTTAATTTAAGTTTGTAATTTTGGAGTCGCCAATAATCATTATTGATAGGTAGATTAGAAACCTGATCGAGGTACGGGAGAAATACTATGATTCTACGAACCAAAGATTTTGAGTACGTTACTGATTTTGAATTGAGATCCCTAACGCCCTTTCGGTACCTAAGAACAATACGATATCTAACATCTCATGCAAATTTCCGATACTTATCCACTAATTCTATCCATTCTAATCGCAGGAAGAAACAATTAGATATTAAACGTACAATCAATGTCAATCAGTTCAATCAATCCTAAATGGTCTCTAAAAATGAAAATCAATGAAAACATCCAAACCCTAATGAAGCTCTAAAAGCTTATTCATTTCATGATTCACATTTTTTTTGGATTTTACGATTTTTAAGGGGTTACAACCCTTGAAATTGGGATTTTCTAAAAATTCCACTTGGGCACTTCCAAAAATTCAAATCTCACTTTTTATGGCTGGCCGCGGTATTTTTGGACCATTCTATGAAATTTTAAAATTTTTGATTTTTTTTTGGAAATTTCATTAATCGAGAATTGATTTATATGATTTTCTAAAAATTTTGTATGAGTTTTTCAATTTTTTTATTGATTTTCTAAATTTTTCACATTTTTATTTGCATTTTCTAAATTTTCTGAATTTTTATGAATTTTTTGAAAATTTTGAATTTTAAATAATTTTTTTATTATTTTGATTATTTTGTGAATTTTTTATTTTTATGAAGTTTTTCAAATTTCTAAAATTTTTTTATTTTTCTGATTTTATTTTCAATTTTTTTTATGTTTTTATGAATTTTTATGAATTTTTATAGATTTTTTTTATTTTTAGATTTTTTATTTTTTAAAATTTCCACCGAAGTGGTGAATCGGACCGGCCTGGTTCAACTTGGTTCGGCTTGGCCAAACCGGGCGTTGCCGGCGCCGGTTGTCTTCTCCGGCGGATACAGTGCCCAAAATAGTGCCGTTTTAGACCTTTCTCGTTAGGGCATTTCCCCGAGCACTTGGTGGGCATGATCTCAAGTCTAGTGTTTTTTAGGCACCGGTTTAGATCGATCTCCGGCGACCTTCCGACGGGTATTTTGCTATTCCGTTTGATTCATTACAAAGTCCACATTACCCATTACCAATTTAGCCCAACCGAAGTATCACCGGACCTTCGCTGGCCGGCGAAAAATTGATTAGAAAAACCTAACCTAAAATAACATTTCCAGATTTCAAATCGCTATCCTATTCGCCATAGTCGTCTAATTCGGTTCTAACGATCAACAAAACATCAAACAAGAGCTTGGAATCATTGACTTGGATGTTTTAAGACTAGAATGGGGCTCCGGCGGGGGGTCCTCGATCTCTGGCGAGATGGTTTTGACAATAGCCGACACAATTCATGCTCGTTTAGGACGTGCATGGAATCCATTATGGAGCAGAAATTCTGCTCCAGAATGCATTCTGGAACAAGAATGCGTTTGTTAAAAAATTTTCGGAATGCATTCTGGAGCAATTTTTGCATTCTGAAATAAAAATGCGTTTGTTAAAAATATTTGATTCCAGAATGCATTCTTGATTCCAGAATGAGTTTGGAGCAAGAAAAAGATAAGCTAGTTTTTTTAGCTTCTTCTTCCAGAATGTTTTCGCCCTCTTCTCTCTTTTTTGTGGCCTTTCCAACACATTTTGAGATCTTACTAATTTATTTTTCAGAAAATGCATAAAAAGTAAAAAAAAATCCAGAAAAATTCATAAAAATTTTCAGAAAATAAAAAAAGTTAGATTTCGGGAAAATAGGAAATTTGGTGAATTTTGTTTTCAAAAAATATTAAAAAATCAAAAATGTCGAAACTTCACGTAATAGCTTAGAAGCCACCCTTGAGTGAAATTTAAATTTTTTTAGGTGTCCAAAACAATCAAAAAATAAAAAATTTTAAAACTTTACTGAATGACTTAGAATACTTGTGGCCACCCACTTTGAGTGAAATCTAAATTTTTTGAGGTGCCCAAAAAAATAAAAAATTTCAAAACTTCACAAAATAGCTTAGGAATATATGTGGCCACCCATTTTGAGTGAAATTTAATATTTTTGAGGTGTCCAAAAAAATCAAAAATTTCAAAACTTTACAAAATGGCTTATAATACTTTGGCCATCCACTTTGAGTGAAATTTAAATTTTTTAAGGTACCCAAAAAAAATCAAAAAATAAAAAATTTTAAAACTTCACAAAATGGCTTAGAATACCTATAGTCGCGTACTTTGAGTAAAATTTAAATTTTTTAGGTGAAAAAAATCAACAAATTAAAACAGATTTCTCTTCCAGAAATCAATTTCTGAAATAAAATTAGTCATGTTTTATCAAATAGATTTCTCCTCTAGAAATTAATTTCTAGCAAGAATTCCAGAAATCAATTTCTAGAGTAGAATGGTTACCATTCACGCCCTTAACGCCCGAAATGCAATTATGTAACACAAAACATGATCAGGAACATGTTTCCAACATTAAAATGCGAGAAAATCATCAACGAACTCACACGAGCGTAAGGTTCAATTCTGGAAATTTTTGGGAAAATCATGACTATGAACAATGTTTACCTTCTTTGTTCGATGATCAGAAGAAATTGTCAAACTGATCCGTGCCTATAGGATTGTTCCCTGACACTTGCACTTCCACCTGGTGGTCTTGGCATCGCTGGAAGAGCTCTGGATTGACCAGAAAAGGCTCGGTCTCAAGCCTTTAGGACCAGCAGAGTCGACTGGAACAGTGAGGGAAGGTTTCGGCCAAACCCCGATTCGCTGGTGCTTCGTCGTCTAGGGTGGCACTGGATACTCGAGTGGGAACCTCAGATCCTCTCTCTAACTTTTCGTCTTTGGTTTCGCCCATTTCTCTCTCCTCTCTCTCTGGATTTTCGTCGAACACCTCCTCTTCTTCATGATCAGTTTTTCCAGCTTTTTGTTGATCAATTTTCCACCTAAAGTTTGTTCTTGATCGACCTTGAATCGATTAGGGTGATTCCCTGGTGCCAGCCGGATATTTTCCAATTGGCAAACTCGATTTGCACGTGTTAAATCGATCGAGGAAGGTTCATGAAGTCGTGGGTTTGAACTGTTTGTTTTCTGGGTTTTGTACGGTTTGGTGAGTCGGGTAAGCGAGATGAACAACCCGGGTCTAGTCGGGTTGACCCGGTCGACCCGGCAGACTCGGGTTGATCTAAATTCGCCAATTAAGCTCAATTTTGACCTAATTTTCAAAATTAAACCCCAAAATTGAACTCCCCATCACATTTTGAATCCAAAATACGTGGTTTTCCCCAATTTTTTGTGATAATCATGTCTAAGATTTTCACATTTTTGTATTCGGGTTAATAGGGTTTTATTCAATTTGATGTCCTAATGACCTGATTAGGAAAAATTGATGCCAAAATTGATTTACCCATATCTGATTAACCATAGAAGTGATGGTTTCATGGTTCAACAATTTCATATTGAACATGATTCCCAATTTGGGCTCAAAATTCTTAATTTTTAATTGAATTTTGGGGTTTTCTAATTTCTTTGACAAATTGTGCAATTGGACTGACCATTATGTAATTCAAGGTCCAGAATCATTTATTGTGAAGACACTATGACTTAAAAATGACTAAAAAAATTAATTGCATTTTTGGTTCAATTCGGGTTTAATTTTGCCCAATTTTGGGAAAAACATATACCCGATTGAGAATTTTAAAAATTGATGTATTAATGAAAGTGGATTTAAAATAAGACTAATGGCTATTTTTATGGAATTTTTTGATTCCATTTGCTATTTTTCTTGATTTTCTCATTTATTTTGACTAAAAGAAATTAGGAAAAAATGCCGAAAAATGCTAAAAAAATTGTTTTTGGTTTAGAAATAGGTTTCTAAGCTTGGCCAAGATTCCTAGTCCTGACTTTGATATTTTTGAAAATATAAAAAAATGAGCTAAAAATCAAGTGTCAACGATGAGCCCCTTGATTTTTGGAGGAAAAAGCTTACATATCCCCCAAGTTTGAATGCTAGTCCTTCAATTGATCAAATGGCCAAAATTGCTTCCTTAAGAGTTAAGGATATTCCTTAAGGATTAAGGATAGATGACATGACATAATAGATGGCTATGATGTACTCTTAATGAATGACCATGATTGTTTGTTTAATCCCTAAGGAAATTTGTGACATTCTAAATTTTGATCCACTTAGTATTTATGAAATGTATAATTTCAATAACGCACTTGTAGTAAATATCGCTCAGGCTTGATCACTCTTGGGATACTAACCAGTATGGAAAGGTTAATTAGGGATCTAGATTCGCACGATCATAGAACTTGACCATGGACTGACTTTCGATCATAAGGATCGTTGAGGTGATATTTTGGGTTAATATAGACTGATCTAAGGATGGTCATGGATCGAATTGCGAAGATCGTATAATTGGATCGCGAGTGATTTCGCCTCGCCAGAATACGAAATTTGCGAACAATCTCAAACCTATTCCAAATGATCGCGTTCTCTAGAACTAGTGTTTGAACCTCGCAATTATATAACAATCGAGGTCGCCATGGCTCAAGTGAATTTAAATGTGGCTCGATTTATGTTGACACCTAACTTTTAGCTCATTTTTTTTAAATTTTTCAAAAATTTCAAAATTAGGACTAGGAATCTTGGCCAAGCCTAGAAACCTATTTCTAAACCAAAAAATAGCATTTTTCTGCATTTTTCATTAATTTCTTTTAGTCAAAATAGGTGAGAAAATCAAGAAAAATAGCAAATGGAATCAAAAAATTCCATAAAAATAGTCATTAGTCTTATTTTAAATCCAATTTCATGAATACATTGTCAATTTTGAAAAATCTCAATCGGGTGTATGTTTTTCCCAAAAGTGGGTAAAATTAAACCCGAATTGAACAAAAAATGCAATTAAATTTTTTCTAGTCATTTTTAAGTCATAGTATCTTCACAACAAATGATTATGGGACCTTGAATTGCATAATAGTTGGTCCAATTGCACAATTTGACATAAAAATAAAAAATCCCCAAAATTTGATTGAAAATTAAGAATTTTGAACCCAAATTATGAATTGTGCCCAATATGAAATTGTCGAAATATGAGACCATCATTTCTAGGGTTAATCAAATGTGGGTAATTCAATTTTGGCATCAATTTTGCATAATCAGGTCATTAAGACATCAAATTGAACAAAACCCTATTAACCCGAATATAAAAATGAGAAAATCTTGGACACAATTATAACAAAAATCTGGGCAAATTATATATTTGGATTCAGAATATGATGAAGAATTCAATTTTCGGGTTAAGTTTGGAAAATTGGGTCAAAATCGGGTCGAATTTGAGAATTTAGACCAACCCGCGTCGACCGAGTCAACTCGACCAGGGTTACTCACCTTCTTCGCCCGACTCAGCTAAAGCACAATAAACCCAGAAAATAACTCCTGTGCCCATGACTTCACCGATCATTCCTGATCAATTTACCATGTTTTAATTGATTTTGCCAGTTGGAAAATATTTAGCTGGCACCAGATGATCGTTTTAACCGATCGGAAGTCGGTGGAACGGACTTTGGGCAGGAAAAATTAAGCTACAAAAAAACGAAAAAAACTGGAACGAGGGGGGAACGTGTTCGACAGAATGCTATAGAGAGAGAGGAGAGAGAAAACAAGGAAACAAAAGAGGCAAAGCTAGAGAGAGAGAGTCGAGAATCTCCTCATGAGTGCTCGGTGCCGCCATGGACGGCGGAGCATCGGCTAATCGTGATTTGGCCTTGATTCTCCCCTTATCGTTCCGGTCAGTCTGGCTAGTCTTGAAGGCCTAAAACCGAGCGTTTTCTGACCCATCCAGACCTGTTCTAGCAAATCCAAGAGCACCAGGAGGAAGACCAAGTGTCAAGGAACAACCCAAGAGGCGCGGATCACTTCGACAATTTCGTTTGATTAGCGGATGAAGAAGGTAAGTATCGCTCATGGTCATGTTTTTTCCAGAATTCCAGAATAGTGTTTTAGTTCGTTTGTGCATGTTTTTCTATGGTTTTACTATATTAGGTGCCTAAAATGTGTTCTAATCATGTCTTACTTGATTTGATTGCATTTTTTATTGGAAAACACGCATAAAAAAATCTCGGTTGCTCATTGAATCACCTCGCCGGAGTGTCGCCGTGGCCTTAGGTCACTCAAGTTAGCCCTCTTTGATCACTTGTTTGATGTTTTGATAGTTGTTAGAACCGATTTAGACGATTAGGGCGGCTAGTGTTAGGATCAGTGTTTTGGAAAATCTTGTTTAGGTTAGTGTTAGGCTAGGATTTTCCAATCGGTTTTTCGCAGGTCGGCAAACGTCCGGCGGCGATTTGATTAGGCTAGATTGATACTGGAACATATAAACTTGATGATGGTGCAATCGGAATGGTGAGATAGTCGCCAGAAGGTCGCCGGATTCCGATCCAAAGTCGCGGCGTAAAAAACATCAAACTCAGAATAGTGCATATCACCTGTTTGTAAAAATGCCCCAATGACGAAGGCAAAAAAAAGTGTCGTTTTGGCACCGTGCCTGCCGGAGATGATGACCGGCGACCGGTGCCGGCGACACCTGGTTTGGTCAGGCCGAACCGAGCTGAATCGGGCCGATCCAGTTCGTTTCTTGTCGGGAAAATTTTTAAAAAAATAAAATAAAAAATAAAAAATAAAAAATTGAAAAATTAGAAAATTCATAAAAAATTGAAAAATTAGAAATATAAACAAAAATTAGAAAATTCCAAAAAATACATAAAAATCCAAAAAAATTCCAAAAAATTCATAAAAATTCCAAAAAATTCATAAAATTCATAAAAACTCAGAAAATTCAGAAAATACAACGGAAAATTCAAAAAAATTTAGAAAATCAATAAAAAAAATGAAAAATTGGAAAATTCATAAAAATTTTTGAAAAATCATAAAAAATCAATTCTCAAATTAAAAATTTTTTTCGAAAAAAAATCAAAAATTTTGAAAATTCACATAATGGTCCAAAATCATCGTGGCCAACCATAAAAAACGAAATTTAAATTTTTTGAAGTGCCCAAGTGGCATTTTTAAAAAATTCCAAATTCAGGGGTTATAACCTCTAAAAAATCCTAAAACCTTAAAAAATGCATATCATGAAATGAACAAGCTTTTATAGCTTCATTAGGGTTTGTGGTGTTTTTGATTGATTGACTTGATTGACTTTAATTGTGCATTTAATATTTGTTTGGTCTTTCATGCGATTAGAATGGATAGGATTAGTAGGTAAGTCTCGGAAATTCGCATGACATATTAGACATCATATCGTTTTTATGTACCGAAATGGCGTTAGGGATCTCGATTTGGAATCAATAACGTAATCAAGTCCCCGTACTCAGAATCTCTGATTCGTAGAATCGTGGTATTTCTCCCGTACCTCGATTAGGTTTCTAGTCTACCTACCAATAATGACTAGTGGCGACTCCAAAATCACAAACCTAGACTAAATAAGAAATTACCTTCCATTGTCATGTGAGGTATGGTCTGGGAGAGACCCTTACACGGAAATACCTCCTTCACGTGCAAATCCTGAAACCCCCCCCCAAAAAAAAAAAACGCGGCACGACAGTCTTAGCGACTCCGTTGGGGAAGAAAACTTTTCTAAGTGGACTTAGGCCTAGATAGAATGATATATTTGTGTTTTGTGATTGCAAGGATCCTAAGTACGTCCCGCTGATGATAGTGTTAAATGGTTTTGTAGGCGGGTGTTATAAGGAGTGTTGTCTTTGCTAACCCTTGTTTTGCAGGATGGTGTTGGGATTGAATGTGTTTTGAATGAATTTTAGAAGTGTTGTTTGGTCATTAATTGTTATGCATGGTTTTAAATTGCTTTAGCACTATACCATTAGCACACACCACCCGTGGCCCAATCCCGGCTACATTTAGGGTTACGCTTAGGAAGTATGTATTTAGGCGAAACTATGGATCGATTTCCCATTGGATCGTTTAAATACAATACTGATCACCGAAGTGGAATAATATTCCATTACTTTAGGCCGATTGCCTATTGGAATGGAATCCTTTGTCCATTAAGGTGATGACCTTGAGCCTTTAGTATATCCCACCCTTTTAGGCGTCAAACTTCACTAGTTGCATTCGCTTGTCTTTGTGATTGGTATACGTAAAACCAAACAAAAATATCATGGTAAGCAAGTATTGTTCCATTCCATTCCTTTACAATTATGCATGTTAGTTGGCACATTCCTAAAATATGCCTAAATGACATTCAATGCTTGGTCTAAATGCCCTTTCATTTTAGAATGCATGATTAGGGCGTCATACTCCATTTGACCATTCTTTCATTTTTAGATGAAGTGTATAGGTCCATGGCAAATTTTCCATGTAATTCGAGTGCTTATTTGTTCATTTCAATGTATACAAAGTTGCAAACCATAGTTTAGGACTTTATAGTCTAAATGGAGTATGACAGAATGAGCATTTACGTCACACATTGAATTTGTTCATAATCTCAACTATATGCTCTATTAAGGTTTAAACGGACTCAAAATGACATTTGCATTACTTTCGAGGCATGCAAATGTACTTTACCTCCGTTTTATCTCAAAAGGACATATGATTGAAATGGAGGCATTAAAATTGATTCGCAATCCATGGTGATTAATGATAAATCTTTTTGTATGATTAGGGTCAATGGGAAAACTAGACATCCAAGTAATTCCCATTCCTTGGAAGGAACTTGTTGCTTGGCGGAAAGGCATGTCCAAGGACAATCAAACTTATGTCCAAGAAAGGCTTGGATATCTTCTCGAACTTGTGCATGTGGAACATCAAGTCAATTTAGTCTAAACTTTGGTGCATTTTTTGGAAGCTTCTACCGCCACATTCCATTTTGGAGAACATGAATTGGTACCAACATTAGAAGAATATCAAGCCGCCATTGGAATTAATTCTAAACCTAGGGTCGTAGAGCCACCCGTTAGACTTAATCCTGTGAGCCTTTTAGCCAAATTCCTCAACCTCAAAACTTCCATAATTGAAAAGCTAATCAAATCAAACACGAGTAGATTTCCATTATCTTTCCTAGTGGACAACTTTTCAAAACTTCCTAGGGAAATGAGAAACACTTTAGCCCGGGTATTCATTCTAGATTTCTTCAGCTTTATTCTATTCCCCATGTCTAGAACGGGATTAGACCCTTTAGTAGCTGTGATCGCAAGACAAACATGTCTTAAATGAGACTTCTTTAATTTGCTTCTTGCCCAAACCGTCATCTCCTTAAACACATATCAAAATCATAGGAAGGGTATCTTTCGAGCTTCCACTGATCTTTTGTCATTATGATTCATCTCACACATTCGACCTTGGTGTCATTTCATGAACATTCGCGAAATTTGTTCGGCGATAAATCCAATTGAACTATGCATTCGTATCCAAAGCAAAATACCCAAACAATCTTTCTTAGATTGGGCCAACTTCATTATAGCCTTAATGCCTGATCAAATCCAATGATGGATCAATTGGCCAAAGATTAGCAAGGCAAAGATCACGAGTCGAGAGAGAAATGTGGTACCATTGCTTAGTTTGAGTGGAGGAGCAACTTATTGCCCTCTAAGGGTTATTAGACAATTTGGGATACTTCAGTAGGTACCATCGGTATGGGATCTCGAAAAGTTCGCCTTTAACATCCCAAGTGGAATTATACCCGAAAAGGAGAAGAATGTCCTTTAAGCCAAAATGCACAAGATCATCTTATCTTTGGATAACCCACTTGAACAAATAATCAAGTGGCCAAAGAGCTTGGAAAAAGATATGAAGATTTGCATGGCCTCCAAAAAATACATCAAATGAATAAGAATAAGCATCCAATCGATGTCGAGCCATATGTCCCATTGAGCGTGGTACCAGATCCTGTAGATGAGTATGTCCCAAAATACATTGTTCCAAGCATGCCTGGAGTGGAACCCTACGTCCCTGAAGAGATAGTGATCGATGTGGAGGAATGGGAGTCTTGAGCCAAGGAATGGGAAGAATACCAAAAGGTGAAAGCTATCTTAGCTAGCAAGAAGCCTAGGATTGAATGATTTAGATTCCCATTTGAGTTTAAAACCATGATGTCAAACAATTTCAAATTTTATATGCAATGATGGATTGATCATTTTCTAAACATGCATAGATAATTTCAGAACACGATTTCAAAACATAAAGGAATTACCATGGATTGTAATTCTTTGAATTGTATGATTCCTTGAGAAAGATATTGATGAAGAATTTTATACAACGCTAAAACTTGTATAGAATTTCTTATCCTTGACAATATCATGAAATCATACAATGAAAAGAATGTAAGGTTTTATGATCACTCTATTATGCTGATATCGTGTCTTTTTTGGCAAAGCAAGTTGTTTAGTAACTGAAGGTAAAAGACCTCGGACTCGCCTACAAGTTAGAATGGCAGAAGAAGAAACCCGTGCTCGACTAGTTGAAGTCGAGAATCAAATGATCCAAATGGTTGCAATGATGGTGGAAATGAAGGCTTTTATTCTCGCATCTCGAGGATCTTATCCTACTACTCCAAATGTAGGAACTTCAAACGCTGCCGAAACACCAATTGAAAACCCAGTCATAAACAAAGAACCGGTTCAAGAAAATCCTCCAAAGACTATGCCTGAGGTGGTAATTTGGAAGATGATGATCAAACCAAAAAGGCATCCAAAACAAAAGATGAAGAAGAGGTCAAGAGATTGGCCAAAATCGAAGAATGCTTAGCAAGTCAAAGCTATGAGCTACAAAGGTTTGACAAGTTCTCATCGTACGTAAAGGTGATTGTTCCAGAAAGTTACAAGGAACCAGAGTTCGTGAGCAAGTATGATGACACTAATTGTCCCAAAAGCCATTTGAAGTATTAGCTCCATAAAATGGTAAGATATTCAAACAACGCGCCACTTCTTATTAGCACGTTTCAAGATAGTTTGAGAGGGGCGGCCCTCGTATGATACACAGCCCTCGACATAGAAGACTTCACTGAATGGGATCATTTGGCAGGATAATTTTTTTGCCAGTACAAGTTTAATGTTGAAGTACTCCCAACTAGAGAGAATCTCATCAGAATTGAGAAACGGAAGAATGAAGGGTTCAGAACCTATGCTCAGATATGGAAAGCCGTTGCCTCACAAGTAAAGCTTGCTATAAGTGAAAACGAGCTCATTGAGCTTTTTCTAAAATCATTACCAACTGAGTATTATGACAAGCTTTATGTATCAGGCTGTCAGACATTTACCATGTTGATAAAAGTGGGTGAAAGAATTGAATGGGGTTTGAAAGAAAAGAAGGCTCAAGAAACAACAACACGAAGGCCTTACCTCGGAAAAAAAGACAAAGAACCCATCCGAAAAGTGGCCATGGTTTCAAGCCCAAGCACTCATCAAGCATCATTTCCGAAGCAATCAAATGTCGCTTAGAAGAATCAGAGGCAATTCGAGCCAAATAAAAGGCCCGTGAGGCAATATACACCGTTGCCCCGACCCTTGTCAAAGTTATTACCAATGCTTCTGGAAAGGTATTTGGTGGCCAAGGAAGTACCGAGAAACAATCCTACGAGATTTTCTTGGTACGACGAGTTAAAAACTTGCGCTTATCACATGGGAGAAAGGGGACATGAAGTAGATAATTGTCCTACTCTAAAGTACAAGGTTCAACAGCTCATTGATAAGAAGATATTGAACTTCCAAGAGCCTGAGCCAAATGTACATCAGAATCCTCTTTCTGAGCACAGTACAGCAAACATGATCAAGGATGAAGAAACAATGATTGAGTCTGATGATGAAGATGAATAGGAAGTCAAGATTAAAGCTTCTCGATTAGGAGATGCTCGCTTTCATCAAGAAGCACTCCTAAAAGGCGAGATTGTAGACAACTTGAGAGAGAATTCCGAGAAATATAACTTCCAAGTGAAATATACCTTACCGCCATGGGCATTCAAAAACGAAGTAATTATGCCTGATGACCGGAGTGGTATGGATGATGAAACCAATCCTGAGGAGAAAGCTCTACCCAAGAAAGAAATGCTTCGAGATGAAACGGATCAGGATGAAAAGGAGAAAGAAAAAGTCCATCAGGGTAAAAGGCATTTTACCCAGAAATCGACTAGGGAAGGCGAAACTGTAGACCTACTCGGTCAAGACAGCGGTAAATACAATTACTGTATCAAATATACTCCACCACTATGAGCGTTCAAAAATGAAGTCATTATACCGGATGGATGGGGTGGCATGGATGTGGTCTTGATCAGCCAATTGAATCTCGAGGAAAATTAAGATCAGGAAGAGAAAAAGAAGAAAAAGGCTCATCGAGGTGATAGACGATTTGTTCGAAAAGCACGAGGACAAGGTGAAGTTGTTGATTATTTGGGTCAAGACATCGGTAAATACAATTATCATGTCAAATATACACCTCCTTCATGGGCATTCAAAAACGAAACAATCACACCTGACGGTTGGGGTGAAATGGATGCTGAAGAAGCCAATAGAAGCATAGTATCCATGATTACACCATTTCTAATCAAGCTTGATGAGGTAGATAATTATAAGGAGGAGGAAAGTCACATCACACCAATCACTATTCAGCTTCCCATTGATCAGCTGAAGATCGAAAGAAACACATCCTGTGATCATCACTCTCCCTCCAAAAGAAAAGTTTGACACTAAGTGTGTACCTTGAGATTACTCTCCAAAGAAGTCGATGCCATAACATGATCGGGGAGATGCAATGCCACGAAGGATAGTGAACACGAAAAGAAAGGAGTGACTAAAGAAGATGTTAAACAGTTACTCTCAATCATGAAGATGAGTGAATTCGAGGTAATTGAACAGCTAAGGAAGATGCCGGCACAGATTTATCTGTTGGATCTCTTCAAGACTTCAAAAAGCCACAAAATGGTACTTATGAAACTTCTCAATGAGGTTCAAGTCCTGGAGACGATTAATGAAGTACAATTGGAAGACTTTGTTGACACTATCCTTATGAAGGATCAAATCACCTTCTCCAACGAAGATTTCCCAATTGATGGGCATTCCCATAATAAGGCTCTGTATATTGCCGTCAGATGTCGAGGCAAAGAGATGTCACATGTGTTAATCGATAATGGTTTCACACTTAATTTGTGTTCACTAAGCATACTGCATCGCTTGGGGATTAGTGAAAAGCTCATCAAACCTTCTAAGGTAATCGTGCGCTCGTTTGATGGAATGAAGAAAGACATTATTGGTGATATCAAGCTTGAGGTAAACATAGGCCCTGTACCTTTCCTGATTGACTTTCAAGTAGTAGATATTCTAAGAACTTTCAACTTGTTACTTGGAAGAACTTAGATTCATATGGCTGGCACCATTCCTTCGAGTCTCCATCAGAAGGTCAGGTTTGTCTAATGGCAAAATGATCATCGTACATGGGGAGATAGATTTCACCACCTACAAGGAGAGTGCGATACCGTATGTCAAACCTGAAGTGAAAGAAGAACCAAGTTATCATTCCTTTGAAATGATCTCAATAGTGCAAATTCCTGCCGATTGCATCGTAAAATCCCCAGAGTTCTCAAAATCATCCATTATGTTTGGAAGGATGTTATGCCAGTATGGATTTACTCTCGGTAACGGCCTTGGATTAAAATATCAAGGAATCAAAGAACCTATCACTCTTCTTGCTATAAGGATGAAGTACATAATAGGTTGTATTCCAAATAACTCTAAAGATCACCATGGAGGCCAAGGCCGAGGTCGAAAGAACCATGGAGGCTGTAGAGGCAGATTGTCGTAGAGGCCGATGTGATCGCCTAATTAATCCATCCATATGGAAGGGCAAGGCTAAAGAGCTTCCCTACCATCAAGTCCACTTCAAGGAAACTTTTCCTAGACCTTTCAAGTTACTTCAAGAAGAAGACCTACATACGGAGGAAGAATCTATTCTGCCAAGTTTATTTGAAGAGAATACCATCAACGTTATCATAACTGAGGCAGAAGTTACCTATGCACTGGAGTAGGAAGATTCTCTTGAACTTTTGCTACTAACTTTTTCTATTGCATTTTATCGATTGCAATTTCAAGTTTTCTGTGATTTTTTTTGCAATTTCAGTTCCGTTACAATTTACATTCCTTTTGATGTAGATGTAATCACGTTTTTCAATTCAATAAAACTGGTCAAATGTTTTGTTAAGGATATGCAGAAACAAAACCAAACTTGTGATGAACAATATCCTCATTCATGAGGCTTGAGGCTTTGGGTTTCTATATTGCTCCTCATTACGAAAATGATTTTAAGAGTAAGGAAGTCTGATGATATGATGACTAGCTCTGTCTTTAGGTTCTTTCAAAACAAATTTTAAAATGAATTTCAAAAAAGTTCTTCATAGGACCATGTATGTTATTTACTTTGTATGCAATTATTAATCATGTTTGTTACATGTCAGACATAAGCATTCGCATATCCATAATAGGTTTATATGTGACCCAAATCTTTCAGAGGAGATCACTTCCGATATTGAAGTGGATAATGAAGATGAGGAATAGGTTAGAAGGGAATGGACCCGTCATAAAGAGTCAAAGCCACTCACTTTAGAGAAAATAATTAATGTTAATCTGGGCAATAAAGAGAATCCCAAGAAAGTTAAGATTGGGGAAAGTCTTCTCTCAGTAGAAGCAGAAAGGATCACAATTTGCTCAAGGAATATCAAGATATATTTGCATGGTCATATGCTAACATGCTAGGCCTTGATCCAAGCATAGTTGAACATGCTTTGCCAGTTGGTACAAGTATTCCACCAAAGAAGCAAAAACTGAGGCGAACAAAGCCGGAATTGGCGAAGAAAATAGAAGTAATGAAATTGCTCAAAGTCGGTTTCATCGAAGTGATACCATATCCAGAATGGGTCGCCAACATAGTACCCGTAATGAAGAAAGATAGTTGGGTACGAGTGTGCATTGATTATCGCAACCTAAATAAAGCAAGCCCTAAGAATGATTTCCCGCTTCCACATATCGATGCACTAGTGGATAGCACTACTGGGTTCGAAACATTTTCATTCATGGATAGTTTCTCATGATATAATCAAATCCTCATGAAGAAAGAGGATATGGCGAAAACATCCTTCATAACACCATGCGGCACATTTTGTTACAAGGTGATACCTTTCGATTATACTGATACCACATATCAAAGGGCAATGGTAACTTTGTTCCATGACATGGTGCATAAAGAAATTGAGGTATATATGGATGACATGATTGACAAATCCAAACAAGGAGAAGATCATGTTGAGGTACTTCGCAAGTTATTCGAAAGACTTAGAAAGTACAAGTTGTGGCTGAATCTTAACAAGTGTGTATTTGAGGCAAAATCTGGCAAATTGCTAAGATTTGTGGTCAGTAACAGGGACATTGAAATAGATCCCTTCAAGATCAAGGCAATATATGACTTAAAGATTCCTTCTACGGTAAAAGAAGTGAGAAGTATATTGGGGCGATTAAACTACATTGCCCATTTTATATATCAGCTTTCTGAGACTGCTAAACCATTCTTCAAACTATTGAAGAAAAATGCCAAAGTAAAGTGGGATGCGGAATGTCAACAAGCCTTTGATAAGATTAAAGAATATCTAGTAAGCCCACCAGTGTTGGTACCACCAATTCCAGGAGTCCCACTGATCTTATATTTGACGATTCACAATGAGTCGTTAGGAGCGGCGCTTGTACAAAGAAGACCAAATGATAGTAAAGAATAAGCCATTTATTACTTGAGTAAGAAATTCACAGCATTAGAAGTGAATTACCTAGTAGTTGAGAAAACTTGCGTTGCATTGATTTGGATATTACACAGATTAAGATAGTACACCCTTCATCACCAAATTTTGCTAGTGACCGAGAATGACCCGATCAAGTACCTTCTTGAGAAATCCTCCTTGGTCGGGAAATTAGCAAAATGGTAAGTCTTGTTATCTGAGTTCGACATCAGAAGTTCATCCCAAAAGTCAGTCAAAGGACGAGCAATAGCAGATATATTGGCCGAAAATTCATAGAATATTGGCAGTTCTGAAGAACGACTTGATGACCACATATTGACATTAGTCGACAATAAATGGACCATGTATTTTGATGGTGCAACCAACTTATCCGAATCAGGAACTGGGGCAGTACTGATCTTCCCAGAAGGCCAACACTATCCGGTATCTGTGAAATTGATATTTTCATGCACCAATAACGTTGCTGAATACGAAGCATGCATTCTCGGCTTATAATTAGCCCTTTTAATGAAGGTAAAAAGATTGCAAGTATATTGAGATTCTATACTCATCATATTGCAAACAACTGGTGAATGCCAAACTCGAGATGCCAAGTTAATTCCTTATCACAGATATTTAGAAGAGATGACAGAAAGTGTCGAATAGGGAACATTCAATTATCTTCCAAGAGCTCAAAATCATTTTGCAGATGCTCTTACGACTTTGTCATCCTTACTACAGGCTGAAGATGGCATGGATATAAAACCATTGAGAATCAATATTCTTGAATAACCAGCTCATTGTATGATGATCCAAGTAGAGTTTGACAACGAACCATGATATCATGACATCAAAAGATATCTTCAATTAGGAGAATTTCCTAAAGAAAGCCAACCAGGTGACATGAAATTTATAATGAAGATAGCCAATAAATTTTTCTTGAGTGGTCAAACCCTCTACAAAAAATCATTTGATTCAACCCTATTAAGATGTGTGGATGCTACAGAAGCTGAACAGATTATGAAAGAAATTCATGAAGGTGAATGTGGACCGCACATGAATGGACATCTTCTAGCCTAAAAGATTATGAGATTGGGATACTATTGGATGACAATGGAAACAGATTGCATCCAACACGTGAGATGTTGCCATCAATGTCAAGTTTATGGAGATAAAATCAATGCACCACCAAATGAGCTACATCAAATGTCCGAGCCGTGGCCATTTTCAATGTGGGGCATTGATATGATTGGTCCCATTAACCCCAAGGCCTCAAATGGACACCGGTTCATCCTGGTTGCTATTGACTATTTCACTAAGTGGATTGAAACAAACTCCTACACGAATGTTATTGCAAAGAATGTTGCAAAATTCATTAGGCGGGACATTATCGCTAGGTATGGAGTTCTAGAAGCAATAATTATGGACAATGGCTCAAATCTAAATAACAAGATTATAGATGATTTACTAGAGCACTTCCATATTCAACATTTGAACTTATCTCCATATCGTCCACAAATGAATGAAGCAATTGAAGCGGCAAATAAGAATATCAAGAAGATACTGGTCAAGACAGCTGAAAATTATCGTGATTGGCACGAAAGGTTGCCATATGCTCTGATGGCATACCGAACTTCAATTCAAACATCAACTGGAGTAACTCCATTTTCCTTGATTTACGGAATGGAAGCAGTGTGACCTGTTGAAGTAAAAATTCCTTCATTAAGGACATCATCCTAATTAAAGCTTTCAGAAGCTGAGTGGATTCAATAAAGATATGAACAACTCAACTTGATCGATGAAAAGAGAGTAAGAGCTATATGCCATGGACAAGTCTATCAAAGACGAGCGGTTAAATCCTTTAATTGAAAGGTGAAATCGAGAAATTTCAAAACAGAGGATTTAGTAGTGAAGAAAGTCATCTTCAACAATTCAGATCTTCATGGCAAATTCACTCCAAATTATGAGGGTCCATATATTATCAAGAAGTTTCTTCCTGGAGGAGCATCGATTCTTATAGATATAATACGAACAGAACTAGCCTATTGTTGACACCTAAATTTTGGCGCGTCATTTAGTGTAATTTGCATAGAAAATTAAGGATTAAATTTTAACCCCTAAACAAAATATTTAAATTGTATAGCATATAATTTAGGATCATTATAATTTAATTGCATTTTTTGCATCGGACTAGCGATGGCGAACGAGCTTAAAATTTATCGAATGGGACTCGGCTCGCTCGGAATGCAAGGGCCGGGAATTTCAAGTCAAATGGGTTCAGTCGTTTTAATTTGAGCTTAATTCAACCCATTATACTTAATTAATTAAAAGTTCAAATTAATTCAGCCCATTTAAATTAAATTAGAGCCTAAGCCCAAGTTTAAGCCCATTAGGACTAGCAAGCCTATCTAATTGACCTAGGTTAGTATTATATAAACATGTTTAGGTCAGATTTTTGAGAGGACATAATTTCACAGGACATAATTTTCAGATCAGATTTCTTAGTAAGAGTGAGAGTAAGGGAGAGAGAGAGGCTGGCCACCGCCGGGACCCCCGCCGCGCGCCGCCCACCGCGCGCCACCACCCCCCGGTGACGCTGCCGCATGCTGGAGCTGCTCTGTCGCACAAATGCTGCTGCCGTGCCGTCGCCTTCCTGCCGGAACAACCTCACCGACAGCCACCAGCCACCTGGAGATCATCCTACCGCGCCAGACGTCCTTGCTGATCCAGCCTCTCCGCCGTCGCTGCTGCTGCTGTTCCGATACTGTCGTCGTCCATCGAAATTCCCATTAGCCGCCCCACCGTTCCAGACGTGCCGAACCGCCGCGAACCACCGTTGCTCAGCCACATCGTGATACGCCGAGCTCACCGCCCTGCCACCGCCAGAGACGCCAGAGACAGCTACGCCGGCGTTGCCCTTCGTCGCCACCGCTCGCTGCTGCAAGTCCAGGAGTTCCGCCGTTGCGCCACCATCTGACACGCCGCTACTCGCCGGACGCCTCCACAGCGGCTGTACCGCTATGCCGGAGCTCCCTGCACCTGCCGCCGGAGCAGCCGCCCGCCAAGCCAGTCGGAACAGCATCCGAGCTGCTCGAACCGCCACGCTGGACGCCCACGCCGATGCTGCACAGCCCCGTTGTGTCGGACCGACGCTTGTCGGTCGTGCCAAACCGTCACCGGAGCCGCGCCTCAACCTCATCTAGCACGCCGCCGTGAGCCCGCTGGTGCTGCCGTGCCTCGTCGTCGTCGTCATCGCTGGTTGGCCTGATCCCGATCAGCAAAGTCGAACTCGATCCCGAGTCGATTCGAATTTGGGAATTATCCACAAATTAGGTAAGATTATTTTTTTTTGGTAAAAGTAAGAGATTGTATTACTAAACATGAACACCAAATACAAACTAAAACAAATTAGGTAAGATTATTATCCAACAAATTTTCAGAATATTTAATTTCCTAATTTGCATGTTTTGAATATTTCATGAATATCATGTGGATAATTAGATATCTTAGGATAATGTTCGATATATCCGCAATATTTTGAATATTCAAAATTAGGAAAATTTCCTAATTTAGTAACGTATCTGGACGACTATCCGACCTTATCCCTAAGGTACGATACGCGGCGATACGAAAAATTATTATCCTATCCATAATCACTTGGATACGATAATGAATTTTATCTGCTTTCCAGATTTGAATAATCGACTTTCCATCAATATCTATAACCCTATAGATATGACCGATAGTTCGATTTTTGTGCCTAATTCGAGTTTGAAACAAATTTGGAGGATCGTGTGGACGTTTTGAATGTGGATGCTATCTTTGTTTAAATTGTTTTTCCTTTTCAAATAAAAAGAAAATTCAAAAAATATCGGTTAGGATTTGAATTAGAGTTTTGCATGTTTAGGGAATCCTAAATATATCTAGAAGATAGAGTAATTATTTAATTTAAATTAGGACTTGAGATAATCTATTTTCTAGTTTAAATTAAGTAATATTCTAATCTTAATAGATTGTTTAGGCTATTTTTCTAATTCCGAATTTCATGAAAACCAAAAAAAAAATGAATTGCTTCATGGTAGATTAGGATAGATTGCATTCATAATTTGGGTAATTTATTATTTCAAATTTTAACAAAAATCCCAAAAATAAGTCATGAATATGTTAAGTCATCCTAGATTGCATGTTAATTTAGGCATATTTTTTAATTCCGAATTTTATTAAAAAAATACCAAAAGTAAATCATTTGCCCGTCATTAGAATTAGGTCACATCGTCGCATGACATATAGTTTGCATGTTAGATCGCATTACTTCGCATGTCATTTTTGCACGTCATTGCACATAGATTAGCTTGCATTTAAACAAGAGAAAATAAAAAAAATTGAGTGAATTGCTTGATTAGAAATCATATTAGGATTGTCGGTGTGATTTCTGGCGAACAATGCATATGCTTGCATTGCTTCCAGGTAAGTAATTCTTCTAAATTTGTAATTTATTTAATGCTTTCTTGGGTGTTAAATTGTTGGTTTGCGCACTAGCATGAGCACCTCACATGTTAGTGACTAAATTAAAATGGATCCAAACTGCCTGCCAAAATATTTTTTGAAAAGAAAAGATACCGAAAGGGCGTTAGACTAGATCTAGCGTAATCAAGTCCCCGGGCTTAGAATCTCTGGTTTGTAGGAATAAAACATATCTCTCTATGTTTTATTGAGGTTTCTAATCGACCTACCGTAAATAGATTAGTGGCGACTCCAAGCATGAAAATATTTACGTGTTAAGAACTTAAACCCTAAGTTGCGAATTGGTAGGGCTTGGGAGGGCCCGAGTTAAGCCTAGTCTTAATAATCCATTAGCTCGAAAAATGAAAATTTTTTTGGTCGCGACAGCTTGGCGACTCCGCTGGGGACTTGAGTTAAAAATCTTAGTGGACTTAGGCCAATTTTGCTTTTCAAAAATAATTTTTGTTTGGCAGCGAGGACCCCGGGTACGTTCCTAACACATTAGGTGTTAAATGGTCTTGCAGTATGGGAGGTATAAAGGGAGGCGTGTTTGTTGACCCTTGTTTTGCAGAGAGGTGTTCGGATGTATGGTTTAATTTATGCAGGAAGCGCTATTTGATATAACCTGTTGTGCATGCCTTACATTTACACTACACCGCACACACTACCCGCTGCTAGACCTGGGTGGCATAGGTTTAGGATGGTACTGAGGTAGTGGATACCCTGACCAAAATCATGTGGTACGGGTCGCCTTCCTCGGTCCCGAAATTTTCTTTCATGGTGTCATTGAGTACCCACCATGGTCGCGCCCTTTGCAACCCGGGTCGGCTCATTGACTAAGCCGAAGTCAGGGGAATCCCAGCCTAACCACTACCATGACTGGTTTAGCTTGGTAATCCTCGCGTCTCCACTTTGTAAGCCATAGTCTAGATAAAAATCGAACCTCACATTTCATGCGCATGTCTATGTGATTACTATTATCCTACCGGGTGAAGTAAGTTTTCTAATCCTATACTTACTTTTTCGTACATTTGGTCGGTCCATGATAGGTCTAGGTCGATCGTAATTTTTGAAAGCAATGATCATTGAATTTTTTTCAAAAGGGAAGAAAAAGAAAAAAATAAAGTTTTGAAAAGAAATTACTTTCAATTCTTATTTTTATTTTCCTAGGTCTGTCATAATTCATTATTTCCTAAGAAATTTGCCATCATTTTCACAAATACATGGAGTAATGGAAAAAGTCATGAAAAATGGGAATAAAAAGGGACGATTAGACTGAGTCATGGACCGATCGTTTTGAGGATGCATACTTACCATGCTCTATTTTTGGAATTAGGTAATTACGGGCCGATCACGATCGCCTATTCGTACACGATCGAGAGCCAGAATGGCCGATCAAACCGACTTACAAGAACGTGTTGTTAGCATAGAAGACCAGATGAAGCAAGTCGTCATCGCAATGCAACAAATGTCCACCGAAATCAAAGCTCTTCGGTCGACCCCCGTTCCAACATCCCTCGAGGCATCAGCTCCAAAGCATAAAGGTGCAAAGAATGTTGATCTTGAGGAAGATGACGATATTCTCGACTTGGAAGATGACCCTGTCCAGATCGTCGTCAACAAACACAAGCCTAATGAACGAGTCAACAAACTCGAAGAGAGAGTAAAGCAGTTGAAGGGTTCACAAGATTCACCCTCAATTGATCTGTCCCTGTACTCACAGATCAAAATCCCAAAGAAGTTCAAGATGCCGGACTTTGACAAATACAATGGCACCACATGCCCAAAAGCCCACCTGCAGTTGTACCACGTACAGATGGATAATGAACTCCTGATGATCCATGCGTTTCAAGCAAGTTTGACGGGTCCTGCTTTGAACTGATATCTCATGAAGAAGATAAATGGCCTCAAGACCTAGAAGGAAGCTAGCGAGGCATTTCTAAAATAGTACAGGTTCATAACAGACATCATTCATACCCGTGATGATCTCGAACATGCCAAGATGAAAAAGACTGAGTCCTTCAAAGACTATGCCATCAGATGGAGAAATATAGCCGCTCAGGTCGTCCCGGAACCCATAGACAGTGAGTTGAAAAGGATGTTCGTAAAAACTCTCCCGTTCGAGTACCGTAATTGAATGGTTGCCATTCCGGCTGACAACTTCAACCAACTCATCCCCATAGATGAACAGGTTGAGATAGGGCTGAAGGATGGATGGTTTGTGGAGCCGTCTTCGTCGATCAAAAGATTCGGTACGAGAAAAGAGAAGGAACCGGCAGCTGAAGTGAATGTGACTTATAACCAATCGAGCCGGAGGAATACTAACTCCGCCCCGGCAATCTAAGTAGTAGAAGCTCAGCAACAAAACACGGGTCGTCAACCTTTTCAGAGGAGGAACAATAAGAGGCAATTCACCCCCCTCCCCGAATCGTTGTCTCAAATATTGATAGTGCTCCGGAAGAAAGGCTTGCTTACTACCGAGCCAAAGAGATCCAATCCTGAGTAGTTCTATAACTACGACCCGTCGAAGAAATGCGATTATCACATGGGCAAGTTGGGACACTCAACTGACGATTGCTATGTCCTCAAGCATCGAATCCAGAACCTCTTGGACACGAAGGCTTTCTCATTCCAACCTGCTAAGCCGAATGTTCAGAGTAACCCGCTCCCTGATCACGCGGGCAATGTGAATGCCATATTCAGTTTCGATGCTGGTCAAATTAAGAACGTCAAGGTGTATACTACTGACGTCTATGGCGAGCTGGTGAAAGCCGGTTATTACTCGAGTAATGAAGCCGTTTCCCTGGCTATCATGAGAGAAAGAATCTCAAGAATGGTATAAGCTGGGTTGATCGTTTATGCTGACCACACCGGCATTATTTCTACTATCTCCGAGGTCGTCATTAACTGGGACGAGGAGTTTGCTACGTTGAGCGCCGAGAAGGACAAGCTCGATCCTTTGCCTGAAGACACACCTCCGCTCGAAGACGCGACCGATGATGAGCAGATTATAATAAGCACGCCCACAGCCGATGAAGGGATAGTGATCGAGATACCTCAACTGTACGAGTATTCTGATGATAAGGCAGTCCCTTGGTCCTACAGTCTCGATGTCGACCTAGTCACCAGATCTGGACGTGCTTATGGCCAAGCTAATGCTCA
Source organism: Syzygium aqueum (assembly GCA_031216185.1). Lineage (NCBI taxonomy): Eukaryota > Viridiplantae > Streptophyta > Magnoliopsida > Myrtales > Myrtaceae > Syzygium > Syzygium aqueum. The sequence goes on along the minus strand of CM062232.1, from coordinate 13,571,582 downwards.
ACTGGCAAAACCTGTCACTAACGAAGAAGCCAAAGAGTTCCTGGCCGTGATCAAGGCTAGTGAGTACAGCATAGTCGAGCAACTGCGCAAGATGCCTGCGCAAATCTCTCTGCTTGAACTCCTCCAAACATCTGTCAAACATCAAAAACCCCTAATGAAGGTGTTAAGTGAAGTCCACGTGCCAGAGACGATCGATCATGACAAATTGGAGGAATTTGTGGGTTCCATACTCCTCAAGGACTTGATAGCCTTTTCGGATGAGGAGTTCCCTCTAGAAGGCAGAGGACATACTAAAGCGTTGTATATTTCTGTCAAGTACAAGGCCTCGCACGTAGCTTGGGTACTCATTGATAACGGTTCAGCCTTGAACATCTGTCCTCTGGCAACTTTACACCACCTTAAGATAGATCTTTCGAGGATAAATGCTGCGAAGACCTCCGTGCGAGCCTTTGACGGAACGAAGAAAGAAGTAATGGGAGAAATCCACCTCGACATACAGATAGGGCCCACAGTGTTTAACGTCTTATTTCAGGTTATGGACATTCCCATTGTATTTAATTTTCTACTGGGTCGTCCATGGATTCATACTGTTGGAGTTGTGCCATCCAGTTTACATCAGAAGGTGAAGTTCGTTGTGGAAAGAAAGTTGGTCACAGTCCACGGTGAAGAAGAACACCCGATTTATCATGCAATGGCTATCCCCTATGTCGAGCCGGATTGCAAAATAGAGTCGAGTTATCAGTCGCTCGAACTCGTATTGACCATACATGCGGCTAGAGGATCATCACCGCCCGTTCCTGAGGTGTCAAATGCCGCAGTAATGATTGGAAGAGTAATGACGTCCCATGGCTTTACTCCGGGCGAAGGTCTTGGCAGGAATGGTCAAGGTATCCGCCAACCGGTGGAAGTCTTTCAAAGACCCCGCACTTCTGGATTGGGGTATCAGGGATCAATTGCGCCGAATAATGAGGGACATGGATATGGACGTGGCCGAGGTCAAGGATATGCGCAGAATAGACAGCAACCCGAAGAAGAGCCAAATGTTGAAGAACGTGGCCATGGAACTTCCCAAAATAATGGAGAACTCGGGGCGTGGTAGGCTGCTTCCACACATCCGCACCACATTCCCAGGCCCTGGGAGGATGATGCACGAAGAGAAGGAAGTGATTGACACTCTGGGGCAACCGAGCGGCAAGTTCGACTATTATGTGAAGTAATTAGCGCTCCCGAGCTTCTATGTTGATCCCCGTGACATTGTCCCTGATGGATAGGGAGGTATGGATGATCCAACACCTCCAATGACAGGAGTTTCTGATGACGTAATAGAGGGAATCACTGTCCTGTTCGATGATGTTTTCATTGGAGCTATCGAAGAAGGACCATTGGAGGGAATGTGCACTGGCCCACAAGAGTAACAACTTTTACTTTTCCGCACACTCCCCTGCGTGGGAATTTTTACTGCTTTTTTAGGACTTGCCCCATCTCGGGTGCTACTTTTCATTTTCATTTCTAGGATTTGATTGTTGCAATTTTCATTCAATAAATGTAATTCATTTTGAAATGATCATTGAAATTACAAGTTATTTTCAGTTTTTTTTAGGCATGTTGAGGTACATCAAACCAGCCCGGTGATAATATCCAACTGATAAAAGAAAAATATAGTCCAAGGAGAATTCTGAGGCCTGGGCTTCTTCATGCTTCCTCGTGTTAAAACTTTTTCGAAAAGAATTTCAAAAAACAAAAAAAAAACACAAAAAATTTAATTACAAAAAAAATGTAATGTTAGCCCTGTTTGTCCTTCTAAATCCCTTACTTGATGTTTCAAGGGTAATCTCGTGACGCATGAAGGTATGGGAGCGGTCCAATTCGATGAATTATATGCAACCGAGCCTGATATCGATGATACCAATGAACTCGACGATTCCTCGGACCTTCAGCGCAACCTAGAGCATCATGAAAGACCTAAAATCCCGATAGTAGATCAAACTATCACCGTCAATCTGAATGATTCAGGAGATCTCAAAAAGGTGAAGATAGGGGCAACCCTTCCCGAAGGTGAGGCCAAATGCTTGGTCCAATTGCTGAAGGACTATTAGGACATCTTTGCCTGGTCGTACCCCGATATGTCGGGTTTAAACTCTTCTATTGTGGAGCATGGCTTGCCTACTAATCCTGGCATGCTGCCCAAGAAATAGAGGCTACGGAGAACCAAACCTGAGCTTTCGAAGAAAATAGGGGAGGAAGTTATGAAGCTCTTGAAAGTGGGATTCATCGAAGTCACCCAATACCCTACCTGGGTGGCCAACATCGTGCCAGTCATGAAGAAGGATGGCCGAGTTCGGGTTTGCATCGACTATCACGACCTGAACAAAGCTAGCCCTAAAGATGACTTCCCATTACCGCATATAGACGTTCTGGTAGACAGCACTGCTGGATTTGAACTATTTTCCTTCATGGATGGTTTCTCGGGCTATAACCAAATAAGAATGAAGGACGACGATAAGGAGAAAACAGCATTCATCATTCCTTGGGAAATGTTCCACTATAAGGTCATGCCCTTCGGTCTTAAAAATGCCGGAGCAACATATCAACGGGCAATGGTGACTCTTTTCCATGACATGATGCATAAGAAGATCGAGATTTATGTCGATGACATGATTGCCAAGTCTCGACCCGGAGAGAGTCATGTAGATACCCTGAAGAAGTTGTTCGACAGACTCCGTGAGTTTAAACTCCATCTCAATCCAGCGAAGTGCATATTCGGGGCAACGTCGGACAAACTACTCGGGTTCATAGTAAGCAGTAAGGGCATTGAAGTCGATCCCTCCAAAGTAAAGGCCATATGTGAGCTGCAACCCCCATCGACAGTGAAAGAAGTACGGAGCCTCCTGGGTAGATTGAACTACATAGCCCGTTTCATTTCCTAGCTCTCTGAAATTGCTAAATCGTTCTTCAAACTTCTAAGGAAGAATGCTCAAGTGGAATGGGACGATAATTGCCAGGAAGCGTTTAATGAACTGAAGCAGTACCTGATGAAACCCCTAGTATTGATCCCATCAATGCCGGGCCAGCCTCTCATCCTCTATCTCACGATTCATAGCGAGTCTTTGGGTGCAATGCTAGCAAAGAAAAGTCCTGAAGATGGAAAAGAGCGAGCCATTTATTACTTGAGTAAGAAGTTCACCGTCTCGGAGTTGAATTATCCTGAAGTCGAGAAGACTTACGCCGCACTAATATGGGTGCTCCATAGGCTGCGATAATATACATTACATCACCAGACTTTGCTGGTGACTGAGAATGATCCCATCAAGTATCTACTTGATCAACCATCTTTGGTAGGGAAACTAGCCAAATGACATATTTTGATTTCAGAATTTGATGTCCAGATGATGCCACAGAAGTCAGTTAAAGGCCGAATAATTGCTGATGTGTTAGCCGAAAATCCTAGAATCTCCGACGATGATAGATATTCTCCAGAAGATCGCATTCTGGTAATAAAGAAAGACACATGGACCGTGTTCTTTGATGGAGCCGTGAACTTAGCTGGTTCCGGCACTGGGGCAGTCTTGATATCCCCAGATGGGCAACATTATCCAGTAGCAGAAAAGTTGGTATTCCCTTGTACTAACAACATAGCCGAGTACGAAGCTTGCATCTTCGGACTCCAAGCTGCAGTGGAAATGGGGATAACCAAATTGAAAGTGTTTGATGATTCCGCTCTGATTATTCTCCAAACTGTAGGAGAATGGAAGACGAGAGACACCAAATTAGTGCCGTATCATGAACACCTCGAACAAATCATTAAGGAATTCGAAGATATCTCCTTCGAGTACTTGTCAAGATCCCACAATCAGTTCGCTGATGCACTAGCCATGTTATCATCCATGCTGCAAGTGACTGGTGGAGTAGAAGTAGAACCCTTGAAGATCGAAGTCCTAACGAAATCGGCTTACTGCATGGTTATGACCGGAGAACCCGACGAAAAGCCATGATATTACGATATCATGAACTATATCTAGAGACAAGAATTTCCTGAAGGAAGCACTCCAGCTGACAGGAAGTACATAATGAAAATGGCTTCAAAATTCTTTGTCAGTGGTGAAAAACTGTACAAAAGATCCTATGATTCGATCCTGCTAAGGTGTGTAGAAGCAGCTGAAGCTACTAAAATCATGCAGGAGGTACACAAAGGGATATGTGGTCCACACATGAATAGCCATATGTTAGCTAAGAAAATCATGAGGTTGGGTTATTATTGGCTCTGTCTTGAAAGTGACTACATCCAACATATTCAAAGATGCCATCGCTGTCAAGTTCATGGGGATAAGATAAATGTTCCTCCCACGGAGTTACATCAGTTATCCGAGCCATGACCTTTTTCAATGTGGGGCATCGATGTGATTGGCACAATCAATCCCAAGGCGTCGAATGGACACCGATTCATCTTGGTTGCGATTGATTATTTCTTCAAGTGGATTGAAGCCGCGTCTTATGCCAACGTTACTGCGAACAATATTGTAAGATTCATCAGGCGAGACATAATCGCTCGTTGTGGTGTCCCCGAGGCTGTTGTCACAGATAATGGGACAAATTTGAACAACAAGTTCATAGATCAGTTGTTCAATGAGTTCAAGATCTGACATTTGAATTCATCTCCCTATCGTCCACAAATGAATGGAGCAGTCGAAGCTGCTAACAAGAACATCAAGAAGATCCTGGCCAAAACGGCTGAAAACTATCGTGACTGGCACGAAAGATTGCCATTTGTACTAATGGCATATCGAACTTCCATCCGAACCTCTGTCGGTACAACCCCTTTTTCTTTGGTGTATGGCATGGAAGCAGTCTTGCCTATTGAAGTAGAGATCCCTTCCCTGCGTGTTTTATCCCAAGTGGAGTTGTCTGAAGCGAAGTGGATGCCACAAAGATACGAGCAGTTGAACCTGATTGATGAAAAGCGGTTAAGAGCCATTTGCCATAGTCAAATCTATCGGTAGAGGATAGCTAGATCCTTCAACCAAAAGGTGTGTCCAAGACACTTCGAGGTAAATGATCTAGTCCTAAAGAAGGTGCTGCCAATCTTCCCTGTTTTCGGAGGTAAATTTGCTCCAAACTACATCGGTCCATATGTGGTTAAGAAGGTGCTTTCCGAAGGTGCCCTGATTCTCGCAGAGATGGATGGTCGTGAGTTCTCCAATCCTGTCAATTCTGATGCTGTAAAGATATATTATCCCTGATAAAATCTCACATTTTGCAGCAAAAGTTTTCGAGTGTTTGGTTTTATACTTTGAATTACAAACATTTCATTGATGAATAGATCGTTTCAATCAATTTCAAGTTAAGATGTTTGCATTGGCTTCAATTTCTGCATGGTTATTTTGTCGATCAGTATCATTGACTTCAAAGGGGAAGTCTATTTAGACAATTTGATAACTCATGTGGAATGAATTGAATGTGTCGAATGAGGTACATCGGGATGATGGAAGGCAAGCCCTATCCTATACACAGTCTCATGCACTAATCTTCAGTGAGTTGAGTTAGAAAAAAAATTCCATGTCTTGCATGGTAAAAAGTTCTCTTGCAAAAGGCACGACAACCGAAAATGACAAGAGGCATTTCATTTCTCTATCTTAAACACTACAAGTTATTCATTGTTTCGCCACTTTGAGCCTAAACATTTGAAGAAATTTTTCAAATTACCCCTGCTAAGAACCACCCTACATCGGGGCAAACTGGAGGTAAATCAGTATCATAAGGTGAAAAATGACTAGAAATTTTCTTGCTCTCACTTCCATCAATCTTCGAGTGTTGCTTTTCAGATGAATTCACGCGAGGTTCAAGTGCCTTAGGATGACGAAGAGCATTTCTTTCTCTATCCTATACACATTTTTATCCTTTGCTAAGCCCAATTGAGCCTGCAAATTCGTTTCATATAAACCCAGTTGGTGATCATCCCCCACACTGGGGCAAGGCAAAAGGTCATCATTGTTCAAACAGCGTATCCAGAGCGTCGATGGAAGACAGGAATCCTTGAGAGCTCCAATGATAAGTCATTCAGTCAGATATAGCTGGCTAATGTTTATATTGTAAGTAAAAAAAGGGGGGCAAAGAAAAAGCAGTGTGCTTAGTAAAAGCAAGGCCAATGCCCAATGAAAAATGTCGGAATATGACATAGCAAAATCATCCCCAGTAGAGCAATAGTCCTACAAGTCTCAAAGGAATCAAGTGATGAACTCTTGAAACCAATGGAATATCTACCGAGGAGACAATCCCTGGTGAAGAAGAAGACCGGTGACAATGCCGAGATGATCACCAACTTATTCACCCCAGTTATACACATTTTAAGCCTAATGATTTATTCATTTCTCAACCCATGAGCCTAGCCTACGTTACGTCCTTTGCAAAGTCTCTTCAGATTAGGGCACTTGAACTAATGTAGAGATTCATATGTTTACAAGCTTAGCTCGAAGAAGTGCGAGCAAGTCCATTTCTATCTCATTTTGTAGGGTTCTTGACTTGTAAACCCGGAGATAATTGCGGAGTATTTTCTTTCAATAGCCTCGACTCAAATAGTCTCTTTTGCTAAGCCATTGATCAAGCCCACGTTACGGTCCTAGCAAAGACCTCTTAGATTGATAAGGTCGTACCGCTTGTGAGAATACTCGGACCCTTGTCAACATGATGATGGAAAGATCAAGCGATTTTCATAAATCAGCCTTTTTTGATGAGAATGAGAGAAAGCCCTTTTGGACCGGAAGTCCCTCATTCGACATTTTTAAGGCACCCACTTGTGAGTTCGGATTGTCTCGTCATGATTTTTCTCCAGTGGAGTTTGTAATGCCGATTTGACAAAACCATCGTGCATGAAAATCAGTTGAAATCATGGTGCATGTGTATGTGTGTTCTTATTTGTCCATGAATACATATTACATGTTTCCTGAAACCATGTCCAGCAGGAGACATACCATCAAAAGTCAGAGATATTGCCAGGTAAGTATATCTCTATCCCTTCGATGTTTATGACTATCCGGATATCCCTAACCTGTTCGAGTAATCGTCAGGCCCTCACATTTAATCATTTTGTTGCGATTTCTAGACGTCTATGATGATGTTTAGGTGCCTATTGATCAAGCCTTTTCAGGTACCTCTGATGATGTCCAGGTATTTTGTCAAGGAACCCTTGAACACTCGGGGTAGCCCCTCTGTTCACCAAATCATATTTTCACGCAATCTCAGAAGATATTTCCCCTGTGACCCACCTATGAGAAGGTATAGGCGCCGCGGCCAAATCTTTACAAGTGCCTATGGCGATGTATAGGTATCTTGTAAAGGTCGGAATATTTTTCTTATCTCAGGTATTCCCCTGCTACTCACCTATGAACAGATATAGGTAAAGTGGCCAAATCTTTATGAATGCATATGAGCAGGTATATGTATTTCGTAAAGGTCGGAATACTCTCCTTATCTCGGATGTTCCCCCGCTACTCACCTATGAGCAGGTATAGGTGAAGCGGCCAAATCTTTATGAATGCATATGAGCAGGTATATGTATTTAGTAAAGGTCGGAATATTCTTATTATCCTAGAGGTTCCCCCGCTACTCGCCTATGAGCAGGTATAGGTGAAGCGGCCAAATCTTTATGAATGCATATGAGCAGGTATATGTATTTCATAAAGGTCGGAATATTCTTATTATCCTAGAGGTTCCCCCGCTACTCGCCTATGAGCAGGTATAGGTGAAGCGGCCAAATCTTTATGAATGCATATGAGCAGGTATATGTATTTCATAAAGGTCGGAATATTCTCTCAACCTCATGTGTTCCCCTGCAGTTCACTTATGAGCAGGTATAAGTGAGGCGGCCAAATCTTTATGAGCACATATGAGAAGGTATATGTATCTCATAAAGGTCGGAATATCCTTATGATTTCAAAAGTTCCCCCGTGACGCACCTATGAGTAAAAGATATAGGCGCAGCGGCTAAATCTTTACAAATACCTATGGAGATGCATAGGTAGTTTGTAAAGGCCGGAACGTTTTTACATTTTTTTTTTGCTAAAAGCTGCTCTCCGAATCCAGATGATGGTTGGATACGTCGAGCTTTCTTAGCGTGTTTTGACTTAATTACAGATCACCGAAGTTCATCAATAGTGTATCAGGCAATACCTATGGGACTGGGCCCAGACATTTGCCAAACAACATACAAGTCAAAGTCGTGCCTCGAATTGCGCTATTATTCATGTCAGGTAAGTAATTTCAGGTATGTTTTTTATTCATGTTGGCATGCATCATTTCTTAATGAATTTCAAAAATGGGACTCATAATCCCGACAAAAATAACATTCATTGCATCTGCATAGTTGAAATTTAGGTATCATTTAGTCTTTGAATGCAACCTCTGCGAGCTCACCTTCAAAGAGGGGCAGCTGTTGACACCTAAATTTTGGCGCGTCATTTAGTGTAATTTGCATAGAAAATTAGGGATTAAATTTGAACCCCTAAACAAAAATATTTTAATTGTATAGCATATAGTTTATGTTCATTATAATTTAATTGCATTTTTTGCATCGAACTGGCGATGGCGAATGAGCTTAAAATTTATCGAATGGGACTCAGCTCGCTCGGAATGCAAGGGCCGGGACTTACAAGTCAAACGGGTTCGGTCGTTTTAATTTGAGCTTAATTCAGCCCATTATACTTAATTAATTAAAAGTTCAAATTAATTCAGCCAATTTAAATTAAATTAGAGCCTAAGCCCAAGTTTAAGCCCATTAGGACTAGCAAGCCTATCTAATTGACCTAGGTTAGCATTATATAAACATGTTTAGATCAAATTTTTGAGAGGACATAATTTCACACGACATAATTTTCAGATCAAATTTTTAGTGAGAGTGAGAGTAAGGGAGAGAGAGAGGCCGGCCACCGCCGAGACCCCCGCCGCACGCCACCACCCGCCGGCGACGTTGCCGCATGCTGGAGCTGCTCTGCCGCACTGACGCTGCTGCCATGCTGCCGCCTTCCTGCCGGAACAGCCTCACCCGGACGTCCTCGCTAATCCAGCCTCTCCGTCGTCGCTGCTGCTGCTATTCTAATACTGTCGCCGTCCATCGGAGTTCCCATCAGCCGCCCCACCGTTCGAGACGTGCCGAACCGCCGTTGCTCAGCCATACTGTGACACGCCAAGCTCACCACCCTGCCACCGCTAGAGACGCCGGAGACAGCCACGCCGGCGCTACCCTTCGTCGCCACCGCTCGCTGCTGCAAGTCCAGGAGTTCCACCGTTGCGCCACCATCAGACACGCCGCTGCTCGCTGGACGCCTCCACAACCGTGCCATCCATAGCCACCGTACCGCTGTGCCGGAGCTCCCTGAACTCGCCGCTGGAGCAACCGCCCTCCAAGCTTGCCAGAACAGCACCCGAGATGCTCGGACTGCCATGCCGACGCTGCACAGCCCCGTCGTGCCGGACCGACGCTTGCCTGCTGTGCCAAACCGTCGTCGGAGCCGCGCCTCAGCCTCACTGAGCACGCCGCCGTGAGCCTGCCAGTGCTGTCGTGCCTCGCTGTCGTCGTCGCCGGTTGGCCCGTTCCCGATCCGCAAAGTCGAACTCGATCCCGAGTCGATTCGAATTTGGGAATTATCCGCAAATTAGGTAAGATTATTATCCAGCAAATTTTCAGAATATTTAATTTCCTAATTTGCATGTTTTGAATATTTCATGAATATCATGTGGATAATTAGATATCTTAGGATAATGTTCGATATATCCGCAATGTTTTGAATATTCAAAATTAGGAAAATTTCCTAATTTAGCAACGTATCTGGACGACTATCCGACCTTATCCCTAAGGTACGATATGCGGCGATACGGAAAATTATTATCCTATCCATAATCACTTGGATACGATAATAAATTTTATCTGCTTTTTCAGATTTGAATGATCGACTTTCCATCAATATCTATAACCTATAAATATGACCGATAGTTCGATTTTTGTGCCTAATTCGAGTTTGAAACAAATCTGGCGGATCGCGTGAACGTTTTGAATGTGGATGCTATCTTTGTTTCAATTGTTTTTCCTTTTCAAATAAAAAGAAAATTCAAAAAATATCGGTTAGGATTTGAATTAAAGTTTTGCATGTTTAGGGAATCATAAATATATCTAGAAGATAGAGTAATTATTTAATTTAAATTAGGACTTGAGATAATCTATTTCCTAGTTTAAATTAAGTAATATTCTAATCTTAATAGATTGTTTAGGCTATTTTTTAATTCCGAATTTTCATGAAAACCCCAAAAAAATGAATTGCTTCATGGTAGATTAGGATAGATTGCATTCATAATTTGGTTAATTTATTATTTCGAATTTTAACAAAAATCCCAAAAATAAGTCATGTTAGGATATGTTAAGTCATCGTAGATTGCATGTTAATTTAGACATATTTTTTAATTTCGAATTTCATTAAAAAATATCAAAAATAAATCATTTGCCCGTCATTAGAATTAGGTCACTTCGTCGCATGACATATAGTGTGCATGTTAGATCGCATTACTTCGCATGTCATTTTTGCACGTCATTGCACATAGATTAGCTTGCATTTAAACAAGAGAAAATAAAAAAAATTGAGTGAATTGCTTGATTAGAAATCATATTAGGATTGTCGGTGTGATTTCTGGCTAACAATGCAGATGCTTGCGTTGCTTCCAGGTAAGTAATTCTTCCAAATTTATAATTTGTTTAATGTTTTCCTGGGTGTTAAATTGGTGGTTTGTGCACTTGCATGAGCACCTCACATGTTAGTGACTAAATTAAAATGGATCCAAACTACCTGCCAAAATATTTTTGAAAAAGAAAAGGTACCGAAAGGGCGTTGAACTAGATCTAGCGTAATCAAGTCCCCGTGCTTAGAATCTCTTGTTCGTAGGAATAAAACATATCTCCCTATGTTTTATTTAAGTTTCTAATCGACCTACTGTAAATAGATTAGTGACGACTCCAAGCATGAAAATATTTGCATGTTAATAACTTAAACCCTAAGTTGTGAATTGATAGGGCTTGGGAGGGTCCGAGTTAAACCTAGTATTAATAATCCATTAGCCCAAAAAATGAAAATTTTTTAGGTCGCGACACCTATCGTGTAAATGCAGATGCTGTCAAGATTTTCTACCCATAAAATGAAGACAAACATTCAAGAAAAGATTCGGGTCACTTTAGAACATGTGCACATCATGCATACCATACATTTCATGAATATGTTTATTTGGTTTGCAGAAGAAAGCAAGCCGAACCGGTTGATGATTTCAGAATTCTCAAGGGAGTTACCAAATAGTAGAGGGAAGTATCACTTCCAATTCTATTTTTCATTGATATCCTCTAATGTGCTTTTCTTTTTATTATTCCCAGAGCGATAAAGAAAAGGGAGCAACAACAGAAGAATCTCAAGTGAAATGTTGACACCTAAATTTTACCGATCATTTAGTGTAATTTGCATAGAAAATTAGGGATTAAATGTTAACCCCTAAACAAAAATATTTAAACTGCATAACATATAGTTTAGGTTCATTTTAATTTAATTGCATTTTTTGCATCGGATTGGCAATGGCGAACGAGCTTAAAATTCATCGAACAAAACTTGGCTCGCTCGGAATCCAAGGGCCGGGAAATTCAAGTCAAACGGGCTCGGTTGTTTTAATTTGAGCTTAATTCAGCCCACTATGTTCAATTAAATTAAAGCCCAAGTTAAATCAGCCCGCTTAGGAATTAAATGAAAATTAGAGCCTAAGCCCAAGCCTAAACCCATTAGGATTAGTAAACCCATCTAATTGACCTAGGTTAGGATTATATAAACATGTTTAGGTCAGATTTTTGAAGGGGAACAGACAGAATTTCAGATCTGAATTTTTTTAGAGAGGTAAGACACACGTGAGTGAGGAAGAGAGAGAGAGGCCGGAAGTCCCCCGCCGCGAGCCATCGCCTGCCGCGCCCCGCCGTCCACCACGCGCCGCACGTTGCCATCCGCCGTGCCGTGCCTCGCTGCGGCTGCCGCTCGCCACCCTCGCCCGCCTAGCCGTTATCCGCCGCACCGGAGCCACCGACACCACCGCCTCCGCCGCTGCTGCCTCCGCGCCGACAACTGCCTGTCCCGCCTCACCGCCGTGCTTTAGCCGCTCCGCTGTCCATGCCGCTCGTAGGAGCTGCTGCCGCCTCCACGTCGATCGCCGCCTCTTGCCGGACCGTGTGCCATCCCATTGCTTCGGAGAGCCGGTGTTGTTGCCTCCGTGCCGATCACTGTTCTGCTTCTTTGCCGTGACGCTGCCGTTGCCGGAGCTCCCCTCAAGTTGCCGCGTTGCTGTGTACCCCACTGGAGAGCCGTCGTCCCGCCGTGTGCTGTTGCCCCCATGCTGGAAAGCAGCTGCCAGCCCTTCGCTGTTCGTTGCCTCGCCAACCAGCCACCGGTGAAGCCTCACCGAGCAGCCGCCCGTCCGAACAGCCTTGCTGGACGCCCTCGCCGTGCCGACCCGCCGTGACGCCGCTATCGCCGGAACGGTCCTCTCGGACGTTGCTGTTCTATTTTTCGTGCGCTGCCCCGCCGCACCGGACCGTCCCTGACGTCGCCGATCCCGTTGCCGTCCCGATCCCGATCCGCAAGCTCATCCCGAGACGGTTCAAATTTGGAAGTTATCTGCAAATTAGGTAATTGGACATTATCCGATAATTTTCAGAATATTTAATTTCCTAATTTGCATGTTTTGAATATTTCATGAATATGATGTGGATATTTAGATATCTTAGGATAATGTTCGATATATCCGCAATATTTGAAAATATTCAAAATTGGGAAATTTTCCTAATTTAGCAACATATATGGACGACTATCCGACATTAACCCTAAGGTCCGATACGCGGCGATACGGGAAATTATCATCCTATCCATAATCACTTGGATACGATAATGAATTTCATTAGCTTTTCAAATTTGAATTATCGACTTTCCGTCGATATCTATAACCCTATAGATATGACCGATAGTTTGATTTTTGTGCCTAATCCGAGTTTGAAACAAATCTGGCGGATCGGGTGGTTGATTTGAATGTGGATGTTATCTCTATTTAAATTGTTTTTCTTTCTTTTCAAATAAAAAGAAAATTAAAAAAAAATATCAGTTAGAATTTGAATTAGAATTTTGCATGTTTAGAGAACCCTAAATATATCTAGAAGATAGAGTAATTATTTAATTTAAATTAGGACGTGAGATAACCTATTTCCTAGTTTAAATTAAGTAATATTCTAATCTTAATAGATTATTTAGGTCATTTTTTATTTCGAATTTTCATAAAAAAATCAAAAAGAGTCATCTTAGGATAGATTAAATTAGGATAGATTGCATTTTAATTTGGGTAATCTTTTTTTTTTTTTTGGTTAAGGTAAGATGTATATAACTTTTCAACGCACAAATTACATCAAAGGGTGCCGAACACAAAAACCTCGTACCTGAAGAGACAAAAGTGTCCCAATAGGTACAAAGGTGTTACGGCAAAGAGAAAGCACAGAAAGCGCTATACAGACAAGGCAACCCGAAAGCGTACAAAGAAAGACAGCAAACAAGGAAACCCAAAAACTAGCCGAAAATGGAGGCAGAAATACCCCAACTGGACTGAATCCTCCTATTCCGAGGATTGTCTTGAACCGGCTTGAGAGAAAGCCCTTTATCTTTGACGACCTTGACAAGGTCGTTTTTGGGTAATCTTTAATTTCGAATTTTAACAAAAATCCCAAAAAGAAATCATGTTAGGATATGTTAAGTCATCATGGATTGCATGTTAATTTAGGCATATTTTTTATTCTGAATTTCATTGATAAAAAATACCAAAAATAATAAATCATTCGTCCGTCATTAGAAATAGGTCACGTCGTCGCACGACATATAGTTTGCATGTTAGGTTGCATTAATTCGCTTGTCATTTTTGCACGTCATTGCATATAGATTAGATTTCATTTAAACAAGTGAAAATCCAAAAAAAAATATTGATTGAATTGCTTGTTAATTAGAAATCATATTAGGGTTGTTGATGTGATTTTCTAGCTAACAATGCAGATGCTTGCGTTGGTTCAAGGTAAGTAATTCTTCCAATCCGTAATTTATTTAGTGCTTTCTTGGGTGTTAAATTGGTGGTTTGCGCACCCTCATGAACACCTCACATGTTAGTGATTAAGTTAAAATGGATCCAAACTGCCTGCCAAAACACTTTTGAAAAGAAAAGGTACCGAAAGGGCATTAGACTAGATCTAGCGTAATCAAGTTCCCGGGCTTAGAATCTCTAGTTCGCAGGAATAAAACATATCTCCCTATATTTTATTTAGGTTTCTAATCGACCTACCGTAAATTGATTAGTGGCGACTCCAAGCATGAAAATATTTGCATGTTAAAGACTTAAACCCTAAGTTGCAAATTGGTAGGGCTCGGGAGGGCCCGAGTTAAGATTAAGATTAGTCTTAATAATCCATTAGCCCGAAAAAAAGTAAAAATTTTTTTAGGTCGCGACAGCTTGGCGACTCCACTGGGGACTTGAGTTAAAACTCTTAGTAGACTTAGGCCAATTTTGCTTTTCAAAAATAATTTTTATTTGGCAGCGAGGATCCCAGGTACGTGTCTAACATTTTAAGGTGTTAAATGTTCTTGCAGTATGGGAGGTATAAGGGGAGGCGTGATTGTTAACCCTTGTTTTGCAGGGAGGTGTTTGGATGTATGGTTTAATTTATGCACGAAACGCTGTTTGATATAACCTGTTGTGCATGCCTTACATTTACATTATACCGCACACACTACCCGCTACCGGACCTGGGCGGCATAGGTTTAGGATGGTACTGAGATAGTGGATACCCCGACCAAAATCATGTGGTACGGGTCGCCCTCCTCGGTCCCGAAATTTTCTTTCATGGCGTCATTGAATACCCACCACGGTTGCGCCCTTTGCAACCCGGGTCGGCTCTTTGACTAAGCCGGAGTCAGGGGAATCCCAGCCTAACCACCACCATGACTGGTTTAGCTCGGTAATCCTCGCGTCTCCACTTTGCAAGCCAGAGTCTAGGTAGAAATCGAACCTCACATTTCATGTGCATGTCTATGTGATTGCCATTTTCCTACCCGGTGAAGTAAGTGTTCTGAACCTTTATCTCGCAATTTATTTATGTTCGTCTTTTTCTTTGATCGGTCCTTGACATTAGATCGGTCGTGAGTTTTGGTCTATACACTATGGGAGGGGCAAACATCCGGATTCTTGATGCTCCTAAGGACAAGCTCCATGCCTGATGGAATCTACTCAGTCCAACCAACCGCAAGCTAGTTGAAGGTCACATCGGAAGGTTGCTCTCCTTACTAGAAGTCAAAGTTCGTACCGGCCTCGTTCGAGCATTAGCACATTTTTGGTGTCCCGAGGCATCCAGCGTTATATTCGCTAAGTATGAGCTCACCCCGACTTTGGAAGAATATAGTGTACTCATTGGAAAACCTTTAGAGTCGGAGCTAGTTACACCACCTTTAGGAATTGATTTCACTCTAATATTGTCAGAATTTTTGAATGTCGGAAAAGATGAGTTAGGAAAAGTTTTGAAAGCAAACCGTGGGTCATGTCCTTTTCCATTCCTAAGTTAATCTTTTGAAAGAGCCACACCTTTTCAAAAGGGCATAATCTTTTTGCTAGCATTTGTCGGGTTCGTCATTTTTCCTCACTGCAATAATGCATGTAATCTGTCAATTGCATGGTTGATCCAACAAGTCTGTTTGGAAAAGAATTTTGTCAACACCATTTTAGCCGAGACTTTCATTTCTCTCACTAAATTCAAGCAAAATATTGACAAAACATTTCATGCACCCCTTGAACTATTGCAAATTTGGTTTTTATCTCACATAAAAAGGTGTGGCGATCTGCTCAAAATATCCGAACTTAGCGATTCCAGCCATCTCATTTTAAGCTATAAAGAAAAACAAGGGAATGCACCCGATTATCATTACTCTGAATGGATCATTTTCATGAAAAATGCTAGACCCCAAGGTTTCCAATGGCATGCTAGTTGGTTCAATGTCGAGGAAGCTCGGCTTACCTGTAATGGTGTTGGACCGGTGCCACTTCTGGGTTTCACTGGCGCAATCGAATACTACCCTGCCAGAGTGTCCCGACAGTACCAGATTCTCCAGGGGCTCCCTTCGGCGTTGCAACCGGAGCTCCTCCGTGTCGATTTCTCTGACGAGGGTGAAGACCACGAAGGAATCGTAGCTCAGCTTAATAAGATGTGGAAGAAGTGTCATCTCCTAAAGATAGCCCGACCCGAAGCAGAGCTAAAGGGGGAGCAGAAGTCCTACTTCACAACGGCTAAGTACATTCGACGGCACAAAATCCCGCAGGAGTTAGTCTCGAAGATACCCAAGGTGCCTCTCAAGACCGCCAATCGCTCAGAGAACAACCGCCTCAAAAGGAAGGTCGAAGAAGCTCAAGAAAAGGCAGCCAAGATAGCTCGAGCTTATGAGCAGTTGAAGAAGGAAGTCGCCTCCCATACGTCTATAGATCAAGCTAAATAAAAAGCTTGAAGTTATTTTCTCATTTCAGTTCCAGTTTGTTTAGGAATTGAGTCATTTGTCTTTATATTCAGTTCAATTTCAAGTCATTAGTTGATGTAAAAATTTTCGTCATTTCAATAAAGAGGTCTTTTCAATTCAAAGCGGTTAGACCAATGTCATGGATCGGCATATGATTTTGTTTGACACTTATGTATGCCTGTTTCATTCTGAAATTAGGTAACTACGGACCGATCACGATCGCCCATGCGTACACGGTCGAGAGCCAGAATGGCCGATCAAACTGACTTGCAAGAGCGTGTTGTTGGTATGGAAGATCAGATGAAGCAACTCGTCATCGCAATGTAACAGATGTCCGCTGAAATCAAGACTCTTTGGTCGGCCCCTGTTCCAACATCCCTCGAGGCATCAGCTCCAAAGCATAAAGGTGGGAAGAATGTTGATCTTGAGGAAGATGACGATATTCCTGACTTGGAAGATGACCCCGTCCATATTGTCGTCAACAAACCTAAGCCTGATGAGCAAGTCAACAAACTCGAGGAGAGAGTAAAGCAGCTGGAGGGTTCACAGGATTCACCCTCGATTGATCTGTCCCTGTACTCACAGATCAAAATCCTAAAGAAGTTCAAGATGCCGAACTTTGACAAGTACAATGGCACCATCTGCCCAAAAGCCCACCTGCAGTTGTACCATGTACAGATGACCTCGTACGTGGATAATAAACTCCTGATGATCCATGCGTTCCAAGCAAGTTTGACGGGTCCTGCTTTGAACTGGTATCTCATGAAGAAGATAAATGACCTTAAAACTTGGAAAGAAGCTAGTGAAGCATTCCTAAAGCAGTACAGGTTCATAATAGACATCATTCCTACCCGTGATGATCTCGAGCATGCTCAGATGAAAAAGACTGAGTCCTTCAAAGACTATGCCATCAGATGGAGGAATATAGCTGCTTAGGTCATCCCAGAACCCAAAGACAGTGAGTTGAAGAGGATGTTTGTGAAAACTCTCCCGTTCGAGTACCGTAATCGGATGGTTGCCATTCCAGCTGATAATTTTAACCAACTCATCCCCATAGGCGAACAGATTGAGATAGGGCTGAAGGATGGGTGGTTCGTGGAGCCGTCTTCGTCGACCAAAAGATTTAGTGCAAGGAAGGAGAAGGAACCGGCAGCGGAAGTGAATGTAACGTATAACCAACTGAGCCGGCGGAATACTAACTCAGCCCCGGCAATTCAAGTAGCAGAAGCTCAGCACCAAAATGCGGGTTGTCAACCTTTTCAAAGGAGGAACAATAAGAGGCAATTCACCCCCTCCTCGGATCATTGTCTCAAGTATTGGCAGTGCTCCGGAAGAAAGACTTGCTTAGTACCGAGCCAAAGCGGCCCAATCCTGAGCATTTCTATAACTACGACCCGTCAAAGAAATGCGATTATCACATGGGCGAGCTTGGGCACTCAACCGACGATTGCCCTATCTTCAAGCACCGAATCCAGAACCTCTTGGACACCAAGGCTTTCTCATTCCAACCCGCTAAGCCGTTGTTCAGAGTAACCCGCTCCCTGATCACGCGGGTAATGTGAATGCCATATTTAGTTTCGATGCTGGTCGAATTAAGAACGTCAACGTGTACACTGCTGAGGTCTACGGCGAGTTGGTGAAAGCCGGTTATTACCCGAGTAATGAAGTTCTTTCCCTGGCCATCATGAGAGAAAGAATCTCAAGGATGGTACAGGCTGGGTTGATCGTTTATGCTGACCACACCGGCATCGTCTCTACTATCTCCGAGGTCGTCATTAACTGGAACGAAGAGTTTGCCACGTTAAACACCGGGAATGACAAGCTCGATCCTTTGCCTAAAGACATGCCTTCGCTCGAAGACGCGACCGATGACGAAGAGATCGTAGAGAGCATGCTTAAAGCTGATGAAGGAAAAGAGGTGATCGACACTCTGGGGCAACCGAGCGGCAAGTTCGATTATTATGTGAAGTACTCAGCGCCCCCGAGCTTCTATGTTAATCCCCGTGATATTGTCCCTAACGGTTGGGGAGGTATGGATGATCCAACACCTCCAATGACAGAAGACTGTGATGATGCAATAGAGGGAACCACTGCCCTGTTTGATGACGTCTTCATTGGAGCTATCGAAGGAGGACCGTTAGAGGGAATGGGCACAGGCCCACAAGAGTAAAACTTTTACTTTTTCGCACACTCTTCTGCGTGGGAATTTTTACTGCTTTTTTAGGACTTGCCCCGTCTCGGGCGCTGCTTTCCATTTTCTTTTCTAGGATTTAATTGTTGCAATTTCCCTTCAATAATATAATTCATTTTGAAATAATCAATGAAATTACAAGATATTTTTATTTTTTGAGGGCATGTTGAGGTACATCAAACCAGCCCGGTGATGATATCCAACCGATAAAAAAAATATAGTCTAAGGAGAATTCTGAGGCCTGGGCTTCTTCATGCTTTCTCGTGTTAAAATCTTTTCGAAATGAATTTCAGAAAAAAAAAACAAACAAAAACACAAAAAAATTAATTAACAAAAAAATTTAAAAAATGCAATGTTTACCCATGTTTGTCCTTCTGAATCCCTTACTTTATGTTTCAGGGATAATTTTGTGACACGTGAGGATATGAGAACGGTCCAATCCGATGAATTATATACAAACGAGCTTGATCCCAATGATACCAATGAACTCGATGATTCCTTAGATATTCAATGCGACCTAGAGCATCATGAAAGACCTAAAGTCCTTACGGTAGATCCAACTATCACCGTCAATCTCAGTGATTCTGGAGAGCCCAAAGAGGTGAAGATAGGGGCAACCCTTCCTGAAGATGAAACGAGACGCCTAGTCCAATTGCTGAAGGATTACCAGGACATTTTTGCCTGGTCATATGCTGATATGCTGGGTTTAGATTCTTCTATTGTAGAGCATGGCTTGCCTACTAATCCCGGCATGCCGCCCAAGAAACAGAGGCTACGAAGAACTAAACCTGAACTTTCAAAGAAAATAGAAGAAGAGGTCATGAAACTCTTGAAAGTGGGATTCATCGAGGTCACCCAATACCCTACCTGGATGGCCAACATCGTGCCAGTCATGAAGAAGGATGGCCGAGTTCGAGTTTGCATCGACTATCGCGACTTGAACAAGGCTAGCCCTAAAGATGACTTCCCATTACCGCATATAGACGTTATGGTAGACAGTACTGCTGGATTTGAATTGTTTTCCTTCATGGATGGTTTCTCGGGCTATAACTAGATAAGAATGAAGGACAGCGATAAGGAGAAAACAACGTTCATCACCCCTTGGGGTATATTTCACTATAAGGTCATGCCTTTTGGTCTTAAAAATGCCGAGGCAATATATCAACGGGCAATGGTGACTCTTTTCTATGACATGATGCATAAGAAGATCGAGATCTATGTCGATGACATGATTGCCAAATCTCGATCCGGAGAGAGTCATGTTGATACCCTGAAGAAGTTGTTCGACCGACTCCGTGAGTTTAAGCTCCATCTCAATCCAGCGAATTGCATATTCGGAGCAACTTCAGGCAAGCTACTAGGGTTCGTAGTAAGCAGTAAAGGCATTGAAGTTGATCCTTCCAAAATAAAGGCTATATGTGAGCTTCAACTCCCATCGACCATGAAAGAAGTACGGAGTCTCTTGGGCAGATTGAACTACATAGCCCGTTTCATTTCCCAGCTTTCTGAAACTGCTAAACCGTTCTTCAAACTTCTAAAGAAGAATGCTCAAGTGGAGTGGGACGATAATTGTCAGGAAGCGTTTAGTGAACTGAAGCAGTACTTGATGAAACCACCAGTGCTAGTCCCTCCGATGCCGGGCCAGCCTTTGATCCTTTACCTCACTATTCACAGTGAGTCGCTAGGCGCGATGCTAGCCTAGAAAGATCCTGAGGATGGAAAAGAGCGAGCTATTTATTACTTAAGTAAGAAGTTTACCGTCTCAGAGTTGAACTATCCTGAAGCCGAGAAGACTTGCGCAGGAGAAGACTTGCGCTGCACTAGTATGGGTGCTCCATAGGCTGAGACAGTATACATTGCATCACCAGACTTTGCTGGTAACTGAGAATGATCCTATCAAGTACTTACTTGATCAACCGGCCTTGGTAGGAAAACTGGCCAAGTGGCAAATTTTGATTTCAGAATTCGATGTCCAAATGATGCCACAGAAGTCAGTCAAAGGCCGAGTAATTGCTGATGTGTTAGCCGAGAATCCTGGAACCTCAGATGTTGATAGATATTCTCCAGAAGATCTCATTCTGGTAATAAAGGAGGACACATGGACCATGTTCTTCGATGGAGTCGTGAACTTGGCTGGGTCCAGCACTGGGCAATTTTGATATCCCCAGATGGGCAACATTATCCAGTAGCAGCAAAGTTGGTGTTCCCGTGTACCAACAACATAGCCGAGTACGAAGCTTGCATCCTCGGACTCCAAGCCGCAGTGGAAATGGGAATAACCAAGTTAAAAGTGTTTAGTGATTCCACTCTGATCATTCTCCAAACTGTAGGAGAGTGGAAGACAAGAGACACCAAACTAGTGCCATATCATGAATACCTCGAAGAAATCATAGAGGAACTCAAAAATATCTCCTTCGAGTACTTGTCGAGATCCCATAATCAGTTCGCTGATGCACTAGCTACGTTATCATCTATACTGCAAGTGACTGGTGGAGCAGAAGTAAAGCCTTTGAAGATTGAAGTTCTAACGAAACCGGCTTATTGTATGGTTGTGAACGGAGAACTTGACGAAAAGTCATGGTATTACGATATCATTGTCGCGACCCTAAAATTTTTTTTTATCATTTTTCGGGCTAATGGATTATTAAGATTAGTCTTAACTCGGGCCCTCTCAAGCCCTACCAATTTGCAACTTAGGGATTAAGTTCTTAACATGTAAATATTTTCATGTTTGGAGTCGCCACTAATCAATTTGTGGTAGGCTGATTAGAAACCTAAATAAAACATAGGGAGATATGTTTTATTCCTACGAACCAGAGATTCTAAGCCCGGGGACTTGGTTATGCTAGATCTAGTCTAACGCCCTTTCGGTACCTTTTCTTTTCAAAAATATTTTGGCAGGCAGTTTGGATCTATTTTAACTTAGGTACTAACATGTGAGGTGTTCATGCGGGTGCGTAAACCACCAATTTAACATCCAAAAAACGTTAAATAAATTGCAAGTATGGAAGAATGACTTACCTCGAACCAACGCAAGCATCTGCATTGTTAGCTAGAAAATCACATCGACAATCCTAATATGATTTCTAATTAACAAGCAATTCATTCTTTTTTGGATTTTCATTTATTTAAATGAAACCTAATCTATATGCAATGACGTGCAAAAAATGACGTGCAAATTAATGCAACCTAACAGGCAAACTATATGTCGTGCGACGATGTGACCTAATTCTAATGACGGATGCAATGATATATTTTTGGTATTTTTCAAATGAAATTCGGAATTATGAAAATGCCTAAATTAACATGCAACCTATGATGACTTAATCTATCTTAACATGATTTCTTTTTGGGATTTTTTATAAAAATTCGGAATAATAAAATTACTTAAATAATCTATTAAGATTAGAATAACACTTAATTTAAACTAGGAAATAGATCGTCTCACGTCCTAATTTAAATTAAATAATTACTCTATCCTCTAGATATATTTAAAATTCCTAGACATGCAAAACTCTAATTTAAATCTAGCTAATATTTTTGAATTTTTCTATTTTATTTGAAAAGGAAAGACAATTCAAACAAGGATAGCATCCACATTCAAAACAACCATGCGATCCGCCATATTTGTTTCAAACTCGGATTAGGCACAAAAATCGAACTATCGGTCATATCTATAGGGTTATAGATATTGACGGAAAGTCGATTATTCAAATTTGGAAAGCGGATAAATTCCATCATCGTATCCAAAATAGTTATGGATAAGATAATGAAATTTCGTATCGCCGCGTATCGAACCTTAGGGTTAAGGCCAGATAGTCGTCCAGATACGTTGTTAAATTAGGAAATTTTCCTAATTTTGAATATTTTCAAATATCGCGGATATCGTAAACATTATCCTAAGATAACTAAATATCCACGTGATATTCACGAAATATTTAAAACATGCAAATCAGAAAACTTAATATTCTGAAAATATATCGGATAATGATCTTACCTAATTTGCGGATAACTTCCGAATTCGAATTGCGTTGATTCAGGATTGCGGATCGGGATCGGACAACTGATGATGACAGGAACGATGAAACGCGGCAACGACGGGGCTGTTCGGTGGGCTCGAGTACTGCTCCGACGGCGGAGTGCTCGGCGGTTCGCCGGTGGCTGGTGGCGACGGTGACTGGCTGTTCTGGCGGTTGTCCGGCAAGCGTTTGGTTCGGCGGGGCAGCAAGGAGGCACGGCGGCGTCTGGCAGTGACTGGTGATCAGCAGGGACGTCCGGCAAGGCGGTGGTGTTGTCGTCCAGGCGGCGGTCAGTGGGGGACGTCAGGCAGAAACACGGCAGTCCGGCGAGGACGCTGGCTCCGGGGCAGCTGCGTCGGCGGTGATGCAGGCGGTGAAGCGGCGGCACTGTGGCTGTGCGGCTGCAGCTCCGGGGCAGTAACGGGCGGAGGCAATGGTGTCGGTGGTTCACCGGCGAGAGGAGGCTGATGGTGCTCCGGTGTTAGCTGGCGGTCAGCGGGGACGTCCGGCGGGGATACACGGCACAGCTGGCCGGCGGCTGATCTCGGGCGTGGCTATGCTCCGCCGGGAAGGGGCTGAGAGGATGTCCGGCGGTGCTATGGCGGGAGCAGCTGCTATGGGCAACGGTGGGCGGCAACTGCTCTCCGGCGGCTGCAGGTGGTTGGTGATGCGTGGTGAGCGGCAGTCCACGGCTTCTCCGGCGACAGCAGCCACGCACGGCTGTGTGGGCGCCGGCGTGCGAAGGGGGCGCCGGCGGCGAGGGGTGCTACGCCGGTCTTTCCTCTCTTTCTCACTCTCACGTGTCTCAAAAATTTCTGATCTGAAATTATTTGTCCTCCTATCAAAATTCTGATCTAAACTTGTTTATATAATGCTAATCCTAGGTCAATTAGGTAGGCTCTATGTCCTAATGGGCTTAGGCTTATATTTAACATTTAAATGGGCTGAATTAACTTAGGCTTTAATTAATTAAACTCAACATACTAAATTAAGCCCAAATTAAAACAATCGAGCCCGTCTGACTTGAAATTCTCGGCCCTTACATTCCGAGAAATCCGAATCTCATTCAATGACATTTAAGCTCATTCGCTATCGCCAATATAATGCAAAAATACAATTAAATTAAAATGAACCTAAACTATATGTTATGCAATTTAAATATTTTTGTTTAGGGGTTAAAAATTTAATCCCTAATTTTTTATGCAAATTACACTAAATGTTCGATAAAATTTAGGTGTCAACAATCATGAGTTACATCCAGAGACAAGAATTTCCTGAAGGAAGCACTCCAGCCGATAGGAAGTACATAATGAAAATGGCTTCAAAATTCATAGTCAGTGGTGAAAAGCTGCACAAAAGATCTTATGGTTCGATCCTGCTGAGATGTGTAGAAGCAGCTGAAGCTACTAGAATTATGCAAGAAGTACACGAAGGGATATGTGATCTACACATGAATGGCCATTTGTTAGCTAAGAAGATCATGAGATTGGGCTATTATTGGCTCAGTCTTAAAAGTGACTGCATCCAACATGTTCGAAGATGCCATCGCTGTCAAGTTCACGGAATAAAATAAATGTTCCCCCCACAGAGTTACATCAGTTATTCGAGCCATGGCCTTTTTCAATGTGGGGCATCAATGTGATTGGCTCAATCAATCCCAAGGCATCGAATGGACACCGATTCATTTTGGTTGCGATTAATTATTTCTCCAAGTAGATTGATGCCGCGTCTTATGCCAACGTTACTGCGAAGAACGTTGTAAGATTCATCAGGTGAGACATAGTCGCTCGTTATGGTGTCCCCGAGGATATTGTCACTGATAATGGGACGAATTTGAACAACAAGTTTATGAATTGGTTGTTCAATGAGTTCAAAATCCAGCACCTGAATTCATCTCTCTATCGTCCACAGATGAATGGAGCAGTCGAAGCCGCTAACAAGAACATCAAGAAGATCCTGGCCAAAACAGCTGAAAACTATCGTGACTGGCACGAAAGATTGCCATTTGCACTAATGGCGTATCGGACTTCTATCCGAACCTCTGATGGGGCAACCCCTTTTTCCTTGGTGTATAGTATGGAAGCAGTCTTGCCCATTGAAGTAGAGATCCCTTCCCTGCATGTTTTATCCCAAGTGGAGTTGTCTGAAGCGGAATGGATGCGACAAAGGCAGGAGCAGTTGAACTTAAATGATGAAAAGCGGTTGAGAGCCATTTGCCATGGTCAAACCTATTAGCAGAGGATAGCTAGATCCTTCAACTAAAAGGTGTGCCCAAGATACTTCGAGGTAAATGATCTAGTCCTAAGGAAGGTGCTGCCAATCTTTCCTGTTCCCGGAGGTAAATTTGCTCCAAACTACATCGGTCCATATTTAGTTAAGAAGGTGCTTCCCGGAGGTGCCCTGATTGTCGTGGAAATGGACGGTCGTGAGTTCTCCAATCCTGTTAATTCTGATGCTGTAAAGATGTATTATCCTTGATAAAATCTCACATTTTACAGCAAAAGTTTTCAAATGTCTGGTTTTATGTTCTGACTTGCAAACATTTCATTGATGAATAAATGGTTTCAATCAATTTCAAGCTAAAGATGTTTGCATTAGCTTTAATTTCTACATGGTTATTTTGTCAATCAGTATCATTGATTTCAAGGGGGAAGTCTATTTAGACAATTTGGTAACTCATGTGGAATGAATTGAATGTGTCGAATGAAATACATTGGGATGATGAAAGGCAAGCTCTATCCTACACACAGTCTCATGCACTAATCTTCAGTGAGTTGAAAAAAAAGATTCCATGTCTGCAAGGTAAAGAGTTCTCTCGCAAAAGGTACGGCGACCGAAATGACAAGAGGCATTTCATTTCTTTACCTTAAACACTACAAATTGTCCATTGTTTCGCCACTTTGAGTCTAAACACTCGGAGAAATTCATTCAAATTACCCTGTCAAGAACCACCCCGCATCGGGGCAAACTGGAGGTAAGTCAGCAACATAAGGTGAAAAATGTGTAGAAATTTTCTTGCTCTCACTTGCATCAATCTTCGAGTGTTGCTTTTTCAGATGAATTCACGCGAAGTTCAAGTGCCTTAGGATGACGAAGAGCATTTCTTTCTCTATCCTATACATATTTTATCTTTTGCTAAGCCCAGTTGAGCCTGCAAATTCGTTTCATATAAACCCAGTTGGTGATCATCCCCACACTAGGGCAAGGCAAAAGGTCATCATTGTTCAAGCAGTGTACCCGGAGTGTCGGTTGAAGACGAGAGGCTTTTGAGTTCAAACAGTGAGCCAATCAGTCAGATATAGTTGGCTAGTATTTACATTGTAAGAGGCATGTGTAAAAAAAAAGGGCAAAATGGGGCAAGAAAAAGTAGTGTGCCTGGTAAAAGCAAGGCCAATGCCCAATAAAAAATATCAGGTTATGACATGTCAAAATCATTCCCAGTAGAGCAATAGTCCTACAAGTCTCAAAGGAATCAAGTGATGAACTTTCGAAGCCAATAGAGCATTTACCGAGGAGACAATCTCTAGTGAAGAAGAAGACCGGTGACAATGCCAAGATGATCATCAACTTATTCACCCCAGTTATACACATTTTGAGCCTAATGACCTATTCATTTCTCAACCCATAAACCTAGCCTACGTTACGTCCCTTGCAAAGTCTCTTCAGATTATGGCACTTGAACTAACGTAGAGTTTCAGATGTTTACAAGCTTAGCTCGAAGAAGTGCGAGCAAGTCCATTTCTATCTCATTTAGCAGGGTTCTTGACCTGTAAACCTGGAGACAATTGCGCAGTATTTTCTTTCAATAGCCTCAACTCAAAGAGTCTCTTTTGCTAAGCCATTGACCAAGCCCACGTTACGGTCCTAGCAAAAACCTCTCAGATTAGTAAGGTCGTACCGTTTGTGAGAATACTCAGACCCTTGTCAACAGGATGATAGTGAGATAGAGTGATTCTCATAAATCAGCCTTCTTTGATGAGAATGAGAGGAAAGTCCTTTTGGATCGAAAGTCCCTCATTCGACATTTTCAAGACACCCACATGTGAGTTCGGATTGTCTTGTCATGATTTTTTCCCAGTGGAGTTTGTAATACCGATTTGACAAAACTATCGTGCATGAGAACCAGTTGAAATTATAGTGCATGTGTATGTGTTTTCCTGATAGTGTGCGAATGCATATCGCATGTTGTCTGAAATCGTGTCTAGCAGGAGACACACCTTTGAGAGTCGGAGATATCACCAGGTAAATATATCTCTATCCTGTGGATGTCTATGACTATCCAGGTATCCCTAACCTGTTCGAGCAATCGTCAAGTCCCATAATTGATTTTTTTGTTGCGATCTCTAGATGCCTTTGATAATGTTTAGGTGTCTATTGATCAAGCCTTTTCAGGTACCTATGATGATGTCCAGGTACTTTGTCAAGGAACCCTCGAACATTCGGGCTAGCCCCTTTGTTCACCAAATCACAGATTTTTACACAATCTCGAGAAGATTCCGCCGTAATTCACCATGGAGATGTATAGGTGAAATGGCCAAATCTTTACAAATATCTACGGAGATGTGTAGGTATCTTGTAAAGGTCGGAATGTTTCTTTAATCTCAAGTATTCCCCTGCGACATGCCTATGGCGATGTATAGGCACAGCGGCCAAATCTTTATAAGTACCTATGGAGATGTATAGGTATCTTATAAAGGTCGGAATATTCTCCCATCCCGGATGTTCCCCCGTGACTCACCTATGGAGATGTATAGGTGAAGCGGCCAAATCTTTATGAACACCTATGGAGATGTATAGGTATCTCATAAAGGTCGAAATATTCCCTCAACCCCAGGTATTCCCCCGTGACTCATCTATGGAGATGTATAGGTGAAGCGACCAAATCCTTATGAGTACCTATGGAGATGTATAGGTATCTCATAAGTGTCGAAATATCCTTTTGAGTTCCCCCGTGACGCACCTATGAGTCAAGGATATAGGTGCAGCGGCTAAATCTTTATAAATACCTATAGAGATGTATAGATAGTTTGTAAAGGTCGGAACGTTTTTACATTTTTTTTGCTACAAACTGCTCTCGCGAATCCAGATGATGATTGGATACGTCGAGCTTTCTTCGTCTGTTTTGACTTAATTGCAGATCACTGAAATTCATCAACGTGTATCAGGCAATACCTATGGGACTGAGCCCATACATTTGCCAAACAATATACAAGTCAGAGTCATGCCCCGAATTACATTATCTCGCTTTTGTCAGGTAAGTAATTCCAGGTACGTTTTCTATTCATGTTCGCATGCATCATTTCTTAATACATTTCAAAAATGGGACTCATAATCCCGACAAAAACAACATTCATTGCATTTGCATAGTTGGAATTTAGGTATCATTTAGTCTTTGAATGCAACCTCTGCGAGCTCACCTTCAAAGAGGGGCAGCTGTTGACACCTAAATTTTACCGACCATTTAGTATAATTTGCATAGAAAATTAGGAATTAAATGTTAACCCCTAAACAAAAATATTTAAATTGCATAACATATAGTTTAGGTTCATTTTAATTTAATTGCATTTTTTGCATCGGACTGGCGATGGCGAACGAGCTTAAAATTCATCGAATAAAACTTGACTCGCTCGGAATCCAAGGGCCGGGAATTTCAAGTCAAACGGGCTCGGTTGTTTTAATTTGGGCTTAATTCAGCCCATTATATTCAATTAAATTAAAGCCCAAGTTAATTCAGCCCGCTTAGGAATTAAATGAAATTAAATGGAAATTAGAGCCTAAGCCCAAGCCTAAGCCCATTAGGATTAGTAAGCCCATCTAATTGACCTACGTTAGGATTATATAAACATGTTTAGGTCAGATTTTTGAAGGGAAACAGACAGAATTTTAGATCTGAATTTTTTTAGAGAGGTGAGACACACGTGAGTGAGGAAGAGAGAGAGAGGCCGGAAGTCCCCCGTCGCGAGCCATCGCCTGCCTCGCGCCGCCGTCCACCGCGCGCCGCACGTCGCCATCGACTGTGCCGTGCCTCGCTGCGGCTGCTGCTCGCCATCCTCGCCCGCCTAGCCGTTATCCGCCGCACCGGAGCCACCGACACCACTGCCTTCGCCGGTGCTGCCTCCGCGCCAACCACCGCCTGTCCCTCCTCATCGTCATGCTTTAGCCGCCCCACTGTCCACGCCGCTCGCAGGAGCTGCTGCTGCCTCCACGTCGATCGCCGCCTCTTGTTGGACCGTGCACCATCCCATCGCTCCGGAGAGCCACTACTGTTGCCTCCGCGCCGATAACTGTTCTGCTTCTCTGCCGTGACGCTGCCGTTGCCAGAGCTCCCCTCAAGCCGCCGCGTTGCTTTGTACCCCACCGGAGAGCCGTCGTCCCGCCGTGTGCTGTTGCCCCCACGCCGGAAAGTAACTGCCAGTCCTTCGCCGTTCGTTGCCTCGCCAACCAGCCACCGGTGAAGCCTCACCGAGCAGCCGTCCGTCCGAACAGCCTTGCCGAACGCCCTCGTCGTGCCGACCCGCCGTGATGCCGCCATCGCCGAAACGGTCCTCTCGGACGTTGCTGTTCTATTTTCCGTGCGCTGCCCCGCCGTGCCGGACCGTCCCCGACGTCGCCGATCCCGTTGCCGTCCCGATCCCGATCCGCAAGCTCATCCCGAGACGGTTCAAATTTGGAAGTTATCTGCAAATTAGGTAATTGGACATTATTCGATAATTTTCAGAATATTTAATTTCCTAATTTGCATGTTTTGAATATTTCATGAATATGATGTGGATATTTAGATATCTTAGGATAATGTTTGATATATCCGCAATATTTGAAAATATTCAAAATTGAGAAATTTTCCTAATTTAGCAACGTATCTGGACGACTATCCGACCTTAACCCTAAGGTCCGATACGCGGTGATATGAGAAATTATCATCCTATCCATAATCACTTGGATACGATAATGAATTTCATTAGTTTTTCAAATTTGAATTATCGACTTTCCGTCGATATCTATAACCCTATAGATATGACCGATAGTTTGATTTTTGTGCCTAATCCGAGTTTGAAACAAATCTGGCGGATCGCGTGGTTGATTTGAATGTAGATGTAATCTCTATTTAAATTGTTTTTCTTTCTTTTCAAATAAAAAGAAAATTAAAAAAAAATATCAGTTAGGATTTGAATTAGAATTTTGCATGTTTAGAGAACCCTAAATATATCGAGAAGATAGAGTAATTATTTAATTTAAATTAGGACGTGAGATAACCTATTTCCTAGTTTAAATTAAGTAATATTCTAATCTTAATAGATTATTTAGGTCATTTTTTTATTTCGAATTTTCATAAAAAAAAACCAAAAAGAGTCATCTTAGGATAGATTGCATTTTAATTTGGGTAATCTTTAATTTCGAATTTTAAATAAAATCCCAAAAAGAAATCATGTTAGGATATGTTAAGTCATCATGGATTGCATGTTAATTTAGGCATATTTTTTATTCTAAATTTCATTAATAAAAAATACCAAAAATAATAAATCATGCGTCCGTCATTAGAAATTGGTCACGTCGTTGCACGACATATAGTTTGCATGTTAGGTTGCATTAATTCGCATGTCATCTTTGCACGTCATTGCATATAGATTAGATTTCATTTAAACAAGTGAAAATCCAAAAAAAAAATATTGATTGAATTGCTTGTTAATTAGAAATCATATTAGGATTGATTGATGTGATTTTCTAGCTAACAATGCAGATGCTTGCGTGACTCCAGGCGAGTAATTCTTCCAATCCGCAATTTATTTAGTGTTTTCTTAGGTGTTAAATTGGTGGTTTGCGCACCCGCATGAACACCTCACATGTTAGTGATTAAGTTAAAATTGATTCAAACTGCCTGCCAAAATATTTTTGAAAAGAAAAGGTACCGAAAGGGCGTTAGACTAGATCTAGCGTAATCAAGTCCTCGGGTTTAGAATCTTTGGTTCGTAGGAATAAAACATATCTCCCTATGTTTTATTTAGGTTTCTAATCGACCTACCGTAAATTGATTAGTGGCGACTCCAAGAATGAAAACATTGGCATGTTAAGAACTTAAACCCTAAGTTGCGAATTGGTAGGGCTTGGGAGGGCCCGAATTAAGATTAGTCTTAATAATCCATTAGCCCAAGAAAATGAAAATTTTTTTAGGGTCGCGACAGCTTGGCGTCTCCACTGGGGATTTAAGTTAAAACTCTTAGTGGACTTAGGCCAATTTTCTATTCAAAAATAATTTTTGTTTGGCAGCGAGGATCCCAGGTACGTCCCTAACATTTTTAGGTGTTAAATGTTTTTGCAGAATGGGAAGTATAAGGGGAGGCGTGATTGTTAACCCTTGTTTTGTAGGGAGGTGGTTGAATGTATGGTTTAATTTATGCACGAAGCGCTATTTGATATAACTTGTTGT
This sequence comes from Syzygium aqueum, assembly GCA_031216185.1. Classification (NCBI taxonomy): domain Eukaryota; kingdom Viridiplantae; phylum Streptophyta; class Magnoliopsida; order Myrtales; family Myrtaceae; genus Syzygium; species Syzygium aqueum. The sequence goes on along the minus strand of CM062232.1, from coordinate 13,540,355 downwards.
GCATGCCTTACATTTACACTATACCGCACACACTACCCGCTGCCAGACCTAGGTGGCATAGGTTTAAGATGGTACTGAGATAGTGGATACCCCGACCAACTCCATGTGGTACGGGTCGCCCTCCTCGATCCCGAAATTTTCTTTCATGGTGTCATTGAGTACCCACCACGGTTGTAACCCCACGCAACTCGGGTCGGCTCTTTGACTAAGCCGGAGTCAGGGGAATTCCAGCCTAACCACCACCATGACTGGTTTAACTTGGTAATCCTCGCGTCTCCATTTTGCAAGCCAGAGTCTAGATAGAAATCGAACCTCACATTTCATGCGCATGTCTATGTGATTGCCATTTTCCACTCGATAAAGTAAGTTTTCTGAACCTTTATCTCGCAATTTATTTATGTTTCGTCTTTTTCTTTGGTCGGTCCATGACATTAGGTCGGTCGTGAGTCTTGGTCTATACACTATGGGAGGAGCAGACATCCGGATTCTTGATGCTCCTAAGGACGAGCTCCGTGCCTGGTGGAATCTACTCAGCCTGACCAACCGCAAGCTAGTTGAGGGCCACATCGGGAGGCTACTCCCCCTATTGGAAGTCAAAGTCCGTACCGGCCTCGTTCGAGCATTAGCCCACTTCTGGTGCCCCGAGACATCCACCTTTATATTCGGTAAGCATGAGCTCACCCTGACTTTGGAAGAATATAGTGTGCTCATTGGAAAACCTTTAGGATTGGGGTTAATTACACCACCTTTGGGAATCGATTCCGTTCAAATGTGTGCTAAATTTCTGAATGTCGGAAAGCATGAATTGGAAAAAGTTTTGAAATCAAATCATGGGACCTGTCCTTTTTCATTCTTGGGTCAGTATTTTGAAAAAGCCTCACCATTTCAAAAGGGTAGAATCTTTTTACTAGCATTCTTCGGGTTCATAATTCTTCCTCACTGTAAGAATGCATGTAATCCGTCAATTGCATGGTTCGTCCAACAAGTCTGTCTTGAAAAGAATTTTGTCAACACCATTTTAGCCGAGACTTTCATTTCTCTCACTAAATTCAAGCAAAACGTTGACAAAACATTTCATGCTCCTCTTGAACTATTGCAAATTTGGTTTTTGTCTCACATTAAAGGATGTGGCGATTTACTCAAAATATCCGAACTCAGTGATTCCAGTAATCCCATCTTAAGCTATAAAGAAAAACAAGGGAATGCATCCGATTATCATTACTCCGAATGGATCATTTTCATGAAAAACGCTAGACCCCAAGGTTTTCAATGGCATGCTAGTTGGTTCAATGTCGAGGAAGCTCGGCTTACGTGTAATGGTGTTGGACCGGTGCCACTTTTGGGCTTCACTGGCGCAATCGAGTACTACCCTGCCAGAGTGTCTCGTCAGTACCAGATTCTCCAGGGGCTCCCTCTGGCGTTGCAACCGGAGCTCCTCCGTATTGATTTCTCCGACGAGGGTGAAGACCTCGAAGCGACCGTAGCTCAACTCACGAAGATGTGGATGAAGTGTCGTGTTTCGAAGATAGCCCGACCTGAAGGAGAGTTAAAGGGGGAGCAGAAATCCTACTTCGCCACGATTGAATACATCCGACGGCACAAAATCCCACAAGAGCTACGCCCGACGATATCCAAGGTGCCTCTCAAGACCGCCAATCGCTCAGAGAACAACCGCCTCAAAAGGAAGGTCGAAGAAACTCAAGAAAAGGCAGCCAAGATAGCTCGGGCTTATGAGCAGTTGAAGAAGGATGTCGGCTCCCATATATGTCTATAGATCAAACTAAATAAATAAAAAGAGGAGCTTGAAGTTCTTTTCTCATTTCAGTTTCGGTTTGCTTAGGAATTGAGTCATTTGTTTTTTACATTCAGTTTAAAGTAATTTCAAGTCACTAGTCGTTGTAAAAATTTTCACCATTTCAATAAAGAGGTCTTTTCAATTCAAAGCGGTTAGACTAATGTCATGGATCGGCGTGTGCTTTTGCTTAACACTTATGCTTGCCTGTTTTGTCTTCGAATTAGGTAACTACAAACCGATCACGATCGCCTATTCGCACACGGTCAAGAGCTAAAATGGCCGATCAAACCGACTTGCAAGAGCATGTTGTCGATATAGAAGACCAGATCAAGCAACTTGCCGTCGCAATGCAACAAATGACTGCTGAGATCAAGACCCTTCGGTCGATCCCTGTTCCAGCACCTCCTGAAACATTGGCCTCGAAGCATAAAAGTGCAAAAGGTGTTGATTTTGAGGAAGATGACGATATGCCTGACTTGGAAGATGACCCCGTCCAGATTGTCGTCAACAAACCTAAGCCTGATGAGCGAGTCAACAAACTCGAGGAGAGAGTGAAGCAGCTCGAGGGTTCACAGGACTCACCCTCGATCGATCTGTCCCTGTACTCACAGATCAAAATCCCAAAGAAGTTCAAGATGCCGGACTTTGACAAGTACAATGGCACTACGTGCCCAAAAGCCCACCTGCAGTTGTACCACGTACAGATGACCTCGTATATTGACAACGAGCTCCTGATGATCCATGCATTTCAAGCCAGTTTAATGGGTCCTGCTTTGAACTGGTACGTCATGAAGAAGATAAATAGCCTCAAAACCTGGAAGGAGGCCAGCGAGGCATTTCTAAAGCAGTACAGGTTCATAACGGACATCACCCCCACTCGCGATGACCTTGAGCGTGCTCAGATGAAAAAGACCAAGTCCTTCAAGGATTACGCCATCAGATGGCGAAATTTAGCTTCTCAGGTCGTCCCAGAACCTATTGACAGTGAGTTGAAGAGGATGTTCGTGAAAACTCTCCCGTTCGAGTACTGAAATCGGATGGTGGCCATTCCGGCTGACAACTTCAACCAACTCATCCCCATAGGTGAACAGATAGAGATAGGGCTGAAAGATGGATGGTTCATGGAGCTGTCTTCGTTAACCAAGAGATTCAGTGCAAGGAAGGAGAAAGAACCGGCAGCTGAAGTGAATGCGACTTATAACCAACCGAGCCGACGGAATACTAATCCCGCCCCGGTAATTCAAGTAGCAGAAGCTTAGCAACAAAGCACGGGTCGTCCACCTTTTCAGAAAAAGATCGATAAAAGACAATTCACCCCTCTCCCCGGGTCATTGTCTCAAGTACTGGAGGTCCTCCGGAAGAAGAATTTGCTTACCACTAAGCCAAAGCGGCCCAACCCCAAGCAGTTCTACAACTATGATCCGTCCAAGAAATGTGACTATCATATGGGTGAAGTGGGGCATTCAACTGATAACTGCATCACTCTCAAGCATCGGATTCAGAATTTGCTTGATACAAAGGCATTTTCCTTTTAACCCATCAAGCCAAATGTTCAGAGTAACCCGCTCCCTGACCACGCGGGCAATGTGAATGTTGTATTTAGCTTCGATGCTAGTCGAGTCAAGAATGTTAGGGTGTACACCACCGACGTCTTTGATGAGTTGGTGAAGGCCGGTTATTACCCAAGTAATGAGGTCATTCCCCTGGCTATCATGAGGGAAAGAATCTCAAGCATGGTACAAACTGGGATGATTGTTTATGCTGACCACACCGGCATCGTCTCTATTATCTCCGAGGTCGTCATTAACTGGGACGAAGAGTTTGCTACGTTGAACACCGGGAAGGGCAAGCTTGATCCTTTGCCTGAAGACATGTCTCCGCTCGAAGACGCGATCGATGATGAAGAAATCGTAGAGAGCACACTTAAAGCTGATGAAGGAAAAGAGGTGATTGACACTCTAGGGCAACCGAGCGGCAAATTCGACTATTATGTGAAGTATTCAGCACCCCCGAGCTTTTATGTTGATCTCCGTGACATTGTCCCTGACAGATGGGGAGGTATGGATGATCCAACGCCTCCAAAGATAGAAGACCCCGATGATGCAATAGAGGGAATCACTGCCTTGTTCGATGACGTCTTCATCAGAGCTATCGAAGAAAGACCGTTAGCGGGAATGGGCACAGGCCCACAAGAGTAAAACTTTTACTATTCCGCACACTCCCCTGCTTGGGAATTTTTATTGCTTTCTAGGATTTGCCCCGTTTCGGGTGCTGCTTTCTATTTCTGTTTCTAGGTTTTGATTGTTGCAATTTTCATTCAATAAATGTAATTCATTTTGAGATAATTAATGAAATTAAAAATTTCTATTTTTATTTTTGAGGGCATGTTGAGGTACATCAAATCAGCCCGGTGATGATATCCAACCGATAAAAGAAAATATAGTCCAAGGAAAATTCTGAGGCCTGGGCTTCTTCATGCTTCCTCGTGTTAAAACCTTTAAGAAATGAATTTCAGAAAAATAAAAACACAAAAATTTTACAAATAAAGAAATGCAATCTTAGCCCTGTTTGTCCTTCTGAATCCATTATTTTATGTTTCAGGGGCAATCTTGTGATACGTGAGGATATGGGAACGGTCCAATCCGATGAATTATGTGCCGCTGACCTAGAGCTTGATCATTCCTCGGATATTCAGCGCAACCTAGAGCTGTATGAAAAGCCTAAAGTCCTGACGGTAGATCAAACAATCACCGTCAATCTGGGTGATTCCGGAGAACCCAAGGAGGTGAAGATAGGGGCAACCCTTCCCAAAGATGAAGCCAAACGCCTGGTCCAACTGCTAAAGGATTACCAGGATAACTTTGCCTGGTCGTGCGCCGATATGCCGGGTTTAGACTCGTCTATTGTGGAGCACGGCTTGCCTATTAATCCCAGCATGCCGCCCAAGAAACAGAGGCTACGAAGAACCAAACCTGAGCTTTCGAAGAAGATAGAGGAGGAAGTTATGAAACTTCTGAAAGTGGGATTCATCGAAGTCATCCAATACCCTACCTGGGTGGCCAACATCATCCCAATCATGAAGAAGTATGGCCGAGTTCGAGTTTGCATCGACTATCGCGACCTGAACAAAGCTAACCCTAAAGACGATTTTCCACTTCCGCACATAGACGTTCTGGTAGACAGTACTGTTGGATTCGAACTGTTTTCATTCATGGATGGTTTCTCAGGTTATAATCAGATAAGAATGAAAGACGGCGATAAGGAGAAGACGGCGTTCATCACTCCTTGGGGTACATTCCACTATAAGGTCATGCCTTTCGGTCTTAAAAATGCCGAGGCAACGTACCAACGGGCAATGGTGACTCTCTTCCATGACATGATGCATACAGAGATCGAGATATATGTTGATGACATGATTATCAAGTCTCGACCCGGAGAGAGTCATGTTGATACCCTGAGGAAATTGTTTGACCGACTCCGTGAATTTAAACTTCGTATCAATCCAGCGAAGTGTATATTCGGGGCAACGTCGGGCAAACTACTTGGGTTCGTAGTAAGCAGTAAGGGCATCGAAGTCGATCCTTCCAAAGTGAAGGCCATATGTGAGCTGCAACCTCCATCGACCGTGAAAGAAGTACGGAGCCTTTTGGGTAGACTGAACTACATAGCCCGGTTTATCTCCCAACTCTCCGAAACTATTAAACCATTTTTCAAACTTCTAAAGAAGAATGCTCAAGTGGAATGGGACGATAATTGCCAGGAAGCGTTCAATGAACTGAAGCAATATCTGATGAAACCCCCAGTGCTAGTCCCACCAATGCCAGGCTAGCCTTTGATCTTTTATCTCACTATTCATAGCGAGTCCCTGGGAGCGATGCTAGCCTAGAAAGATCCCGAAGATGGAAAAGAGCAAGCTATTTATTACTTGAGTAAGAAGTTCACCCTCTCGGAATTAAACTATCCTGAAGCCGAGAAGACTTGCGTTGCACTAGTATGGGTGCTCTATAGGCTGAGATAGTATACACTGCATCACCAGACTCTCCTGGTGACTGAAAATGATCCCATCAAGTATTTACTTGATCAATCGGCTTTGGTAGGGAAGCTAGCCAAGTGGCAAATTTTAATTTCAGAATTTGATGTCCAGATGATGCCGCAGAAGTCAGTTAAAGGCCGAGTGATTGCTGATGTATTAGTCGAGAATTTTGGAACCTCGGATGATGATGGATATTCTCTAGAAGATCGTATTTTGTTAATAAAGGAAGACGCGTAGACTATGTTCTTTGATGGAGCCATAAATTTGATTGGTTCCGGCACTAGGGCAGTCTTAATATCCCCAGATGGGCAACATTATCTAGTAGCAGCAAAATTGGTGTTCCCGTGTACCAACAACATAGCCGAGTACGAAACTTGCATCCTCGGACTCCAAGCCGCAGTGGAAATAGAGATATCCAAGTTGAAAGTGTTTGGTGATTCCGCTCTAATTATTTTCCAAACTGTAGTGGAATGGAAGACGAGAGACACCAAACTAGTGCCGTATCATGAATACCTCAAAAAAATCATAAAGGAATTCGAAGACATTTCCTTCGAGTATTTGTCGAGATCCCACAATCAGTTCGCTGATGCGCTAGCTACGTTATCTTCCATGCTGCAAGTGACCGGTGGAGTAGAGGTAGAACCCTTGAAGATCGAAGTCTTAACGAAACCGGCTTACTGTATGGTTGTGACCGGAGAACCTGATGAAAAGCCATGGTATTACGATATCATGAACTACATCCAAAGACAAGAATTTTCTGAAGGAAGCACTCCAGCTGACAGGAAGTACATAATGAAAATGGCTTCAAAATTCTTTGTCAGTGGTGAAAAGCTGTACAAGAGATCCTATGATTCAATTCTGCTGAGGTGTATGGACGTAGCTGAAGCTACTAGGATCATGCAAGAAGTACACGAAGGAATAAGTGGTCCACACATGAATGGCCATATGTTAGCTAAAAAGATCATGAGGTTGAGCTATTATTGGCTCAGTCTTGAAAGTGACTGCATCCGACCTGTTCGAAGATGTCACCGCTGTCAAGTTCACGGGGATAAAATAAATGTTCCCCCCATGGAGTTACATCAGTTATCCGAGCCATGGCCTTTTTCAATGTGGGGCATCGATGTGATTGGCCAAATCAATCCCAAGGCATCGAATGGACGCCGATTCATCTTGGTTGCGATTGATTATTTCTCCAAGTGGATCGAAGCCGCGTCTTATGCCAACGTTACTACGAAGAATGTTGTAAGATTCATCAGGCGGGACATAATTGCTCGTTATGGTGTCCCTGAAGCTATTATCACCGACAATGGGACGAACTTGAATAATAAGTTCATGGATAAGTTGTTTAGTGAGTTCAAGATTCGACATTTGAATTCATCTCCCTATCGTCCACAGATGAATGGAGCAGTTGAAGCCGCTAACAAGAACATCGAGAAGATCCTGGCCAAAATGGCTGAAAACTATCGCGATTGGCACGAAAGATTGCCATTTGCGCTAATGGCGTATCGGACTTCCATTCGAACCTCTATCGGTGCAACCCCTTTTTCGTTGGTGTATGGCATGGATGCAGTCCTGCCTGTCGAAGTGGAGATCCCTTCCTTGCGAGTTTTATCCTAAGTGGAGTTGTCTGGAGCGGAATGGATGCGACAAAAGCTTGAGCAATTGAACCTGATTGATGAGAAGCGATTGAGAGCAATCTGCCATGGTCAAACCTATCAGCAGAGAATAGCTAGATCCTTCAACCAAAAGATGCGTCCAAGACACTTCGAGGTAAATGATCTAGTCCTAAGGAAGGTGCTGCCAATCTTCCCTGTTCCCGGAGGAAAATTTGCCCCAAACTACATCGGACCATATGTAGTAAAAAAGGTACTTCCCGGAGGTGCTCTGATTCTCGCAGAAATGGATAGTCGTGAGTTCTTCAATCCTGTTAATTCTGACGCTGTGAAGATGTATTATCCTTGATAAAACCTGACATTTTGCAGCAAAAGTTTTCCAGTGTTCGTTTTTACTTCTGAATTGCAAACATTTCAATTATGAATAAATGATTTCAATCAATTTCAAGATAGAATGTTTGCATTGGCTTTAATTTCTGCAAGGTTATTTTGTCGATTAGTATTATTGACTTCAATGGGGAAGTCTATTTAGACAGTCTAATAACTCATGTGAAATGAATTGAATGTGTCGAATGAGGTACATCAGGATGATGAAAGGCAAGCCTTATCCTACACACAGTCCCATGCACTAATCCCCAGTGAGTTAAAATAATTCCATGTCTGCAAGATAAAGAGTTCTCTCGCAAAAGGTACGGTGACCGAGATGACAAGAGGCATTTCATTTCTCTACCTTAAACACTACAGGTTATCCATTGTTTCGCCATTTTGAGCCTAAATATTTGGAGCAATTCATTCAAATTACCCTTGTCAAGAACCACCCCACATCGGGGCAAACCTGGAGGTAAATCAGCATTATAAGGTGAAAAATGAATAGAAATTTTCTTACTCTCACTTGCATCAATCCTCGAGTGTTGCTTTTCAGATGAATTCACGTGAAGTTCAAAGTGCCTTAGGATGACGAAGAGCATTTCTTTCTCTATCCTATACACATTTTATCCTTTGCTAAGCCCAATTGAGCCTCCAAATTCACTTCTTAAACCCAGTTGGTGATCATGCCCACACTGGGGCAAGGCAAAAGTCATCATTGTTCAAGCAGTATATCCAGAGTGTTGACTGAAGACGAGAAGCTTTTGAGTTCAAACAGTGAACCATTCAGCCGGATATAGTTGACCAGTGTTTACATTGTAAGCAGCATATGTCAAAAAAAAAGGAGAAGAAAAAAAATGGGCAAGAAAAAGCAGTGTGCCTGGTAAAAACAAGGCCAATGCCCAATAAAAATGTCAAGATATGACATGTCAGAATCCCCAACCGAGTAGTCTCAAAGGAATCAAGTGATGAACTCTTGAAGCCAATGGAGCATTTACCGAGAAGAAAATCTCTTGCGAAGAAGAAAACTGGTGACAATGCCGAGATGATCACCAACTTATTCACCCCAATCATATATATTTTGAGCCTAATGATCCATTCATTTCTCAACCCATGAGCCTAACATACGTTACGTCCCTTGCAAAGTCTCTTCAGATTAGGGCACTTGAACTAACGTAGAGTTTCTGATGTTTATAAGCTTAGCTCAAAGAAGTGTGAGCAAGTCCATTTCTATCTCATTTTGCAGGGTTCTTGACTTGTAAATCCGGAGACAATTGCAGAGTATGTTCTTTCAATAGCCTCGACTCGAAGAGTCCCCTTTGTTAAGCCATTGACCAAACTCTTGTTACAGTCCTGGCAAAGACCTCTTGGATTGGTAAGGTCATACCGCTTGTGAGAATACTCGGACCCTTGTCGACATGATGATGGTGAGATGGAGTAATTCCCTATAAATCAGCCTTTTCGGTGAGAATGAGAGAAAAGTCCTTTTGGACCGGAAGTCCCTCATTCGACATTTTCAAGACACTCAGTTGTGAGTTAGGATTGTCTTGTCATGATTTTTCCTCAACGGAGTTTGTAATGCCGATTTGACAAAAACCATCGTGCATAAAAACCAGTTGAGTTCATAGTGCATGAGTGTATGTGTTCTTGATAGTGCGTGAATGCATATTGCTTAAAATTGTGTGTAGCAGGAGACGCACCCTCAAGAGTCGGAAATATCGCCAAGTAAGTATATCTCTATATCCCTAACCTGTTCGAGCAATCGTCAGGTCTCCCATATTTGATCATTTTGTTGTGATCTCTAGATGCATTTGATGATGTTTAGGTGTCTATTGATCAAGCTTTTTCAGGTATCTCTGATGATGTCCAGGTACTCTGTTAAGGAACCCTCAAACATTCGGGCTAACCCCTCTGTTCACTAGAATTATATGTTTTCGTACAATCTCGAGAAGATTCTCCCGTGAGACATCTATGAGGAAGGTATAGGTGCCACGGCCAAATCTTTACAAGTATCTATGGAGATGTATAGGTATCTTGTAAAGGTCGGAATCTTTCTCTAATCCCAGGTATTCCCCCGTGAGACACCTATGAGGAAGGTATAGGTGCCACGGCCAAATCTTTACAAGTACCTATGAGGAAGGTATAGGTATTTTGTAAAGGTTAGAATATTCTCTTAATCTCGGAAAGTTCCCCCGCATTGTACTTATGAGGAAGGTATAGGTACAACGGCCAAATCTTTGAGAGTACCTATGAGGAAGGTATAGGTATCTCGTGAAGATCAGAACATTTTTTCAATTTTTCAAAAGTTCCCCCGTGTCGTGCCTATGAGGAAGGTATAGGCGCAGCGGCCAAATCTTTACAAGTACCTATGAGGAAGGTATATGTATCTTGTAAGGGTCGGAACATCTATACGAATTGGACAAATTCCCCCGTTAAATACCTATGACGATATCTAGATGTGACGGCTAAACTTTAACGAGTACCCATGAGGAAGGTATAGATATTTCGTTAAGGTCGGAATGGACTCCATTTCGTTGAGTCTTTCTCTTAGGCACTTCAGATGATAACTGGATGCCTTGAGTTTGTCTTCGTGTGTCTTGACTGAGTTGCAGGACACCGGAACCCCAACAGTTCGTCAGGCAACATCTTTGGGAATGAGCCCAAGCATTTGCCAAACAACTCACAGAATCAGAGTCATGCCTCGAATTACGCTACCACTTCTGTCAGGTAAGTAACTCCAGGTATGTTTTCCATTCATGTCAGCATGCATTATTTCTTATTGCATTTCAAAAATGGGACTTATAATCTCGACAAAAATAATATTCATTGCATTTGTATGGTTGAAATTTAGGTATCATTTAGTCTTTGAATGCAACCTCTGCAAGCTCACCTTCAAAGAGGGGCAGCTGTTGACATCTAAATTTTACCGACCATTTAGTTATATTTTGCATAAAAATTAGGGATTAAATTTTAACCCCTAAACAAAAACATTTAAATTGCATAACATATAATTTAGGTTCATTTAGTTTAATTGCATATTTTTACATCAAATTGGCATTGGCGAATGAGCTTAAATTTCATCGAACAAGACTCGGCTCGCTCGGAATGCAATGGCTGGGAATTTCAAGTCAAACGGGCTCGGTTGTTTTAATTTGAGCTTGATTTAGTCTGTTGAATTTAATTAATTAAAACCTAAGTTAATTCATCCCATTTAAATGATAAATATGGGCCTAAGCCCAAGCCTAAGCCCATTAGGACATAGAGCCCACCTAATTGATCAAGGATTAGCATTATATAAACAAGTTTAGGTCAAAATTTTTGAGAGGGACAGAATTCAGATCAGAAAAATTAGATGTGAGAGACACACGTGCGAGAGAGAGAGAGAGAGAAGCTGGTGGCCGCCCTCCACGCGCACCGCACGCCGCCGCCCTTGCCTCGCCGGACCACCGTGCCTCGCGCGCCACCACCCGCCGGCGTCTTCCCAACCGTGTTGTCACTCACGGCACCCGCTGTTGCTACCGTTCGCTGTCCTCGCCCGAACAGCCTCTGTTCGTGTCCGGAGAAATCACCACTGCCTGTGCCGGAGCTCGCCGAGCACCGCCTGCTGCTACAACCTCGCTGCGCCGAAGCTGCCCCTTGCCGTGCGACGTTGCTGCCTCGTCGTGTCACTGCCGCACCACCAGACGTTGGTCCGCTTCCTCCGCAGCTGCCGCATCACCTCACGCCGGAGTGCACCGCACTGTGCCACCCACTAGCATCGTCGCCCGCTGTGCCTCGTCGCCGGAGTTGCCCCTACCGAGTTGTTGTCCCGACATACACGTCGCCGGTGAAATCGCTCTGCCCCGCCGTCGACAACCGCGCTTCCTCCACTGGTGGTCGTTCTCGACACAGCCGCCTCACCAGAGAGCGAGCCGATCGCCCAACGTTGCTGCCGCTCCTTTTTCCCGCCGGATCAACAGCCCCACCGGAACAGCTCACACCGCCGGAACAGCAACCGAGCTGCCCGGATCGCCGCGCCTAACGCCTACGCTGCCGCTGCACAACCCCGCCTCAGCCCTGTCGATGCCGGACGCCGTGTCGGCGTTCCCGAAGCCGTCGCCGCCGATCCCGTCGATGTCCTGATCTGTAAGCTCGATCCCGAGACGATTCGAAATTTGGGAATTATCTTCAAATTAGGTAATTGAACATTATCCTAAATTTCCAGAATATTCAGTTTCCTAATTTGCATGTTTTGAATATTATGTGAATATCACGTGGATAATTAGATATCTTAGGATAATGTTCGAGATATCCGCGATATTTGAAAATATTTAAATTAGGAAAATTTCCTAATTTAGCAACGTATCTGGACGACTATCTGACCTTATCCCTAAGGCCCGATATGCGGCGATACGAGAAATTATTATCCTATCCATAACCATTTGGATACGATAATGAATTTCACTAGCTTTTCAAATTTGAATGATCGACTTTCCATCAATATTTATAACCTTGTAGATATGATCGTCAGTTCGATTTCTGTGCCTAATTAGAGTTTGAAACAAATTTGGCGGATCGCGTGGTTGATTTGAATCGGTTGCTTTCTTTATTTGTTTGATTACTTTCCTTTTTCAAATAAACAGAAAATTCAAAAAAATATTAATTAGATTTGAATTAGAGTTTTTGCATGTCTAGGAATCCTAAATATATCTAGAAGATAGAGTAGTTATTTAATTTAAATTAGGACTTGAGATGATCTATTTCCTAGTTTAAATTAAGTAATATTCTAATCTTAATAGATTATTTAGGTTATTTTATAATTTCGAATTTTTTGATCGAAAATCCCAAAAATAAATCATGTTAGGATAGATTAAGTCATCATAGGTTGCATGTTAATTTAGGCATATATTTTATTCCGAATTTCATGAGAAAATACCAAAAATATATCATTGCATCCGTCATTAGAATTAAGTCACGTCGTCGCATGACATGTAGTTTGCATGCTAGGTTGCATTAATTCGCATGTCATCTTTGCACGTCATTGCATATAGATTAAGCTTCATTTAAATAAATGAAAATCCAAAAAAGAGAAATTGAATGAATTGCTTGTTAATTAGAAATCATATTAGGATTGATTGATGTGATTTTCTAGCTAACAATGCAGATGCTTGCTGGACTCCAGGTGAGTAATTCTTCCAATCCGTAATTTATTTAATGCTGTCTTGGGTGTTAAATTGGTGGTTTGCGCACCCGCATGAACACCTCACATGTTAGTAATTAAGTTAAAATGGATTCAAACTGCCTGCCAAAATATTTTTGAAAAGAAAAGGTACCGAAAGGGCGTTAGACTAGATTTAGCGTAATCAAGTCCCCGGGCTTAGAATCTCAGGTTCGTAGGAATAAAACATATCTCCCTATGTTTTATTTAGGTTTCTAATCGACCTACCACAAATTGATTAGTGGCGACTCCAAGCATGAAAATATTTGCATGTTAAGAACTTAAATCCTAAGTTACGAATTGGTAGGGCTTGGGAGGGCCCGAGTTAAGATTAGTCTTAATAATCCATTTGCCCGAGAAAATGAAAATTTTTTTAGGGTCGCGACAATCATAAAAAATCAATTCTTGGTTGAAATTTTTTTTTCCAAAAAAATTTTTGAAAATTCACAAAATGGTCCAAAATCGTCGTGGCCAACCATAAAAAGCGAAGTTTGAATTTTTGGAAGTGCCCAAGTGGCATTTTTAGAAAATTCCAAATTCAGGGGTTATAACCCTTAAAAAACCCTAAAAAATGCATATCATGAAATAAACAAGTTTTTAGAGCTTTATTAGGGTTTGGGGTGTTTTTGATTGATTTTCGTTTTAGAGATCTCTTAGGATTGATTGACTTGATTGACTTTGATTGTGCATTTAATATTTATTTGGTCTTTCCTGCGATTAGAACGGATAGTATTAGTGGGTAAGTCTCGGAAATTCGCATGACAAATTAGATATCATATCGTTCTTGGTACCGAAAGGGCGTTAGGGATCTCGATTCGGGATCAATAATGTAACCAAGTCCCCGTACTCAGAATCTCTAGTTCGTAGAATCGTGGTATTTCTCCCGTACCGCGATTAGGTTTCTAGTCTACCTACCAATAGTGACTAGTGGCGATTCCAAAATCACAAACCTAGAATAAATAAGAAATTACCTTCCACTGTCACGTGAGGTATGGTCTGGGAGAGACCCTTACATGAAAATACCTCATTCCCTCGCAAATCCTGAAAGCCTCCAAAAAAAAATCGCGTATCGACCATGGGTCGAATGTACAAATTTTCCCGAAAGCAACCCGTTGGTTTGAGATAATCTCAAGTCGCGTTTATTTGAGTTTGACCATTAAATAGAGATTGAATTTGGGTGTTGAAAATTTTGAAAGTCATGACAGAGTAATTGGACGACGTCGTTATTAACGTGGTCAGCCTCAGATTTGTCCGGATTAGTCAGAAAACAAAAATTTTGACAGGAAGTGTAAAATGACCATTTTGCCCCTGGGATTTTGTGAAGACCAAGTATAATATGAGAAGGACATTTTGGTCATTTCATACCAACTTTACAAATACAAATTTTTGGACGATTTTACCCCTGCACTTTTTGTGAAATTCTTATTTTACCCTTGGCTATTTTTTGTGAGAGTTGATCTTGGCCGTCGATTTTAAGATAAGGTTGAATCATGGCCGATGGATGGAAAGTAGAGAGGAGGGTAGGATGGAAATTTCTCATTGGGAAGACTTTTGACTAGCCTATTTATTCTTTTTCTCTCTCTTTCTCTCTCTCTCTCTCCCTCTCATTTTTCTCACGCCTCACCTCTCTTTCTCTCTACCCCTCTCGGCCAAGTTCCCCCTCTCCCTCACGTGAGAGTGGCTAGCCAGCCACGCCTTTGGCTGCCGCCGCATGTCCATCCGCCGTCGTTCTGTCAAGCCGCCAATCGACCCTCCGCCTCACTACACCACTGCCACCACCGTCTCTCTCTTTCTCTCTCTCTCGTTTTTCCCTTTGCCGAAACACCATCACCAGCCTTCATTTCGGTTCAGCCTGGCCGAGGAAGACCAGCAGCTCATCGCCGTGAGCCGTTGGTGGTTCTTGCCGCTCGCCGCCGTCTTTGCTGCTGTCCCTCCTCTATTCAGTCACCTTCGAGTGCTTGAGCTTGCGTAGGATCTCGAGTAAGTGATATCCTAAACCTTGCCTAGGATAACGGGTAATTTCGGATTAGTTCATGGCCGTTTTAGCGAGTTTTAGGGGTTATTCGTAGAGAAATTGATGGACTGAGTTGGCTGAATTGTTTGGATGGATTTGTGGAAATTTTAGAGGTTGAATTGATGTTAGAATTGATTAAGTTGGTGATTGGGATGATTACGGGTTATTATCGGGAATTATTGCATGAAAAACGGGCCTAAATGTGGCGTTTTAGTGATTTTTTCGTGGTGGCTGAGTTAATGTGCATATCGTGGCTGAATTGTGCCATGATTATGTTTGAATTACTATATGTGGTGAATCGGGATTTGTGGCGTGACTGCGACACCCTTGATTAGTGAAAATTGGCCTAGAATATAAAGGTTGTGTTAAATTGAGCTTGTGCAAGTGCAATTGATGAATTTATAGGTTAATGTGGCTTGCTAGTGATTTAAATACTTTGGGTGTTGTGTGTGAGTTGATCGTGTGAGGTTGATATGTGATTGGATGATTTATGTGTTGCATGACTATTAAACACCCTGAGGGGTGTACGTTTACACAGGTCCAAATAATAAATGGAAAATGTGTATATGTGTGATAACATTCAACCTGATGCGTGTTTACGCAGGTTGTGTTATAAAAAGGGAGATAGTATTGTGCTTGAGGCGTGTATGTTTACGTGGGCTAGAGACACTGAGCTTGAGGCGTGTTGACGCGTGCTATGGAAGTGTTGTTCAACTTGATGCGTGTTCACGCGGGTTATGTTATAAAAAGGAAGATGGTGTTGCGCCTGAGGTGTGTACGTTTACGCGGGCTAGAGACACCGAGCCTGAGGTGTGTTGACGTGGGCTATGGAAGTGTTGTTCAACTTGATGCGTGTTTACGCGAGTTGTGTTATAAAAAGGGAGATGGTGTTGCGCTTGAAGTGTGTACGTTTACGCGGGCTAGAGACACCGAGCCTGAGGCATGTTGATGCGGGATACAGAAATGTTGTTGGACCTGAGACGTGTTTACGCGGGTCAGAAATGAATTGGATGCATGTGTTCTAGTGAAATGGGAATCGTATGATGTTGTGCTTGTAATGCGAATGTGGGCATGAATATGGTTTGATGGGTATTATTGAGTGCGACATGGTGTCGATTTCTGATAATAATATTTGTCGCGACCTACCTCTCGAGGACCGAACTCGATAAGGCAAGTTTAGAGGTAAGTGTTCATGAAATGATCTATATGGCACATCATAAAAGACGGCTTGCCGAAGCATCGATCTTTTGGTCATCCATATGGTCCATTGATCATGAACGTGGATTTTCCCTAAATCCATACCTTGCGTGACAGCGGATCAATTTTATCTTTTTTAGGAGTCGCCACTAATCTAGGTCGGGGGTCGGCTAGAATACCCAACTGAAACGTGGGAGTTTCGTTTCGGTTTCTATGAAAACCAGAGATCATGAATTCGGGGACTAGCTTATGTTAATATTTCTATTAACGCCCTTTCAGTACCGCTAAACTTATTATGGTTATTATCTAAGTCGTCATGCATTTATTTTTTACCATTTTCATGTCAAAACCTTGGTCCATTAAGTGATCATGCGTCTTGTTTTTGTGTTTTTATTTAAGATTCTAAGCTAATCCCATCTTAGTCTAGAAAAGAAAGAAAGAAACAATTGTAAAAAATATATTGCGTAAAATAAATAACCAAGATATTGAAAAGACAAAGCCATTTCTAAGTATAAGAAAAAAATACCCGTAACTCGTCGGATGTTTATTACAACACGAATTGAAAGCCCGAGACATATGTTGGGTAATGAATGAATTTTAACAATCAAAGCTGTTGGAGAGGACATCGACCATCACCGTATACAAAGAATTGGGTCGGAATGGACATCGACCTCCGCTATCTTCAAGACCACCGTCTTCTTGGACCTATTCTAATTCCAAAGCTAAACTAGACTAGGTACATACTGTTAGGTTCATCAACGAAAAACAACGTAGCGGAATATAGAACCCTAGACAGGATCCATGTGTATATTGAAATCGAAAGGGAATTTCGAAACGTACTTTTTGCAGATCGAAGATAAATTGGTAGCTGATTGTGTCTGGATTAGCGCCTCAAGTGTTGCGCCTCTATCGGTATCCACACACATGAACGGAATTCTTCAATGATCCACGTGCTAGCGAAAGATCTTGAAGTTCCTTTTCTTGAACGCCTTTTTATTTTCGATACTCTGTCGAAAAACCCTAGACAGAGAACAATTCTCTATCTATTTATACAGCCTCATTATCCAGCGGAAATAAAAGAAGTAGGCCGGGCGATTTGGGTCTGCCAAACCATCCACATTTAATCGTACGTTTAATCGTTATCTTATAACGTGCACGACCGCATAGATAATTTAAATAAGAGGATAAATTAAAATCTACTTCTTAAGTAGATCAAGGCGCACAGAAAATATTAAGTCCGTTCGCTATTGTGTGTGATCCTATAGGTTCACTAAACATTAGCAGTGTGCTCAAAACTCTTTTTGGGCCCACAAGTCATAAGCGGTCTCTGGCAAGACATTATGACTACCTAAGTATAGTGAAGGTCGATTTTCTAACACAACCTAATCCACAACTAATATTAGAGTATCAACCTTGATTGATTCTTAGGGCAGACCACTAATATATACAAAGGAAATGAACATCATAATGTTCACAAAACACACAATAATTGTCCATACAAGAGAACGCAATATGTAAGAAGATACAAAGATGCAAATGTAATTACAACAATGACCTTGAGATCGGCCCTTGATTTAAACATGCATCATCCTTATCTAACGACCTACCCACTCCATCTTAATGATGACTTATGTACATTAGTCACCAAGCACGTTCGTTTATAGTGACTATCGTGACATAGTCCCTAATTGAGGTTCTATGTGAAGCCATGGATATCCCCTCGAGCATGCATCGGTTCCTATCATACATCTAAAAAAGCACATGCATCAAGCTTAAAATAAGTATGCAAGTAGGTCACAAAGACCTTGATTCTCATCCAATCACTCAATTTAGTGAACCGACACCGGGTCACTTCATTCCATTCATCACGCACCAATTTATTAAGAGAAAGACAAAAAAAAAAACAACAGAACAGGGGATAAAAGATGTATTCAATTGGAAAAGGACCCATGATTAAAAAGTTCTGGAAAATTTATGGTAGCCTAAGCATACAGTGAGGAATAACTTTCGTAAAGAAAGTTTTCCGGAAAAATGTTCACATGATTTTATAAAAATTCGGGAACATAATTAAATGTGTCAGGAAACGAGGATTACTGCAGTTTTTGTTGCAAAGATGAGGCCATTTACCCTATCATTTGTTATTCAAAATTTATGAAATTTTGACACAAGATATTTCAAAGAGTGTCCTACAACTTTCATTAAGGGTCTCACCTCTGATTATTTGTAGAAAAATCGATAAAAAATCAACAAGAGGTCTGACTTACCTTGGACAGAACAGGGGTTCCGAATTTGCAAGTTGCTAATTCTAATGCAAACTTGTAGAAAAATGAAAAATGTCTTAAATGGCAAGCAAATGACATGTTCTTGGTGTCTATGGGAGTTTCATAACATGTATGACGACTTACCAAGAGGGCATGAACCCGATTAAGTCCAAATTTAGGTTTGATTTTCATGAAAGCATGCCAATGCATTAACTAGTATCAAAGACATTTTATGGATGACAAAGATGAACTAAAATGATGCATGAAATGTATGAAAAGTTAACATGGATTAGGACTAGATGCAATGACAAAGAGGATATAGTCATCTAATCCTAATTACATGAGCAAATGACCATACAAATCCATGAACTATTAAGCATGAATTAATGCTCATGATGCATGAAATGCAATATGACAGAACGTGGTAGCATGTTTGTATATGATTTTAACCTACCAAATGAGATGCAAAAAATACATGTAATACGTCAATGTGAAGCTTGAACAGCCCTTTACAAAAGTCTAGAAGATTTCATATTCTAATTGTGAACAGAAAAATTCCTATAAAATTGGCAAGAGTGCTACATGAACAACTTAATCCCTAATTGACAGATTTAGGGATTAAGGAATTTCGGTTGATTAAACATACTAATGACGAGCAATTGATGCATGGAGAGTGTCACTAGTGAGTTAACATGATGCTCTATGATGTTTATGAAGGTCACTTGAACAATTAAGTCCAATTTCACGATGAATTTTGTAGGAACGCAATTCGGACTAGTACAGGGCAGATTGAACAACCTGAGAATATGAGATGATTGCAGGTATCAAATGTTGTCTAAAAATTCTAAAAAAAATATATGACGTGCATGAGACCTGAATTTACAAGTTTACAGAGGGATGGAACTTGAAAATCAATTTTCCCTGTTCTGTACAAAAATAGTAAAATGTGTAGTTTCAGTTCGGTTACAGCAGAAAACCAATTTACTCTTGCTGCAACTTTGAAAATCGATTTCAAGTATCAAATGAACTCCGATCAGGGATATCTTTAGCATTTTAAAGACTTATTTTAGTGCTTTACAAACTTCGTTCAGGACTCTAAGCCAGAAAATGTCGATTTCAAACTCAAACGAAGATGTTTGTGCAAGTCCATTTCAGGTTTTAGTATAGGCAGACAAGATCTAGGGTTGAATTAAGGAATTTTCACCTATTGAAAGAACTCCTAAAAATCTGAGAAAAAAGTATGTTATAGTCAGCATGATTCTCGACAACTATCATGAAGACCACAAATTTGGATCCGAACATAAAAATCAGCAAAAAATTAACAAAATCGTTCCAATCATGTAAAAAACTGAAGAAACAGAACAAGAGAATTTCTGATTCTGATGCAAATTTTAAAATAGGGTTTTAGATAGCAAACAATACCGGATCGAGCACCGTAAGATATGAAATCGAAGCTCTCGATGTGTATTACGAAAGTCCAGATGGTGTCAAAGTCCAAAAACGAAGTTCAACAGGTCATATTAGCCCTAACAGAAAATCGCACACAGAGATCCGAAATTGCAGAACTTCGTCCACCTCAAGAACATCATCATCAAATCATCAAACATGTAAGCAGCCATAAATCATCAATATGGAGTCCATGGAAGGCCTAGAGCGAATCCTAGCCCTGGCTACCTATCATAGCCTCGCTTCATCGGATTCGGGACCGAGAGATTACCTTTTGAACTATTTCGGTTAAATCGAGCTTCAATTCGCGCTTATATCAACAAAGCACCAGCAAAACTCCTTCAAGGCTCATTGAGGATGCTCCGAGGACTCCGAAGGACGAGAGTGAGGATTAGATCAGTGCAGCAACAGCAAAACTCCTTCAAGGCTCGTCGAGGATGCTCCAAGAACTTCGAAGGACGGGAGTGAGGATCGGATCAGCACAGCAGCAGCAAAACTCCTTCAAGGCTTGTCGAGGATGCTCCGAGAAATCCGAAGGACAAGAGTGATGAACGGATCAACGCCAGATTCACGCCGATCACCTACTAAACAGAACCGATCCTGTTTGGATCAGTTCACACCACTGGGGGAGAAGAAGGATAGACGGGGCAATCGGAGGCAACTTTGGCGAGGCTCCAACCGGCAGGAGGTCAAGGGAATGGAGGCGGACGTCGGAGTAGGTGGCGGCACTGAAGGTGTTGCTGGCAAGGACCCGCCGGTGGGGGTGAACCGGCGATTCTTGAGCAAACTGCGTGAGCGGTTTGAGAGGAGAGAGAACATGAAAGAGAGAGGAGGAAAGAGATTTTTCTAAAGTTCCTAGGTTTTATGCGCAAAATGAAATCCCCTTCTTGAGTTTTGGAGGGAAAATGGGTTATATACCCTCTTCAAGATCCAATCTCGGCCGTCGATTTGATCCGACGGTCGAGATTTGTGTTTGTTATTTACTTGGAGATTAAGCAAAAATCACATTTAACATGTGCTAATTTGAATGGCCATGATTTAATCTTACCAACTATCTTGATTAATTTTGCAATTAAGGACCTAATTAGGGGCGCTTTTGTAATTTTACAAAACCTAGGGACCTTTTTGCAAAATCTAAAATATTGCAGGGCACGAGGAAATTATTCAAAGGATGGGTCGCTCGCTCGGTCTTCTATTTGGGTGGTTGAGTCTCAATTGTTCCAAATTTATGCAATTTAGTCCTTGAAGGACTGAATTGAAAAGAAAGATTTATCAATCATGAGGAGAAAATAATCCAATTTGAAGAGAAACGGTCCAATTTTGATCCAATTTGGCCAATTAAACCAAACCTACAACTTTTATGATTTTAATTATCTAATTGGTCATAAAAAACATTGGACTCATACCATAGGTGCACCAAATTGGATTTTTCCTAAGCTAATTTTGAACAATTTCATGTAATTTCTCGCCAAAATTTGCAAATTAATTGAAATTGAATTCAATTAAACTTGCGAAATGCTTATTGAATCAATTGTCCATGCTTATAGTGACCTATTGCATTCAAATCGACATTGAAATGAATGCGTGACCTTCATGTCAAAATTAAATTGAAGACCAATGTTGAAATTGAACCTCAATTCGTCAAATTAAATCTTAGTCCTGAATAGGTCAACTTGAATTTCATCAATTGGACACCAATAACCCCTAATCCCCAAATTCAAATGAGCTAAATGTGTAAAATTGGAGAGTTCTCAAGTGAATTTTACAAAATTAACCCCGGATTTGTGTTTATCAACCATTCGCGAATTGTGAACAATTGGTTCAAATCCCTAATTAGAGCTAAAATTGGGGGTTTTCATTTCAAATTGCTGATTTAGAAAAATGGCCGCACGAGCAATCTTATGATGACCTTTGGATCAAATGTCATAAAACGAACTAAGCTAAAATATGAACAAAATGAAAGAAATTTTGTTTTTGGCCGATTCCGAATCTATTTTCGCAAATTTTGAAAAAAATAGATTCTTAATCAATTTTCGCAAAATTTCAAATGCCAAAGTCAAATTGAATGTAAAATAATATGATTTTTGAATTTTTGCATTTTTCGATTTTTTTGTCAAAGGTTTGACCAAAAGTGAAATCTTAGTTGACTTTTCACTAGGAGTTTGATTTTATGATCAAATCTTTGAATTTTTCTGAAATTTCAACTTCTAAAGTGAAATTGAACTTGAAAGGAATCTTTTTATGTGAAAAACCCCAATTTGATCCTGGGTTGACTTTGGTCAACTCTTTGACCAAAAGGTCAACGCGAAAGTCAACCATTTGACTTTTTGAGTTTTTGCATGAAATGAATAGAAAATTGTTTATAGAAGCTAGACCAACAAACAGAATTAAAAAACGATACTTTTTGTTTAAGAAACGGGTTCCGTCGCGATCGAAAACTATAATCTCGAATTTTCTATTTTTAATGACGTGTCAGCTAAAAATTAGGTGTCAACAATATTTGAACTCGCATGTAAGATTTCGTGCTTGTCAAGGTGAGACATTTGTGCCTGCTATTGTTCTGGCTTGATATTTGTGTGATTTGTGTGCTCGGACATGCCTAGAGATATGTGTTAGCCTAGGAGGGATTTACGGTTTCGCTTATAGAGACTTGTCTCATGGTTGTTAAACCAAACATTTTCAGAACCCCTGGCTTGGACCAGGAATACTCACCCGCCGCCGCCTCAGCGTTTTGGCATACCTATGCACACCGATCTTGCAGTAGTAGAATGCCCTATAGATGACAATATGGCTTGGATTAAGCACACCACAATAGTCTGAGTAGATATAAGACAACCCATTTGGCAAGCCCATAGTTATACAGCCTAATGCTTCTGGGAGGGTATGGACGAGTTCGGTCCGGTTCGTGGTTTCGATGCCCCTTTTAATAGGGTGGGAGATTGGGATCAATTGGCTATACCTCCTCCTAATGGCGAGATGACCAGCCTTGACACTAGTTTAGCACAGTTAGGTTTTCAGCCTATACCTGCCGAACCCGAATCCATGATGGCTGAGCCTAAACCAGAGCTGGAAGAGTCACAAGCAGGGCTTGATTCGATGGACATGGATTTCGGAGAAGAGCCGGAGGAAGATCCCGAAGAGATAGAGCTGAAGAGGAACCCGAAATAGAGCCGGAAGAGGAACCCGAGGAAGAACCGGAGGAGGAGCTTGAAGAAGAGGAGTTGATTGAGGTCCTATTGGAGTCGAGAGGTGAAGATAATCTGATTCAGATCGATGCTGATTTTGAGTCCTCGAAATATTAGACTGACCCCGATGAGACTAACTCAAAGTGGACACCGTCCAGAGGTCGTAGGGATTAGTAGGGGTAGGGTAACCTTTTTTGAAGTGCCCCTTTTTGGAATTAGTATATACTCAGACTAATGGTCCTTTTTTATGATGGTGGCGTGAACTTTAGAAGCCGCTAGCCCTTTTTGATATCGGTGATTGTTGGAGTAGAGGTTGCTGGTTGTGATGGATTGTAATGGATATTGTAGATATCGCGGTGTAATATAGTGCTTGGCAGTTTGGTGATTTGTCTCTCTCTATTATCCCATGATTATATTGTCAGGGTTTATGTTCTTATTTCCGCCGTATTCGAACTCTGATGTGTTGGTTTGGGTCGGCGATGTTCCTGGAACGTCGTACCTTTTCGACCAAGCTTGGGGTGTCGTGCGCTCGTCGGGGTTCGAGGCGTGACAAAATTTGCTTATTCCTTAAGGAAATTTGCTTAAAATTTGATTATAGGGGAATTTTTGTAATTTCACTAGGGATATTTTTGTAATTTTGGACACAAAGGGACCGCCTGGCCTTGGCTAGTCGGAATGGAGCACCGGCCGTCGAAATTTTGGTCGAGAAATGATTGGCCCGAATGGGCCAATTCAATTCCAGTCAAATTGGGTTGAACCAGTTTGACCTAGGTTTGATTGGGTTGAATTGGTTCGGTTCTTGGCTCAATTTTCTTTCAATTTCTTGCAATTTCATTCCTATCATGATTGATTGACCCAATTGAATTGAATTTAATCGAATTGGAAGGAACCAATTTGAAATACAAGCACAAATTGATCAAATTTAACTTGTTTGGTCAAATTGATCTTCAATGTGAGTTAAATTGCATTACCAAGCTAGACTAAAGAATTTGATTGAAGTCTAATTGGCCAAATTGAACTTCAATTCATCAAATTGGATGTTAGTCTAGAATGGGTCAAGTTGAATTGCATTAATTGAATCAATTACTCTTGGATTTCTCAATCATTAGATAACTAGATTGGTTAAATTGACTCAAATTCATATGAATCTTCCAAAATTGATTTTGGATTTGAGTTTCATATAAAAAATTAGGCACATCCGTATCTCAATTATGCAAATCATGAAAAACCGACCAGAATCCCTAATTAAGGCTCAAATCGAGGATTTTCACCATTGGCTTGGAATTCTAAAATTGATTTGAAGATTGAATGCAATAAGGCCTCTAGATGAAATGTCGTGAAGGAAATTATCCTAAAAAATGACTAGAAATGAAGTAATTTCATTTTTGGTCGATTTGAACCAAATTTCGTAAATTGAGGAAAAGTTTATTCTAAATCAATTTTTGTAAAATTGATGATGCCAAAGTGAAATTAAGCTGAAAATGAGATAATTTAGGGGTTTTTAAGTTTTTCAAAAATTTTTGGACAGTGTTGACAAAAGTCAACATTTTAGTGATTTGTCATTAAAATGCCAATTAATGGGTCAAACTTTGAATTTTTCGAAAATTGATTTTGCAAAAGTGAAATTGACACTATTTTGGGGTTTTTCATGCAAAAAACCAAAATTTTAACTATGGGTTGACTTCTGGTCAAAGTTTGACTTGAAGTCAATATTTTGACTTTTTGAAATTGAAATGCAAAAAGCTGGAAAATGACTGGTTAATACTAATTCAAATGCTAAATAACTCTTTTTGATTGAGAATTGGGTTTTGTCGCGATCAAAAACCCTAATCTCAAGTTTTTACATTTTAAGACGCGTCGGTTAAAAATCAGGTGTCAATAGTTGTTCACATCTAGCATCTAGAAAAGTGAATTCATTGTCTATCGTGTGATGTTAAATCCCCAAAAAACAATTTAAGCATTAGCTGATGATATCAATTTGAACCCTTCAATTTGAATGACATCGTATTTCACTAGGGAAATACAGAGAAATGTTGGGGAAAAGTTTGACTTAACATAACAATTATTTCAAATGGAGTAAACGTTTTCTTTTCTTCCACTAGTAACATAAATGAATTCTACAGAAATGCAATTGGTTCGCAATTTGTTGAATTAGTTTCACACTTTCTGTATTTTCTTTAAGTTTAGCATAATTAGTTCATGGATTTCATTTCATGTATTACAGAAACTAAAAATTTTCTGTAGAACTTATTCCGGTGATTTTTTAGGTAGCAATTGAAAAACGTGTTTTAGTTGATTTCTTTAGAGTGCACCACAAAAAGTATGGGCAAATCGATTAGTTACAAAAAGACCATAATTTCAAAGATTATTGTTCTTATGCTTGGTGACGCTTTCATGGGTTACATAGTGAATGTGGTGAAACAAAAGAGTGAAGAAGCTGTGAGGATTCTACCAAGCATTTCATCAAAGTTGAAAGCTCTTAAGGTCTTTTTTGTTCTTCTTTTGACAATAATTGCCTCCCTATATAAGTAGAGACACTTTGAATGCATTTTGATTGCGCACCCAATAAACTTATGTGTTGGATATTTTGTTAGCCACTACTGTATGTGACATAAATTTACTTAGATTGGGTATTTTTCTCCTCCACCCTGCCTTGATATTTGTTAACTTTAATATGTGCATATCTTTAGACGCCAATAATTACAAGCTCTGTTACTTTACATGGTTGAATGGCTAAACGGGATGACGAACAGAAAAAACAATTTGTTGGATGTTTGAAATTGTTGGACAAAGAGATATCGCCCGATCTTGTTTCGGGAAGCCTGGTAGAATTTACTCCAGCTCGGTTAATTTAAGTTTTCCATCATCACTTTGGAAAATCGGATTGTAGTTGTTGTTATCGTCTTCCATGTTTATTTCAGTTGTTTCGCTGGCAGTTCAATCTTGCTTATCTTTTCTCCCCCTGCCGTAGGTTGTAAGGATTAGGTTTAGGTGGGAAAATATTGTACAGTCAATTTTTTTGGGGGTCCGATTGTACGGTCAATTAAAAGAGTAAGGTGTTATTAAAAAAAAGGCTTCCATTTCAGGTATTATTTTCTAATTTTTGTCATTTCAAATTTGGCGGGGAAGGCCCCAAATCTCTTTTATCAACTAACCCCGTTTGACTCAGCTTTAGGCCTAGTATTGGCTAAATGTTAGCGTTTGGAATGCCGAAAATTTTTTCCCAAACTATGGACTAGCTTTGGGCTTTCAAAATTCCACAAATGTTAAATTTTTTTTCCTTCCCAAATTACTCTCACTCAAACTTTAATATTCTGGTTTTGTCCTCTTATTACTGTTCGCTTCTTCACGAAAGCGTGGCCGACGATACTATATCTGGAAGGCGAAGGATCAGCGATGGCCACTTGAGGTCATGCGACCGCCCAGGCGCCATTGGCCTGGGTCGCATGACCCCAGGCGATGTTGGCTTGGGTCGCGACCTTAGGCGGCCGTCGCCTGGGGTCGCACGAGTCTAGGCGACGGTGCTTGGGTCGCACGACCTCAAGCCTCGTCGCCTAAGGTCGGGCAATCCTTGGTGAAGATCGGTTAGGTTGCGCGACCTTCGCCAAGAGTTGCCCGAGGTCAAGCAACGGCCGCTGGTGTTAAATCTAGCTCGCCGGTGGTCGCTCGACCTCGGGTGATGGCCGCCGACACCAGATCTGGCTAACCGGTAGCCGTAGCCCTTCGCTA
The DNA here is from genome assembly GCA_031216185.1 of Syzygium aqueum. Taxonomy (NCBI): domain Eukaryota; kingdom Viridiplantae; phylum Streptophyta; class Magnoliopsida; order Myrtales; family Myrtaceae; genus Syzygium; species Syzygium aqueum. The sequence goes on along the minus strand of CM062232.1, from coordinate 13,513,519 downwards.
GAGCGTAACTTTTTTTTTTTTTAATAAAAAAGGGTCCTAAAGCCCTTTGTAAAAGAAATTTACCAAACGCCATTTGCATTTCCCTAAGGGCCTTTAGGCCATGTTTCATTCCAAATGAGTTTTTGGACTCTAAAGTCCCTTTCGTAAATGCAAATGGTGTTTGGCAAATTCTTTGAAAAGCTTTGGGAAAATGCAAATTGCATTTCCAAACGCACTCATAAAAGGCCTTTGAGCCAATGCACCTCCCAATCAGCATTCCCATTCTAGCATTTTCGGAATGCTGAGGGGGAGTTAATGAAAGTTTTCTTATTTCCCATTCTAGCATTCCCGTTCTACCAAATAATGCTCATGATGAAAACCAGCGAAAAGTTCTTGGGCAAGTGGGATATTGTCACCGATCCTCCGCCTCTTAACAAAGGTGTTCTGGGGAGGGCTAATAATAGAAGGCAACAAAGAAGCAATTCTATTCACCAAAATCTTGGTTATGCACTTATAAACCGTGTTGCAGCACGCAATGGGCCGAAAATCATTCATAGCATAAGCATTAGGCACCTTCGGCACAAGTGCGAGTATAGTATTATTGGTCTCCTTAAGTAAGGAACCAGATTGAAAGAAATCCTTGGTTGCCAACATGACAGAAGGACCCACAATTTCTCAAGATGATTTAAAGAAGTCGACATTGAAGCCATCAGGGCAAGGGGCCTTACCTTTAGCAAGGGAGAACATAGAGTTACAGATCTCGATATTAGTAATCTCCGGGGAGAGAAATTGGGTCTGATTATCATCAAGAACACGCTCAACCACAGCCCGAATATCCTCAATAGCTGGCCGAACGGTTGAAGAGTTAGCAGCAAGTAAATTCTCAAAATGTGAAACAATATGATGCTAGACGAAGCTCGGGTAAATGAGGATAGTACCATCATTGTCGGATACTGATAAAATACGATTATGAAGGTGCCGCCGTTGACAAAATGGTGAAAGTACTCAGCGTTTCGATCCCCTTCAATCAACCATTTAATCCTCGGTTTCTATTTGAAGAAAGATTCCTCTTGGAGTCTAAGTTCCGAGAAAACCTGGAACTGTTCCTTTTCAAGATTTGCGAACACCTGGTTAAGGGGGTCGATGGTAAGAGCATCTTGAGTTGAAGTTAGAACTGACTTGGCCTGGGCGGTGCGGATTAGATATTAGAGAAAGATTTCCTGTTAAGTTGTTTAAGGCGCCCTTTGAGTATCTTAAGCTTCTGGCACAATATGAACATGGAAGTTCCAACAACCTGGGATTCCTACACTTAAGTGACAATAGTCGAGAAAGATGGGTGAGACATCTAGTAATTGAAATTTTTGAACAGCTTCCTGGTTGTTAGGGAAGGCACAATTTTGATAATCATAGGAGTGTGATCAGAGACTCCCGAGGCCAAGAACATAGCCTCCGAGAAGGAAAATACTTTGCTCCATTGCTCGTTAATGAGGAATCTATCAATCCTCATTTGCTTATGAAGAGTGCCAGAGAAGGTTGACCAAGTAAATTTATGGCTAACAAATCTTAAATCATCAAGGCTTGCTTGGTCTAAGCAAGTGCCGAGTCTATCAAATGCAGGGATCCAAACATTGGAGCTGCCTAATCTATCCCAATGGTGTCGGATGGCACTAAAATCGCTAGTAACCAGCTAGGGATCAGTAGCAAACAGAATACTCGATTGGACAAGATCAGACCAAAGAGCCCGTCGAGCAACAAAGGTGTGTTCCCTATACACCACCGAAATATAACAATTCTTATTCATAGCCAATAGACACAATTGCCCGTGAATAACCTGAGAGGACATATAAAGAACTACTAGCTCCACCACTTGAGGTTTTCATTCAATCCAAATTCTTCCACGAGGAGAGAAATTATAATTAGAGGTCTACATCCAACCAGACAACAACCAAACAGAAATCTTATAAAAAAGAGACGGATTGACCTTTGTCTCAAGGATATCAACATAAGAAATATTATTAGATCTAACAAGGGATCTAATCTTAGCCTATTTCAGGGGGTCCATAAGACCCCTAATATTCCATACTCCAAAAAACATATATGCAAGGAAGGGAAGAGACTACCGCCTTTTCGTGCCACCCCATTTCTTAGACTTTGGGTTGGCCACCTTAGCAGTCAAAGGGCCGTTCTCAGGATTAGGGATAACCATCGCGGGATTAGGAGGAACAGGGTATTGGCTGCTAGGGTCGGGATCACCTCCTTGATGCAACAAGGATCTTGATCTAGTATTCGACGGGGCAGGGGAAGGGGAATCCTCCTCTAAATCACTGCAAACAGTGCTGGATATATCCCCTTCGATGTCTTCCGAGTCAAACGATGCCACAAAAGTGGCCTGAGAATTCATATTAGGGTCTGGGAGGGTTTGTACACCTGCAATAGCAGAACTGTGTATGGGGTCAAGAATGTTGAGCAAAATCCCTAATTAGTTTTGACGAATGACAAAACAATCTTTTACTAATCAGAATTGCACTAAAGTTATTTGATGCAGGTAAATACTGAGTCATCAGACTTAATCGATAAAAGGACTTTATCATCAAACTCAAAATTACTCGTCAGATTCAATAAGTGTTATTTTTGGCAAGTTTATGCAGGTAATCAAATTGATATCTCAAGATATCCCGATTGGCAATTACAAGATCGTTCCTTAAACACAAAGACCTACACTTATGGAAACCTTGATTTGATTGTATGGGTGATCAAATCACCTGTAGATAATGATTTTTCTTCTAACGGCTATGCATTTTCTTTTGGGAAGTTTTCTCCAACAGTTTAATTTGGAGATCAATCCTCTGAAAATTATCCAACGGATAGATTGGAAATGGAGGAGTATAAAAGGAGTGCAAATGTCGTATAAGATTAAAAAAAACCATAATCAAGAATTCCAAAGTTTGAATAGAGCTTTGATTTTACACACTTGTGATTACTGTATTCCACGTTGTGATTTTAGAAAGAAAATTACTTGACTGAAGAGCGTATGTGATAGTGCTGTCTATCATCTGAGAAACACTACTCTTGTAATCTTCTGGTGATTCAATAATGAAACACAGCTAATAGGCTGCTAGCGTGGAGAGTCAACATAAGTTTAATAAAGCTAAACCACTATAAAGATCTGTGTGCAGTTTTCTCTATCCCTAAACTTTCTTTTATTATTGCTAACATTATACTACATATATATATCTGTCAAACAAGTTCGTCAGAACATCATCTTAGTCATCAGACGCAATCATCTGATGACAACTTACATACAAGTTTGTAATTCGCATCCATATGATATTGTACATACGAGTTGTTGACCTTGACTATATTCATTCTGCATATTTAAATCATACAATTTATGAAATCACCTATTCACCCCCTCTAGGTGATAACACTAGCCGTAAGAATTGATATCAGAACCTAGAGCTCATTTTTCTTTGAAGTGTTATTTTACTTCTAAGCTAACGATTCTTGATGGCTAGTAATGCTGAGTCAGGTCACAACAACAGACTGCCTTCAATGGAACTGAATACAATGTCTGGGAAAACAAGAAGAAGACATTCATATTGGGAATAGATCAAGATATATGGGACATTGTTGAACATGAAATCATTCCACACGTTTCAATTGAAACAAAATCTCCAGAAACTTCAAAAGGGCAAAATGAGACATCTTCTACCGAAGGAATTAGAGAGCAAATTAGTCCTCAAGTTCTACCGCTCTCGGCCAAAAAAATTTCCAAAAGAATCCATCTAGATGCAAAGATCATAACGGCCATATACAATGGTCTTACAAGTGTTGGATACAAACGAATTGCAAATCTCAAAGCTACCAAAGAAATTTGGGATCATCTCAAGCTTGTTCATGAAGGAACATAGAGAGTCAAGGAGACAAATCTCAACATTTTCTTGGGCAATGCGAGTCCTTCACTCAGAAACCAAATGAAATAATTTCTGAGATGCTAAACAGATTCATTGAGATTGTAAATGGACTTGAATTCCAAAACAATCCTATCTCAGAACTTATGAAGGTGAACAAGTTGCTGAGAGCTCTTTCAAAATAATGGAACAATATCAAAGTTTCTATTCGAGAAACTTAGGGGATTAGACCACTCATAGTGGATGAACTCATAGGAACTCTTTAATCCTATGAAACTAAAAAGTTCTTAGAATACGCTGGTCGTCTCCAGTTGATGAAATCGGTACTTATTTCCATCTGTACCTTTTGGATGCAAATGTTTTTACTTCTAAAGCAAACTATATATGAAATTGAAAAGAAGATTAGACATTTTTCGTGGGTTAGAAATACAGAAGGCCACGGATCACACAAAGTTGCTTGGGAAGTTATTTGTTCACCAAAAAAGAAGGAGGTCTAGGGTTGCCTCATCTAAAATTATGGAACAAAGTTTTGCTTGGCCGTATGCTTTGGAACCTCATAAATTGTCCGTCATCTTCCTTGTGGAGTAAATGGATCCATAGTACTAAGTGTAGAGGCAATTTGATTATGCAGCTTGAAATCAAGGGCTCTATGGCATGGAGTTGGCGTTGTATTCTTCAACTAAGACCAGCTTTAGCTTCAATCATATCTAGACCAAGATATGGTTGCCAAGAGGTATACGATGAAACCAGAAATGTGAGACCGGCTGTGGAATGGTCCCAATTGATATGGAAAGGCGGTATTAGCAAGCATAACTTCATCGGCTCGCTAGTTTGTAGAGATAGACTACAAACAGTGGAAATCATAGACGTTGGAAGCCTGAAGTAGATATTCATTGCAATTTTTATATGTCTGATCTGGAAAGCAGAGACCATCTATTCTTCCAATGTACTTGGACCGGAAGCATTTGCCGCACTATTCTTGTACAATATGGAATTCGATGCCCTGTAGAAGGATGGAATGATGAACTTATATGGATGATCAATGCTACGAAAGGTAAGGACTTGGCGGCGAGACTTCTGAAGGTATCTTTCCTAGCAATCATATACTGTATTTGGATGGAGCGTAATCGTAGACGCTTCCAACAAAAGTCAAATGACACCCTTATCATTTTGGCTAAAGTTTGCAAACTTGTTAGAGGGCGAGCTTCGCACTACAAATCTTTTAGACCGTCCCGAACAAATGAAACTTTGGCTACTATATGGAGACTCCCCCACTCCATTTTTTTGTAATCTTAGTTCTATTTGTAATGCTGGGGAATGCCCCTAAGTTTCTATACGTCATCTTATACATACTATTTACATTTACACCAAAAAAAAAGAAAAGTTCTTAGAAGTTGAAGAACCCAAAGGTAAAAAGTCCATTGTTTTAAAAACTAATATTGATTCTGATGATACAGATTCAGATTCAAATTCAGATGATGATGAAGAGTTGGCTCTAATGGTCAAGAAACTAAGAAAGATGGCAAAAAATGTGAAGATGAATAAGTCAAAGAAGCAATTCAAGAATTCTGAGTCATCAAAAGCCAAGAAGCTAAACTTTCAGAAGAAATCAAGTGTCGAAGATGAAGAAAACAAAGACGTGATATGTTTCCATTGCAAAAAGAACGGACTCATAAAGCCAAAATGTCCACTTCTCAAAAAGAATAAAAGGAAGTATGAACGATATAAGAAGGCTTTCAAAGCCGAAACATGGAGTGATTTAGAGGATGATGAAAGTGAACAAGAATTTGCCAATATTTGTTTGATGGCAAAATCAGACTCAGAATCAAGTTCTGATGAAGAAGATGAGGTAAGCAAGTCAAATATTTCTGAAGTAGTTGTAAATTATATTGATGAGTTAATTTCTATTAATAAAATGCCTTAAAAAAGATTTCTGTACTGAAGAAGGAGATTGTGTCCCTAGGAAGTACAACTCAAAACAAAGAAATTAATGAGTCAATTGAATGTTTAAAAAAGGAAAACAATCTTTTAAAATAGCAAGATATTTCGCAAAAGGATAAGATTGATTTCTTACAAAAAGAGTTTAATCTTATCAAGAAGAATAAAGATTTTCTTGAAAAGGAAAATGATTCACTGAAAAAGGAAATTTCTGATCTGAAAAATATTTCTAAGGAAAGTATTGATAGAATCTCTAATGAAAAAGAACTTTTGAAAAGTGATATTTCTAATATAACCAAGAAATTCTCAATGGGTTCAAAAAATCTTCAACATATTTTATCAATTCAAGTTCCTTATTATAATAAATCACGTCTGGATTTTGAGAAAAATACTGAATTGAAGAATACTTTTCCCAATGTCAAAGAAAGACTAAAGAAAAGACCCCCCAGATTTGTGTATCAAAATCACTTTCAAAAGCAGTTTGTGAAATTCAATGGTCAAACTTCCTTTAAGTGCTCAAATGGCGGTGATATAAATCACTTTAAGAATGACTGTCCTAAGGTTTGGAGACCTATTTAGTGAGACATTCTGAGAATGATTGATCCTAACCAAAATGAACCCAAGAAAATATGAGTACCAAAGAAAAGTGAGTTACTTATCTTTTGCAGGTACCAAAGAAAAGAAAGAACAAATGGTACTTTGACAGTGGTTGCTCGAGACACATGATCGGAGATCTTTTAAAATTCATCCATTTAGACAGAATTAAAGGACGAAGTGTATCCTTTGGAGGCAACAACAAAGGAAAGATAGTTGGCAAGGGAACTGTCAAAATCAAAAATCTCATCATCAATGAAGTTTGACTAGTTGAAGGTTTGAACTTCAATTTAATTAGCATTAGTCAATTATGCGATATTGGTTACAGAATCACTTTCCAAGAAGACAAATGCTCTGGGATAAGTAAAGCCTACAAGCAATCATTCACAGGTCAAAGACATGGAAATATCTATCTACTAGACATGAAGTCTAACAACTTGAAATGTCTCGTTTCCATAAAAGAAGAATCTGATCAATGGCATAGAAAGCTCGGACAAGTTAGTGTCAAGTTAATATCCAAAATAGCTTCAAAAAAACTTGTCAAAGGATTGCCAGAACGAAGATTCAAGAGCACAGAGTTATGTTCAGCCTGTTCTAAAGGTAAACAAATAAGAAGTTCATTTAAATCAATAAATTATGTCACCACTAATCGAGCTTTGCAGTTGCTTCATATGGACATTTTCGGTCCTACTCAAACTCTAAGTCTTAGAGGTAAGAAACACTATTTAATTATTGTATGTGATTATTCAAGATTTACTTGAGTATTCTTTTTGGCTCATAAAAGTGAAACATTTGAATATTTCTCAAAATTTGCCAAAAAGGTACAAAATGAAAAGATCTATGCTCTTTCGAGCATTAAATCTAATCATGAAAGAGAATTTGAAAATCAAAATTTTTCTTAGTTTTGTGATGAAAATGGTATTCAACATACTTTTTCCCCACCCTATACTCCTGAACAAAATGAAGTAGTTGAAAGAAAGAATAGAACTTTACAAGAAATGACTAGAACTCTTCTATTTGAAAATAATACTCTAGCACATTTTCGGGCTGAAGCTGTATCAGTAGCTTGTTATATATCAAATAGAATTTTTCCAAGACAAATTCTTGAAAAGACCCCTTATGAATTGTTTAAATGTAAAATTCTCAATGTCTCGTAATTTCGGATATTTGGATGCAAATGTTTTATTCTAAAAAATCCTAATGATCGGGTTGGTAAGTTTGATGAAAAGTTAGATGAAGGAATCTCTCTTGGATATTCAATAACAAGCAAGGCTTGCAGAGTATACAATAAAAATACTCAAACAGTCAAAGAATCATTAAATGTTAAGTTTGAAGACTCAATTTAGACTCAATAAGATGATTTTGACATTGGAAATCTAGCATATGAAGAATCTGACATAGCATTTGATAAATTGACGGTAAGTGAAAATGATCAGAATCAAAGATCTGATGAAGCTCAGGAATCATCAAACCAACAAGACAATGAAGAATCATCAAATCTCAATAATGAAAACGATAAAAGATTCAAAAAAATCTAGGAGCAAAAATCCAATCGTCCTAAAGACCTCATCATTGGAAATTTAGATGAAGGGATCAAAACCAGAGCAAAGGCAAAAGAAGTCATAAAAACGATGGCTTTCATTTCTTAAGTTAAACCAAAGAATGTCAAAGATGCCTTGAAAGATGAAAGCTGGGTTGAAGCCATGCAAGAGGAATTTTTACAATTCCATATCAATCAAGTATGGGAGCTTGTTCCTAGACCAAAAAATCATTTAGTTATTATAACAAAATGGGTACTTCGAAATAAACTGGATGATCAAGGAAAAATTGTCAGAAACAAAGCAAGACTTGTGGCCAAAGGATATTCACAAGAGAAAGGAATAGATTACGATGAAACGTATGCTCCCGTGGCCAGGTTAGAAGCAATAACAATTTTATTGGCTTATGCTTGCTTTTGTGATTTTAAACTGTTTCAGATGGACGTCAAAAGCGCATTCTTGAATGGCTACATCAAAGAGGAAGTATATGTAGAACAACTTTCAGGTTTTGAAGATCCTCATAAGCTTGATCGAGTATATACTCTCAAGAAAGTATTATACAGTCTTAAACAAGCACCACAAGCTTGGTACAAAAGACTGAGCAGCTTTCTGGAACAAAATGAATTCATAAAATGTAATGTGGACACTACCTTATTCATAAAAAAAAATGGTAAAGATATTTTAATTGTTCAAATCTATGTAGATGATATTATTTTTGATTCTATAGATAAAAAACTATGTAAGAATTTTTCTAAAATAATGCAAAGTGAATTCGAAATGAGCATGATGGGGGAGTTAACTTTCTTCCTTGGATTATAGATTAAACAAACCAAAAATGACACCTTTCTTTGTCAAGAAAAGTATGCCAAGGAAATTACGAAAAAGTTGGGTTTGGTAAATTGCAAAAAGACAGAAACTCCAATGTCATATCTCATTAAACTAGACAAGGATGAAAAAAAGGAAAACCAATAGATAAAAAATTATATAGAAGCATGATTGGTTCTCTTTTATATTTAACTGCTTTAAAATCAGATATTCTATTCAGTGTTTGTTTGTGTGCCAGATTTCAATCAGAACCAAAAGAATCTCATCTTATTGCAGTAAAAAAGGATTATTAAATATGTTGGTACCAATCCTACACTTGGTTTATGGTATCCTAAGGGATCAAATTTTACTCTTATTGGATATTCTGATACTGATTATGCTGGTTGCAAAATAGACAGGAAGAGCACTTCTGGAACGTGTTAATTGTTAGGACACATGCTTGTTTCATAGTATTCAAAGAAGCAAGAAACTGTAACTCTTTCAACGGCAGTAGCAGAATATGTCTCACTTGGTAGTTGCTATGCTCAAATCCTTAGGATGAAACAATAATTAAGAGATTTCAACATCAAAGACTCAACTGTGGAGATCAAGTGTGACAATACCAGTGCCATCAATCTGACCAAAAATCCTATTCTGCATTCAAGAGCTAAGCATATTGATATTAATAATCATTTTATCTGTTATCATATTTTAAAAGGAGATATTAATATTCAATTTATAAACACAAAACAGCAATTAGCTGATTTTTTGCAAAACCTCTAGAAAAGAAAAGTTTTGAGCTTATTAGAGACAATCTAAACATTATTAGCCCACTTTATTAGGCTGTGCAATATGAACTCACATTGCATTTGATGACTTATTTGATCAAGCACATATTTGAAGTGTCTAGTTTTGGTGTGCAATTCATCTTATAAAATGTATGTATATCTCATATATTTTGTACCATATGATTGTCTTGACTAATACCGTTTGGGAATTAAAATCCCAAATTTTTCATAATATAATTTCCGAAATTTTCCTTAACTGTCAATTGACAGTTTACAAAAAGAGTTTTGTAAAAACCAATATATTGCAATTCTCGGTTCAAACTCTTTTATTCTCTCTTGCTATCACTCTCTCTCTGAACACACATTCTATTCCCTGAAACCCTAAAGATCTCCGAATACATGATTTACCCTAAAAGATCTCATCTTTCTCTTCCGAAACCCTAAAATTTCTTCAATGGCACCTAAATCGACCCTTGAATCAAAGAAAGGAATCAAGGGTTCTAGACGATCGAACAAAATCGCGGGAATGTTTACCAGGGCAGAAAAAGATGGAGCATCAGAGAAGATCGATATCTCTGATACGGGCTCCGATAGGGAATCATCTTAAGGTAATGAATCTCCAAGAATCCTTATTCATAAGCGTGATCATTTTCTTATGGCAAGACGACTAATAAAAACCATTAAAGTACTTCGAGAGAATCGAAGTGACCAGAGTATTGTGAATGTCATGTGTAAATCGTTAGGTTTCTTATCTGAACGTGAAGTTATGGAGGAATATGAAAAAGGTATGAGGACTGGTAGAACACTTGCTGCTAAAAAGGGGATTGTTCTTAAAGAGACTTCTAATGTTTAGGAAACCCCTATGATTGTGAAGAAATGACTTTCTCAAAAAGGAAAAGAGAAAGTAGGAGAATAATCGAATGTTGGAGGAGATGAATCTGTTGGTAAAGAGGAACCTCAGATTGTAGAGAAAAGCATGAACATTGACTCTAGGAAAGAGGATAATGATGAGAAACTTTACACTGAGTTTGTGCCTATTTCTGGAATTCCACCTGATGACAAGAAAAGTGACAATTTATTTAGAAACAAAACTCATAAGGTTGCTTACAATTCGCTCCTAGCCAAAGGAATTATGAATAATAGAGTTGTAAACTTCAATTTCTTTGAAAACTTCAATATCAAGATTCAGAGTCTCATTGAAAATTTTGATTTTCAAAGAATGTGCTCTCTCTCACAAAGTTTACCTTGAACACACGACTTACTTTTATTCCAATATGTCTTTCAATTCTCCCGCTGAGATTGAATTCTCTATTTTTCAACAAAATAATAAGTTATCAGCATTTGATCCTCTTTACCAAAAAAAAAAAAGTTATCAGCATTTGATCTCTCTGCCATTCTAGGGGTGAAACATACTGAATTTTTCTTTACTCCTACCACTTCTGATTTGGCATATCGATATATGTTTGGTAACTCTTCTTTCATCAGAGGTTCCACATCTCATGTATCTCATTCTCTTTTTCCTCTCATTTCCATTATCCCGCACAAAATCATTATCAATTATCTCAGACCCAAAGGATCTTCCAAAACTGATGTCTCTCGATATGAGACAAACTAATTTAAGCAATTCAAAACACATTTTCCATTTCTTTGTCTCATTTGATAAGTAACGTCTACATATTTTCCTCGTGAAGGTAATGATCCTGAAAATGTTCTATCTGAAGCTGAACAGAGAGGAAAAGGGAAGGAAGCAGCATCTGTTGATATTCAAACCACACACTCCTTCTAAATACAATATCTCCTCATCTATGTCAAATCACGTAGCTATTACTGATCTAAGGTGGAGACAAGCCGCAGTTCAGAATGAAGTTTGGGAACTCTGCAATGAACTTAAAGAAGGAATCCAAGAGATTAAGGACTTGATGGAAGCAAGGATCAACAATCTGAAGATTCAAGTTAGAACTGATGTACAAATTGCAGCAATTAACACTATTGGCCAGCTTCATCATCTCTCATTACATATTGAGCAACGATTGAACCAACTTTCTAGCTTTGGTCTTGTCCAAGTGCCTTTTCTATCTACACCTTTTGGAACTTCTTCATCTGAACCCTCAGGATCCTTGGCCCCTCTAGCAAATCAGCCAAATTGATCACTTATCTTCCTACCTTTTCATTCATAAGCTATTTGTTTTAGCATTCAATATTGATTTCAGTTATGTGTTTGAACTTTGGATTTTCACTTATGATTTGACACTGGTTGTTGGATGCTGAACTCTTATTATTATTATTATTATTATTACTTATGCTTCAACACTTGGTGTGAACTTTATTGCTATTTATCCTTTCTGCTGATGTCAAAAAGGGGGAGAAGGTTTATACAAATTATGAATGCAAATGTTGACGTAAGCGGGCAGAATGAGAATTGACATACTTAAAAATATTATGCTGATTTCAGAACTTAACAATATTTTATGCCTTAAATGTTATATCCTCTGAATATTTTTCTAACGTTTTGGATAGTTTTGTTATTATAAAAAAGGGGGAGAATGTTGAGCAAAATCCTTAATTAGTTTTAACGAATGACAAAACAATCTTTTACTAATTAGAATTATACTTAAGTTATTTGATGCAGATAAATGCTGAGCCATCAGACTTAGTCGATGAAAGGACTTTGTCATCAGACTCAAAATTACTCGTTAGATTCAATAAGTGTTATTTTTGGCAAGTTTAATCAAATTGATATCTCAAGATATCCTGATTGGCAATCACAAGATCGTTCCTTAAATACTAAGAACTACACTTATGGAAACTTTGATTTGATTGTATGGGTGATCAAATCACCTGGAGGTAATGATTTTTTTTCTAACGGCTATGCATTTTCTTTTGGGAAGTTTTCTCCAACGGTTTGATTTAGAGATCAATCATCTGAAAATTATCCAATGGATAGATTAGAAATGGAGGAATATAAAAGAAGCGCAAACGTCATACAAGATAAAAAAAAATCAGAATCAAGAATTCCAAAGTTTGAATAGAGCTTTGATCTTACACACTTATGATCATTGTATTCCATGTGATTTTAGAAGAAAATTACTTGAGTGAAGAGTGTATGTGATAGTGCTGTCTATCATTTGAGAAGCATTGCTCTTATAATCTTCTGGTGATTCAATATTGAAACATAGCCAATAGGTTGCTAGCGTGGAGAGTGGATGTAGGCTTGATAAAGCCGAACCACTATAAAGATCTGTGTGCAGTATTTTCTATCCCTAAACTTTCTTTTATTATTGCTAACATTATACTGCATATATATCTGTCAAACAAGTTCGTCAGAACATCATATTAGTCATCAGACGTAATCATTTGACGACAACTTACATACAAGTTTGTAATTCACATCTATCTGATATTGTACATACGAGTTGTTGACCTTGACTATATTCATTCTGCACGTTTAAATCATACAATTTTATAAAATCACCTATTCACCCCCTCTAGGTTATAACACTAGTCGTAACAAAGAGTATCCAAACCGAGAGCAAGAGAGGTCGCCAAGGCAGAGATTCTCGAATGCACTACACCATCCTCTTCCTGATTGTCTCCCACGTACCATCCACCGAATGAGGAACATCCTCAGCAGCAACTGCTAATGTTGGGGCCTTAAGAATAACAGTGGGCACTTCACTGGTTGGAGCATATCTACGGCCGAATGTACCACAAGCCATACACGACACAGGACACCACTCATACTCCACCTTGATCGACTAAATATCATTATTTAAGATGACATCAATAGAGTCAAGAAAAGTCTGAGTCGCCTTGATCTCAATGCACACTCTAGCATATGAAATCATTCTCATATTTTCCGTTTGCATATCCACATGCAAAGGTTTTCCAATTGCACTAGCCACCGCACTAATTCTCAATGTAGACCACAAAGCATAAGGAATATTTCTCAGTTTAACCCAGACGGGTAAAGCCTCATGTTGGCTTTTCTTTAGCTTCAACATCGGGTGCCATTGTTGTCACATTCCAATTTTTGGGCCTGGGAAGCCATAGGTAAATTGTAACATCCTCAATTTCAGTCCTTAGGAAATGACTATGGTTTAAATTTGGTAGTTTTCCAATTGGAACCAAGTTTTACTCTTGTTTTGGAAAACCCAATTTCGGATCCTTTGTACCCCTTTGTTTTGTTATTTTTTGGGAGATTTTTGTGATCCGAATTTCCAAACACTTTCTTCTTGGAAGTTTCTCCAAACATCTTAAAGTTTTACATACTTTAATTTCAGAATATTTTGGACTTAATATGAGTAGTACGATTGCCTGATTTTCGGACCGTGTAAAACTGCCCGGAATGGGTATTTCGGTAATGTTCACACTTTACTTATTTTTTACAAGCTTTTATGGGCCGATTTCAAAAAAGTTTCCTTTACAAAAGTTGTTGAGAACTTCCTTTTCTATAACGTATATAAATTTGAGAATTTTTTGAGATGATTTGGATTCTGGACAGAGCTTAATTTGAGAAACAAGAATTCTGTTCGAGTGAACTATTTTTAGTTTGTCTTTGAGCTACTAAAAATGGTGTTTACAGAGAGATTCAGATTTCGTGTTCTTCATGAAAAATGTTTGTTAAGGCCTTGTTTATGACATATTGAAATTTTAGGATTTTCGAAGTCCATTTACTATGTTTTTAAGTCCGATTTCGTGAACAGTGCAAAATTGTCCGGTTTTGTCAGTTTTGTCAGATTTCAAAGATTTTTTAATTTCTATATGAGAACGTTGGAATCTCGACTTGATGTCTTTTGGTGATATTTAAGGACATTCCTACGCCGAAACTCGGGTTGGATGGAATTATTATGCGTGTTTATCACGGAAAAGAAAATCTTGTGATTAAGTATGGCGCGGGTTGTGGTTTTTGTACCAATTGATCTATTTCATGTGACCCGATTGGCCAAGTCATTTGCGTGAGAATCTAGCATAGTTAGACGGTTTTAGGGAGTCCACAGTTCGGAAATTTTGTAGATGAATCTAGAGGATAAGGCCTTGATCGAGTCAAAGCTTATTCTCCAAGCTTCATTAATTGGCCATTATTGTTCTTGACTTTGGAGGCCACCCTCATAATTGCTTGGACTTTGGTGGCTCTTCATGATATCTTACATTAATTAATCAAGACTTTAGGGCCTTTCATCATGACTCATATTAATGGAAGTTGGACTTTGGAGGCCTTGTCATGATGGCCATGTATCTTCTTAAGCAAGTTGGTCAAGAACTTGAGGAACAAGTTGGAATTGGAAGAGTCTAGAAATGGTCAAAGCTTGAGGAGCAAGCCTTGACTTCTAAGCTTGGTGAGCAAGGTTGGCTTGCCTATAAATAGGCTTAGCCCCCCTTTAGTTCCTCACACCATCTCCTCTCCCTCTCTCTCTTCTTCCTCTTGCTCACGCCACCTTCCTCTTTCTCAATCCGCACGCCACTTGCTTTCTTGTTTCCTTGCCGAGAGAGAAAAGAAAGTGAGAAAAAGCTTACCGGCTAGCCCATGTCTCTCTTGTGGTTTGATCAAGCGACGAAGCCACGTCGGCCTGTAATCAAAAAAGCCTTCGGAATAGCCTTGTAGAATATGTGTGATGTTTGCTATGGCCCAAGAGATGGGCTAGTTTACATATGTTTGCATGCTCCGTAAACAAAAAGTTTGCTCATAATGCTTGTCTTATTTTCGCTGGTTGTTTTATTGTGATCGTCCCGAGTATGCTTCCGCTTGTGTATAAAGAAAGATAACAATGAACAGGACGTCACATTTATGACCCCGAGGTGGGGGCGTTACAATTATTGGAGTATTATTGGCGCCCTGAGGATAGTAATAGGACCACCATCCAAAATTTTTCGACGAAAAGCTTCATCAGGAATATGAAAGAAGAAAAAACCATCAACATTTGCCAAGACATCAACCACATGTGTCCCCCACACATTTTTTACCACATTCTGAATCATCTTAAAAGGTCATTTCTTACTAACATAGTAGCTGACTAAGCACTCCATCCACTTCGGGTTAGTATCCTCTAGAATCTCCTCAGAAATTATAGCAACCGGTTTATCATCAATCATAGAGGGTGGGATATAGGATAGAATATATCTCTTCTCGGCGGACCTAGCAACAGTAGCCCATGAGCGCTGAGTAGGTTGCTGCATTAGGCCCTAAAGGGGTAGCTGTCGCACCGCGCTTTTTTGGGGCTTTTGGGATTTGCGCGCTAAGAAGGTATTTCCATGTAAGGGTCTCTCCCAGACCATACCTCACGTGACAGCGGATAGTAATTTCCTATTTAATCTAATTTTGTGATTTTAGAGTCGCCACTAGTCATTATTAGTAGGTAGACTAGAAACCTAATCGAGGTACGGGAGAAATACCACGATTTTAGGAATCAGAGATTCTGAGTATAGGGACTTGGTTACGTTATTAATTCCGAATCAAGATCCCTAACACCCTTTTGGTACCTAAGAACGATATGATGTCTAACGTATCATGCAAATTTCCAAGGCTTACCCACTAATTCTATCCATTCTAATCGCAGAAAAAACCAATCAAGTATTAAATGCACAATCGTTGTCAATCAAATCAATCATTCCTAAACGGTCTCTAAAAATGAAAATCAATCAAAACATCCAAACCCTAATGAAGCTCTAGAAGCTTATTCATTTCATGATTTACATTTTTTAGGGGTCATAACCCCTAAATTTGAAATTTTTAAAAAATGCCACTTGGGCACTTCCAAAAGTTCAAATTTCACATTCTACGGTTGGCCACAGCGTTTTTGGACCATTTTGTGAATTTTAAAAAAAATTGAATTTTTTTTTCTTCGGAAATTTCATTAACCGAGAATTGATTTTTATGATTTTCCGAAAATTTTTAAGAATTTTCCAATTTTTCAATTTTATTTAATTTTCTAAAATTTTCAAATTTTTTATTTGTATTTTCTGAATTTTCTGAATTTTTATGAATTTTCTGAAAATTTTTGAATTTTTATGAATTTTCTAATTTTTTATTTTTCTTTGAATTTTTTTGTTTTCTGAAATATTTCGAATTTCTCAAATTTTTATATTTTTCTGGTTTTTTCACAATTTTTTCATTTTTTTAATGAATTTTTTATATTTTTTAGATCTTTTTATTATTTATTATATTTTTAAAATTTCCCATCGGGAAACAAACCGAACCTGCCTGGTTCAACTCGATTTGGCTTGACCGAACCGGGTGTCGCCGGCTCCGGTTGCCGGTCGTATTCTCTAGTGAACCCAGAGTAAAAAACGGCGCTGTTTTGACCAATTTTCATTTAGGCATTTCCTCGAATGGTTGGTGTGCACAATCTCAAGTCTAGTGTTTTCGGGGCTGCCAGTTTGATCGATCTCCGGCTACCTTTTAATGGGTTCATTACCATTCTGGTTGATTCAATGTGAAGACCATGTCACCCCCTATCAAACTAACCTAATCACCTTGTCATCGGACCTTCGTCGGCCAGTGAAAAACCAATTAAAACAAACTAAACTAACACTGACCTAAAATAACATTTCCAGGTTCCAAATCACTATCCTACTCGCTCTAGCCGTCTAGTTTGGTTCAAATAAAGGACAAAAACATCAAACAAGGTCAAGAAAACTAACTTGAATGGCCCTACGGCCATGGCGATGCTCCGACGAGGGTGCCCGAATTCCGGCGAGGAGATTTCAATGGTTGACCGACTCAGTTTCATTGATTTCATAGCCCAAAAAGCAATCAATCAATACCAAAAGTGAGTGGAAACTAGTTCTGATAATCAAAATGCCAAAATTCATCGACGAAATCACATAAACATTCAACCTTACCAAAAAAAAAAATCACATAAACATTCATATTGGAACTGGAATTGAATTCTGGAAATTTTTTAAAAAAATGAGTATGAGCCAACTTTACCTTTTTCGTTCGATGATCAGGAGGAATTGCCGAACTGATCCGCGTCTCTAGAGTTGTTCCTTGACACTTGAACTTCACCCTAGTAGTTTCAGATTCGCCGGAGTAACTCTCGGCACATTGGCCGAAGCTCGATTTTAGAGCTTCATGGTTGACCGAACTAAACTAATTGCAAGAAGGAAGATCACAACCATACCGTAATTTGCTGGCACTTGGCCGTCTAGGGCGGCACCGATCGCTCAGGTAGAGACCTCTAACCTCTTCTCTCTCTAGCTTTCTCTCTTTTTCCTTTGTTTCTCTCTCCTCTCTCTCTCTGGCATTTCACCGAACACCTCCTCCTCTGTAATGTTCAGTTTTTCTTCTTTTTTGTTCATCAAAATTCCTGCCCAAATTCGGTTAGAATTGACTTAGAATTGATTAGATCGAATCTTTGGTGCCAGCTGGAGATTCTCGAGCTGGTCAAACCAATTTACATGTGTTAGATTGACCGAAATAAGTTGGCAAAGACGTGGTTTGAACTGGCATTTTCTGGGTTTTGAACATTCTGAGGCGAGCTGGGCGAAGAAGACAGGTCACTGGGTCGGGTCGGGTTGACCCGGTCAAACCGGCAGGCCCGGTTTTGATTAAAAATTCAAATTGAGCTCATTTTTAACTGATTTTTTTTCAAATTAAACCCCAAAATTGAACTCCCCATCACATTTTGAACCCAAATACGTGATTTTCCCCAATTTTTTGTGATAATCATGTCTAAGATTTTCACATTTTTGTATTCGGATTAATAGGGTTTTATTCAATTTGATGTCCTAATGACCTGATTAAGAACAATTGATGCAAAAATTGAATTACCCACATCTAATTAACTCTAGAAATGATGGTCTCATGGTTCGACAATTTCATATTGAGCACGATTCCCCATTTGGGCTCAAAATTCTTAATTTTCAATTGAATTTTGGGGTTTTCTAATTTCTTTGACAAATGTGCAATTGGACCAACCATTATGTAATTTAAGGTCCAAGAATCATTTGTTGTGAAGACACTATAACTTAAAAATGACTAGAAAAAAAATTAATTGCATTTTTTTTTCAATTTGAGTTTAATTTTGCCCAATTTTGGGAAAAACATATACCCTCAAATGATGTCAAATTTGGATGATTTGATTATGATGCCAAGATAATCATCATTTCTCTTTCAAACCCCTACTACAAAATTTCAAGCCTTTTGAGCCTAACTTGAATCGACATTACAACCCTCTCCGAAGTCTCTTCCGATTGGGATGATTTGAGTTGACGTAAAGATTTCACAAAAAAGCTACCGCTAGAAGGAGTGGAAGTAATCCTATCTTGTTTTATCTTCAAGGTTCTTGACTTGTAAACCCGTTGAAGATATTGATGGTATATTTTTTTTCTTGGCCTCAAAGCAACTACTCTTTATGCAAACCCATGACCAAGCCTATATTACGGTCCTTTTAAAAGACCTTTCTGATCAATCAATTTGTATTCAATGTGAACGTTTCCGAAAACCTTTGACGTAGGTTCGTGAGGCAACGCCAGTGAGAATTGAATAATTTTCCCACATCAATGGATGGGAATCAAAGTCTTTATGAAAGCTAGTGTGAAAGACCTTTTTGATTAGGTTATTTTCAATTTGGCATTTTTTATCTAACCTCTTTAGATGGTTATTCAAAGATCATTTTGTTAAAATTTCATCTTAAGGAAATCAGTGTCCTTTACCAAAATGTGAATAATTCCGTTTGATTTGTCGTTAAACAACCTCGAAACTTCTTTCAAAATATTTTTCCCCAATGGATCGATTTCTAGTCAGCCTAAACCATACCCCTCATTTTCGATTTTTGGTCAGCCTAAACCATATCCCCCATTTTAGGTTCCTAGTCATCCTTAAACCTTATCTTAGATTCATGGTCATCTTTAAACCTTATCTTAGGTTTTATGTCATCCTTAAACCTTACCTTAGGTTCTAAGTCATCCTTAAACCTTGTTTTTAGGTTCTTGATCATCCATAAACCTTGTCCTTAGTTTCTAGGTCATCCTTAAACATTGTCCTTTGGTTTCCAGTCATCCTTAAACCTTATCCTTAGGTTTTTGGTTATCCTTAAACCATAGATTTCCTACAAAACTCTCTCTTTTTATTTTCTTCCTTCATTCCACCATATGAGAGAGAGAAGAGAAAAACACATGAATGAGCTGACAATCTAAATGGTCAATGGTAAGTGCTTTAGGTAAGACTCTGATCAAATGTCTTTGACTTTAGTTTCTTTTATTTCCCAAGTGGAGTCGACTAAAAATTTGCAGGTGTCAATTGGTCTTTAAGTGGAGCCTTTTTGAACTCCCACTCAAAGAGGCACAGCTGTTGACATTAAATTTTTAGCCGACGTGTCATTAAAAGCAGAAAATTCGAGATTATGATTTTCAATTGCGACGGAACCCGTCTTTTGAACAAAAAGTGTCATTTTTTTAATTCTATTTGTTGGCCTAGCTTCTGTAAATAATTTTCTATTCATTTCACGCAAAAACCTGAAAAGTCAAATAATTGACTTTCGCGTTAACTTTTTGGTTAACCCTTTAACCAAAAGTCAACCCCGGGTCAAATTGGGGCTTTTCGAATAAAAAGTTTCCTTTCAAATTCAATTTCACTTTAGAAGTGAAAATTTCATAAAAATTCAAAGATTTGATTATAAAATCAAACTCCTAGTGAAAGGTCAACTAGGATTTGACTTTTGATCAAACCTTTGACCAAAAAATCGGAAAATACAAAAATCCAAAAATCATCTTATTTTACATTCAATTTGACATTGGCATTCAAAATTTTGCAAAAATTGATTAAGAACCTATTTTTTCCAAATTTGCGGAAATAGATTTGAAATCAGCCAAAAACAAAATTTCTTTCATTTTGTTTATATTTTAGCTTAGATCCTTTTACGACATTTGATCCAAAGGTCATCATAAGATTGCTCGTGCGATCAATTTTGTGAATCAGCAATATGAAATGAAAACCCCCAATTTTAGCCCTAATTAGGGGCTTGAACTAATTGTTCATGATTCGTGAATGGTTGATATCATTTGACTTGTTTTTATGAGATAAACATGACTCCGAAGTCAAATTTGCGAAATTGATTTGAGAACTCTCCAATTTTTAGATTTTGCAAAAAAGTTCTTGGATTTTGGTGAAATTACAAAAATGCCCCTAATCAGGTCCTTAATTGCAAAATTAATCGAGACCGTTAATGAGATTAAATCATGACCATTCAAATTAATACATGTTAAGTGAGGTCTTTGCTTACCATCTAAGTAAATGATAAACACAAATCTTGACCATCGGATCACACCGATGGCCGAGATTGAGTTTTGAGGAGGGTATATAACTCATTTTCCCTTCAAAACTAAGAGGGGGGGATCATTCTGCAAAATTTTTTTTAAAAAATCCAGAACTCTCTCCTTCTCTCTCTCTCTTTCCCACGCTCTCTCTTCTTCCTCTCTAACCACCGCCGACCACCATTTTCTTCTCTTCCCACGGCCGCACGCCGGCATCACCGCCCCTCCAGTCATCCCCTCCCACATCTGCCTCCCTCTCCTCGATGTCTCGCCAGTCGGAGTGCCATCGGAAGAGCCTTCTGTCATCCCGTCCAGCCCCCTCGCCAATCGAGCTCAAGACCAGCGAATCAAGCCGATTCTGTTTGCTGTGGCTAATTGCGGCTGTTCCAAGTGGCCCGATCACTCTCAAGCCTTTCCTCGACATTTCCCCAACCACCAGGAAGTCGGGACGTGGCCGGACAACCATCGAAGGAGTTTCGGCGTTTCTTTTTCCATCTGTGAATAGATCGGGTCCAAACCGGACCGATTCTATTCTTGTAGCCTAACCAGACCTGTTTAGGTTCATTTTGGCAATTTTTTTTTTGTGATTTCAGGTCTTAAAGCAGTCTATAGTCATCCATTGGAAGCTGTGGAGTTTGGTTTTGACGAAATCAAAGCTTAAACCCACAAAGGTATACTCTTCTAACCTGAGTTCGATAAAGCGAGGATGCGTCCGGGGCTAGAACTCGCCTTAGGCTTGCCATGGATAGATGCTAAGGGGTGTTGCTGATGTATATATGGAGGATGATGAGTTGATTGTGTGATCGGAGGCTCGAAGTGAGCTGATTGAATGATGATTGCATGTTCTGTCAATTTCGTTGCTCTCTAAACAAAGATTCTGTTAGCGCTGAAACAATGTCTTAGATGTTGAAATCATGCTTCGAGTTCTTCTAGACATTTGATCTATATTTCCTAAGCTTTGATTTGTCATATTATGCGTCCAAAACGAAGTTCATTTACTACCTCAAAATCCCTTCGAAATCTTGACTCTCTGTTCTGTAATATGTTTTTGCAATATGTTTAAATCTATTGTTGAATGTATGATTGCTTTGTTGATTTTATGCCTATTTTTATGAATTGATTTTGGTGATCTTTCCTTCACGAAAATTGTTCATTAGGATCTCAATCATGACATTTTTTTCTCAGATTTTTAGGAGTTCATTCAATAGGTGAAAATTCCTTAATTCAACCCGAGGTTTTGTCTGCCTATACTGGAATCCGAAATGAACTTGCTGAAACGTCTTTGTTTGAGTTTGAAATCGACATTTTCTGGCTTAGAGTCCTTAAAGAAGTTTGTAAAGCACTCAAATCAGTCTTTAAAATGCTAAAGATATCCCTGATCGGAGTTCATTTGGTACCTGAAATCGATTTTCAAAGTTGCAGCAAGAGTAAATTCGTTTTCTGCTGTAACCTAACTGAAATTACACATTTTCCTATTTTTGTACAGAACAGGGAAAATTGATTTTCAAATTGCATCCTTCTGTGAACTTGTAAATTCAGGTCTCACGCACGTCATATATTTTTTTGTTATAATTTTTAGACAACATTTGATACCTGAAATCATCGGCAAAAGGACACTATAAGTGCCATAACTTGTGTATGTAGATTACTTTGGTGCCATAACTTTTTTTTCAGATCACTTTGATACCAAGTCGGAGGAAAAACGATCACTTAAGTATCATAAGTTTTTTTTATATCATTTCAGTGCTAAAATTTTTGAAAAATGATCACTTAAATGCTAAAAATTTTTAAAAACAATCATTTAAGTGTTAAAATTTTTGAAAAACGATCACTTAAGTGTCAATTTACGGCGAGCCACGTCAGCTTCAGAAATTAATAAAAAAATGCCACGTTGGATTTCCGGTAAAAAATTATGTTCGGCACCGGAGTTGGCACTTAAGTGATCGTTTTTCAAAATTTTTAGCACTTAAGTGATCGTTTTTAAAAAATTTTAGCACTAAAGTGATCCAAAAAAATTTATGGCACCAAAGTAAGCGCCGTACACAAGTTATGGCACTTATAGTGTTCTTTTGCCCGAAATCATCTCATATTCTCAAGTTGTTCAATCTGCCCTGTACTGATCCGAATTGCATTCCTGCAAAATTCATTGTGAAGTTAGACTTAATTGTTCAAGTGACCTTCATAAACATCATAGAGCATCATGTTAACTCACTAGTGACACTCTCCATGCATCAATTGCTCGTCATTAGTGTATTTAATCAACCGAAATTCCTTAACCCCTAAATCTGTCAATTAGGGATTAAGTTGTTCATGTAGCACTCTTGCCAATTTTATAGGAAATTTTCTGTTCACAATTAGAATATGAAGTCTTCTAGACTTTTGTAAAGGGCTATTCAAGCTTCGCATTGACGTATTACATGTATTTTTTGCATGTCATTTGGTAGGTTAAAATTTTATACAAACATGCAACCATGTTCTGTCATATTGCATTTCATGTATCATGAGCATTAATTCATGCTTAATAGTTCATGGACTTGTATGGTCATTTGCTCATGTAATTAGGATTAGATGACTATATCCTCTTTGTCATTGCATCTAGTCCTAATTCATGTCAAATTTTCATACATTTCATGCATCATTTTAGTTTATCTTTGTCATCCATAAAATGTCTTTGATACTAATTAATGCATTGGCATGCTTTCATGAAAGTCAAACCTAAATTTGGACTTAATCAGCTTCATGGCCTCTTGGTAAGTCGTCATACATGTTATGAAACTTCCATAGACACCAAGAGCATGTCATTTGCTTGTCATTTAGGGCATTTTTCATTAGGATTAGCAACTTGCAAATTCGGAACCCCTGTTTTGTCCAAGGTAAGTCAGACCTATTTTTGATTTTTTATCGATCTTTCTACAAATAATCAGAGGTCAGACCGTTGATGGAAGTTGTAGGACACTCTTTGAACTATCTTTTGTCAAAATTTCATAAATTTTGAACAACAATTGATAGGGTAAATGGCCTCATCTTTGCAACAAAAACTGCAGTAATCCTGTTTTCCTGACACATTTAATCGTGTTCCCGAATTTTTATAAAATCATGTGAACATTTTTCGGGAAAACTTTCTCTACGAAAGTTGTTCCTCACTGTATGGTTAGGCTACCATAAATTTTTCAGAACTTTTTAATCATGGGTCCTTTTCCAATTGAATACATCTTTTATCCCCTGTTTTGCTATTTTTTTTTTGTCTTTCTCTTAATAAATTGGTGTGTGATGAATGGAATGAAGTGACCCAACGTCGGTTCACTAAATTGAGTGATTGGATGAGAATCAAGGTCTTTGTGACCTACTTGCATGTTTATTTTAAGCTTGATGCATGTGCTTTTTTTAGATCTATGATAGGAACCAATGCATGCTCGAGGGGATATCCATCGCTTCACATAGAACCTCAATTAGGGACTATGTCATGTTAGTCACTATAAATGAACGTGCTTGGTGACTAATGTACATAAGTCATCATTAAAATGGAGTGGGTAGGTCGTTAGATGAAGACGATGCATGTTTAAATCAATGGCCGATCTCAAGTCCATTGTTGTGATTACATTTGCATCTTTGTATCTTATGGCATATGGCGTTCTCTTGTATGGACAATTATTGTGTGTTTTGTGAACATTATGATGTTCATTTCCCTTGTATGTACCTAGTCTAGTTTAGCTTTAGAATTAGAATAGATCCAAGAAGATGGCGGTCTTGAAGATGGCAAAGGTCGATGTCCGTTCTGACCCAATTCCTTGCATATGGTGATGGTTGATGTCCTCTCCAACCATTTCAATTGTAAAAATTCATTTATTACCCGACATATGTCTCGAGCTTTTCAATTCATGTTGTAATAAATACCCGACGAGTAGCAAAGTTTTATTTTCTTATACTTAGAAATGGCTTTGTCTTTTCAATATCTTGGTTGTTTACTTTACGCAATTTTTTTTACAATTGTTTGTTTCTTTCTTTTATAGACTAAGATTGGATTAGCTTAGAATTTTAAATAAAAACACAAAAACAAAATGCATGATCACTTAGTGAACCAAGGTTTTGACATGAAAATGGTAAAAAATAAATGCATGACGACTTAGATAACAACCATGATAAGTTTAGCGGTACCAAAAGGGCATTAATAGAAATATTAACGTAAGCTAGTCCCCGAACTCATGATCTCTAGTTTTCGTAGAAACAGAAACGAAACTCCTGCGTTTCGGTTGGGTATTCTAGCCGACCCTCGACCTAGGCTAGTGGCGACTTCTAAAAAAGATAAAATCGATCCGTTGTCACATAAGGTATGGATTTAGGGAAAATCCACGCTCATGATCAATGGACCATATGGATAACCAAAAGATCGATGCTTTGGTAAGCCGTCTTTTATGATGTTCCATATGGACCGTTTCATGAACACTTACCTCTAAACCCGCCTTATCAAGTTCGGTCCTCGAGAGGTAGGTCACGACAAGGAAATGTAACACATTCCATGATAAGCTTAACAAATGTCCAAGGAAAGCCAAAGGTTTGTAAAACCATTTGATGGAATCCCCAATCAAGAGTGTTGTAAGTCTTTTGAAAGTCTACCTTGATTGCACACTTGTACATGTATGGTTCATGGTGAAAACCAGCAAAGAGTTCTTGAGCCAGGAGGATATTATCCCCAATCCTCCACGCCTTAATAAAGGCATTTTGGGACGGACTTATAAGAAACGGCAAAACAGAGCCAATTCCGTTTGCCAAGATCGTGGTGATGGATTTATAGACCGTGTTGCAGCATGCAATTGGTTGAAAATCACTCATAGCCGAGGCATTGGACACCTTTGGCACTAGCACGAGAATGGTAGTATTAGTCTCCTTAAGCAAGGAGCCATATTGGAAGAAGTCCTTTATAGCCAGAATAACTGAGGAGCCTACTGTATCCCAGGAGGATTTAAAAGAGATCCACATTAAAACCATCAGGGCCTGGAGCATTGCCCTTCGCCAGAGAGAACATGGAGTTACGAATCTCAATGTCAGTGACGTCTTTAACCAGAAATCGGACCTGATCGTCATTTAAGGCTCGCTCAGTTACTACCCGTAAATCCGCCTCAGCTGGTTGGCTATTGGAGGAATTAGTTGCTAGCAAATTCTCTAAGTAAGATAGAATATGGTGCTGGACCAAGCTTGGGTCATTGAGGATAACACAGTCATCATCCGATATGGAAAGGATCCAATTGTGGAGGTGTCTCTTGTTAACGAAGTGATGAAAGTACTTCGTATTATGGTCACCTTCCTTCAACCATTTGATTCTTGACTTTTGCTTAAAGAAAGATTCCTCTTGGATTCTGAGAAGCGAGAAATCCAGGAGCTGGTCTTTTTCAGGACTCGCCAAAATCAAATTAAAAGGGTTAGCCTCAAGAGTGTCTTGAGTAGAGGCGAGAGCTAACCTGGTTTGGGCAATGCGAGAGGATATCTCAGAAAAAGCTTCCCTGTTCAGTTGTTTCAGGCGCCTTTTGAGTAGCGTTAATTTCTGACAAAGCACGAACATGGGAGAACCAAAGAACCAGGTATCCCACACCTAAGTGACTAATACTAAATAAGATGGACGAGACATCCAATAGTTAAAGAATTGGAAAGGTTTCATGGCATAGATAGGAGGCACAATTCTGACGATCATCAGGGTATGATCCGAGACACCGGGGCTAAGAAAGTGGCCTCCGAGAAGGAGAAATCTCTGCTCCATTGTTCATTTATCAGGACTCGATCAATCCTTCTTAGCTTACTCCAAGTACCCAAGGATGTAGACCAAGTAAACCTATGGCCAACATATCTAAGATCCTCAAAGCCCGCTTGGTCTTAACATAAACCGAACTCCTCAATAGTGGGGATCCAAGCATTAGAACTGCCTATCCTATCTGAATCATAACGGATAGCATTGAAATCACCCGCAAGCAGCTAAAGGGCATTAGTAAAGCGAGAACTCGATTCGATAAGATTCGTTTAGAGAGCCCGCTGAGAGACAAAAGTATGTTCGCCATAGACCACCGAGAAATAACAAGTCTTATTCAAAGCTATTATACTCAACTGTCCATGTATAGCCTGTGAAGACATGGAGATAACTGGTTGCCACCCAATCTAGATTCTTCCTCGAGGGGAGGATCTGTAATTTGACGTCTATACCCATCCCGTAATCAAACCAATAGATATTTCTTCAAAAAGGGACATATCCACTTTTGTTTCAATGATACCAATGCAGGAAAGGGAGTTAGATCTGACAAAGGATCTAATTTCAGCTTGCTTGATGGGGGCCATTAGTCCAAGGATCTAATTTCAGCTTGCTTGATGGGGGCCATTAGTCCCCTAATATTCCAAATACCAAAAAACATATATACAAGAGATGGAAGAACTTGTCACTTTTTCTTGCAAGCCCATTGCCTTGGCTTTGGATGGGCTGCTTTAGCAGTTTTGGGGCTGCTTTGAAGATTGAAAGTGATCACAGCAGGGGCAGGAAGAGCAGGAATAGAAGGGCCCAAACCTGATTCTCCATATAGGGGTAGTCCACCTCACAGACTAGATAGTTGCGATGCAAGGGATGAATTTTCCTCCTCAAAATCACTACTAGCTTTGCTGGCCAGCAACCCTTGGGAGTCTTATGGGTCAGACGAGTCCTCAGAGGTGGCTGATGAAGGCACGTTAGGGTTAGAAATGGACTGAGTTGTTGCACGAATGGTGTTGGGTTTAGCAAGGACAGAATCCACTAGAGGGGGGATTCGCTACGGCAGGGTTTTCCGCTTGTGAAGCACCAATTTTCTTGCGGACAGTCTCCCATTTTCCTTTCGTCGAGAGAGGAGGATTTTGGGTAGCAGGAGTTATAGAGGGGTTAATATTGATGTCTATGGGTGTGACCATAACAGGGGGACATCTATGCCTGAATGTACCACAGGCTTTGCAAGAAACTGGTCTCCATTCGTTTTCCATTGCGATTGTCCATGTTTCACCATTCAAGATGAATTCTACAGATTCAAGAAGATTTTGGCATACTCGAGCGTATGAGATCATTCTCATTTGCTCCGTTTGGATATCTACATGCAATGGCTTACTAATAGCACTAGCCATAGCACTTATACCAGCAGCGGACCACACGGCATAGGGTATATCCCTCAGTTTTACCCACACCGGTAGAGATTGGTGCTGATTCTTCCTCAGCTTCAAGGTAGGGTGCCACTGTTGTAAAATCATTGGTATCCGTAAGATGGTAATAGGGCCACCATCGAGGATTTTCAGCCGAATAGATTCATTTGGAATTTGAAAGAAAAAGAAACCATCCGCATTCGCTATAACATCAACAACACGTGCTCCCCAGACATTTTTTATGGTGTTTTCAATCAACTTGAAGGGTAGTTTCTTACCCACAAATTAGCCCACTAGACATTCCTTCCACTTGGGGTTGCTATCTTCAAGAATCTCATCAAAGATTTTTACAATAGGTTTTCCTTCCACAATCGTGGGAGGAATGTATGAGAGGGTGTCACGCCCCGAACTCCCCGGCACGCAACATCCCGCTCGAGGGTCGATAAGAATATAACACGACGTCCCAGGACGCATCGTCGTCGACCCACTTCCCAAGGCAGAGTATGAAAACACATGCGGAAGCAAGAATTTAAAACAATTACCCGTACAAAATAAATGTGAGGACCAAGGGCAACGACATAAGAGGAACCGAGGCAACGTACACATCCATAACTAAGGGCAACCAAGAACATCCTTACATTGTTCCAAGAAAGCAACATTAAACATAAGGTACAATCAAAAGAGAGACAACAGCCAAAGGTAGAGGGTCTTAAGTCCCAAAAAGTGCCTACCCTCCTAAACAGATAACCAAGCCTAGTCTAGGGTACCCAATCTGGATCTGAGCCATCGGACTCGGACGGACTGTCTGGTATCTCTGAATCCTCGCTAGGAACCTCCTCCTCGGACTCCTCGGTGTCCATCGGCTCGGTCTCGTCAACCTCCATAGGCTCCACCACTGGGTCTTCCACGACGGGCTCGTAATTTACTCCTCCTAATTCTTCATCCTCGGCCGACTCGTACCAACCAAAAGGGCCTATAGCCTCCTCCGAATCCATCTCGGAATCTACGACCTCACCACTCGGGCATTGTGGGTCCAGCTGCCCCTCTATGGTGAATGGAATATCCATGGTGCGGAGAGGCCCATACTCCTCTCCCCAACGGTCCCGGAAGCACCAGGCTACGTACTCGTGAACTTCTGGATGTGTCGCGCCTACGTCTACGGTTATCGTCGAATAATGCCTCATGAAAACTTCGTTGTTCGCCACCGGGAATTCAACCATCGTATGCTCATACTCTAAAGGGATCCCGAAGCGAATTGGAATAGGCGGTCGGTTCATGGGCGCGGGTCTGAAAGGTTGGGTTATAAAAACCATGAGACACATCTCAGTGAGTGCAAACATCTAAACCTAATTTAGGCTAACATGCATCTCCTGACGGGAAAAACAATAGCACGCATATATAACCATGACATAGGCCCGTAGGCCCAAATCGGCATATCAATGACCCTGCAGGTTAGATAATTCATAGTATCACATTGCACAAGCGGCATTCTCAATCACGCGATCGTCACACGCATGCTCAAAACCTTTTTGTGACAATTCCAAATATGGTACACCGAGTCACACAATTCCGCACAATTCCTCATGCATTCAAATGCATGCAAATGCCACTAACTTGCCATGCCCACAATCCAAAACTCCTATGGCATCTCGGCACCACTACCGTTCGTATTCGGATTATAGAATGAAATCTACTTAGACACGTCCCATACCATGCCCAGCGAATTTCATCACATAATCCAACACTATGCATCACACGTGATCCTTTTATTTCATTATCTCGACTCGAAGGCCCGACCCGAAGATCCGATCCGAAGATCCGGTCCTAAGACCCATCACAACACTCCGCGGCCAGCGTAGAGACGCTCTCAGGCCCAGTGTCTCTAGCCCGCGTAAACGCATCAGGCGCAACACCGATCTCCTTACGAACCACAACCTGCTTTAGGATGGTCGTCTTCCGGACGCACCGGGCATCGTCCTGCTCCAAAGTGCATGAGGACGGCACACCCCGCGTATTCCGCATCAGGGCGAAGGTGATCACACATTCACACAACCGGTTTTATCTTAACCCCGCGTAAACGCATCAGGGCATAATTAGGTGATCACATGTCCATGGCATACACGCATACTCGCATAATTTCCACAAGCCTCATACTCGGCATGCATGATGCGGGGCCATGCAATTCGCACACGAATGTCGGTGCAATGTGTCATGACATAATGTCTCGCATAGTTCAATATCAACATATCATGATCAATGATCCACGTCATATGCTCAATCGACCTCATCAATTAATTCGGGGCATCACATGTGAAATTAGCACTCATGACGTATTCGGGCATCATTATGTACATTGGCCAAAACACAATTCACATTCCACAATTGTCGGCCATAAGGACACACGGCATGGTAGACTCGATTACACCGCAGTCGGCAACCCGACACATAACTCAATCATCCCGGAAATCCCGGCATTCAAGTCCATTCAAACCTCCATCTACCATCCAATTAGCCGATAAATTCAATGTGGACAGCAACTTAATTCAGTCATTCCGAGCTCTAATGTCTCTTCTAAACATGCTTCGTCACTTACTAACCATTTCCCGACACCTATCATTAACACCTAAATTTATACGAACTCTAATCAATACTAACCGACTAACCGACACCCTAGGCCCATCTAGAAACGCACAATTGTCCTAATCGGGGTTTAGAGGTTTCCACCCACCTCAATCCGATGCTCGGGCGACGGGGAACGGCGGCCGATCACCGGTACACGGTGGAACCGGCGGCACACTTCCCAATGGTGCGACGGCGAGTGGCGGCGTGCGGCGGCGTGGACTGTTCCGGCAAAAGGGGCACAGAACAGTGAACGGCGGGGGAGAGGACGGCCCGGCTGAGGCGGCGACGGCGGGTAGCGAGCTGTCCGTCGGCGGCGAACGGCGGTCCGGCGTTTCACAGCCACCACGGGCGGTGGTGCTCGACCGGCGGGGCTGCTGTTCGCGGCGAGGGAGGACCGGACGAGTGGCTGAGTGGTCCCCGGACGGCTGCTGTCCACGGCGGTGCACGACGGTGGCGCGCGAGCAGCGAGCGGTCCGGCGACGGTGAACGGCGACGACCGGCGGTCTGCTCCGGCTAATGGCCGAACAGAACAGTAAGTGGCGGAGGGAAAAACAGAGAGGGATGGTGAGGGTCACGACGGTGGACGGCCACCACCGCGGCGGAGGACGGCGGCGTGCAGCGGCGAATG
Source organism: Syzygium aqueum (assembly GCA_031216185.1). Taxonomy (NCBI): domain Eukaryota; kingdom Viridiplantae; phylum Streptophyta; class Magnoliopsida; order Myrtales; family Myrtaceae; genus Syzygium; species Syzygium aqueum. The sequence continues at coordinate 13,482,324 of CM062232.1, read as the reverse complement.
GCTCCGGCGAGGCTCAACCGTGCATGCAGCCGCGGCAGTGAGGAGGGGGAACGGCGGCGAGCTGGTCCGGCGGTCCACCCTGCTGCATGCAACCGAGAGAGGGGGAAGACGGTGGTCACGGCCCACGGCGGTGCACGGCGGCGCACGGCGGCGGAAGGTGAACGGTCAGTCGGCTTCTCCTTGGCCGACCGGCGTCAAATCCCTCTGCATGCAGCCGGAGAGGGGAGGACGGACGGAGGGAGCAGCGGCGCACGGCGGGCTGGCGGTGCAGCTGCGAGCCCGACGGCGACGCGGCGGTGCTGGCCCCGGCGACGGCGGTGCTGGTCTCGGCCGGTCGGGAACAGCAAGAGGAAATGAGAGAGAGACGGAGGGAAAGGGACGGCGGATGAGGTGGCGGTGAACGGCCACAGCGGCGGCGGCGAACGGTGGCGTGCGGTGGTGGTCTTGGCGGAGCGGCGCCGGCTTGGCGGAGGCGTGGCCGAGCTGACCTCGCCGTGAGGTCTCGGTCAGCCGTGGACAGCAAGGGAGGAAGGACAGGGACGACCGGCTGGCGGTGAGGCGAGAAGGAGAGGTCGGTGCACGGCGGCTGTGCTGGCTGGTGAGGGCTCCGGCGGGCTGTGGGCGGTGGCGTGAGGCCAAGCGGGAGAGGGAGAGGTCGCCGGAGGGAGAGAGAGAGAGAGACGGACGGGAGAGAGAGAGAGATGAGCCGAGAGAGAGAGTGAGAGAGAGAAGGGAGAGAATGGTGGGGTGAGAGGTGAAGTGAAAGGGTGATGATTGCATGGGGAAGAGGGAGAGTTAGAGTGTGGTCTTGGTGCTAATCATGCCTTGCATGCGGAAGGGGGGTGTTGACAAGTGTCACACCCCCACCAGAATTCAAATTCGGAATTCTAACGGTCACGGGGGCAAAACGGTCCTAAATTTCCGGTACCGGGTCGGTTCGCCAAAATTCGACCCTACTAGACCTATATACACGTGGCCAGCTTAATTTGACGTCGTCCTTGAGAAAATCATCCCGAGATTCACGAAAAATCGTTCTCGATATCCGGACTAATTTCCACGATCGAACCCGCTAATTTCCCATTTTCTAGTTCTCTCACTAACGGGTGGCCGGTTAGGATTTTACGCGTATCGACCTCGGTTGTCCGAGTTGCAACGAGCTCGATTGTCGAGGGACGAGAGGAATTATCGCTAGTTCCGAGGACGCGATCGTCCGGCTCGAGTTCCGAAGACCGGTCCATACTGGCCCAAAATATTTCCCCGTCATTCTTTTAAATCGGCTTGATTCGCGATCGGTCCTTGGTCCACGTATCTATTCCCAGTTGGCCATTCCCATTCGGTCAGTATCCCGAGAGTGATCGGCTCCGGGCGAGACTTACGAAAATGGAATATCGAATAAGACTCGTTTTATTCGTTCCAGAGATCGAGTCGAATTTCGGGATGTTACAATTCTTCCCCCCTTACAAAGAAATTTCGTCCTCGAAATTTAAAACTCACATTAACCTACTCGAACAACTGGGGGTATTGACGTCGCATGGCCTCTTCACTTTCCCAAGTAGCACCTTCTGTTCCATGATGCTCCCAAACTACTTTGACCATCGGAATCGTCTTGTTCCTTAGTACTCGGTCCTTCCTATCCTCGATTCTGACCGGCTTCTCCACGTAGGTCACTCTGTCGTCCACGTCCACTTCTTCGTATCTTAAGACATGAGTCGGGTCCGGTTCATACTTTCTTAGCATCGATACGTGAAAAACATTGTGCACCTGGGATAAGTTGGGAGGTAAAGCTAGTCGGTAAGCCATATCTCCAATCTTCTCTAGGATCTCAAATGGCCCGACGTACCTTGGGCTAAGCTTTCCTTTCTTGCCGAATCGAGATAATCCCTTCATTGGCGACACCTTGAGAAACACATGATCTCCCACTTGGAACTCCAAGGGTCGTCGTCTCCTGTCGGCGTAACTTTTCTGGCGACTCTGAGCGGTCCTCAGTCTATCCCTGATAACCTCCACTACTTCCATCGTTTGCTGAACTAGCTCCGGTCCCGCGATACTTCGCTCACCAACTTCATCCCAGCACAGTGGCGTCCTACAGGCCCTACCATATAAGGCTTCGAAAGGCGCCATCTGGATACTCTGTTGATAGCTGTTGTTATAAGCAAACTCTACCAAATGCAATTGCTCTTCCCACTTGCCTTGGAAATCCAAAACACACGCTCTCAACATATCCTCCAGGGTCTGAATTGTCCTTTCAGACTGACCGTCTGTCTGCGGGTGGTAGGCTGTACTGTATTGCAATCTGGTTCCTAAGGCCGTATGTAAACTCTTCCAAAAGTTGGCCGTAAACCTTGGATCGCGATCTGAGGTGATGGTTACTGGTACTCCATGAAGACGCACTATTTGTCGCACATACAACTCTGCATACTTTTCTAACTCCAAGTCCTTCCGTACTGCTAAGAAGTGCGCCGACTTAGTCAAGCGATCCACTATAACCCAAATCGAGTCATGACCTCTTTGGCTCCGTGGTAATCCCGTCACGAAGTCCATCGTGATATGCTCCCATTTCCATTCGGGAATTTCCAAAGGTCGCAATAGTCCACCTGGTTTACAGTGCTGTGCCTTCACCTGTTGGCACGTCAAACACTTGGCCACGTGCTTAGCTACATCCTTCTTCATACCATTCCACCAATAATGCTGACGCAGGTTTTGGTACATCTTCGTACTACCCGGGTGAATACTATACTGACTCCTATGGGCTTCGCCCAAAATTTCCTCCTTAAGTCTTTCGTCATCCGGCACGCAAAGTCGGCCACGATACTTTAAAATTCCATCCGCGGACACTTGGAAATCAGGCTTTCTCTTTGCCACATCCATTTCCATAACCTTTTGAATTTCGGGGTCCGAAGGTTGAAGTTCCTTGATCTTAATCTGAACCTCTGGCTCTATTCTTAATGTTGCGAACAAGCTGGACACGCGGCTCACTTCAAACTTAAACTCCGAATCTCTAAGTTTCTCCAATAACGTCCATTCCTTGACCAGCAAATGAGCCATACTCGACTTGCGACTTAAGGCATCAGCCACCCGGTTTGCCTTACCCGGATGATACAGAATGTCGCAGTCATAGTCCTTCAATAATTCCATCCATCGACGCTGCCTCATATTCAACTCCTTCTGCGAGAACAAATATTTGAGGCTTTGGTGGTCCGTGAAAATCTGGAACTTCTCTCCACACAGGTAGTGCCTCCAAATCTTAAGTGCGAAAACAATCGCTGCCAGCTCCAAATCATGCGTCGGGTAGTTCATCTCATGAGGTCTCAACTGGCGTGACGCATACGCTACCACTTTCCCATGTTGCATGAGCACGCATCCGAGTCCTCTTAGTGACGCATCACTGTATATCTCAAACCCTCCTGGTCCGGACGGAATGGTCAAAACTGGAGCGGTCGTCAACCTGCGCTTCAGCTCCTGAAAACTCCTTTCACACTTATCGTCCCAAACGTACTTCGCTTCCTTCTTCAGCAATTTCGTCAAAGGCATTGCTATTGAAGAAAACCCCTCTACAAAACGTCTGTAATAGCCAGCCAAACCCAGAAAACTCCTTATCTCCGTCACGGACGTTGGCCTGGGCCACTTCGTTACAGCCTCGATCTTAGTCGGGTCCACAGAAATTCCATCTCCAGAAATAATGTGACCAAGGAACCCTACTTGGCTAAGCCAAAACTCGCACTTGCTGAACTTGGCATAGAGTGCGTTTTCTCTTAGGGTCCGTAGTACCTTCACCAAATGTCCCTCATGCTCCTCGGGACTCTTCGAATACACCAAGATGTCGTCGATGAACACTATGACAAACTGATCCAAAAATTCTCTAAACACCCTGTTCATCAAATCCATGAAAGCAGCTGGGGCATTCGTCAACCCAAAAGGCATCACGGTGAACTCATAGTGCCCATACCTCGTCCTAAAAGCGGTCTTGGGGACGTCCTCCTTCCTAATTCTCAACTGATGGTAACCCGTCCTCAAATCTATTTTGGAGAACACGGAAGCTCCTTGCAACTGGTCGAACAAGTCATCGATCCTTGGGAGAGGGTACTTATTCTTCACCGTCACTTGGTTCAACTGTCGATAATCTATGCATAGTCTTAGGGTCCCATCTTTCTTCTTCACAAACAGGACTGGCGCTCCCCATGGAGACGCACTGGGGCGGATAAAACCCTTGTCCAGCAACTCTTGCATTTGGACCTTTAACTCCTTTAGTTCAGACAGGGACATTCGATACGGGGCCTTAGATATCGGTTCAGTCCCGGGTACTAATTCAATAGCAAATTCCACTTCTCGGTTGGGTGGTAAACCCGGTAATTCCTGGGGGAAGACTTCGGGGAAATTACACACCACCGGTATATCATCCAACTTAGGTTCCACCATTGTCGGATCCACAACATTCACCAAATAACCTTCGCACCCATCATCCAGCAATTTACTCACTTCCAACGAAGATATCCATGGGGTCAAGGTTCCTCCTCGGTTCCCCTGGAACTCGAAACTAGGACGCCCATCAGGATTGAATCGGATCGTCCTATTGCTACAATCCAATACAGCCTTCTGTCGAACTAACCAGTCCATCCCTATAATCACATCGAAATCGAACATGGCCAATACTGCCAAGTCGATACTCTCATCCTCACCCCCAATATTTATCTTACAGCTAGGGCATCCAAAGGAAACTAACACCCTATCATTCATTGGCGTCGTCACACAAAGCGAAATCTCTAACAACACTGGTTCTAAGCCAATCAGCTTAACAAACTGCTCTGAAATGAATGAATGGGTTGCCCCTGAATCAAACAGTGCATAAGCGGCATGGCCACATAAGGAAATCGTACCTGTGACCACGCCCGGCGCATTCTCCGCTTCTCCACGCGCCACAGCATAAACCCTTCCTTGAGCGGGCGGTCGTCCATGATTCGCCGGCGGGGGATTCCCGGCTTGATTTCCCGGTCGGGGCTGGTACTGCTGTCGGGGCTGATACTGCTGAGGTGCCCGCTGCTGATCCTGGGGATGTGCCTGTGGACAGCTACGAATCTGATGTTCCGTGCTCCCACACTTGAAGCATGGTCCAAACCTTCCTGGCGGGGCAGTTGGCTTCCCGATATTCCTCCTGATCGGGGGAACAAATCGCCGATTGCCTGTCATAGGCTTCTTTCCCGGGCGACGGTTATCCTTTCCTCGCACAAACCGCGATCCAGACGCAGCTAACCTTTCCTGCTGATCTCGTTCGATTATCTGGGCTCTCCTAAATATCTCTCCATACTCCTTGATGTCATGTGACAGAATCTGGCTCCGAAGATCCGGCTTCAGCCCATCCCGGAACCTTCGAGCCTTGTCCTTTGGATCCGCAACCATAGTCGGTGCGAACCTTGCCAGCCTTGCAAATTCAGCCTCATACTGGTCCACAGTCATCTGACCTTGGCGCAACCTCATAAACTCCGTCAGCTTCTTCTCCTGGGCATTCTCCGAGAAGTATTTCCCATAGAAGTTCTCCACAAATATAGTCCAAGTTGGGGCCGTTCCTACTGGGAACACTCCTCCTTCCGTAGCGCTCCACCAATCATTGGCACCATCCTGTAGCTGATATACTGCCAATGTCACTTTCTCCTCATCACTACACCCCAACACCTTAAAGGTCTTTTCTAGCTCTTCAACCCATCTTGGTGCAGCCTCGGGATCACCACGACCATTGAACTTTGGCGGTTTCATCCTCAAGAATTGCTCTACCAACCGGGGCATCTGTCTAGCTCCAGCTGGGTGATCCTGCCCCTGCTGGGCATGATTTCCTCCATTACCAGCAATTGCTGCAGCCTCGGCAGCCTGGGCATGGGCTGCGGCTCTCTCCTGCGCCTGCAGTCCGAAAATGTGTCCTATCTCCCGAAGGGTCTCCATGACCTCATCAAACCTAGGGTCCCTAGCCTCGCGGGCACCCTCACTAGACTGTCCCTGCGACTCCTTTCCTTTTCCTCTAGCCATTCTGACGACTTGACAGTCCAACTACCTGCTGTAATTCCATCAAGGAATTAGAGACTTAAACCAATCTATTCCAGTCTAAGTCCTAGGCAGGTCTCAATACAACAATCAACCAATCAGCATGCGGCTTAACCTGAACTATTCAACACATCACCCAAGGGACTTACGTACTCACCTCGGGTCCTGCCGCACCTGCACATCATGGGTCATAATAACGATACATGCCAAAACACCACACATTGTCAGGAGATGCACGCAGCACACGAAGTCACCCTAAGTGGCTACCCATGGTCTCATCGCTCCTTATCACTCCAAGACTCGACTTAGTCGGATCGAGCTGACCTTGCTCTGATACCATTTCAACGGGGGATGTCACGCCCCGAACTCCCCGGCACGCAACATCCCGCTCGAGGGTCGATAAGAATATAACACGACGTCCCAGGACGCATCGTCGTCGACCCACTTCCCAAGGCAGAGTATGAAAACACATGCGGAAGCAAGAATTTAAAACAATTACCCGTACAAAATAAATGTGAGGACCAAGGGCAACGACATAAGAGGAACCGAGGCAACGTACACATCCATAACTAAGGGCAACCAAGAACATCCTTACATTGTTCCAAGAAAGCAACATTAAACATAAGGTACAATCAAAAGAGAGACAACAGCCAAAGGTAGAGGGTCTTAAGTCCCAAAAAGTGCCTACCCTCCTAAACAGATAACCAAGCCTAGTCTAGGGTACCCAATCTGGATCTGAGCCATCGGACTCGGACGGACTGTCTGGTATCTCTGAATCCTCGCTAGGAACCTCCTCCTCGGACTCCTCGGTGTCCATCGGCTCGGTCTCGTCAACCTCCATAGGCTCCACCACTGGGTCTTCCACGACGGGCTCGTAATTTACTCCTCCTAATTCTTCATCCTCGGCCGACTCGTACCAACCAAAAGGGCCTATAGCCTCCTCCGAATCCATCTCGGAATCTACGACCTCACCACTCGGGCATTGTGGGTCCAGCTGCCCCTCTATGGTGAATGGAATATCCATGGTGCGGAGAGGCCCATACTCCTCTCCCCAACGGTCCCGGAAGCACCAGGCTACGTACTCGTGAACTTCTGGATGTGTCGCGCCTACGTCTACGGTTATCGTCGAATAATGCCTCATGAAAACTTCGTTGTTCGCCACCGGGAATTCAACCATCGTATGCTCATACTCTAAAGGGATCCCGAAGCGAATTGGAATAGGCGGTCGGTTCATGGGCGCGGGTCTGAAAGGTTGGGTTATAAAAACCGTGAGACACATCTCAGTGAGTGCAAACATCTAAACCTAATTTAGGCTAACATGCATCTCCTGACGGGAAAAACAATAGCACGCATATATAACCATGACATAGGCCCGTAGGCCCAAATCGGCATATCAATGACCCTGCAGGTTAGATAATTCATAGTATCACATTGCACAAGCGGCATTCTCAATCACGCGATCGTCACACGCATGCTCAAAACCTTTTTGTGACAATTCCAAATATGGTACACCGAGTCACACAATTCCGCACAATTCCTCATGCATTCAAATGCATGCAAATGCCACTAACTTGCCATGCCCACAATCCAAAACTCCTATGGCATCTCGGCACCACTACCGTTCGTATTCGGATTATAGAATGAAATCTACTTAGACACGTCCCATACCATGCCCAGCGAATTTCATCACATAATCCAACACTATGCATCACACGTGATCCTTTTATTTCATTATCTCGACTCGAAGGCCCGACCCGAAGATCCGATCCGAAGATCCGGTCCTAAGACCCATCACAACACTCCGCGGCCAGCGTAGAGACGCTCTCAGGCCCAGTGTCTCTAGCCCGCGTAAACGCATCAGGCGCAACACCGATCTCCTTACGAACCACAACCTGCTTTAGGATGGTCGTCTTCCGGACGCACCGGGCATCGTCCTGCTCCAAAGTGCATGAGGACGGCACACCCCGCGTATTCCGCATCAGGGCGAAGGTGATCACACATTCACACAACCGGTTTTATCTTAACCCCGCGTAAACGCATCAGGGCATAATTAGGTGATCACATGTCCATGGCATACACGCATACTCGCATAATTTCCACAAGCCTCATACTCGGCATGCATGATGCGGGGCCATGCAATTCGCACACGAATGTCGGTGCAATGTGTCATGACATAATGTCTCGCATAGTTCAATATCAACATATCATGATCAATGATCCACGTCATATGCTCAATCGACCTCATCAATTAATTCGGGGCATCACATGTGAAATTAGCACTCATGACGTATTCGGGCATCATTATGTACATTGGCCAAAACACAATTCACATTCCACAATTGTCGGCCATAAGGACACACGGCATGGTAGACTCGATTACACCGCAGTCGGCAACCCGACACATAACTCAATCATCCCGGAAATCCCGGCATTCAAGTCCATTCAAACCTCCATCTACCATCCAATTAGCCGATAAATTCAATGTGGACAGCAACTTAATTCAGTCATTCCGAGCTCTAATGTCTCTTCTAAACATGCTTCGTCACTTACTAACCATTTCCCGACACCTATCATTAACACCTAAATTTATACGAACTCTAATCAATACTAACCGACTAACCGACACCCTAGGCCCATCTAGAAACGCACAATTGTCCTAATCGGGGTTTAGAGGTTTCCACCCACCTCAATCCGATGCTCGGGCGACGGGGAACGGCGGCCGATCACCGGTACACGGTGGAACCGGCGGCACACTTCCCAATGGTGCGACGGCGAGTGGCGGCGTGCGGCGGCGGTGGACTGTTCCGGCAAAAGGGGCACAGAACAGTGAACGGCGGGGGAGAGGACGGCCCGGCTGAGGCGGCGACGGCGGGTAGCGAGCTGTCCGTCGGCGGCGAACGGCGGTCCGGCGTTTCACAGCCACCACGGGCGGTGGTGCTCGACCGGCGGGGCTGCTGTTCGCGGCGAGGGAGGACCGGACGAGTGGCTGAGTGGTCCCCGGACGGCTGCTGTCCACGGCGGTGCACGACGGTGGCGCGCGAGCAGCGAGCGGTCCGGCGACGGTGAACGGCGACGACCGGCGGTCTGCTCCGGCTAATGGCCGAACAGAACAGTAAGTGGCGGAGGGAAAAACAGAGAGGGATGGTGAGGGTCACGACGGTGGACGGCCACCACCGCGGCGGAGGACGGCGGCGTGCAGCGGCGAATGGCTCCGGCGAGGCTCAACCGTGCATGCAGCCGCGGCAGTGAGGAGGGGGAACGGCGGCGAGCTGGTCCGGCGGTCCACCCTGCTGCATGCAACCGAGAGAGGGGGAAGACGGTGGTCACGGCCCACGGCGGTGCACGGCGGCGCACGGCGGCGGAAGGTGAACGGTCAGTCGGCTTCTCCTTGGCCGATCGGCGTCAAATCCTTCTGCATGCAGCCGGAGAGGGGAGGACGGACGGAGGGAGCAGCGGCGCACGGCGGGCTGGCGGTGCAGCTGCGAGCCCGACGGCGACGCGGCGGTGCTGGCCCCGGCGACGGCGGTGCTGGTCTCGGCCGGTCGGGAACAGCAAGAGGAAATGAGAGAGAGACGGAGGGAAAGGGACGGCGGATGAGGTGGCGGTGAACGGCCACAGCGGCGGCGGCGAACGGTGGCGTGCGGTGGTGGTCTTGGCGGAGCGGCGCCGGCTTGGCGGAGGGGTGGCCGAGCTGACCTCGCCGTGAGGTCTCGGTCAGCCGTGGACAGCAAGGGAGGAAGGACAGGGACGACCGGCTGGCGGTGAGGCGAGAAGGAGAGGTCGGTGCACGGCGGCTGTGCTGGCTGGTGAGGGCTCCGGCGGGCTGTGGGCGGTGGCGTGAGGCCGAGCGGGAGAGGGAGAGGTCGCCGGAGGGAGAGAGAGAGAGAGACGGACGGGAGAGAGAGAGAGATGAGCCGAGAGAGAGAGTGAGAGAGAGAAGGGAGAGAATGGTGGGGTGAGAGGTGAAGTGAAAGGGTGATGATTGCATGGGGAAGAGGGAGAGTTAGAGTGTGGTCTTGGTGCTAATCATGCCTTGCATGCGGAAGGGGGGTGTTGACAAGTGTCACACCCCCACCAGAATTCAAATTCGGAATTCTAACGGTCACGGGGGCAAAACGGTCCTAAATTTCCGGTACCGGGTCGGTTCGCCAAAATTCGACCCTACTAGACCTATATACACGTGGCCAGCTTAATTTGACGTCGTCCTTGAGAAAATCATCCCGAGATTCACGAAAAATCGTTCTCGATATCCGGACTAATTTCCACGATCGAACCCGCTAATTTCCCATTTTCTAGTTCTCTCACTAACGGGTGGCCGGTTAGGATTTTACGCGTATCGACCTCGGTTGTCCGAGTTGCAACGAGCTCGATTGTCGAGGGACGAGAGGAATTATCGCTAGTTCCGAGGACGCGATCGTCCGGCTCGAGTTCCGAAGACCGGTCCATACTGGCCCAAAATATTTCCCCGTCATTCTTTTAAATCGGCTTGATTCGCGATCGGTCCTTGGTCCACGTATCTATTCCCAGTTGGCCATTCCCATTCGGTCAGTATCCCGAGAGTGATCGGCTCCGGGCGAGACTTACGAAAATGGAATATCGAATAAGACTCGTTTTATTCGTTCCAGAGATCGAGTCGAATTTCGGGATGTTACAATTCTTCCCCCCTTACAAAAATTTCGTCCTCGAAATTTAAAACTCACATTAACCTACTCGAACAACTGGGGGTATTGACGTCGCATGGCCTCTTCACTTTCCCAAGTAGCACCTTCTGTTCCATGATGCTCCCAAACTACTTTGACCATCGGAATCGTCTTGTTCCTTAGTACTCGGTCCTTCCTATCCTCGATTCTGACCGGCTTCTCCACGTAGGTCACTCTGTCGTCCACGTCCACTTCTTCGTATCTTAAGACATGAGTCGGGTCCGGTTCATACTTTCTTAGCATCGATACGTGAAAAACATTGTGCACCTGGGATAAGTTGGGAGGTAAAGCTAGTCGGTAAGCCATATCTCCAATCTTCTCTAGGATCTCAAATGGCCCGACGTACCTTGGGCTAAGCTTTCCTTTCTTGCCGAATCGAGATAATCCCTTCATTGGCGACACCTTGAGAAACACATGATCTCCCACTTGGAACTCCAAGGGTCGTCGTCTCCTGTCGGCGTAACTTTTCTGGCGACTCTGAGCGGTCCTCAGTCTATCCCTGATAACCTCCACTACTTCCATCGTTTGCTGAACTAGCTCCGGTCCCGCGATACTTCGCTCACCAACTTCATCCCAGCACAGTGGCGTCCTACAGGCCCTACCATATAAGGCTTCGAAAGGCGCCATCTGGATACTCTGTTGATAGCTGTTGTTATAAGCAAACTCTACCAAATGCAATTGCTCTTCCCACTTGCCTTGGAAATCCAAAACACACGCTCTCAACATATCCTCCAGGGTCTGAATTGTCCTTTCAGACTGACCGTCTGTCTGCGGGTGGTAGGCTGTACTGTATTGCAATCTGGTTCCTAAGGCCGTTTGTAAACTCTTCCAAAAGTTGGCCGTAAACCTTGGATCGCGATCTGAGGTGATGGTTACTGGTACTCCATGAAGACGCACTATTTGTCGCACATACAACTCCGCATACTTTTCTAACTCCAAGTCCTTCCGTACTGCTAAGAAGTGCGCCGACTTAGTCAAGCGATCCACTATAACCCAAATCGAGTCATGACCTCTTTGGCTCCGTGGTAATCCCGTCACGAAGTCCATCGTGATATGCTCCCATTTCCATTCGGGAATTTCCAAAGGTCGCAATAGTCCACCTGGTTTACAGTGCTGTGCCTTCACCTGTTGGCACGTCAAACACTTGGCCACGTGCTTAGCTACATCCTTCTTCATACCATTCCACCAATAATGCTGACGCAGGTTTTGGTACATCTTCGTACTACCCGGATGAATACTATACTGACTCCTATGGGCTTCGCCCAAAATTTCCTCCTTAAGTCTTTCGTCATCCGGCACGCAAAGTCGGCCACGATACTTTAAAATTCCATCCGCGGACACTTGGAAATCAGGCTTTCTCTTTGCCACATCCATTTCCATAACCTTTTGAATTTCGGGGTCCGAAGGTTGAAGTTCCTTGATCTTAATCTGAACCTCTGGCTCTATTCTTAATGTTGCGAACAAGCTGGACACGCGGCTCACTTCAAACTTAAACTCCGAATCTCTAAGTTTCTCCAATAACGTCCATTCCTTGACCAGCAAATGAGCCATACTCGACTTGCGACTTAAGGCATCAGCCACCCGGTTTGCCTTACCCGGATGATACAGAATGTCGCAGTCATAGTCCTTCAATAATTCCATCCATCGACGCTGCCTCATATTCAACTCCTTCTGCGAGAACAAATATTTGAGGCTTTGGTGGTCCGTGAAAATCTGGAACTTCTCTCCACACAGGTAGTGCCTCCAAATCTTAAGTGCGAAAACAATCGCTGCCAGCTCCAAATCATGCGTCGGGTAGTTCATCTCATGAGGTCTCAACTGGCGTGACGCATACGCTACCACTTTCCCATGTTGCATGAGCACGCATCCGAGTCCTCTTAGTGACGCATCACTGTATATCTCAAACCCTCCTGGTCCGGACGGAATGGTCAAAACTGGAGCGGTCGTCAACCTGCGCTTCAGCTCCTGAAAACTCCTTTCACACTTATCGTCCCAAACGTACTTCGCTTCCTTCTTCAGCAATTTCGTCAAAGGCATTGCTATTGAAGAAAACCCCTCTACAAAACGTCTGTAATAGCCAGCCAAACCCAGAAAACTCCTTATCTCCGTCACGGACGTTGGCCTGGGCCACTTCGTTACAGCCTCGATCTTAGTCGGGTCCACAGAAATTCCATCTCCAGAAATAATGTGACCAAGGAACCCTACTTGGCTAAGCCAAAACTCGCACTTGCTGAACTTGGCATAGAGTGCGTTTTCTCTTAGGGTCCGTAGTACCTTCACCAAATGTCCCTCATGCTCCTCGGGACTCTTCGAATACACCAAGATGTCGTCGATGAACACTATGACAAACTGATCCAAAAATTCTCTAAACACCCTGTTCATCAAATCCATGAAAGCAGCTGGGGCATTCGTCAACCCAAAAGGCATCACGGTGAACTCATAGTGCCCATACCTCGTCCTAAAAGCGGTCTTGGGGACGTCCTCCTTCCTAATTCTCAACTGATGGTAACCCGTCCTCAAATCTATTTTGGAGAACACGGAAGCTCCTTGCAACTGGTCGAACAAGTCATCGATCCTTGGGAGGGGGTACTTATTCTTCACCGTCACTTGGTTCAACTGTCGATAATCTATGCATAGTCTTAGGGTCCCATCTTTCTTCTTCACAAACAGGACTGGCGCTCCCCATGGAGACGCACTGGGGCGGATAAAACCCTTGTCCAGCAACTCTTGCATTTGGACCTTTAACTCCTTTAGTTCAGACAGGGACATTCGATACGGGGCCTTAGATATCGGTTCAGTCCCGGGTACTAATTCAATAGCAAATTCCACTTCTCGGTTGGGTGGTAAACCCGGTAATTCCTGGGGGAAGACTTCGGGGAAATTACACACCACCGGTATATCATCCAACTTAGGTTCCACCATTGTCGGATCCACAACATTCACCAAATAACCTTCGCACCCATCATCCAGCAATTTACTCACTTCCAACGAAGATATCCATGGGGTCAAGGTTCCTCCTCGGTTCCCCTGGAACTCGAAACTAGGACGCCCATCAGGATTGAATCGGATCGTCCTATTGCTACAATCCAATACAGCCTTCTGTCGAACTAACCAGTCCATCCCTATAATCACATCGAAATCGAACATGGCCAATACTGCCAAGTCGATACTCTCATCCTCACCCCCAATATTTATCTTACAGCTAGGGCATCCAAAGGAAACTAACACCCTATCATTCATTGGCGTCGTCACACAAAGCGAAATCTCTAACAACACTGGTTCTAAGCCAATCAGCTTAACAAACTGCTCTGAAATGAATGAATGGGTTGCCCCTGAATCAAACAGTGCATAAGCGGCATGGCCACATAAGGAAATCGTACCTGTGACCACGCCCGGCGCATTCTCCGCTTCTCCACGCGCCACAGCATAAACCCTTCCTTGAGCGGGCGGTCGTCCATGATTCGCCGGCGGGGGATTCCCGGCTTGATTTCCCGGTCGGGGCTGGTACTGCTGTCGGGGCTGATACTGCTGAGGTGCCCGCTGCTGATCCTGGGGATGTGCCTGTGGACAGCTACGAATCTGATGTTCCGTGCTCCCACACTTGAAGCATGGTCCAAACCTTCCTGGCGGGGCAGTTGGCTTCCCGATATTCCTCCTGATCGGGGGAACAAATCGCCGATTGCCTGTCATAGGCTTCTTTCCCGGGCGACGGTTATCCTTTCCTCGCACAAACCGCGATCCAGACGCAGCTAACCTTTCCTGCTGATCTCGTTCGATTATCTGGGCTCTCCTAAATATCTCTCCATACTCCTTGATGTCATGTGACAGAATCTGGCTCCGAAGATCCGGCTTCAGCCCATCCCGGAACCTTCGAGCCTTGTCCTTTGGATCCGCAACCATAGTCGGTGCGAACCTTGCCAGCCTTGCAAATTCAGCCTCATACTGGTCCACAGTCATCTGACCTTGGCGCAACCTCATAAACTCCGTCAGCTTCTTCTCCTGGGCATTCTCCGAGAAGTATTTCCCATAGAAGTTCTCCACAAATATAGTCCAAGTTGGGGCCGTTCCTACTGGGAACACTCCTCCTTCCGTAGCGCTCCACCAATCATTGGCACCATCCTGTAGCTGATATACTGCCAATGTCACTTTCTCCTCATCACTACACCCCAACACCTTAAAGGTCTTTTCTAGCTCTTCAACCCATCTTGGTGCAGCCTCGGGATCACCACGACCATTGAACTTTGGCGGTTTCATCCTCAAGAATTGCTCTACCAACCGGGGCATCTGTCTAGCTCCAGCTGGGTGATCCTGCCCCTGCTGGGCATGATTTCCTCCATTACCAGCAATTGCTGCAGCCTCGGCAGCCTGGGCATGGGCTGCGGCTCTCTCCTGCGCCTGCAGTCCGAAAATGTGTCCTATCTCCCGAAGGGTCTCCATGACCTCATCAAACCTAGGGTCCCTAGCCTCGCGGGCACCCTCACTAGACTGTCCCTGCGACTCCTTTCCTTTTCCTCTAGCCATTCTGACGACTTGACAGTCCAACTACCTGCTGTAATTCCATCAAGGAATTAGAGACTTAAACCAATCTATTCCAGTCTAAGTCCTAGGCAGGTCTCAATACAACAATCAACCAATCAGCATGCGGCTTAACCTGAACTATTCAACACATCACCCAAGGGACTTACGTACTCACCTCGGGTCCTGCCGCACCTGCACATCATGGGTCATAATAACGATACATGCCAAAACACCACACATTGTCAGGAGATGCACGCAGCACACGAAGTCACCCTAAGTGGCTACCCATGGTCTCATCGCTCCTTATCACTCCAAGACTCGACTTAGTCGGATCGAGCTGACCTTGCTCTGATACCATTTCAACGGGGGATGTCACGCCCCGAACTCCCCGGCACGCAACATCCCGCTCGAGGGTCGATAAGAATATAACACGACGTCCCAGGACGCATCGTCGTCGACCCACTTCCCAAGGCAGAGTATGAAAACACATGCGGAAGCAAGAATTTAAAACAATTACCCGTACAAAATAAATGTGAGGACCAAGGGCAACGACATAAGAGGAACCGAGGCAACGTACACATCCATAACTAAGGGCAACCAAGAACATCCTTACATTGTTCCAAGAAAGCAACATTAAACATAAGGTACAATCAAAAGAGAGACAACAGCCAAAGGTAGAGGGTCTTAAGTCCCAAAAAGTGCCTACCCTCCTAAACAGATAACCAAGCCTAGTCTAGGGTACCCAATCTGGATCTGAGCCATCGGACTCGGACGGACTGTCTGGTATCTCTGAATCCTCGCTAGGAACCTCCTCCTCGGACTCCTCGGTGTCCATCGGCTCGGTCTCGTCAACCTCCATAGGCTCCACCACTGGGTCTTCCACGACGGGCTCGTAATTTACTCCTCCTAATTCTTCATCCTCGGCCGACTCGTACCAACCAAAAGGGCCTATAGCCTCCTCCGAATCCATCTCGGAATCTACGACCTCACCACTCGGGCATTGTGGGTCCAGCTGCCCCTCTATGGTGAATGGAATATCCATGGTGCGGAGAGGCCCATACTCCTCTCCCCAACGGTCCCGGAAGCACCAGGCTACGTACTCGTGAACTTCTGGATGTGTCGCGCCTACGTCTACGGTTATCGTCGAATAATGCCTCATGAAAACTTCGTTGTTCGCCACCGGGAATTCAACCATCGTATGCTCATACTCTAAAGGGATCCCGAAGCGAATTGGAATAGGCGGTCGGTTCATGGGCGCGGGTCTGAAAGGTTGGGTTATAAAAACCGTGAGACACATCTCAGTGAGTGCAAACATCTAAACCTAATTTAGGCTAACATGCATCTCCTGACGGGAAAAACAATAGCACGCATATATAACCATGACATAGGCCCGTAGGCCCAAATCGGCATATCAATGACCCTGCAGGTTAGATAATTCATAGTATCACATTGCACAAGCGGCATTCTCAATCACGCGATCGTCACACGCATGCTCAAAACCTTTTTGTGACAATTCCAAATATGGTACACCGAGTCACACAATTCCGCACAATTCCTCATGCATTCAAATGCATGCAAATGCCACTAACTTGCCATGCCCACAATCCAAAACTCCTATGGCATCTCGGCACCACTACCGTTCGTATTCGGATTATAGAATGAAATCTACTTAGACACGTCCCATACCATGCCCAGCGAATTTCATCACATAATCCAACACTATGCATCACACGTGATCCTTTTATTTCATTATCTCGACTCGAAGGCCCGACCCGAAGATCCGATCCGAAGATCCGGTCCTAAGACCCATCACAACACTCCGCGGCCAGCGTAGAGACGCTCTCAGGCCCAGTGTCTCTAGCCCGCGTAAACGCATCAGGCGCAACACCGATCTCCTTACGAACCACAACCTGCTTTAGGATGGTCGTCTTCCGGACGCACCGGGCATCGTCCTGCTCCAAAGTGCATGAGGACGGCACACCCCGCGTATTCCGCATCAGGGCGAAGGTGATCACACATTCACACAACCGGTTTTATCTTAACCCCGCGTAAACGCATCAGGGCATAATTAGGTGATCACATGTCCATGGCATACACACATACTCGCATAATTTCCACAAGCCTCATACTCGGCATGCATGATGCGGGGCCATGCAATTCGCACACGAATGTCGGTGCAATGTGTCATGACATAATGTCTCGCATAGTTCAATATCAACATATCATGATCAATGATCCACGTCATATGCTCAATCGACCTCATCAATTAATTCGGGGCATCACATGTGAAATTAGCACTCATGACGTATTCGGGCATCATTATGTACATTGGCCAAAACACAATTCACATTCCACAATTGTCGGCCATAAGGACACACGGCATGGTAGACTCGATTACACCGCAGTCGGCAACCCGACACATAACTCAATCATCCCGGAAATCCCGGCATTCAAGTCCATTCAAACCTCCATCTACCATCCAATTAGCCGATAAATTCAATGTGGACAGCAACTTAATTCAGTCATTCCGAGCTCTAATGTCTCTTCTAAACATGCTTCGTCACTTACTAACCATTTCCCGACACCTATCATTAACACCTAAATTTATACGAACTCTAATCAATACTAACCGACTAACCGACACCCTAGGCCCATCTAGAAACGCACAATTGTCCTAATCGGGGTTTAGAGGTTTCCACCCACCTCAATCCGATGCTCGGGCGACGGGGAACGGCGGCCGATCACCGGTACACGGTGGAACCGGCGGCACACTTCCCAATGGTGCGACGGCGAGTGGCGGCGTGCGGCGGCGTGGACTGTTCCGGCAAAAGGGGCACAGAACAGTGAACGGCGGGGGAGAGGACGGCCCGGCTGAGGCGGCGACGGCGGGTAGCGAGCTGTCCGTCGGCGGCGAACGGCGGTCCGGCGTTTCACAGCCACCACGGGCGGTGGTGCTCGACCGGCGGGGCTGCTGTTCGCGGCGAGGGAGGACCGGACGAGTGGCTGAGTGGTCCCCGGACGGCTGCTGTCCACGGCGGTGCACGACGGTGGCGCGCGAGCAGCGAGCGGTCCGGCGACGGTGAACGGCGACGACCGGCGGTCTGCTCCGGCTAATGGCCGAACAGAACAGTAAGTGGCGGAGGGAAAAACAGAGAGGGATGGTGAGGGTCACGACGGTGGACGGCCACCACCGCGGCGGAGGACGGCGGCGTGCAGCGGCGAATGGCTCCGGCGAGGCTCAACCGTGCATGCAGCCGCGGCAGAGAGGAGGGGGAACGGCGGCGAGCTGGTCCGGCGGTCCACCCTGCTGCATGCAACCGAGAGAGGGGGAAGACGGTGGTCACGGCCCACGGCGGTGCACGGCGGCGCACGGCGGCGGAAGGTGAACGGTCAGTCGGCTTCTCCTTGGCCGATCGGCGTCAAATCCTTCTGCATGCAGCCGGAGAGGGGAGGACGGACGGAGGGAGCAGCGGCGCACGGCGGGCTGGCGGTGCAGCTGCGAGCCCGACGGCGACGCGGCGGTGCTGGCCCCGGCGACGGCGGTGCTGGTCTCGGCCGGTCGGGAACAGCAAGAGGAAATGAGAGAGAGAGACGGAGGGAAAGGGACGGCGGATGAGGTGGCGGTGAACGGCCACAGCGGCGGCGGCGAACGGTGGCGTGCGGTGGTGGTCTTGGCGGAGCGGCGCCGGCTTGGCGGAGGCGTGGCCGAGCTGACCTCGCCGTGAGGTCTCGGTCAGCCGTGGACAGCAAGGGAGGAAGGACAGGGACGACCGGCTGGCGGTGAGGCGAGAAGGAGAGGTCGGTGCACGGCGGCTGTGCTGGCTGGTGAGGGCTCCGGCGGGCTGTGGGCGGTGGCGTGAGGCCAAGCGGGAGAGGGAGAGGTCGCCGGAGGGAGAGAGAGAGAGAGACGGACGGGAGAGAGAGAGAGATGAGCCGAGAGAGAGAGTGAGAGAGAGAAGGGAGAGAATGGTGGGGTGAGAGGTGAAGTGAAAGGGTGATGATTGCATGGGGAAGAGGGAGAGTTAGAGTGTGGTCTTGGTGCTAATCATGCCTTGCATGGGGAAGGGGGGTGTTGACAAGTGTCACACCCCCACCAGAATTCAAATTCGGAATTCTAACGGTCACGGGGGCAAAACGGTCCTAAATTTCCGGTACCGGGTCGGTTCGCCAAAATTCGACCCTACTAGACCTATATACACGTGGCCAGCTTAATTTGACATCGTCCTTGAGAAAATCATCCCGAGATTCACGAAAAATCGTTCTCGATATCCGGACTAATTTCCACGATCGAACCCGCTAATTTCCCATTTTCTAGTTCTCTCACTAACGGGTGGCCGGTTAGGATTTTACGCGTATCGACCTCGGTTGTCCGAGTTGCAACGAGCTCGATTGTCGAGGGACGAGAGGAATTATCGCTAGTTCCGAGGACGCGATCGTCCGGCTCGAGTTCCGAAGACCGGTCCATACTGGCCCAAAATATTTCCCCGTCATTCTTTTAAATCGGCTTGATTCGCGATCGGTCCTTGGTCCACGTATCTATTCCCAGTTGGCCATTCCCATTCGGTCAGTATCCCGAGAGTGATCGGCTCCGGGCGAGACTTACGAAAATGGAATATCGAATAAGACTCGTTTTATTCGTTCCAGAGATCGAGTCGAATTTCGGGATGTTACAGAGGGTATATCCCTTCTCAGCTGATTTGGCTACAGTAACCCATGAGCGTTAGGTCGGTAGCTGCTTCAGATCCTAGGGATTCTTGGAAGCTGCTAACCCTGCAGACATGCTTCGACTTGAGGTTGGCCCCTGATTTACATGGTGTTCCGTAGAGGTTCCCTCTTCATGTACATCATTAATTCGTAGGTTAGCCGATTAACGACTTCGGCTGCGTCCATGCGTTCCATGTCGCTGTGCTTGCTGAGTCACCAAAATGGATGCCATTGCTTCTGCTGAAGCATCAATGGTTTTTAGTTTCATGGGTTCCATAGGAACCATGAGTTGCGAGGTAGCTTCAGAAGTGCCAGCTTTGTCAATAGAAGGGGCTTTAGCAGTAGAAAAATGCTTGGCTGTTCCCTACTTTTGCTTAGCTTTCGTTCCGGAGGCCTTTAACAGAGGCTCCATTTCGCAAGATGTGGGATTTTCAAACATGAATTCCCTTGTACGAGTTTAGTCATTTAACAAGAGAACCTGCACAGTATAAGATGAAATCCTGAGAATAGCAGCATGCACCGGAAACAAATTCCAGAACGAAACCCAGATCTATTCCACAGCCTAATAAAGAAAAGAGCATGAAGAACACAATGGATTGGCGTCCCCAGGCACCAGAATCAGAGGAATCAGTGAGCAAAAACCACTGCCCAGCAAACGTACCAAAAAGATTCCAAATGAAACCCAGCAAAACCCAAATCCGTTCCACTACCCAATAGAGAATAGAAATCGGGAAACACTATAGATGACCAAGTAAGAACTAACTGGTGACCCCAAGCTCCAGATATCAGAGGAAAACCAGTGAGTCAATCCCACAGACCAGCAACTGCCTCAGAAGAGTTTCGGACGAAACCCAAAAAAAAACCAAATCTATTCTCTGCTGAAAAAAAACCCAGAAAAAAATCCACAGCCTAGTAGGGAAAAGAGTTCGGGAATCCCAACAGACAAAAGAAAGTGTACTTACTAGCGACCCTAGGCACCAAATCTCAGAGAAATCTAGCAGCCGGATTGACTAGGAGGCTACCAATCCAACCGGATGAGTATTCCACGGGCAACAGCTTTCAAGAGAGAAGCTGAACAGTACCAAAGGGAACAGTACCAAGGGCGGGTAAAAAGTTGCTTTCACAGTTGTTTTTTTTTTGTAAGGGAAGAATTTTATATACTTTTCAACGCGTATCGTACAGAGAAAATAGTCAAACACAAAAACCTCGTACTTGAGGCGGCATAACAAGTGTCCCGATAGGTGCAAGGGTGTAGCGACTCATACATGGGCTACAAGCAACTCCAAGGCCACAAAGATGGCCAACAGAAATGGAGACCTACAAACTACTAACATAGTAATCAAAAGATTACTAAAAACTGGAAGGGGAGATGCCCCATTTTCGCTGAATTCTTCTATTGCGGTCGTTATCTACAACAGGCTTCATAGATAAGCCTTTGTCCCTTACCAATTTGGTGAGGTGATTGCGGAGGACCGGCATGAAAATAGGACGATTCCTGAATAGAATGTGGTCTCGCTCCGACCAGATAATATGGCACATTGCGCTAAGTGCAAATCGAGCAATTTGCTGATGAAAAGTTCTAACCCCTAATAATTCGGACCGCCCAATGGAGGTTTTCTTGCCAAGATCTATTTCGCCGGATTAGATTGTAGTTATTTGCCCAAAATAAGGCAAGGGTCCCGGTTACAGCACATCCAAAAAAAAGATGGTCAATAGAGTCGGGCCTGCTTCTACAGAAGGCACAAACACCTTCGGAGATTCTATGATAGCTTAGCAAAATGACTTGCGTAAGGAGTCTATTCAAAAAGATGAGCCATAGCAAGAAGTTATAACTTGGCACAATGGCTCGATCCCAAATGAAGGAGCTCCATGGAACATATGTGCCTTTGTTTCTTATAAGTTCCTACGCCGAAGAAGTGGAAAACAAACTAAAGGAATGGCCTTTCCAGGTAAAACAATCAGGCCTCTCCGCATCAAGAGCCGGGATACTATCTGTCCAAGAGTTGAAAATATCCAGAAAGTAGGAGTTTTGCCAGACAGAAGAAAAAAAATCCTGAATCGATGCATTTCTCAGGATACCAGAACGGTATATGTCTCTATCGGAAAATAGTTTATAGATAGGGCCCCTGGGATGCCAATTATCAAACTAGAATGAGATAGAAGTCCCATCATCCATCTTCCAAAGGAAGTTTAGCTAGAAGTCCGATCGAAGTTCCAGGATTTTTTTCCAGGTCCAAGAATAGAAAGTCGGTTTAGTTGCTACCAGAAATTTTTTTTCTTGAGAAAGTTGGAGTGTATCCATTTGCACTATAAGGACTCCTTATCGATGAATAAAAGCCATATGTGCTTGAGCATTGCAGCTCTATTACAGTCCGCAAGCCTCCGAATACCGAGCCCTCCTTCCACTTTCGATAGGCAGACTTCATTCCAGGGGACTTTTGTTTCACCAATTTCCAAGTCGGGTCCTTTCCATAGAAATTGCCTGAGTATTATCTCAATTCTCGAAAGTATTGATTTGGAGAGAGAGTGAAAACACTTGCCCAGTAAACTTGTGTTACGTGAAGCACTGAAGTGATGAGTTGTAATCTTCCAGCAAAAGAGAGAAAACATTAGGACCAAGATCGAACTTTGGCCGTGATTGTGTTGACCAAATGCTTTGGACAATCTAGAGGCTATGACAGGAACCCCGAGGTATCTAAAAGGAAGCGTACCTTCACTGAAGCCAAGGAGTTGTAAAATCTGGGTTCGTAGTTCCGCTGAACCACCTGACATGAAAGACTCACTCTTATTAGCATTTGGCGTGAGGCCGGACCAGCAAGAGAATAGCCGAATTCCATTCTGCAGAAGAGTAATGGACTCCAAGTTTGCTTCAGAAAAGAGGAGGACATCATCGACAAGGAAGAGATGGCTAAGTTTGGTGACCTTACAGCGCCAAAAAAATTTGAAACCAGGCAGCCCAGTTTGATAGTTAAGGATGCCTGAGAATACTTCCATGGCTAGCGTAAAGAGATAGGGAGAAAGAGGATCTCCTTGTTGAATGTCGCGGCCACTAGAAAAGAAACCATGAAGTTCACCATTAATAGTCACAGAAAATTTCGGAGAGGTGACACATTTCATTATAAGCTTGATTATAAATGGTGGAAAGCGAAATGCTTGCAGAACTAATTCGAGGAAGTTCCAGTCAAGAGTGTCACAAGCTTTTTGAAAGTCAACCTTAATGGCACATTTGGGAAGGTAAGGCTCATGGTGGAAGCCTGCAAATAATTCCTGAGCCAAGAGAATATTGTCAGCAATCCTCATATTCTTGACAAAAGCATTTTGGGGGGAACTGATAAGAGATGGCAGAACTGTGGAGATACGGTCAGCCAATATTCTGGATATACATTTGTATATGGTGTTGCAATATGTTATAGGCCTGAAGTCATTCATTGACTAGGCATTGGGGACCTTCGGCACGAGCGCTATGATAATAGTGATGAGTTCTTTTAACAAAGATCCAGATCGAAAAAAATCAGAGATTACCGAGGTGACAGAGGAGCCAACAATATCCCAATTAGCTTTAAAGAAATCAACATTATACCCATAAGGTCCAGGAGCCTTGCCTTTGGCCAGAGAAAACATAGCATTACGAATTTCATTAACCGTCACCTCTTAAGAGAGCAAAAGGGTCTGGTTATCATCTAGCATATGTTGGAGGGAGTTCCGAATGGCCTCAATATCAAGCGGAGAGGTTGTTCTATCAACCGCAAGAAAATTTTCAAAGTGATGAACAATGTGCTGTTGAACAAGGTTTGGGTCATTAAGGATTACACCATTGGAGTTAGAAACCGAAATGATGCGGTTCTGAATGTGTCTCTTGTTTACATAGTGGTGGAAGTATTTGGTGTTGCAATCACCTTCTGTCAACCACTTTATCCTTGACTTTTGTTTGAAAAAGGATTCCTCTTGCAGACACAGTTCCGAGAAAATCCGAGACTAATCCTTTTCTAGTTGGGCAAGATCTATATTAAAAGGATTAGAGGCAAGAGTATCCTGGGTAGTAAATAAGGCTAACCTGGCCTGCGCGGTTCGATTTGAAATATAAGAGAAGGAATCTCTATTAAGAAGTTTAAGGCGTCCTTTTAGCATTTTGAGCTTCTTGCATAGAACGAACATGGGGGTGCCCGTAATATGTGAGTCCCATACCTGGTTGATTGTATCCAAAAAAGAAGGATGAGCCATCCATAAATTGAAAAATTTGAATGGTTTCCTAGATAGTCGAAGGGGAAAAATTCTGATAATCATAGCCGAGTAGTTAGAAATTCCCGGAGCAAGAAAGCAGGCCTCGGAAAAGGAGAATTCGCGGCTTCATTGTTCATTGATGAGGACTCTATCAATTTTCCTTTGTTCACGAAGAATGCCAACGGAGATAGACCATGTATATCTATGCCCCACTTATCTGAGATCATCCAGGCCAGCTTCATCAAGGCAAGAGCCAAACTCATCGAGGACGGGTATCCATGAGTTTGAGCTATCAATTCTGTGAGATTGGTGACGAATGGCATTGAAGTCTCCAGCCACTACCTAAGGAAAATCCGAGAACAACATACTAGAATGGATTAGATCAACCCATAAGGTTCGGCGGTTCGCAAAGGTGTGTTCGCCATATATAACCGAGAAGTTTCACATTTTACTAAGAGCCAACAGTCTTGCACGAGCCTGTATAGCTTGGGAAGAAGAAGACAAAACTTCCAAGACCAATTCTTGCGAATTCCAACCCAACCAAATTCTTCCCCGAGAGGAGGAATTGTAATTGGAAGGCCAATCCTAACCCGATAACAATCCAGTAGAAATAGATTCAAAATGGGATTGATTTACCTTGGTTTCAAGGATGCCAATGCAACAAAGATTATTAGATCTAACAAAAACTCTAATTTCCGCCTGTTTGAGGGGTTGAACTATACCCCTGATGTTCCAGATGCCAAAAAACATTATGGAGGGGGAAGAAGGTTACCGCTTTTTTATACCACCTCACCTCCTGGATTTGAGGGTGGCCTATTTAGTTGTAGGGGGCTTACAAACAGGAGTGGGGTCAGCAACTGTTGGGGCCAGCAAGGCGGCCACACAAACATCCTTTCTAGGACCTAGCAGGAAAGCTTCCATAAGGGGGTCTCAAACCAAGTAATTCACGGCAGGGGACGTGACTTACAGTGCAGGATCCTGTTTGCAAGGAGGCGTTGGGTCGTGATATAGCCTGACCCAGGGATGGAGAGTCTAAATCGTTAGACATATCACTAGCCATATCTTCATTAGATTCATATGAATCAGAGGATGTAGAAGAGCCACTTAGGGGGGACATGGAAAGGGCAGAGGGTCCTAACGCATCCGCCTTGGACAGGGAAGGGGAAGTCTATAGAGCATGGGGCAGAGTAGGGGCTTCTACCACTATCATGGGATGACCAAAACCGGGTGCAATAAGCATGCTCCTGGGATTTCTGGCCCCTTTTCCTTTTGTTTACCATTTGACAAGGCTCTTCCACTAAGGGGAAAGCAACAGGAGCAGAAGGGTGGAGCGAATTCTTATCTGGGATTACAGTCTCCATGCTGGGCGCCTAGCATCTATGGCCGAAAGTGCCACAGGATATACAGGAGATAGGCCTCCATTCATACTTGACCTTGACAAGCCATATTTCACCATTGAGCTTGACATCAATTGAGTCTAGCATGTTTTGGGTGGCCTTGATTTCTATGCATACTATGGCATGGGAAAGCATCCTCATTTTCTCAGTTTGTGAGTCCACATGAAGTGGTTTATCAAGTGCACTGGCAATTGCGCTAATAGTAGAGGCCGACCATAAAGCATAGGGGATATCCCTAAGCTTTACCCATATAGGAATGGATTGGTGCCAGTCCTTAACGAGCTTTAGATTGGCGTGCCATTGCTTCAATATCATAGGCACACACAGAATAGTGATGGGGCCCCCATCAAGGACTTTCCGGTGAAAAGCCTCGTTGGAGATGCGGAAGAAAAAAGATCCATCCCTGTTTGCCATTACATCCACGAGATTATTTCCCCATACATTCTTCACTTCAGTGAGCTTAAATGGTAGTTTTCTGCCCACAAAATATCCGACTAGGCATTTCTTCCATTTGGGGTTTGAATCTTCCGATATAGCTTCCGAAATTTGTACCAACGGTTTACCATCGACGATGGTTGAGGGAATACATGAGAGGCCATATCCTTTTTCGGCCATCCTTACAACAGCTACCCAAGAGCGTTATGTGGGTTATGTTTTGGAATCATGGAGAGGATTTATGGTCGGAGGCTTCTCCTTACTGCTACTGCAATCAGTACTAGCCACTGGTGCAATTTGCTGGTCTATTAAAGTCCCAGCAATATTCGAAGAACTATGGAAGGGGTTAGGCATAGACCTTCCCCTACTTCGGCCTCTACTGCGAGACCTTTGACCTTGAAGGTCATTAGCTTTGGAGGTCACCGTGCCTGCCTTATCAAACACGGACGAAATTCTAGTAAAAGGAGTTTCCACTGCACTAATGACAGCTTGGGCTTTTAATTTCGCAGACACCACCGAGGAAGAAGATCTGCAAGTGGCATCGGAAGAGCCAACATCAACAACTAAGGGGTGCTTAGGGAGGGCACTCACATGTTTGCCCATCTCTAATGAGTCAGATACATGTGGCTCAAAGACAAATGCCTGAGAACTGGGGTTTTCAGCCATGGATTTCACACCGGAGAAGACATTATGATTCCCAGTACCACCTCCCGAGAAATAAAATCAGGGAGTGAAAGGCACTAAGTGGGCGACACCCTTAATTAGAGACTCACCAAAATATCAACGCAATCTCCAGAGAAGCTCACCTGGTATGAATAGTACCGTAGAAACCTAGAAACCTAGATTTGTCCCCACGGTAAGCCAAGTGCAAAGTGAAGGACCCATCGGGAGAAAGAGAGAGACCTAGCGATAGAATCCTCAAGTTTCCAGAAGAAATGAACCAGCGAAATACTAGAATCCCAGAAAACCCAGTCGGGTATGTAGTATCTCGATCACCAGAAGCAGAAATTCCCAGATCTGTTTACCTGATTAGTATGGGCCACCGCGAGAGAAATCATCTGGTCAAGTGACTAATCAGCATCTGGTTGGGCCAGATCTATATTAAAAGGATCAAAGGCAAGAGCATCCTGGGTAGTAAACAAGGCTAACCTGGCCTACACGGTTCGATTTGAAATATAAGAGAAAGAATCTCTATTAAGAAGTTTAAGGCGTCCTTTAAGCATTTTGAGCTTCTTGCATAGAATGAACATGGGGGTGCCCGTAATATGTGAGTCCCATACCTAGTTGATCGTATCCAAAAAAGAAGGATGAGCCATCCATAAATTGAAAATTTTGAATGGTTTCCTAGATAGTCGAAGGGAAAAATTCTGATAATCATAGCCGAGTGGTCAGAAATTCTCGGAGCTAGAAAGGAGGCCTCGGAAAAGGAGAATTCGCGGCTCCATTGTTCATTGATGAGGACTCTATCAATTTTCCTTTGTTTGTGAAGAATGTCAACGGAGGTGGACCATGTATATCTATGCCCCACATATCTAAGAACAGCATACTAGAATGGATTAGATCAACCCATAAGGTTCGGCGGTTCATAAAGGTGTGTTCACCATATATAACCGAGAAGTAGCAGGTTTTTCTAAGAGCCAGCAGTCTTGCATGGGCATGTATAGCTTGGGAAAAAGAAGACAAAACTTCCAACACCAATTCTTGTGGATTCCAACCCAACCAAATTCTTCCCTGAGAGGAGGAATTGTAATTGGAAGGCCAATCCCAACCCGATAACAATCCAGTAGAAATAGATTAAAAATGGGATTGATTTACCTTGGTCTCAAGGATGCCGATGCAAGAAAGATTATTAGATTTAACAAAAGCTCTAATTTCTACATGTTTGAGGGGTTGAACTAGACCCATGATATTCCAGATGCCAAAAAACATTATAGAGGGGGAAGAGGGTACCGCTTTTTTGTACCCCCTCTCCTCCTAGATTTGGGGGTGGCCTGTTTAGTTGTAGGGGGCTTACAAACAGGAACGGGGTCAGCAACTATTGGGGCCAGCAAGATGGCCACACAAACATCCTTTCCAGGACCTGGCAATGCATAGAGAGTGTCTCAAGCCAGGTAATTCATGGCAGGGGGCGTGACTTACAATGTAGAATCGGATTTGCAAGGAGGCGTTGGGTCGTGATGCAACCTGTCCCAGGGATGGAGAGTCTGAATCGTTATACATATCACTAGCCATATCTTCGTTGGATTCATTTGAATCAGAGGATGTAAAAGAGCCACTTAGGGGGGACATGGGAGGGGCAGAGGGTCCTGACGCATCCGCCTTGGACAGGGAAGGGGACGTCTGTGGAGCATGGGGCAGAGTAAGGGCTTTTACCACTATTGTGGGATGACCAGAACCGAGTGCAATAAGTATGCTCCTGGGATTTCCGACCCTTTTCCTTTTTGTTTACCATTTGCCAAGGCTCTTCCACTAGTGGGAGAGCAACAGGAGCATAAGGGTGGGGCGAATTCTTATCTGGGATTACAGTCTCCATGCTGGGCGAGGAGCATCTATGGCTGAAAGTGCCATAGGGCATACAGGAGATAGGCCTCCATACGTACTCGACCTTGACAAGCCATATTTCACCATTGAGCTTAATGTCAATCGAGTCTAGCATGTTTTGGGTGTTATTGATTTCTATGCACAGTCTAGCATAAGAAAGCATTCTCATTTTCTCAGTTTGCGAGTCCACATGAAGTGGTTTATCAAGTACACTAGCAATTGCGCTAATACCAGAGGCTGACCATAAAGCATGGGGTATATCCCTAAGCTTCACCCATATATGGATGGACCGGTACTAGTCCTTAACGAGCTTTAGATTGGGGTGCCATAGCTTGAATATCATAGGCACATGCAGAATGGTGATGGCCATCGAGGACTTTCTGGCGAAAAGCCTCGTTAGGGATGTGGAAGAAAAAAAATCCATCCTCGCTTGTCATTACATCCACGAGATTATTTCCCCATACATTCTTCACTGCAGTCTCAGTGAGCTTAAAGGGCAGTTTTTTGCCCACAAAATACCCGACTAGGCATTCCTTCCATTTGGGGTTTGAATCTTCCAGTATAGCTTCCGAAATTTGTACCAACGGTTTACCATCGACGATGGTTGGGGGAATACATGAGAGGCCATATCCTTTTTTGGCCATCCTTACAACAGCTACCCAAGAGCATTACGTGGGTTGTGTTTTGGAATCACGGGGAGGATTTTTGGTCGGAGGCTTCCCCTTACTGCTACTGCAATCAGTACTAGTCACTGGTGCAATTTGCTGGTCTGTTGAAATCCCAGCAATATTTGGAGAACTATGGGAGGGGTTAGGCATGGACCTTCCCCTACTTCGGTCTTTACTGCGAGACCTTTGACCTTAAAGGTCATTAGCTTTGGAGGTCACCGTGCTTGCCTTATCAAACACAGACAAAATTCTAGCAAAAGGAGTTTCCACTGCACTAATGGCAGCTTGGGTTTTAACTTCATAGACACCACCGAGGAAGAATATCTGCGAGTGGCATCAGAAGAGCCAACATTAACAGCTGAGGGGTGCTTAGGGATGGCACTCACATGTTTGCCCATCTCCAATGAGTCAGATGCCTGCGGCTCAAAGGCAAACGCTCGAGAACTGGGGTTTTTAGCCATGGATTTCACACCAAAGCAAACATTATGATTCCCAGTAACCACCTCCCGAGAAATAAAATCAGGGAGTGAAAGGCACTAAGTGGGCGAAACCCTTAATTAGAGACTCACCAAACTATCAACGCAATCTCCAGATAAGCTCACCTAGTAAACCCAGATCTATCTCTATGTAAGCCAAGTGCAAAGCGAAGGACCCACCGGGAGAAAGAGAGAGACCTAGCGACAGAATCCTCAAGTTTCCATAAGAAATTGTAAGGACCTCGGCCCCACCATGCTTCCGCTGTGTCACTCCTTGTTTAATATTGTCCGCTTTGGACACTAAGTCCTCACGGTTTTTAAAACGCGTTACACAAGGGTTAGGGGTCAAGCCTTATAAACTCACCAAGATCTCACTCCCTAAGCAATGTAGGACAAGAGCAATGCAATCCCCTCACCATCCGCGAAATCCGAATAGTTACATTCTTCCCTCCTTCGAGCGTAGTCTCTTCGCTATGGTCCCACATGTGGTCGGGAATTGGCTCTGATACCATTTGTAAGGACCTCGGCCCCACCATGTTTTTGCTGTGTCACTCTTTCTGTAATATTGTCCGCTTTGGACACTAAGTCCTCACGGTTTTTAAAACGCGTTATACAAGGGTTAGGGGCCAAGTCTTATAAACTCACCCAGATCTCGCCCCCTAAGCAATATAGGACAAGAGCAATGCAATCCCCTCACCATCCGCGAAATCCGGGTCATTACATTCTCCCCTTCTTCGAGCATAGCGTCCTCGCTATGGTCCCACATGCGGTCGGGAGTTGGCTCTGATACTATTTGTAAGGACCTCGGCCCCACCACGCTTCCGCTGCGTCACTTTTTGTGTAATATTGTCCGCTTTGAACACTAAGTCCTCACGATTTTTAAAATGTGTTACACAAGGATTAAGGGTCAAGCCTTATAAACTCACTAAGATCTCACTCCCTAAGCATTGTGGGACAAGAGTAATGCAATCCCCTCGCCATCCGCGAAATCTAGGTCGTTACATTCTCCCCTCCTTCGAGCATAGGGTCCTCGCTATGGTCCCACATGCGGTCGAGAGTTGGCTTTAATACCATTTGTAAGAACCTCGGTCTTACCACGTTTCCGCTGCGTCACTCCGTATGTAATATTGTCCACTTTGGACACTAAGTCCTCACGGTTTTTAAAACGCATTACACAAGAGTTAGGGGCCAAGCCTTATAAACTCACCAAGATCTCACTCCCTAAACAATGTGGGACAAGAGCAATGCAATCTACTCGCCATTCGTGAAATCCGAGTTGTTACAGAAATGGACCAGCAAAATTCCCATATCTATTTACCCGATTAGTATGGGCAACCGCGAGAGAAATCCTCCAGTCAAGTGACTAGCAGTATCTGGCAAAGCCTAGCACCAAGAATCAGCCAGAAACGCCGGTCAGAACGACCAGAATCGGTGAGAAACTAAGCGGATGAGCAATGCCCATTCGCTTGCAATCAGGAGAGAAACCTATACATTACTGAGTGAACAGTACCAAGGGCGAGGAAAAGTATGCTTTCATAGTTTTTTTTTGGGTAAGGTAAGTAGTATATAACTTTTCAATACACAGCTTATAGCAAAGGAGGCCGAACACAAAAACCTCATACCTGAAGGGACAAAGAGTGTCTGAACCGGTATAAAGGTGTTGTGGCTATTACAAAAAGCACAAGACTCACGAAAACATGAAGGCTAATAAGCAACCAATAGAAAATACAACACTGACTGCAAGAGGATGTCAGCTCAAAATGGAGTCAAGTATGTCCCAACTAGCTTGAATCCTTCTATTCCGAGGATTGTCATAGATCGGCTTGAGAGAAAGGCCTTTGTCTTTAATTACCTTGTCAAGATAGTTGCGGAGAGCAGGTATATGATGGGTGCTGTTCCTGAAGAGAATATTATTCCATTCACTCCAGATAAGATGACACAATGCCCCAAGGGCAAACCGAGAAATACGGTGATGAAAGCTATCTCCACCAATAAATCGAGTACTCCCACCAATAAATCGAGTACTCCATTGGAGGGTTTATTGCCAAGACCCATTACGCTAAGAAAGGTGACATTTAGTAGCCCAATATCACGCTAGTGAACCCGTAGTAATGCACCCAAAGAATAAATGATCAATCGAGTCTGGTCTAAGGTGACAAAAGGCATACAAACCTTCAGGAATTCTATGATAGTTCAGAAGGAGCACCTGCGTACGGAGCCTATTAAGGGCCATCAACCACATCAAAAAATCATGGCGCGGTGTAATATGACCATCCCAGATGAAGGAGTCCTAAAAGACCGCTTGTCCTCTTACCCATACCAAATCCCAAGCTGAGGTAATAGAGAAGATTCCAGACGAGTGTCCTAGCCATACAAAGTGATCTGGCATGTTGTCATTAAGTGTGGGGAGTGGGGACGCCCAAGAGTTGAAGATTGCAACACATTGGACTCGTGCCAATCCTTTGAGAAAATGTAACAAACCGAGGCCGACTGTGGGATACCAGAACAGAAAATATCCCTATCCGAGAAGATCATATGAAGTAGGCCTTTGGGATGCCAAGAATCAAACCATAAGAAGGTGGTCTTACCATTCCCTATTCGCCATTTGAATTGCAAGTGGAATGTTTGGCGAAGATCCAGTATCTTTTTTCATGTCCAGGAGCAGACGGTTAGAACAGATGCAACGCAAAAATTTTTAGATTTGAGGAAATTTGAGTAAATCCATTTACACCATAGGGATTCCTTATCTGTGAAAAGAATCTAAATATGTTTGAGCATAGCCGCTTGATTGTAGTCAATGAGCCTATGTATGCCTAGTCCACTTTCTTGCTTGGGAAGACAAACACGACCCCATGATACTTTAGCACCACCAACCCCTAAATCAAGACCTTTCCAAAGGAATTGTCTGAGAATCAGTTCTATCTTCGCTAGGACCGATCGAGGGAGGAATAGAGGCCCAAAAGACATGTATGGTGTGGAGAACAGACTTAATCAATTGTAAGTATCCTGCAAAGGAGAGAAACCGTTGGGCCTATGAGCGAGCTCGAGCCGTAATAGTATTGACAAGCAATGCACAATCAGCTTTACTTAATCTAGAGGCCGAAATAGGAATGCCAAGATATCGAAAGGGTAGCCTACCTTCATGGTATCTAAAAGAATGCAATATTTGATCTCGCAATTAGGGTGTCCCTCCCGAGAAGAAAACTTCACTCTTGTTGACATTCGGCTTGAGGCCAGACCACCAAGAGAACTGGACCAGGGCATCCTTCAATATTATGGTCGAAACCAGATTTGCTTCCGCGAATAATAGGACATCATCAGCAAAAAACAAGTGAGTGAGTCTAGTTGCCTTATACCACCAGAAAAATTTAAAGCATAGGCACTGCGTTTGGGAATTGAGAATGCTGATGAAGACTTCCATGACTAGGGTAAATAAGTAGGGGGAAATGGGGTCCCCTTGACGAATGCGTCTACCACTAGAGAAGAAGCCATGGAGAGTCCCATTGATGGCAACCGAGAACTTCGGGGTAGTCATACACTCCATAAGAAGCTTGATAAATACTTAGGGAAAGCCAAATGCTTATAAGGTCAGCTGTAGAAAACCCCAGTCAATAGTATCATATGCCTTTTGAAAATCTACCTTGATGGCACATTTGAGCAGTAAGGTTGGTGATGGAAACCGACAAAGAGCTCTTGGGCAAGTACTATGTTGTCACCTATGCTCCGCTTTTTGATGAATGCATTCTGTGGAGGGCTAATGATCGAAGGCAAAACAGATGCTATTCTGTTAGCCAATATCTTGGTAATGCACTTATAGATCGTATTACAACGTGCAATAGGCCTAAAGTCATTCAAAGCCAAAGCATTGGGAATCTTAGGCACAAGCATAAGTATGGTGGCATTGGTCTCCTTAAGAAGGGTGCCAGAAATGAAAAAATCGTTGATCGCCAATATGACTGAAGGGCCAACAATCTCCCAGGCTTCAAGAAAGAATTCAACATTAAATCCATCAAGCCTTGGGGCTTTGCCCTTAGGGAGGGAGAATAATGTGTTCCAGATTTCCAATTTAGAGACCTGCCGGGTAAGAAACTGTACCTGGTCCTCATTGAGCGACTGGCCAATCACGGCCTGGATATCCTAAGACGAAGGCAATTCCAGTGGAGAGCTGGAAGCAAGTAAATCCTGAAAATGATTAACAATATGATTATGGACAAGTGTCGGTTCAGTAAGGATAGATCCATTATCATCTGATACCGAAATTATACAATTGAGGACATGTCTTCTATTGAAAAAATGGTGCAAATACTTAGTATTACGGTCACCCTCTTTCAGCCATTTGATCCTGGATTTCTATTTAAAGAACGACTCCTCCTGGATCCTAAGGGACGCGAAGTTTTGGAGCTGATCCTTCTTTAGAGCAGCTAGAGACAGGTTTAAGGGGTCCCTAACAAGAGCATCTTAAGTTATATACAAGGCTGCTCTTGCCTGTGCGGTGCGGCTTGATATATTCGAGAACGAGTCCTTGTTAAGTTGTTTGAGTCTTCCCTTGAGAATCTTTAGCATACGACATAAGATGAACATAGGTGTTCCAGTGATCCAAGAGTCCCATGTTTGAGTGACAATAAGCAAGAAGAAAGGGTGAGACATCCAGTAATTAAAGAACTTGCAAGGCTTCCTGAACGGAAATGGAAGCTCAATTCGAATGACCATGGGAGTATGGTCGGATACCCTTAGGGCCAAAAAATTAGCCTCCGAATAGGAAAAGGTGCTAGTCCACTTATCATTCACAAGGACTCTATCAATCTTCCTTTGTTTCCGGGTGGCACCAGAAGATATTGACCAAGTAAATCGATGGCCAACATATTTAAGATCATCCAATCCAGCTTGGTCTAGACACGATGCCAGTTCATCAAATGCTAGAATCCATGCATTAGAGCTGTTCATTCTATCTGAATGATCCCGAATGGCATTAAAGTCACCGACAACTGACCAAGGCTCATCAGAAATAGCCATACTGGTCTGGACAAGGTCAGTCCAAAGGGACCAGTGAGGAGTAAACATATGCTCCCCATATATAATAGAAACTTGAAAAGACTTATTTATTGCCAGCAGACACATACGCAGATGAATAGCCTAGGAGGATTCTGAGCGAACATCTATTTGTACTTCCCGAGGATTTTAGCCAACCCAAATTCTACCTCGAGGGGAGGAATTATAGTTAGAGGACCAAGACCAGACCGATAGCAGCCCTACAGAGATGTTATCAAAAGAGCTTGGGTCGACCTTAGTTTCTAAGATACCAATGCAAGAAAGGTTTTTAGATCTGACTAAAGATCTAATCTCAACCTGTTTTAAAGGGGCCATAAGGCCCCTAATATTCCATACGGCAAAAAACATATATACAGGAAGGGGTAGGATTACCTCTTCTTAGAGCCACCCCGTCTCCTCGATTTAGGGTTGGCCTTCTTAGACGTAGTAGGACTGATTCGAGGAGTAGGCAAAGCCGTTTTAGTCGCAGAGGGGGGGGACTGAAGGGGTCCTGCTTGCAGGTCTCCTCCTGCTTGAGGGTTTCTTCCCTAGTGAATCCCGACTCCTAATCTAGTGTTCAGAGGGCAGGGGAAGGGGACTGAGAGTCCTCATCTGCATCTCTACCCATATTGCTGGCTTTACCAGCCTTAGATTCCTCTAAATCAGATAGATCACCCAAAGACGTAGGGGAATTCAATTCTGGAATAGGAGAAGGCTAAGAAGCTCCTAGGGCAATAATGTTCCTGGGAGTATGAAGAGTCTGTCCTTAACTTGAGGAAGAAGCCTTAGCTTTTGATTATATCCCAGCCTGCCTTTTACCTATAGTTTCCCATTTACCTTCGCCTAATGAAGGAACATCATCAGCCTGAAAACCTTGTGACTGAGGCTACTATATAATAGAGAGCTCTTCACTGGCAAGACTGCATTTATGGCCAAAAGTACCACATTTCGGGCAGGAAATAGGTCTTCATTCATATTCAACCTTAATGGACCAGGTATCATCATTCATAATGACGTCAACTGAGTCAAGAGGATTCTGAGTTGCTTTAATATGAACGCAGACTCTGGCGAAAGAGATCATTCTCATCCTTTCTATTTGCACATCAACATATAAAGGCTTACCAATGGTACTAGCCACCGCACTAATGCTAGTAGCAGACCAGAGGGCATATGGGATATTCCTCAATTTGACCCATACCGGAAGGGACCCATGTTGGTCCTTCTTCAGTTTGAGATTCGGATGCCATTGCTGCAGGATCAAAGGAACTCTAAGGATCGTGAGAGGACCACTATCCTATATTTTCCGATGAAAGGAGCTGTCGGGGATATGGAAGAAGAAAAACCCATCCCCATTCGCAAGAACTGTCACACCTCGACCTCCTCAGATTGTGATCATCGCCTTTCGGTCGTTCTTAGTGCAATGCTCCCAGGATGCATTGCCGACCCAACACACGCACAGAGAATAATACACATGCGGAAGCAACGTATATAAATAAATGTTGACACCTAAATTTTACCGATCATTTAGTGTAATTTGCATAGAAAATTAGGGATTAAATTTTTAACCCCTAAACAAAAATATTTAAATTACATAATATATGGTTTAGGTTCATTTTAATTTAATTGCATTTTGCATCAAATTAACTGTGACGAATGAGCTTAAATTTCATCGAATGAGATTCGGCTCGCTCGGAATGCAAGGGCCGGGAATTTCAAGTCAAACGGGCTTGGTTGTTTTAATTTGGGCTTAATTTAGTATGTTGAGTTTAATTAATTACAACCTAAGTTAATTCAGCCCATTTAGATGTTAATTAGAACCTAAGCCCAAGCCTAAGCCCATTATGACTCTAGAGCCCATCTAATTAACCTAGGTTAGTACTATATAAACATGTTATTAGGTCAGAAATTGGGGGAGACGACAAAAATTTAAGAGATCAGAATTTTTTCAAGAGAGTGAGAGTGACGAAGAGAGAGAGTATATGGCCACATGTCCGCAAAGCTGAGAGAACGCAATCAGGATCACAAAAGAATGTTGTTCCTCTTCATGTTGTGGCCGTAGCTTTTCTTTTTGCCACAGTGAACAGCTTCACGCCTCGGTGGCTACCTGTCTCTCGTGGTACCTGCCGCATCGTCAACCTCCCGCGGACCCCTTGCGGCATCGACGTTCAAATCCAGCAACTTAGTCGGACGAGGCATCTTGTAGTTTTGGCGCTGTTCGAGTCCATTACCGGGGCAGCCACCATTGTTCGTACTGTCCTTACACCTACGTGTCCTCTAAGTGATGTCCCAGCTGCGGTCCTCTACAGGAGAGCTAGTTTCAGGCAGTGCTCAGCCAAGCAGACGAACTCTAGCGATTTCCCACTGATGATCCAACCGCTGTAGCATCCATGTCAATCAACCACTAATTTTAGTTAGAGTTTCTCCTACAGCCACAGCAAGTCCCTAAAGTGCTTTCGATAGTCCGTAACAATCCTTTGCTGAGTTTTTTTTTTCGCAGGTTCCAGGCAATCCCGACAATTCCCAGTGGGCCGACATAACAATTCCAACAATTACTCTCGTCCGTGCCAAGCCCAGTAATTGACACAAGAAGGCAAAGCTGAAGTGTAATCGCTGTTGAATTGATCCATTGCTGAAGGAGACAAACCAAGGTGAAATAGGGAGCCCCAAAATAAATGACAAAAGAGGGATTTTGGTGGTGGAATGCATTATATTCATAGAGGCATCAACTTCTACGTTGTGAGAAAGGACACGCACGAAGATTTCCTTTCTCGTGCATCTCCGTGCTTTCTTTTATTGTGCTTTTGAGTTTTATGTCCATTGTGCCCAACCATGTGGTCTTGCAATTCCATCGTCGTTGCAAGTGTCTTTGTCCTGCAGGTTTTCTGAGACCACACTGTGAGCACCATGAGCCATCGGTCCACCACCGCGAGGAGCCCCGCCGCGCCGGACCGTTCCCAACGTCGCCATTGCTCGTGATCCATCGTGACCCCTATCCGTCGAGTCCCATAATCCGCAATCCCGATCCGGTGTCGAGTTTGAATTTGGAAATTATCCGCAAATTAGGTAACGATATTATCCGATAAATTTTCAGAATATTCAATTTCCTAATTTGCATGTTTTGAAATATTTCGTGAATATCATGTGGATAATTAGATGTCTTAGGATAATATTCGATATATCCGCAATGTTTGAAATATTCAAAATTAGGAATTGTTCCTAATTTAGTAACTTATCTGGACGACTATCCGACCTTATCCCTAAGGCCCGATACGCGGTGATACGGAAAATCATTATCCTATCCATAATCACTTGGATACGATAACGATTTTTATTAGCTTTCCAAATTTGAATGATCGACTTTCCGTCAATATCTATGACCCTATAGATATGACCGATAGTTCGATTTTTGTGCCTAATCCGAGTTTGAAACAAATTTGGCGGATCGCGTGGTTGATTTGAATGTGGTTTCTATCCTTAGTTGTTTAAATCGCTTTCCTTTTCAAATAAAAAGAAAACCCAAAAAATATCAGTTAGGATTTAAATTAGAATTCTGCATGTCTAGGAATTTTGAATATATCCTAGAGAATGAGATAATTATCTAGATTAAATTGGGCTTTAAGATGACATGTTTCCTAGTTTAAATTAGGTGTTGTTTTAATCTCAATGGATTATTCATCTCATTTAATAATTTCGAATTTTTAATCAAAAATCCCAAAAAAATAAATCATGTTAGGATAGATTAAGTCATCATAGGTTGCATGTTAATTTAGGCATATTTTTATTCCGAATTTCATTAGAAAATATAAAAAGATAAATCATTTGCACGTCATTAGAATTAGGTCACGTCGTCGCATGACATATAGTTCCCATGCTAGGTTGCATTAATTGCATGTCATTTTTGCACGTCATTGCATATAGACTAGATTTCATTTAAATAAGTGAAAATCCAAAAAAAAGAAATTGAGTGAATTGCGTGTTAATTAGAAATCATATTAGGGTTGTTGATGTAATTTTCTAACTACCAATGCAGATGCTTGCGTTGGTTTGAGGTAAGTTGCTCTCCTAAGCTTGCAATTTATTTAATGCTTTCCTGAGTGTTAAATTGGTGGTTTGCGCACCCGTATGAACACCTCACATGTTAGTGAATAAGTTAAAATGGATCCAAACTGCCTGCCAAAATATTTTTGAAAAGAAAAGGTACCGAAAGGGCGTTAGACTAGATCTAGCGTAATTAAGTCCCCGGGCTTAGAATCTCTGGTTCGTAGGAATAAAACATATCTCCCTATATTTTATTTAGGTTTCTAATCGACCTACCGTAAATAGATTAGTGGCGACTCCAAGCATGAAAATATTTGCATGTTAAGAACTTAAACCCTAAGTTGCGAATTGGTAGGGCTTGGGAGGGCCCGAGTTAAGATTAGTCTTAATAATTCATTAGCCCGAAAAAAGGAAAAATTTTTTAGGTCGCGACAGCTTGTTGACTCCACTCGGGATTTGAGTTAAAACTCTTAGTGGACTTAGGCCAATTTTTCATTTCAAAAATAATTTTTGTTTGGCAGCAAGGATCCCAGGTACGTCCCTAACATTTTTAAGTGTTAAATATTTTTGCAGAATGGGAGGTATAAGGGGAGGCGTGATTGTTAACCCTTGTTTTGCAGGGAGGTGGTTGAATGTATGGTTTAATTTATGCACGAAGCGCTGTTTGATATAACCTGCTGTGCATGCCTTACATTTACACTACACCGCACACACTACCCGCTGCCGGACCTGGGCAGCATAGGTTTAGGATGGTACTGAGATAGTGGATACCCCGACCAAAACCATGTGGTACGGGTCACCCTCCTCGGTCCCGAAATTTTCTTTCATGGTGTCATTGAATACCTACCACGGTTGCCCCCTTTGCAACCCGAGTCGGCTCTTTGACTAAGCCGGAGTCAGGGGAATCCCAGCCTAACCACCACCATGACTGGTTTAGCTCGGTAATCCTCTCGTCTCCACTTTGCAAGCCAGAGTCTATATAGAAATCGAACCTCACATTTCATGCGCATGTCTATGTGATTTCCATTTCCATACCCAGTGAAGTAAGTGTTCTGAACCTTTATCTTGCAATTTACTTACTTTTTCGTACATGTGGTCGATCCATGATAGGTCTAAGTCGATCGTAATTTTTGAAAGTAAAAATCATTGAATTTTTTTTCAAAGGGAAAGAAAAAGAAAAAAATAAAGTTTTGAAAAAAATTACTTTCAATTCTTATCATTATTTTCCTAGGTCTGTCATAAGTCATTATTTCCTAAGAAATTTGCCACCATTTTCACAAATACATGGAATAATGAAAAATGTCATGAAAAATGGAAATAAAAAGAGACGATTAGACTGAGCCGTGGACCGATCGTTTTGAGAACTCATACTTACCATGCTCTATTTTCAAATTAGGTAATTACGGACCGATCACGATCGCCTATTCGTACGCGGTCGAGAGCCAGAATGGCCGATCAAACCGACTTACAAGATCGTGTCGTTAGCATAGAAGACCAGATCAAGCAACTTGTCGTCGCAATGCAACAAATGACCGCTGAAATCAAGACCCTTCGGTCGATCCCTGTTCCAGCACCCCCTGAAGCATCAGCCCCGAAGCATAAAAGTGGAAAAGGTGTTGATTTTGAGGAAGATGACGATGTTCCCGACTTGGAAGATGACCCCGTCCAAATCATCGTCAACAAACACAAACCCGATGAACGAGTCAATAAGCTGGAAGAGAGAGTTAAGCAGCTGGAAGGTTCACAGGATTCCCCCTCGATCGATCTGTCCTTGTACTCGCAGATTAAAATCCCAAAGAAGTTCAAGATGCCGGACTTTGACAAGTACAGTGGCACCACATGCCCAAAAGCTCACTTGCAGTTATATCACGTACAGATGACCTCGTACATTGATAATGAACTCCGGATGATCCATGCATTCCAAGCGAGCTTGACCGGCCCTGCTCTGAACTGGTATCTCATGAAAAAGATAAATGGCCTCAAAACTTGGAAAGAAGCTAGTGAGGCATTCCTGAAGCAATACCGGTTTATAACGGACATCACTCCCACCCGCGATGACCTCGAGCGCGCTCAGATGAAAAAGACTGAGTCCTTCAAGGATTACGCCATCAGATGGCGAAATTTAGCCGCTCAGGTCGTCCTGGAACCCATAGACAGTAAGCTGAAGAGGATGTTCGTGAAAACTCTCCCGTTCGAGTACCGTAATCGGATGGTAGCCATTCTGATTGACAACTTCAATCAACTCATCCCCATAGGCGAACAGATTGAGATGGGGCTAAGAGACAGGTGGCTCGTAGATATTGTCCCGAATGGAGGGGGAGGTATGGATGATCCAACACTTCCAATGACAGAAGACTCTGATGATGCAATAGAGGGAATCACTGCCCTGTTTGATGACGTCTTCATTGGAGCTAACGGAGGAGGACCATTAGAGGAAATGGGCACAGGCCCACAAGAGTAACAACTTTTACTTATTCCGCACACTCCCCTGCGTGGGAATTTTTATTGCTTTCTAGGACTTGCCTCGTTTCCGGTACTGCTTTCCGTTTTCATTTCTAGGATTTGATTGTTGCAATTTCCATTCAATAAATGTAATTCATTTCAAAAAGATCAATGAAATTACAAGTTGTTTTCAGTTTTGAGGGCATGTTGAGGTACATCAAACCAACCCGGTGATGATATCCAACCGATAAAAGAAAATATAGTCCAAGGAGAATTCTGAGACCTGGGCTTCTTCATGCTTCTTCGTGTTAAAACCTTCTCGAAATGAATTTCAGAAAAACAAAAACACAAAAAAATTTAAATTATAAAAAAAATGTAATGTTTAGCCCTATTTGTCCTTCTGAATCCCTTACTTTATGTTTCAGGGGCAATCTTGTTACATGTGAAGGTACGGGAACGGTCCAATCCGATGAATTATGCACCGCCGAGCCTGATCATGATGATATCGGCGAACTCGACGATTCCTCGGACCTTCAGCGCGACCTAGAGCATCATGAAAGACCTAAAGTCTTGATGGTATATGAAACTATCACCGTCAACCTGAGTGACTTCGGAGAACCTAAGAAGGTCAAAATAGGGGCAACCCTTCCCGAATGTGCTGCCAATCTTCCCTGTTCCCGGAGGTAAATTTGCCCCAAACTACATCGGTCCGTGTAACATCCCGAAATTTGACTCGACCTCTGGAATGAATAAAACGAGTATTATTCGATATTTCATTTTCGTAAGTCTCGCCCGGAGCTGATCACTCATGAGATATTGACCAAATGGGAATGGCCAACTAGGAATAGATACGTGGACCATGGACTCGGTCCCGAGTTAAGCCTGACTCAGGAGAATGACGAGGAAGTATTTTGGGCCAGTGTGAACCGATCTTCTGAACCGGACGATCGTGTCATCAGAACTAGTGATAATTCCTCTCGTTCCCTCTCTCGAGCTCGCCGCGATTCGGACAACTCGAGGTCGATACGTTTGAATCCTAAACGGCCGCCCGTTAGTGAGAGATTTGGAAACTTGAAATTCGACAAATTCAATCGTGAAATTTAGTCCGGACTTCGAGGCCGGTTTTCAAGGATTTCGGGATGATTTTTATGAGGACGACGTCAAAATATGCCGGCCACTTAGGTATAGGGCTTATATGGTCGAAATTTGGCGATTCGACCCGGTACCAGAACTTTATGTCAGTTTTACCCTCAAGCCCTTTTTAATTCCAAAATTTGAATCCCTAGAACTAGCCCTAGGTGTGACACTTGTCACACTAAATCTTCCCCATGCATGTCATGAATTGAGCCTAGTCCTCACTCAACCTCTTGAACTCCCCCATGAAACCCATCATCACACACATCACTTCATCCCTTTCTCTCTCACTCACTCTCTCTCTCTCCCTCTCACCCGGCCACACTCTCTCACGCCCTCCCTCTCTCTCAAACTCAGCCGGTCTCTCTCTCTCTCCGTCTTTCCTCTCCGGCGACCTCTCTCTCTCTTCCGCTCGGCCTCATGCCGTTCGCCGCCCGCCGGAACCGCCACCACCAGCCAACACCGCCGCCATGCGCCATCCTCTCCCCCTCGCCTCACCACCAACCAGCCGTCCCTGTCCTTCCTCTCTTGCTGTCCACGGTCGACCAAGGCCTCACGCCGAGGTCAGCTCGGCCGCGCCTCCGCCGAGCCGTCGCCGTCCCGCCAAGGCCGCCGTCGCGCCTCCGTCGTCGCCCCTTGCCGTCCCTCTCTATCTCACCTTCGTCTCCTCTCATTTCCGCCTGCATGCAGAGAGGATTGGCGCCAGTCAGCCAAGGAGGGACAAGCTGATCGTCCGCCGCTCGCCGAGGAGCACCGCCGGCCGCCGTCCACCGTGGCCGCCGTTGCTGCTGCCCCCACTCTCTCTCTCTCTCTCTCTCTCTCTCTCTCTCTCTCTCTCTCTTGGTTGCATGCAGCTGAGTGGCTGCCGGACCAGCCACGCCGCCGTTCGCCGCCGTTCCTCTCTCTTTCCTCTCCGCCGCGGCTGCATGCAGGGGTGAACCACCGCCGGAGCTGCTCGCCGCTGCACGCCGTCGCCGGCCGCCACCGCCGGCCGCCGCTGCTGTGGTCGTCCGCCGTCGCCTCCCTCACCGACCCTCTCTATTTCCCTCCGCCTCTCCCTGTTCTGATCACCCTCGCTGGAACAGCTGCGCCGTCGCCGTCCGCCGCCTAGACCGCCGTTCGTCGTGCGCCGCCATGAACAGCAGCCGCCCGTGTTGCTCAGCCGCCCGTCCAGCCTCCCTCGCCGTGAGCCAGCAGTCCCGCCGGCT
The DNA here is from genome assembly GCA_031216185.1 of Syzygium aqueum. NCBI lineage: Eukaryota > Viridiplantae > Streptophyta > Magnoliopsida > Myrtales > Myrtaceae > Syzygium > Syzygium aqueum. The sequence goes on along the minus strand of CM062232.1, from coordinate 13,438,784 downwards.
GTGAACCGCCGCCGTGGTTGCTGTGGATCATCGGCCGCCGCTCACCGCCGCCTCCTCGGGAAGTGTGCCGCCGGTTCCACCATTCATCGGTGATCGGCCGCCGTTCCCCGTCACCCGAGCTTGGATTGAGGTGGGTGTGAACCTCTAAACCCTAATTAGGATGATTGTGCATTTTAAACGGGCCTAGGGTGTGTCGGTTAGACGATTAGTGACAATTAGGACTCGTATGAATTTATAGGTTGTTAGTGGGTGTCGGGAATCAATTGGTAGGTGACAAAGCATGATTTAGAAGAGGATTAGAGGCTGAAATGAATAGGAATAGTTGTTATCCGTGTCGAGAACTTGACGGCCAAAGTAACGGTAGTCAGTGGATTCATTTGATTGGAGTGCCAGGATAGCCGGGATGGTTGAATTGCGTGCCGGATTGACTATCATGAGGAATTGAAACTACCATGTCGCATGTTCGTGTGATCGACCAATGTGGAATGTGATTGGTGAATTATCAATGTACGTCATAGTACCGTATTCACATGTGATGCCCCGAGTTATTGATTGGGCCGACTAAGCATATGACGTGGATCATTGAACATGACGTTGTGGCATTGAATTGTGTAGGACATTCTGCCGTGGTACATTGCACCAACATTTGTGTGCGGAATTGCATGGCTACACATTATGCATGTCGAGTATGAGGCTTGTGAAAATTGTGCGAGAATGCGTGTATGCCATGGACATATGATCACCTAATTATGCCCTGATGCGTTTACGTGGGGTTCAAATAAAAACCGGTTGTGTAAATGTGTGATCACCTTTGCCCTGATGCGTTTACGCGAGGTGTGCCGTCCTTATGCACTTTGGAGCAGGACGATGCCCGGTACGTCCGGAAGACAACCATCTTGATGCGTTTACGCGGGCTCTGGTTCGTAAAGAGATCGGTGTTGCGCCTGATACGTAAGGACACGGGCTAGAGACACTAGGCCTGGGGTGTCTTTACGCTGGCCGCGGAGTGTTGTGATTGGCCTTCGGGTCATGGTCTTCGGACTGGATCTTCGGATCGGGTCTTCGGGTCGAGTTAACAAAATAAATGGTTAACGTGTGATGCATAGTGCCTGATTATGTTATGGAATCCGCTGGGCACGGTATGGGACGCGTCTAGGTAGATTCTGTCCTATAATCGGAACACGAATGGAATTTTAAGCCGGAATGCCATAGGAGTGGAATTGTGAGCATGACAAGTTAGTGGCATCTGCATGCATATGAGTGCATGAGTTAGTGTGTGGAACCGTGTGACTCGGTGATCTATGCTTGGAGCTGTCACTAAAGATTTTGAGCATGTGTGTGACGTACGTATGATCGAGAGTGCCGCTCGTGAAATGTGATATTATGGGATTGTCTAACCTGCAGGGTCATTGAAATGCCGATTTGGGCCTACGGGCCTAAGTCATCCTTATATATGTGTGGTTTGTTTTTCCCGTCAGGAGATGCATGTTAGCCTAATTTAGGTTTAGGAGTTTGCACTCACTGAGATGTGTCTCACGGTTTTTATAACCCCAACCTTTCAAACCCGCGTCCATGACGAAGCCACCTATTCCGGTACGTTTTGGGATTCCCCTAAAATATGAGCATATTATGACTGCACATCCGGTGGGGAATGGGGAGGTGTACTTGAGGCATTATTCACAGATTACTGTAGGCGTAGGTACGACACATCCTGAAGTTCATGAGTATGTAGCCTGGTGCTTCCGGGATAGTTTTGGAGACGAATTTGGACCCCTTCGTACGATGGATGTTCCGTTCACCATAGAGGGCCAGCTTGACCCGCAGTGCCCGATTGGTGAGATTGTGGATTTCGAGATGGATGAGGAGGAGACTATAGGTCCTTTCGCTTGGTACGAGCCTGCCGGGGACGAGGAGTTAGGAGGTGTAGATCACGAGCCAGTAGTGGAGAACCCAGTGGTGGAGCCAATGGAGGTCGACGAAGCCGAGCCGATGGATACCGAAGAGTCCAAGGAGGAGATTCCTAGCGAGGATTCAGAGATACCTGAAAGTTCGTCAGAGTCTGATGGCTCAGATCCGGATTGGGCGCCCTAGGCTAGGCTTAGTCTTTTTGTGAGGGTAGACACTTTTTGGATTTCGGACCCTCTACCTTTTGGCTGTTGATTCTCTTGATTCTTAGCCCTCTTGACTCATATGACAGTACTCCCTTTGTTGCACCCCATTTCTATTGTTGTTTTATTTGGAATGATGTAAGGATGTTTCTGGCAGTTTTAGGTTATGGATGTGTACGTTGCCTCAATTCTTCTTATGTTGCTTTCTCTGGTTCTCATATTTATTCTGTTCGGGTGTTTTTTAAATTTTTGCTTCCGCATGTGCCTTATGTTTTGCTTTGGGAAACGGGTCGATGGCGACGCGTCCTGGGACGTCGCACTACTATGTCGACCACCGAACGGGTTGTTGCGTACCGCGGAGGTCGGGGCGTGATAGTTCGTATGTGGTTAAAAAGGTGCTTCTCGGAGGTGCCCTGATTCTCGCAGAAATGGATGGTCGTGAGTTCTCCAATCCTGTTAATTCTGATGCTGTAAAGATGTATTGTCCTTGATAAAACCTGACATTTTGCAGCAAAAGTTTTCCAGTGTTTGGTTTTATGTTCTGAATTGCAAACATTTCATTGATCAATAAATGATTTCAATCAATTTCAAGATAGAATGTTTGCATTGGCTTTAATTCCTGCATGGTTATTTTGTCAACTAGTATCATTGACTTCAATGGGGAAGTCTATTTAGACAACCTGATAACTCATGTGAAATGAATTGAGTGTGTCGAATGAGGTGCATCGGGATGATGAAAGGCAAGCCCTATCCTACACACAGTCCCATGCACTAATCCCCAGTGAGTTAAAAAATTTCATGTCTGTAAGGTAAAGAGTTCTCTCGCAAAAGGTACGGCAACCGAGATGACAAGAGGCATTTCATTTCTCTACCTTAAACACTACAGGTTATCCATTGTTTCGCCATTTTGAGCCTAAATGTTTGGAGCAATTCATTCAAATTACCCCTGTTAAGAACCACCCCGCATTGGGGCAAACTGGAGGAAAGTCGGCATCATGAGGTGGAAAATAACTAGAAATCTTCTTGCTCTCACTTGCATCAATCTTCGAGTGTTTCTTTTTCAGATGAATTCACGGGAAGTTCAAGTGCCTTATGATGACGAAGAGCATTTCTTTCTCTATCTTATACACATTTTATCCTTTGCTAAGCCCAATTGAGCCTCTAAATTCGTTTCATATAAACCCAGTTGGTGATCATCCCCTACACTGGGGCAAGGCAAAGGTCATCATTGTTCAAGCAGAGTATCAGGAGTGTCGACTGAAGACAAGAGGCTTTTGAGTTCAAACAATGACAAGTCATTCAGTCAGATATAGTTGGCTAGTGTTTACATTGTAAGAAACGTATGTAAAAAAAAAAAAGGCAAGAAAAAGCAGTGTGCCTGGTAAAAGCAAGGTCAATGCCCAATGGAAAATGTCAGGATTTGACATATCAGAATTCCCAGTCGAGAAGTCTCAAAGGAATCAAGTAATGAACTCTCGAAGCCAATGGAGTATTTACCGAGAAGAAAATCAATCCCTGGTGAAAAAGAAAAGCGGTGACAATGCCGAGATGATCACCAACTTATTCACCCCAATCATACACATTTTGAGCCTAATGATCCATTCATTTCTCAACCCATGAGCCTAGCCTGCGTTACGTCCCTTGCAAAGTCTCTTCATATTAGGGCACTTGAACTAACGTAGAGTTTCAGATGTTTATAAGCTTAGCTCGAAGAAGTGCGAGCAAGTCCATTTTTGTCTCATTTTGCAGGGTTCTTGATTTGTAAACCCGGAGACAATTACAGATTATTTTCTTTCAATAGCCTCGACTTAAAGAGTCTCTTTTGCTAAGCCATTGACCAAGCCCACGTTACGGTCCTAACAAAGACCTCTTGGATTGGTAAGGTCGTACCGCTTGCGAGAATACTCGAACCCTTGTCGACATGATGATGGTGAGATAGAGAGATTCTCATAAATCAGCCTTTTTCAATGAGAATGAGTGAAAGCCCTTTCGGATCGGAAGTCTCTCATTCGACATTTTCAAGACACTCATTTGTGAGTTAGGATTGTCTTGTCATGATTTTTCCCCAACGGAGTTTGTAATGCCGATTTGACAAAACCATCGTGCATAAAAACCAGTTGAATTCATAGTGCATTTGTATATGAGTTCTTGATAATGCGAATACATATTACATATTGCTTAAAACCGTGTCTAGCAGGAGACACATTCTCGAGAGTCGGAGATATCACCAGGTAAATATATTTCTATCCCTTGGATGTCTTTGACTATCCAGGTATCCCTAACCTGTTCGAACAATCGTCAGGTCCCCACATTTAATCACTTTTGTTGCAATCTCTAGACGCCTTTGATGATATTTAGGTGTCTATTAATCAAGCCTTTTCAGGTACCTCTGATAATGTCCAGGTACTTTGTCAAGGAACTCTCGAACACTTGGGCCAGCCCCTTTGTTCACCAAATCACAGATTTTTACAATCTCAAGAAGATTCCCCTGTGACTCACATATGGCGATGTATAGGTGAAGCGGCCAAATCTTTACAAGTATCTATGGAGATGTATAGATGTCTTGTAAAGGTCGGAATTCTTCTTTAATCTCAGGTATTCCCCCGCGATATGCCTATGGCGATGTATAGGCATAGCAGCTAAATCTTTATAAGTACCTATGGAGATGTATAGGTATCTTATAAAGGTCGGAATATTCTACCCATCTTGGATATTCCCCCGTAACTCACCTATGACGATGTATAGGTGAAGCGGCCAAATCTTTATGAATACCTAAGGCGATGTATAGGTATTTCATAAAGGTCGAAATATTCCCTCAACCCCAAGTGTTCCCCCGCGACTTACCTATGGCGATGTATAGGTGAAGCGGCCAAATCTTTATGAGTACTTATGGCGATGTATAGGTATCTCATAAGGGTTGGAATATCCTTTTGAGTTCCCCTGTGACGCACTTATGGCGATGTATAGGCGCAACGGCCAAATCTTTACAAATACCTATGGAGATGTATAGGTGGTTTGTAAAGGTCGGAACGTTTTTACATTTTTTTCTAAAAAACTGCTCTCGCGAATCCAGATGATGATTGGATACGTTGAGCTTTTTTCGTGTGTTTTGACTTAATTGCAGATCATCGAAGTTCATCAACGTGTATCAGGCAATATTTATGGGACTGGGCCCAGACATTTGCCAAACAGCATACAAAGTCAAAGTCATGCCTCGAATTGCATTATCTCGTTTCTATCAGGTAAGTAATTCCAGGTATGTTTTCCATTCACGTCAGCATGCATCATTTCTCAATGCATTTCAAAATGGGACTCATAATCCCGACAAAAACAACATTCATTGCATTTGCATAGTTGAAATTTAGGTATCATTTGGTCTTTGAATGCAACCTCTGCGAGCTCACCTTCAAAGAGGGGCAGCTGTTGACACCTAAATTTTACCGATCATTTAGTGTAATTTGCATAGAAAATTAGGGATTAAATTTTTAACCCCTAAACAAAAATATTTAAATTGCATAACATATGGTTTAGGTTCATTTTAATTTAATTGCATTTTGCATCAAATTAGCGGTGACGAATGAACTTAAATTTCATCGAATGAGATTCGGCTCGCTCGGAATGCAAGAGCCAGGAATTTCAAGTCAAACAGGCTTGGTTGTTTTAATTTGGGCTTAATTTAGTATGTTGAGTTTAATTAATTAAAGCCTAAGTTAATTCAGCCCATTTAGATGTTAATTAGAACCTAAGCCCAAGCCTAAGCCCATTAGAACTCTAGAGCCCATCTAATTAACCTAGGTTAGTACTATATAAACATGTTATTAGGTCAGAAATTGGGGGAGACGACAAAAATTTCAGAGATCAGAATTTTTTCAAGAGAGTGAGAGTGAGGAAGAGAGAGAGTATATGGCCACATGTCCGCAAAGCTGAGAGAACGCAATCAGGATCACAAAAGAATGTTGTTCCTCTTCATGTTGTGGCCGTAGCTTTTCTTTTTGCCACAGTGAACAGCTTCACACCTCGGTGGCTGCCTGTCTCTCGTGGTACCTACCGCATCGTCAACCTCCCGCGGACCCCTTGCGGCATCGACGTTCAAATCCAGCAACTTAGTCGGACGAGGCATCTTGTAGTTTTGGTGCTGTTCGAGTCCATTACTGGGGCAGCCACCATTGTTCGTACTGTCCTTACACCTACGTGTCCTCTAAGTGATGTCCCAGCTGCGGTCCTCTACAGGAGAGCTAGTTTCAGGCAGTGCTCAGCCAAGCAGACGAACTCTAGCGATTTCCCACTGATGATCCAACCGCTGCAGCATCCATGTCAATCAACCACTAATTTTAGTTAGAGTTTCTCCTACAGCCACAGCAAGTCCCTGAAGTGCTTTCGATAGTTCGTAACAATCCTTTGCTGAGTTTTTTTTTTCGCAGGTTCCAGGCAATCCTGACAATTCCCAGTGGGCCGACATAACAATTCCAACAATTACTCTCGTCCGTGCCAAGCCCAGTAATTGACACAAGAAGGCAAAGCTGAAGTGTAATCGCTGTTGAATTGATCCATTGCTGAAGGAGACAAACCAAGGTGAAATAGGGAGCCCCAAAATAAAAGACAAAAGAGGGATTTTGGTGGCTGGAATGCATTATATTCATAGAGGCATCAACTTCTACGTTGTGAGAAAGGACACGCACGAAGATTTCCTTTCTCGTGCATCTCCGTGCTTTCTTTTATTGTGCTTTTGAGTTTTATGTCCATTGTGCCCAACCATGTGGTCTTGCAATTCCATCGTCGTTGCAAGTGTCTTTGTCCTGCAGATTTTCTGAGACCACACTGTGAGCACCGTGAGCCATCGGTCCACCACCGCGAGGAGCCCCGCCGCGCCGGACCGTTCCCAACATCACCGTTGCTCGTGATCCATCGTGTCCCCTATCCGTCGAGTCCCGTAATCCACAATCCCAATCCGGTGTCGAGTTTGAATTTGGAAATTATCCGCAAATTAGGTAATGATATTATCCGATAAATTTTCAGAATATTCAATTTCCTAATTTGCATGTTTTGAAATATTTCGTGAATATCATGTGGATAATTAGATGTCTTAGGATAATATTCGATATATCCGCAATATTTGAAATATTCAAAATTAGGAATTGTTCCTAATTTAGCAACGTATCTGGACGACTATCCGACCTTATCCCTAAGGCCCGATACGCGGTGATACGGAAAATCATTATCCTATCCATAATCACTTGGATACGATAATGATTTTTATTAGCTTTCCAAATTTGAATGATCGACTTTCCGTCAATATCTATGACCCTATAGATATGACCGATAGTTCGATTTTTATGCCTAATCCGAGTTTGAAACAAATTTGGCGGATCGCGTGGTTGATTTGAATGTGGTTTCTATCCTTAGTTGTTTAAATCGCTTTCTTTTCAAATAAAAAGAAAACCCAAAAAACATCAGTTAGGATTTAAATTAGAATTCTGCATGTCTAGGAATTTTGAATATATCCTAGAGAATGAGATAATTATCCAGTTTAAATTGGGCTTTAAGATGACATGTTTTCTAGTTTAAATTAGGTGTTGTTTTAATCTCAATGGATTATTCATGTCATTTAATAATTTCGAATTTTTAATCAAAAATCCCAAAAAAATAAATCATGTTAGGATAGATTAAGTCATCATAGGTTGCATGTTAATTTAGGCTTATTTTTATTCCGAATTTCATTAGAAAATACAAAAAGATAAATCATTTGTACGTCATTAGAATTAGGTTACGTCGTCGCATGACATATAGTTCCCATGCTAGGTTGCATTAATTGCATGTCATTTTTGCACGTCATTGCATATATACTAGATTTCATTTAAATAGGTGAAAATCCAAAAAAAAAATTTGAGTGAATTGCGTGTTAATTAGAAATCATATTAGGGTTGTTGATGTGATTTTCTATCTAACAATGCAGATGCTTGCGTTGATTCGAGGTAAGTTACTCTCCTAAGCTTGCAATTTATTTAATGCTTTCCTGAGTGTTAAATTAGTGGTTTGCGCACCCGCATGAACACTTCACATGTTAGTGAATAAGTTAAAATGGATCCAAACTGCCTGCCAAAACATTTTTGAAAAGAAAAGGTACCGAAAGGGCGTTAGACTAGATCTAGCGTAATTAAGTCCCCAAGCTTAGAATCTCTGGTTCGTAGGAATAAAACATATCTCCCTATGTTTTATTTAGGTTTCTAATCGACCTACCGTAAATAGATTAGTGGCGACTCCAAGCATGAAAATATTTGCATGTTAAGAACTTAAACCCTAAGTTGCGAATTGGTAGGGCTTGGAAGGGCCCGAGTTAAGATTGGTCTTAATAATCCATTAGCCCGAAAAAAGGAAAATTTTTTTAGGTCGCGACAATAAATATATACACCCGTACAATAAAGATAACAACCATGGATAGTACAACCAACAAAGAACGGTTTGATTAAAAACATATTCTTATATTGCCATAAAAATATTTACAACCAATAAGTACTTTAATAGAACAAACTACACTCTAAACATACCACGCTATGATACAGCAAAAACCGACGCTTAGCAGCCATTACATCAAAAAGGGGCATTGGCTGGGAGAAGGTCAAGGGTTACAGGTTAGGTTAGGTTACTAACAAAAAGGGGTATCTACACCAGAGGAGTTAGGACTGAGATCAAGGCTCCCAATTCGGATCAGAGTATGAGGAATCTCCTTGAGGCTTGGATTCCTCCGAAGAGCTCTCTCGGGGCTCGGACTTTTCCGAATCCGTAACTAACGCTGCAACTCTCTCATCCTCTGAATCCATCTCCAATTCTGGATCAAGGTATAACCCAAGCTCCTCATCGTCATCCAATTCTGCAACTCCTCCATTCCCAGCTTCATCCTCGTCATGGCCTCCGGGACTTTGGCTTCATCTACTATCTGGTCCTGATCCTCCGCTAACATGTGGGGTTCATTATTCAATGCTTCATCATAAGCTTCTCCGATTGGCTCATCCTGAGGGTCTACTACCTCACCATCAGCAACAATCGGCGCCATCAGGCCGTGCTCATCTAAAGGAGAATCAAAAGTCCTAAGTGGTCTTCCTATGTTCCCATCGACATCTCGAAGGCACCAAGCAACGTACTCTTGGGTTTGATCAGCGAACTCTCCCACGTCCACGGAAACTACAGAACGATATCTAACATATGCTTCTCCATTGCCCGTAGGAAACACGCTCACGAACAGCTCTATTTGCGTCGGGATCCCAAAAAGTATAGGTAGTGGCGGCATTTTAAGGGCGAGGGCCTGAAAGTTTGGTTTAAACACCAATGAGAATACTTCTCAATGAGTAAGACCTCCTAAACCTAGGTGAGGCTAACGTACAATCTCCTGACCAATAAAAATAACACAAAACACAAATAATGACCTAGGCCCTTAGGCCCAGACCGATAATCGCACTGACCCTGCAGGTTAGACAGTTCAATATAATATAATCATGGCACATACGTGACGCGCCTTGTCATACATACGCCATACACATGCTCACACTTCATCGTGCTAATATCTCAATTCATACACCGAATCACATGCATTAATACGATAATTAACATGATCATATGCATGTAAATGCCATTCATGCGTCATAATCCTCCTCTGAATCATAAGGCACACCAGCTCAGCGTTTATTTTCATTATTAAAATTCGACTTGAAGGCCCGACCCGAAGGCCATGATCCGAAGACCCGATCCAAAGACCACGACCCGAAGGCCCGACCCGAAGGCCAATACAACTCTTCACGGCCCGCATATAGCGTATTTGGCCCAGTGTCTCTAGCCCGCGTCTAAGCGCTCTAGGCGCAACACCGATCTCCTCACGGACAATGCCGTCTTCCAAACAAATCGGGCACGACCCGAAGACCACAATCCGAAGACCTTATTGTGATCACACGGCATACGGCCCATTTTATCTGAACCAAGCGTAAACGCATTGGGCAATTATGGTGATCACATGCTCATGTCAGGCACTCATTTCCGCACAAATTTCAATACATGCCTCATTCTTGGCATACAAAATGCATAACTATGCAATGTCGTGTAGAGCATCATAAGCATAAATTATACACAAGCACTCAGGCAATTCAACATTGTTACACCGTGTCCAATTCACAATAACATGCTCAATTGGCCAATTAATACCGTGTGACCCAAATTGTACTTTACAATTCAACCACATTCGTACATAACACAGTAATATTGAATTTAACCTCAATTGAGCACCAACAAGCACCGATTCAATTAATCCGAGCGATCCCGTCAATTATACTAAGAATTTCTCTAATTAAACTATTTTAACACAATCGCCCTTAAGCGGGCAGCCACTATTCATCGCTCCGGGATTCCTCGTTGGCTTCCAAATTAATTACAATAGTCCACAAATATTATTCGGGTATTAATTCTCATCAATCAGTTCAACAACTATTCCTAACATGTACTGAAATTACCCAAGCTAGTCCGGAATGTACCGATAATACCTAACCCGGTCTAGGAAAAATGTACTGCCAGTCTTAATCAGGGTTTAGGGGGTTTACTCACCTAATTCAGTCCACGACGACGACGAAACGGCGGCCGATTACTGGTGAACAGTAAAACCGGCGGCGGCGTTCCCGGCGGTACCGTACGGACGGCTATACGAACTATACGGACGATGTACGGAACCGTACGGACGGCTACGTACGGCGACATATGGGCAGCTGGAGATCACGACGGCAGCAGCTCCGACCGATCTGGCCCTGGCGCGACGACGGTGATCCGGCCGAGAGAGAGAAAGAGAGAAAAGAAAGAGAAAGAGGGGGAAAGAGAGGAAGGTGGGTGAGGGCGGCGAGACTGGTGGCTGCTGGAGGTGAGACGGGGTTGCAGCGACGACAGCATCGGCGCACGGCGGCCGGCATGGCTCCGGCGGTGCTCAGCCAAGGAGGAAGAGGGAGAGAGAGGATTTCGGGAGAGAAGAGAGAGAAGCCGACCGGTTGGGCTGAAGAATGAGGGAGGAGAGAGAGGACCGGTCAAAAAGGTGGGCTTGGGGTGACACATGTCGTTGATCCGTGCGTTTGACGATTTTACCCTTCGATCCGACGGTTTGAGACCGTTCAACCCAAATAATTGAGAGGCAAAGTGGTCAAATAGTCCAATAATGCATTTGATAACTACACCAAAATATCCCAAATGATACCCCAAAAATTCAGACCAAAATACCCTCAGCGGTAAAACTGTCATTTTTCCGATCCCGGGTCGAAATTTCAATTTTTAGCTAAATCAATCCTTAATGAGCATGGCCAACATAATATGGCGTCGGAATCATGAAAATAGCTTCTTAAGCCTTCGGAAATCGACTGCCAAGTTTCGAGAATAAAATAATATTATTTTTCACTTCCAAGTCAAAATTCCAATTTTCGATCGGAACCACTCCAAATGAACGTGGCCACTCCAAAATAACACTGACCTCGAAGAATAACCTCATATAACCTCAAAATCTCAAACTGGCCCTTGAGGGGCAAAATCGTAATTTTTCATTCCCGGACCAAAATTCCAATTTTTAACCATGCTTGCTCAAAATGTGCGCGGCCAGCGTAATATGATGTCAAATCTCCAAAATTAGTCTCTTAAGCCGTCGAAAATCGATATCGAAATCCGGGCCCAATTTCCTGATCAAAATTCGCTCGATTTTCAATTTTAGGATCTCTCACTAACGGGTGGCTATTTAGAGTATACGCGTATCGACCTAGGGTTATCCGAATCGCAACGGTTCCGTCCTTTAAGAGAATGAGAAACTATCACTAGTCCCAAGAATCACGTTCAAGGGGTTCAAGTTCAGGACTGGTTGGTCACGTATACTTTCGGTCTTGCAACATCACCTGCGATCCAATTGCACATCGTTGGCTTTGGCCAAACTCAATCCGTCACCTTTTTTAAGATCGGTTCAAAATATTTTCTCATTTCTTCCCGAGATCGGTATCCGATTCGCGACCGGGTCCCTGATCCACGTACCACTTCTTAATTAGTCATATCCTATTGGTTAGTATCCCAAGAGTGATCAGCTCTGGGCGAGACTGACTAAAATGAAATACGGAATAATGTCAATTTCATTGATCCCGGAATTACATTGAAATTCGGGATGTTACAATCCTTCCCCCCTTACAAAAATTTCGTCCTCGAAATTTACAATCTACCCTTAGCTATTCAAACAACTGGCGGTGCTGACGTCTCATGGCTTCTTCACTTTCCCAAGTGGCTCCTTCGGTCCCGTGGTGCTCCCAGACGACTTTAACCATCGGAATTGTCTTATTTCTCAACACACGATCTTTCCGATCCTCAATCCTGATTGGCCTTTTCACGTACGACACTCGGTTGTCCATGTCTATTTCCTTGTACCTTAGAACGTGGGTTGGATCTGGTTCGTACTTCCTTAACATTGACATGTGGAAAACGTTGTATATTTGGGATAGGTTTGGCAGCAAAGCAAGTCTGTAAGCCATATCCCCAACTTTCTCCAAAATCTTAAACGGCCCAACATACCTCAAACTGAGCTTTCCTTTCTTACCAAATCGGGATAATCCTTTCATAGGTGACACCTTGAGAAAGACATGATCTCCAACTTGAAACTCCAATGGTCGACGTCTCCGATCGGCATAACTCTTTTGACGACTTTGCGCTGTTCTCAGTCTGTCCCTGATAATTTCAACGGCCTCCAATGACTGTTGTACCAACTCTGGCCCCGTGATACTCCGTTCACCTACTTCGTCCCAACATACCAGCGTTTTGCACACTCTACCATATAGGGCTTCGAACGGTGTCATTTGGATGCTCTGCTGAAAACTGTTGTTATCGGCAAATTCCACCAAATATAGCTGTTCTTCCCACTTGCCTTGAAGATCTAACACACAAGCTCTCAGCATATCCTCTAAGGTCTAAATCGTTCTTTCCGACTGGCCATCTGTTTGCGGATGATAAGCTGTACTAAACTGCAACTTTGTTCCCATGGCCACTTGCAGACTTTTCCAGAAATTCGCTGTGAACCTCGGGTCACAATCTGACGTAATCGTTACTGGTACTCCATGAAGTCTGACTATCTGCCGCATATACAATTCCGCATACCTTTCTAGCTCAAAATCCTCTCCAACGGCCAAAAAATGCGTTGACTTAGTCAGGCGATCGACTATCACCCAAATTGAATCATGTCCTCTCTGGCTACGCGGCAATCCCGTTACAAAATCCATCGTGATATGTTCCTATTTCCATTCGGGAATTTTCAACGGTCTTAATAATCCTCCAGGTTTATAGTGTTGTGCCTTCACTTGTTGGCAGGTTAAGTACTTGGCCACATGCTCGGCTACATCCTTCTTTAGCCCGTTCCACCAATAATGTTGCCTTAAGTTCTGATACATCTTCGTACTACCTGGGTGGATACTGTAGTTACTGCGATGTGCCTCTCTTAAAATTTCCTCCTTGAGTTCCGAATCATCAAGCACACACCATCGTCCTTGAAATTTCAAAACTCCATCTTCACTTACTTGAAATTCTGGTTTTCTCATGGTGACATCCATTCCAACAATCTTTTGTATCTCTGGGTCCGTAAGTTGAAGTGCCTTAATCCTTGCCTGAATTTCGAGTTCAATTCTCAATGTGGCCATCAGGCTAAACATCTAGCTCACCTCAAATTTGAATTCCGAATTCCTGAGCTTTTCCAGTAAAGTCCACTCTCTGACCATCATATGTGACATACTTGATTTACGACTTAACGCATCTGCTACTAGATTTGCTTTTCCAGGGTGATACATGATATCGCAGTCATAGTTCTTCAGAAGCTTCATCCATATGTGTTGCCTCATATTTAATTCCTTTTGCGAAAATAGATACTTGAGGCTCTGATAGTTTGTATAAATCTAAAATTTTTCTCCGCATAAGTAGTGCCTCCAGATCTTCAAAGCAAATACGATTGCTGCCAATTCCAAATCATGCATCGGATAGTTCAATTCATGCGGTCTCAACTGACGTGACACATATGCAACCACTCTCCCATGTTGCATCAAAACACATCCAAGTCCTCTTAATGATGCATCGCTGTAGACCTCAAATCCTCCTAGTTCGGATGGAATGGTCAACACTAGGGCAGTCGTTAACCTATGCTTCAGTTCCTAAAAGCTTTTCTCACACTTATCATCCCACACGAACTTAGATTCCTTCTTCAGCAATCGCGTCATTGGCATGGCTATTGATGAGAATCCTTCTACAAAACGCTGATATCTAAACCCAGAACTTAACAAAACATATATCACCATGATCCCAAAAGTTCATCACCTGGAAGGCTTGGATCAGTTCAAACCAATCAGCCAATGCAATTTTGCATACAAAATTATTTCGAAAATCATGGCAAATAGATTGAAACAATGGTTGCCAACTATAATAGAAGGAGAACAAAGTGCTTTTATGGGCGGTAGACAAATACAAGACAATATTCTAGTTGTTCAGGAAGTCCTCCACCAATTGTGAATCAGAAAAAGGAAAAGAAAATTCCAGGTAGTGGTGAAACTTGACATGGAAAACGCCTATGACAGGGTAGAGTGGGATTTTCATGAGGCTAGCATGTTGAGAATGGGGTTCAGTGACGGGTGGGTGTAGAGAGTAATGAAATGTGTCACTTCTATCTCTTTCAGTGTAAAATTAAATGGAGAATCATTGCCCTACTTTAAGCCAACACGAGGGATAAGACAAGGGGACCTCATATCTCCCTATTTGTTCATTATAGTCGCTAACACACTCTCCATATTGATGAAAAAAGCAATTCAAGACAGCACAATTTCTAGTATTAAACTCAACAGGTACTGTCCAATCCTGTCTCACCTCCTTTTTGCTGATGATTCCATATTCTTCTTAGATAGTAAGCTCATCGAATGTCAAAATCTTGGGCAAAAGAACACTACAAGTGCAATAACTTGTGTACGACGCTCACTTTGATGCCATAAGTTTTTTTTAATCACTTTAGTGTAAAATTTTTGAAAAAACGATTACTTAAGTGCCAACTCCGATGCCGTACACAATTTTTCACCGGAAATCCGACGTGGCATTTTTTTTTATTAATTTCTAAAGCTGACGTGGCTCGCCGGAAATTAGCATTTAAGTGATCGTTTTTCAAAAAATTTAGCACTTAAGTGATCGTTTTTCAAAAATTTTAGCACTTAAGTGATCGCTTTTCAAGAATTTTGGCACTGAAGTGATCCAAAAAAAAATTTTGGCACTTAAGTGATTAATTTTTCTCCGATTTGGCACTTAAGCGAGCCGGTGAAAACTTTTGACACTAAAGTAAGCGCCGTACACAAGTTATGGCACTTATAGTGTCCTTTTGCCCAAAATCTTGCATTGATTCTCAATCAATATTGCTATGTATCTGGGCAAGCCATTAACTTAAACAAGTCTGGAATCTTCTTTAGCTCATGATGTCCATAGAGTTTGAGAGATAATATGGTAGCTGAACTTAGAATCCTGGAGATTCGGAAGACTGGCAAATATTTAGGGGTTCCTTTAGATTGGGGTGAATCCAAGAAACAAATGTTCGCGTGGATTTCGGCAAGAGTCAATATGAAATTATAGCGGTGGAAGGAAAAGTTAATCTCAAAGACAGGGAAAGAAACCCTGATTAAAACTATTGTTCAAGCTCTTTCCCAATATGCAATGTCAATATTCAAAATTCCAGTTTCAATTTGCAAGTCCATAGAAAGAAAGGTTGCAGCATTTTGTGGAAGAATAGTGAATCGAATAAAGGCCTTCACTGGAAGAGGTGGGAAGTTCTCAAAACTAGGAAAGATTAAGGGGGAATGGGATTCAAAGGCCTAATATCTTTCATTAGAGCAATGCTTGGCAAACAAGCATAGAGACTTTCTCAAAACCAATTATCCATATGAAGCAAAATCCTCGAAGGCATCTATTTCCCTACAAGGTCATTCTGGCGAGCTGGGAAGGGGTCTCGGCCCTCATAGGGATGGCAGAGTATTCTGATGGGGAGAGATTCGATATCGAACTCCGTAATATGGTTGGTTGGCACAGGGGAAAAAATCAATATCCGAGAAGATAGGTGGCTAAAACGAGGATTAATAGGAGGACCAGCAACTTCTCAAGAACCAACCACAGTTACAGACCTAATCCAAAATGAGAATAGAAGATGGAATGAAGATTTGCTAGCAAGAAGGTTTGATGACCATACTGTTAACAAGGTGTTAGCGATACCATTATGCAGTCATGCAACAGAGGACAAACTTGTGTGGATAGCTACAAAGTTGAGGGTCTTCTTGGTGAAAAGTGCATACAATTAGATTCATCAAAAGGAAAACACACAGAATGCAATGCAAGCCTCATCATCTTTCAAGCCATCCCGCAAGCTATGGTGCATAATCTGGAATTTAAAAATCCCACCCAAGGTTAGAATATTTCTATGAAGTGTATGCCAAAATGCTCTCCCCACAGCAAAAACCTCTATAGGAGGAAAATCTTACCTCAACCAGCATGCCCCTTCTGTGATAAGGAAGCTGAAATAGTAGAGCATCTATTTCTTCTCTGCCCCTGGACTGAAGCCATCTGGATAGATCCCTCAGTATATATCAGAATCACACGTCAAGAAATAACACGGATTGAGGTATGGATTCATAACTATGAGCTACGGCTACATAAATTGTTGAATCTAGATGAAATGGCCATTCTTTTGTGGTTGATCTAGAAGAAATGACTTTGTGTTTAGGAAAAAACCCCCAAATCCGAGCACCTTAATTGAGTCGGCAAGAATGATAAAGCAAAATTATAGGAAGTGGAATCATCAAAGCTCTATTCTGCATGCTGAAAAGAGCCTTTTACCTATGTGTTGGAAACCACCGATGAGAAACTCCTTCAAAATCGACATAGATGGATCCTTCCTTGGAGATGCAGTAAAAGGCACGGTTTCTGGAATCTTTAGAAACGAAGCTGGTACCTTGCTGGAAGTCTTCGCCAGCACAGTACCCGCGACCTCACCGTTGCACATAGAACTGCAAGCTTTGCTGCATGCTCTAGACTACTTCGTCGATAGGTAAAAGATGGAATTGTGATAGAAACTTATTGTCTTGAAATAGTAAAGAAGCTGCAGGACCAGAGAGAAGTCGGCTGGGAAGAGGCAGCTTTCATCAGAGAAGCGCATATCCAAATGGCCCAATACACAAACCTTACTGTGCCCCATTGCAATAGATCCGCGAATCAAGCTGCCGATTGGGTCGCCAAAGCGCAACGTACAAATTCTCCTTTTTTATCTTGGCTAACCCGTCCCCCCCCCCTCCTCCAACCTTTATGGGAGTTGTTATGTTATGATGCCGCTTCGTCAGATTATAGTTTCAAGAACACTTAATTTTTAATCAAAGTGTTTCTATTTAGACCCAAAAAAAAAAAGACAGTGGAATTTACTACAACAAGTAACCTTGAGGAGTGAGAGAACTTTGTAACAACACCCACCACATCAAAACCAATGACATTCCATGACATTGGTTTCTAAGAAGCGAGCAGTATAAGCCGGGGCTCTTTTCTCCTTTCATAGCCCAAATAGTGATTTTGATCTCAGTTTCAGAGACAGGCTCAAGCAACAAAGCTTTTGTTGGTTTTTCTACGGAACATGCATAGTTAAATAAATATATACGCAGCGGAAAGAAATAACTATACATGTATCTCCAAAGGCGTTGTTCGTGCGTTTCAATCAAAAATCGAAAACCATAGGGGGTTAAACGAATTACCTTTCGCAGCGTGCCCAGAACGATTTTGGTTCTGATGTTCTTCAGTTCGAGCCCCACAAGCGTCGGACCTCTTTCGCAGCGTGCCCAGAACGATTTCGGTTCGGATGTTCTTCAGTTCGAGCCCCACAAACGTCGAACCTCTAGTTCAAACACACCACCAATCGCACGACGAATGAAAGGAAGAACTTGCGGAAAATCACCAATAGAATTGTGCTAGCAATCTTGTGGTGACAATTTTTGCATTCTCGATATTTCAGTCACGGCGTCGGAAGAGAGAAAACATATTTCCTTTTCTTCTCTCTTGCACCGTTTCCTTTTCGTGTCATTTTGCAACTGTTATTTTTGCATGGATATTCACCCCACTAGCGGCAACCGTCGCCGATCGTGTGAATATATCACACGACCAGCAACGGTTGCTGGTCGTGGATAATGCCCACGGTCAGCAACAATTGCTGACCGTGCGTGATGCACACGGTCAACTGCTGATCGTGTGCATGCAACCACCATCATCATTTTTTTTTAATATTAAACACACAATCAGCAAGGTGCTGATCGTGTGAAGTACACCGTCAACAATGTTGATCGTGTATACTTTTAACTAATATAATATTATAAATTTAAGGTGCAAGATCATTTGGCACATTAACATAGGTCCACTTTAGATTTGCGTGTGCATCATATGCACGCACGCTCGTGACTGAAAATAAAATTAAATCACATTTAATTTAATTGCAATCTCACTAATCGATTGCTATAATTGCAAACATATTTGCAATATTGCATCCTCCGTACAACGTCATTCTAAATTGGTTATGGTGTGTGACATCCTTAGGTTCATCACTGATCTAGTAGTAGGACTTGCACTAACACGTTAGTACTCCCAAGAGAATTGATTGTCCCGATCAACCTCTAGGTCCCACAAGCCATGATTGACATCTAGCAATATGTCATGGCTACCCAGACAGTGTGAATGTTTTAAGAACATAATGAACCTGTCAGCTTTGGTTATAGTGTAATTCAATCCCTCTGCCTTACTATGTCCCGATCGAACAAAGACCATGGAATATTTGTCAAGCCACCAATTCGATCATATGCACAAATCTAATTGACATGCTTTTTATATGAGACATGAACAGTTCATTTTTGGTTACAACCCCGGCCGAGGATTTTAATGCCATGTCAAGATTAGATTGCACAGGTCATCATTATTGTACCTTGCGTATAACAAGGAAACAGATTCCATTTTGCGCACACGTGTAACTTCGTATGTGAACGAACTATGACCATCAAGTACAGAGACGGATCAACGAACCAGTAATATGTGCACCTGTGAACCATAGCCATTCAACATACAAGTCAACACTGTACCTCAGGTCTAAGGATAATTTACACAAGATCAGAGCATGAACGATTAGGCATTGACCACGCTAAAAGCTTCCATGTTGCTAATCGTTATGTGTGTGTCACGTTCAGTGAACTTGTCTGGTACAAGCACCTGTGTTCTAACTCGAGCATCACAATACCCAATGACTCGTGACTCGTCATTCCCTTAAATATCCAATACTTAACGGTAAAGTTAAGAACACACCGGTCTTAACAGGATTATTGATATCCACTCAATGATCCATCGACTTGGAACAATTTAAAGATTCAGTCTAACTATGAACCTGTCACACATATTCTTAACGTCTTAAGAGTAGGTCCAGTCATAACTGATCTTATGGAATCATTCATAAATAATTGGACAAATGAATGAATACGTCCTTGCCATTAAATAATGAAATTGAAAATACAACTTAAATCCCTAACATGTAACTATTACATGATGACTTTAGGGCATACTTCTAACAATCTCCCACTTGCACTAAAGCCAATTTGTTTGGTACCTCAAACCCATCTTGTCAATGTGTCTTTCAAAAGAAGATTGAGGTAATGCCTTAGTGAAGGGATCTGCCACATTTTCCGCTGAGGCAATTTTCTGCAAGGCGATATCACCTCTCCCAACAATTTCTCTAATGAGATGGAAGCGTCTCTCAATGTGCTTGGACTTCTGGTAAGACCTTGGTTCCTTCGCTTGAGCTATTGCTTCATTGTTATCACAAAACAATGTTATTGGTTGTTCAATGGAAGGAACGACTCCAAGTTCAGAAATGAACTTCTTCATCCAAGCAGCTTCCTTTGCTGCTTCTGAAGCGGCTACATACTCTGCCTCAGTGGTGGAATCAGCAATTATGCTCTGTTTGGAACTCTTCCAACTAACTGCGCCACCATTAAGTGTAAAGACAAACCCAGATGTAGACTTATAATCATTAGGATCCGATTGAAAATCGGAATCAGTATAAGCTTCAACTTTAAACTCTCCTTCTCCATAAATCAAGAATAAATCCTTAGTCCTTCGCAAGTACTTAAGGATATTCTTGACTGCAATCCAGTGCTCTTCTCCTGGATCAGACAGATATCTGCTAGTAATGCTTACAGCATGTGCAATATCAGGTCTTGTACATAGCATAGCATACATTATGCTTCCAATAGCAGATGCGTAAGGTATCTTTCTCATCCGCTCTCTTTCTTCAGGAGTGTTGGGACACATCTCCTTGGAAAGATGGATTCCATGCCTAAAAGGCAATAATCCTCTTTTGGAACATTGCATGTTAAAACATGTTAACACTTTGTCTATGTACGTAGACTGTGAGAGGCCAATCAATCGTCTCGATCCATCTCTATAGATCTTTATACCTAAAATATAGGTTGCCTCTCCTAAATCTTTCATAGAGAATTTCTGTGACAAGAATAGTTTGATCGATGATATCATCGGTACATCGTTCCCAATCAAAAGTATATCATCGACGTACAAAACTAGAAATGCAATTGCACTCCTACTGACCTTCTTGTATACACAAGGTTCATCCGGGTTTTTGATGAAACCAAACGATTTGACTACTTCATCAAAACGGATGTTCCAACTTCTGGAGGCTTGTTTGAGTCCATAAATGGATCTTTTAAGCTTACACACCTTTTGATGTTCACCATTGGATTCAAAACCCCATGGTTGTTCCATATAGATGTCCTCCTCAAGAAAACCATTTAGAAAAGCCGTTTTGACATCCATTTGGAATATTTCATAATCTAGGTGTGCAGCTATAGCCAACAGAATCCGAATGGATTTTAGAATGGCTACAGGTGAGAAAGTTTCGTCATAATCGATTCCTTCTTTTTGACGATATCCTTTCGCCACCAGCCGTGCTTTGTAAGTTCCAACTTGACCCTCAGCATTCATCTTCCTCTTGAAGATCCATTTACAGCCAATTGGTACAATACCATCAGGCAAGTCAACTAAGGTCCAAACTTCGTTGGAATACATTGAATCCATTTCGGATTTCATGGCTTCTAGCCATTTACTAGAATCGATGTCCAACATCGCCTCCTCATAGGTGTTTGGATCACCAGGTTGATCACCATCATTCACAATGAATAATGGTTCAATATGTTCAACCAAGTGTCTATAACGAGCAGGTGGACGAGATGTTCTCGTACTCCTCCTAAGAGGTTGTGTATCAGAAGCTCCTACTGAATCAGAGATTGGTGTTTGAACTTAGTTATTTGGTACTTCATTGTTCTCTTCTTGTAAGACTATTTTCCGCCCAACACCACCTTCCTGAACAAACTGATTCTCCAGAAAAGAAGCATGCCTACTGACCGAAATTCTTAGGTCAGAGTGAAAATAGAAATAGTATCCAAGAGACTTCTTTGGATATCCAATGAAGCGACCTTGTTCAGACCTAGCCTCCAATTTTTCCATTTTCAGCTTCTTGACGAAAGCTGGACAATCCCAAATCTTAATATGATTAAAACTTGGTTTCCTACTATGCCATATCTCATAAGGCGTAGTTGGAACAGATTTGGATGGCACTCTGTTCAGTACATATGCGGCTGTCTCAAGGGCATATCCCCAAAGGGATATAGACAAATCAGTGTAACTCATCATAGATCGCACCATATCTAATAAAGTGCGATTTCTTCTTTCTGATACACCATTGTGTTCTGGAGTTCCAGGAGGTGTCCACTGTGATACAATGCCATTTTCCTTAAGATAGTCCAGAAATTCAGTACTAAGGTATTCACCTCCTCGATCAGATCGAAGAACCTTAATACATTTTCCTATTTGTTTCTCAACTTCAGCCCTGAATTCCTTGAACTTTTCAAAAGATTCAGATTTATACTTCATTAAGTACAAATAACCATACCGTGACTGGTCATCGGTGAATGTAATGAAGTAAGAATAACCACCTCTAGCATTTTCATTTATTGGTCCACATACATCTGTATGTATCAATCCCAGTATGTCAGCAGCTCGCGCACTATGTCCCGCAAAGGGCGATTTGGTCATTTTTCCTAGAAGACATGCCTCACAAGCCGAGTATGGCTCAAACATTGATGAATCAATATAACCATCATTACTCAACTTGTTGATTCTATCTTCTCCAATATGACATAATCGAAGATGCCAAACATACTTTGGGTTTGGACTATATCTAGGGCGTTTATTAGTTATGGCATTTATATCATTATTTTGTTGCTTATTGACATTGGTAATCACATTACCGGACATTGTAATGGTATAAAGATTATTGGTTAATAAGCCAGAGCCAACACATTTTCTATTATGATAAATAGAACATACATCATCAGCAAAAGAAAATTCATAATTCTCTTTACTCAAACGAGGTATAGAGATGATGTTCCTAACAGCATTCTCATAATGCAAACAATTCTTCAATACCAATACATGTCCAGAAGGCAAACATAAACGAAAAGTCCCTACAGCTAATGCAGCAACTCTTGCTCCATTTGCAAATGTTAGGACAAGTTCATTTCGCCCCAGCATCCTGCTTATTTCCAGATTCTGCAAAGACATACAAATATGTGAGGTTGCAGCAGAATCTAGAACCCATAAGTTGGATTCAGCACTAACCATAAGATTAGTTTCAATAAGCATAGACACCATACCTTCGCAAGGTTGGTCCTTAGGCTTGACCTTCAAGCTCGCGAGGTACTTCCTGCAGTTCCTCCTCCAATGCCCTTTGACACCACAGTAGTGACAATTCCCTTTTTCAACCTTGGGCTTTGATTGCACAGCATGTTTCATAGGCTTCTTCCATTTCTTTTTCTTCAAAACAGTCTTACTATTTGAAGAAGAAGCCTTAGCCATAGCAACCACATTGGGCCTCGTATTATGCATTTCCTTCTCATAAACTACCAACATGTTATGTAACTCAGCAAGAGTTTTCTCCATCTTATGCATGTGGAAGTTTTGGACAAAGCCAGAGAAGGAATCGGGTAGAGATTGAAGGATCAAATCCACAGCTAACTCATTATCCATAACAAGATTGAGCCTAGCCAACTCTTCGATGTGCCATATCATTTTCAAAGCATGATCATTAACCGATGATCCTTCAGTCATTCTCATTCGGTACAATGCTTTAGATATCTCATATCTAGAGGTTCGACCATTCTCATCAAAATATTCTTTTAAGTGCAAGATGATCGACCTAGCATCTTCCATAGTTTCATACTTCTTCTGCAATTCATTGTTCATTGAAGCAAGCATGTATGACCTAACTTTTAAGTCATCATCACGCCACTTATCATAAGTAATGCGCTCCTCTTGGGTCCCACCCTCGGGAAAGAAGTTTGGCATCTTTTGATCAAGCACATACCCGATTTTCTCTGAATTGAGAACAATTCTCAAATTTCTCATCCAGTCGGTGAAATTGGGTCCAGTCAAACAATTCTTGTCAAGTATAGAAGCGAGTGGGTTTGTGGTCACCATTTTCAGAGTAATAATATATCTGTGCAAAAAATAAATTGTTAGCCGTTGTCTTTCAAAATAACCATTTCATTTTGGCCTTTAAATGAAATAGTGCCTCCCACTCAATTTTTTCGAATCTCATACTCCTTAAAATGAGAAACGGTAATCTTTGTTGGGTAAAGATTACTAGTGGGGATTGGAGTTCCACTAACCCATAGCCCACCTCACTTGACAGTTATTGGTGTTCTATGAACTTAGTGAGTGAACCAACTTGTTCAACGCATCATATGTGAGTCCCAATCATAACTTCGGCCTCTAGACCACAAAAGTCTCACCTGACAGTTATTGACATTATGATCATAGTTAAGTCTAGCCCATCATCTCATGCAAGTATTGAAAACACAAACGATCCCCTCACCTGATAGTTATTAGAAATCGTTTGGCTCCAACCCCACAACATCATATGCATAATGGAGTGATCTAATATTATAAATGGCAATTGACCCTTATGTGTCCATAGCCAGTCAATCAACCACTATAATGTTGGACCAAACCACGACGATGGAAGGCCATGAGTCCGAAACCCATTTCGACTTAATATAATTAATAACGAGATTTGGGTCGTTATTAATGGTCTCACTTTGCACATTAACCGATTTAACATGCATAACAACTAAATAAATAAATAGATATCAAATGCATAAAAATCTATCCTACGTGGTGATCATGGAATTATGGCTGAATGGGGTCTCGAGCCAATGAGTCCCATTTAGCCATTTTAATGTTTTAATAATAGAGACCGCTCTTCACTTCTTCTTGGATCCTTGAACTCTTCACGGACCGGGCCCATAGAGCTCTCCGGCTTAATGGTTCCTCCTCGTGTAATGTTTACAACAATAATTCATAATACTAAACTATACTAAAAAAAAATACATTACATGAAAATAAAAACAAGGACGCAGCCTCCATTTAATAATTACAACCCCAAAAATACCTGTAATAATCATACATTCATCCATACATCAATCATATTGATTAGGGGTTTTTCCATGATCACCACCCTTCCTTGCGAGCCATAAATTCTAAATTTAAAGCTTTGGAAGGCACAACTAAAATTCTGCACCGAATCAAATTCATGGCCGAGCAACGTAAGCCACGTCAAGAAATCAAAGCCGGTGAAACAAATTTCACGTGCGTGATTCCAAGTGACCGTGACGTTGTTGTCTCAAGATTCAAAGTCGTGAATCATTTTGCAGAAGAAAAATGCAAAAGAAAACAAGCTACGGATTTTTGATTCAAAATTGATTTAGTTCCAATTTTTGCTCGGTTGATCAAATTTATCATATAAATTAATCAACTTCTATAGGCCAATTAAGAGCAAACAATTCTCTCAACAAATTTAAATTGGCCATTGGATTGCAAAAATATATATGAACCAAAATCAATTAAACGCACGAGAACGCCTAAGGATTGGCTCTGATACCACTGTTGGTTTTTCTACGGAACATGCATAGTTAAATAAATATATACGCAGCGGAAAGAAATAACTATACATGTATCTCCAAAGGCGTTGTTCGTGCGTTTCAATCAAAAATCGAAAACCATAGGGGGTTAAACGAATTACCTTTCGCAGCGTGCCCAGAACGATTTTGGTTCTGATGTTCTTCAGTTCGAGCCCCACAAGCATCGGACCTCTTTCGCAGCGTGCCCAGAACGATTTCGGTTCGGATGTTCTTCAGTTCGAGCCCCACAAACGTCGGACCTCTAGTTCAGACACACCACCAATCGCACGACGAACGGAAGGAAGAACTTGCGGAAAATCACCAATAGAATTGTGCTAGCAATCTTGTGGTGACAATTTTTGCATTCTCGATATTTCAGTCACGGCGTCGGAAGAGAGAAAACATATTTCCTTTTCTTCTCTCTTGCACCGTTTCCTTTTCGTGTCATTTTGCAACTGTTATTTTTGCATGGATATTCACCCCACTAGCGGCAACCGTCGCCGATCGTGTGAATATATCACACGACCAGCAACGGTTGCTGGTCGTGGATAATGCCCATGGTCAGCAACAATTGCTGACCGTGCGTGA
The DNA here is from genome assembly GCA_031216185.1 of Syzygium aqueum. Classification (NCBI taxonomy): domain Eukaryota; kingdom Viridiplantae; phylum Streptophyta; class Magnoliopsida; order Myrtales; family Myrtaceae; genus Syzygium; species Syzygium aqueum. The sequence continues at coordinate 13,412,986 of CM062232.1, read as the reverse complement.
TGCACACGGTCAACTGCTAACCGTGTGCATTCAACCACCATCATCATTTTTTTTTAAATATTAAACACACGATCAGCAAGGTGCTGATCGTGTGAAGTACACCGTCAACAATGTTGACCGTGTATACTTTTAACTAACATAATATTATAAAATTAAGGTGCAAGATCATTTGGCACATTAACATAGGTCCACTTTAGATTTGCGTGTGCATCATATGCACGCACACTCGTGACTGAAAATAAAATTAAATCACATTTAATTTAATTGCAATCTCACTAATCGATTGCTATAATTGCAAACATATTTGCAATATTGCATCCTCCGTATAACGTCATTCTAAATTGGTTATGGTGTGTGACATCCTTAGGTTCATCACTGATCTAGTAGTAGGACTTGCACTAACACGTTAGTACTCCCAAGAGAATTGATTGTCCCGATCAACCTCTAGGTCCCACAAGCCATGATTGACATCTAGCAATATGTCATGGCTACCCAGACAGTGTGAATGTTTTAAGAACATAATGAACCTGTCAGCTTTGGTTATAGTGTAATTCAATCCCTCTGCCTTACTATGTCCCGATCGAACAAAGACCATGGAATATTTGTCAAGCCACCAATTCGATCATATGCACAAATCTAATTGACATGCTTTTTATATGAGACATGAACAGTTCATTTTTTGTTACAACCCCGGCCGAGGATTTTAATGCCATGTCAAGATTAGATTGCATAGGACATCATTATTGTACCTTGCGTATAACAAGGAAACAGATTCCATTTTGCGCACACGTGTAACTTCGTATGTGAACGAACTATGACCATCAAGTACAGAGACGGATCAATGAATCAGCAATATGTGCACCTGTGAACCATAGCCATTCAACATACAAGTCAACACTGTACCTCAGGTCTAAGGATAATTTACACAAGATCAGAGCATGAACGATTAGGCATTGACCACGCTAAAAGCTTCCATGTTGCTAATCGTTATATGTGTGTCACGTTTAGTGAACTTGTCTGGTACAAGCACCTATGTTCTAACTCGAGCATAACAATACCCAATGACTCGTGACTCGTCATTCCCTTAAATATCCAATACTTAACGGTAAAGTTAAGAACAAACCGGTCTCAACAGGATTATTGATATCCACTCAATGATCCATCGACTTGGAACAATTTAAAGATTCAGTCTAACTGTGAACCTGTCACACATATTCTTAATGTCTTAAGAATAGGTCCAGTCACAACTGATCTTATGGAATCATTCATAAATAATTGGACAAATGAATGAATACGTCCTTGCCATTAAATAATGAAATTGAAAATACAACTTAAATCCCTAACATGTAACTATTACATGATGACTTTAGGGCATACTTCTAACAGCTTTATGAGGTTCGGTCAACTGAAAATCATTGAAGCTCTTGAGGTGAACTACCACCACATAAATTATCCTATTTCCAGATGAATCATAAATAACTCGAATGGTGCTTCTAAAAAAATTTGCTTTCAAAGATCCAAGAAATTCCAGCCACGGAAATCCTATGTGTTAGAATATAGAACATCTTGATTCTACTTTGCCGGACCTCTTCTATTTGATGCTTTGTTGCACGTCACTGAATTTCCTTTAGTTCACAAGAGGTGTATGCACTTTCGCAACTTTCAGCAACATTATCTGTGCCTAGGGGCTCATTGCAATTCTTAAATTTACGTGATATAGTTCCACAGTGACTGGAAATGCCTTCAAAGATCTGTATTTATTTATTTTATGGTTGAAAACTACACGATAATTTCGAAATTAATGGCGAGTAAATTTTTGGGATAGAACATGACGATCGAAAGAGCAATTGTTTTTTCTTTGCATCGGTGCCTGGAAACCAAATCCAGTTTGCCAATTGCCATGGCGTTAGAGAATAAGACACCCAACCAAGGGCTAAAAAAAAAAAAAGTTCCATGGTTGGATATAAGCAGTGTACTTGAACTTGATATGATCACACTACTTATGGTGGGAAAATTTAATTTAGGCAAGGGCACCCGGTATGTATTCTAACTTACCTTAAATATAGTGTTTATTGATAAATTTAATTAAGTATGCAATATACTTGATTGTCTGTGCAAATCATGTTTGATTTTCTCTGTTGATTTGGACATTCCGGATAGCTTTCGGAGTCGTTTGGCTGAAAAACATGGAGATGTACAATGGTTTGGCCGAAAAGTAAATTCTCGATCGGTTTTTTTTTTCGTAAAATTGATAAATTGGAAATTCCTTGCCTAGTTCTGCATGAGAAAGCATGCACCGGGCTCACTCAAGTAAAGTTTGGTTCTTCCGCTCTGCGAGGTCCTTTTGTTGTACTGTCTCGAGTACTGTGTGGTGTCTCCCAATCCCTTCTCTTTGGAGGAACTCGATAAAATCTTTACCACATAACTCCACGTTATCGGTTCTCAGGCATTTAATTTGTTTATCTAACTATTTCTCAATCAATGCCTTAAATTTCTTGAACTAATTGAACACATCAGATTTGTGCTTCAAAAACTATACCTATACTTTTCTCGAATAGTCGTCTATAAATGTCAGCATATATCGGGCACCTCCTTTTGAAAGAACTGGATAAGTGCCCTAGACGTCTGATTGAATGTATTGCTTGGTTGAATAAAAAGCTATAGTAACTTTAATCCGACACTGCTTCCCTTCCCAAAGATGCAGTGCTCACTTAAGTCTACCGGTAGCTCTTTCACTCGAGTTGAAATGTCTGTAGAAGAGATAACGCTAAACCTTCTGATCATTGTCCTACAACTTCTATTCCTTTGCTTTCTCTTGTGCAGAAAGGGCTTTGCGGGAACTCCAGCAAGTCATAGAGATTGTGTGGATGCAGATGTACGTATTGAGGAGTTATGCCCTTATATATGTTTGTAATTTTCTCTTTGTAAAAAGGGAAAGAATTTCGCTTGTCCTTCCCCTTGCCCTTAAAAGAAAAGGGAAATCATCTCATTCTTAAAAAATTATTTCAGCCCCATCTTACTAGATTGCACCTTACTCCCGGAAAATCCATCTTTGAGCTGATATAGGACCAGATGGTATCTCTTCTTCTATAAAGGATTAGTATTATACTGAATTCTCTCTTCTTGTATTTCGTAGGATTCTAAGGTAATTTCGGTCAACTCTAAGGTACCATACGCGGCCCATTTGCAATTAATCATTAGAGAGTTCGGTGTCTCGACATTCGAAATTTCTATTTTTTGTAAATTGGCTCGGAATACCACTTACTTCAAAAAATTTCTTAACAATCCTTCATGGCTGTGCAAATCAATTAACTACAATCAGAGGATGGATTAAATGGTACTATTGATTGGTAATATACTTTGAACAAAGAAAAGCTTTGCGATATGAAGAGAGTCGGACTATGTTTTTTTTTTTTTTCGGTCGGAAAAACTCCGTAGCTTGCATTAAGGAGGAAACAAAGTAGTAGCCGAACATAACACCTCCAAAAGGGTAGAGGGGGACAAGAGACCCAGTTCAAAGGTAAGGCTTTATTGGGCTGGGCTTTGACAACCCAGTCTGCAATCCTATTTTTTTTCGCTAAATTGGGATGGGCTTTGACAATCCAGTCTGCGATCCTATTACACTCTCTTTTGAAGTGGGCTATCTTCATAGACTGGAAGCCACCTGGGTCTCCACAATAAGTGCTCTTGCATCCCAACCCGATTGATCTGTTGACCCACATATTTCCTTCACCAGATCAAAGTGATCTATTTCCAACTCATAGATCTTGTCATTGCATGCGTCGTACCTTCTTAGGGTTTATACAATCGCCATGGTCTCCACCTGGAACGCTGAGGCCACTCGCACAGAGCAAGCGAACCCGTCGCACTATAGTTGAGAAGTCATCATTTCGTGATGTCAACAAATGCGTTCAATCCTTTTCTTCCTCATCCACTGCCTACGAAAAGATTCTTTCAACAGCTAAAGATGTAGACATGTAGCCAATATACACTATATTACATAAGAGTTTGGGTTTCAGATGCTTGTGTATGACTAGGTACCTCAACACGTTATTCTCGTGTGCTAAATGATTGCTGCTTCGAAACATCGTCAATTATTAGCGAGAGCTGTTTTTTTAAGCAGAAAACACATTTTCTTCCAGTTGAGTGAGGAAATGAATAGATTATTTTTAGCCTCACTTTTTGGGCCACCAATCAAAGCCTTTTTATTCATTATTCGACCCACTTATTTTATGTTCGCCCCCAAAATCTTCCATAGGCATGGTGGGTCAGTACAAATTACTGTTGCTGAGTGGAGCCCATTGTTGGTGACGCATCCAATCTTATTTTTCTTTTAATCAAACCCAACTGTATCTTGAAATTCTTTTCCACTCCAAATAATTTGTCAATAGGTAGATAAGAGTCGTCTAGTATAATAAATAAGGGCCACATCCCTTCAATGAGGTCAACCGAAGATCTCCCTACCAACACAATGTTAGCAAGTTACGATTATATTTGCAATAGGTTAAATAAATCGAGCACCCTCTCCATGTGCGCAGCATCCGAGTTTGCTCCGACAATGTGCATTATCCCACAAGGTATGGACTCACAAAATAAATAAGTACAATAAATAAAAGTTGGTGCTTCTGCGTGGCGCCGTGCAAGGCCTATTTTTTTTTTTTTTTTACATATTCATGTCGTATTCGTAGTCATATCATTAATCGGATTTTGGTGTCTTACCTGATTTAGGAGGATGATGCAATACTTATGTCGGAAACACATTCTCAAAAACAATTCACAAAACATGGAAAAAACGTGCCCATTCTATATTTGAATTACCGATCGAGCAAGGCATATCACGTAAACAAACATACCTCTTTGCCACGTATTAAATGTCTACCAATTTGCAGCCTTGAGAGAGCGTTATAATTTTGGGAGTTTTTCTGCAAAGCATTGTTCTTTGGAGCTTTAACTTGAAGAAGAAAAGTACTCAATCTTTTCATAATCACGTTCTTAAAAGATAACTTCCATCTTGTCTTCTTTTTGAACTCCCACTGAAGATGGGCCCACATGATGGACCAAGGGCCGGGTTAGCCCAACATGGGCAGCCCATATATACTAACTATCAATTTCATATTTAAATCCCAGTGTCACCCGATCTAAATATTCTTACTTACCACTTTTATCTTGCTTAATGTATATGGAGAGAGTGATTCGTATGCATTTCAAGGGAGTAGCCCAGCTGAAAGTTTCTATCCTAATGTAATTAATTTTTTTAAACACCCTTTTTCCTATTCCACGTGTTGGTTTCTGGGTACCTGCTTAAATAAAATGTTGGTTTAGTCAACCATCGGTTGTGGCTGTGGTTCAAATGGACACAGAAGTTCGTGGTCATCGGTGACAAGTGGATACTTCACTTTTCAAGGATAAATCCTTGCGGTCTTTTAGGATGACAAAGCACTCTAATTATACTAAGATGTGCAATTGAGTGTGAAGAAGACACTGCCTCTAAATACATAGATCGATATGCATATAGCGTTAGTAACAAGACGTCTAAGAGTGTTGAATGACCTTTGCTCTATAGAAGGTTAACAAGCTATTGGATGTAAGAAATGTAGATGATTGATAGACCTTGCAAAGAGTAAAGAAGTTATTGGATGAGGAATAAGTCGATGTTCACAAGGACCTTGTGGATGGTGAACAAACCAAAAGGCATATGATCCAGGTTTGGATGGACCAATAGGAAATGAACTAGAGGCCATGAAGACATCAATAAGCTTGAATGGACATTGGGGATAGTGAATAAAATAAATGATGTGTGATCATCGAAGAGTTTAAAGGGACCAAGTAGAAGGTGAACAGTCTACAAAACATTAGAATGTCAATATGCTAAGAGGTATCTAAATGCAGAATGAGAACTAGCCCAGGTATGTAAAAGCTTCAGACTGTCTCTGCAAAGCTACAAAGTGACATTTTGTGATTGCAGATGGCAGAACCAATAGCTCCTTGTGAGATTTGAACTTCAAATGATCATATGAGGTTTGATGGCTATAAACATAAATAAAGAGAATGAGTAGAGTTATGGGGAAACATATAGAAACTAGTCTATGCACTGAGTGCTCATCTTCCTTCTCTATATTGTAAAAGCTGTATATATCTATTTGCATCTCTGTAGAAGTTTGAACCTGTTTCATAAAAAAGAAGAAGAGAGTGTTAAGTATAGTGATGGTTGCTTGCACCCGTAGAAGGAGAGTTACAAGAAGAAGCCAGCATCTTCGGACACTATAACCTCTTAAGGATTACATAAGTAGATTTGAGCCTTGATTTGGATTGATAGAGTTGGGAGAGCAGAGTAAGCCCAGTGGATAGGCCAAACTACTATAAATATGCTTGGTATTCCTTCTATCACTTAAACTCCTTTATATTATGTTGGTGCAAGATAATTGTTTCCACATACACACGATTCCAAGGCACATTCTAAACACTGTCCATCACTTTATGCGAACAAGTTTCCAAGTTCCAGTCAACCAATTTAACCCCTATTAGTTGTTTGTACCTAATTCATTTAGTAATTGGTAGTGCTCAAATACCAAAGTGTTTCATACTTCGAAGTAAAAGATCCAATTAATGACACTTTCGTATTAAATTTTAAGACTTAATTATATTTTTTGAAAATTTTTAAAAAATGAATTGCACTTCCATAATAAAATTTAGAACTTTCATTATACTTATCCCAAATAACATTTCCATTAAAAAGAAAAGGCACGTGAGCATATAAATGCCCAATGAAGTCCCACCCAGTTCACAGTCGACTGTCACAGCTCAAAGCAAAACAAGAAAACAGAAACGAATGAGTCGCGAAGCAAAGAGAACGACGGTTTTCGAAGTGGGCGACGATGGCGTCGCTCTCATCACCATCGTCAACCCTCCTGTCAATGCTCTCACCGCCGACAGTACATCCTCTGATCCCTTTCCAACATCCTTCGATTTCTCGAAAGTTGTTGCCTTGATTGGTCTTACTTGACATTTTTTCATTTTTTTTCTTGTGGGTGTGGAGTTTCTTCGTAGTTTTCAGTCGCTTATCGTGGATACATTAATTTCGAGGTGATCATCGACGATGATCAACTGACCTTGCTCTTGTCAACTAGCTCGAGCTTTTTAAGTTTTGGTTGAGAATGGCATACATCTCTTGGGCTCACTCTGCTTGCAGTCAAAGTTTCGTTTCTGTCATGGAATGATAATTTGAAGCACTTGGGGGTGCTTATTCCCTATATGTGTCATATGGAAATATTCAGATCATGCCCGGTTGGAGTAAGCATACTGCAATATTTGTTGCGTGAAAAGTTTGCTGAAAGTCCCAAACCATTTGTGCAGAGTCTAACTAAGTCCCAAATCATTCAATTGATGCTATCAAGTCGTGAACTTTTTACCAAAAATGCCAAATCAAATCTGTCCTTCACAAATCGCGCACTTGGCAGAAGAAAATTTCCTGTGTGGCGGAGGTTGCCGCAAGGTACCAATTGGAGAAGTGGTTACTGGAATGGTGTGATTGCAACTTATTCAGAGAAAAGATTTAGGACTTGATTGTGACAATTGAAAGGTTCGGACTTGATTGCACTACGTGTGCAAGCTTCAGAAATTCTAGTGTACTTTCACCCGTTTGTCATGGGGTTTAATCAAGTATGGTAGACTTGAGTTGACATTTCTGCAGAAGAGATAACGTTAAAACTCATACATTCGCATTCATTTTGCAGCGAACAACTCGCTAATTTTGAACATTAGTGCACAGTAAGCTGCTGTTAGAAGAGAGTATTAGGGAAAGAGTTGTACCTGTTAAATATTAATGTGGCGCAACTTCTGACCTTCGTTCACTTTCACTAAACTCTCTGTATGGTTGCTTCATGTTGGCACATTGCAACTCTGCCGTTTACTGTGCTTTTAACAGGCATTTTCTCTTCTTCTGTTTTTTATGCCTTGAGGATATGTATTTCTGCCAAAGTTCAGATAAACATTTTATCTCTATAATAGCTGTAAACGTATAGTAACTGATCTCTTCCTTTGCCTTTCCCAGTATTCCGCAGCTTAAGTGAGAGCTATGAACAGGCTTTGGGGAGAGAAGATGTGAAAGCAATTGTAGTGACGGGTATATATCAGAGTTCTTTTTCCCTCTTGCATATCTTGCATCCAGAAGGATTGAAATGCTGCGACAATTCTTTTCAAGGACAGGTGCAAAAGGCATTTTCTGTGGGGGCTTTGACGTTAGTGGCTTTGGTGGGCAAAAACGCAGGGAAGGTATTTTAGTTGCTTGTTTGTTTCGTATTCTATTAGTTGACTCTGGATTACATTATCATGTCCTTTTCTCTGTCTAATTCTGGCAGAAGAACAAACAAAGCCTGGTTATACATCAGTTGATTTCTTCACCGATGTAGTTGAAGGTGTGTGCTTGACTTTTATTGCTTTCTACTCCACTTATTGCTTATTCTTTTTTTTTTTGGGTCAGATACTTATTGCTTATTCAATTGTGTGGTTTCTTTTTAGCGGCTAAGAAGCCTTCTGTTGCTGCTATCAACGGCGTCGCTTTGGGTGGAGGATTAGAACTTGCTATGGTGCTAATACCTTTTTGTTTGTAGATGAGATTTTCATTTATGGGTTTAGAACATTATTTTTAAGTTGTCAATTTTCTGTTTCTCTCGATCAGGCATGTCATGCAAGAATATCAACTCCTACCGCGCAATTAGGCCTCCCTGAACTTCAGCTCGGCGTCATTCCTGGACTTGGAGGTATTGCCATAATTCAAGTTGAGCATTCTCTGCATTATTATATTCAAAATATGTGTTTGACAGGGCATGCTGCATATTCTGTAAGGTGGATGTTAACGCAACACTTCATGACCTGAATCAGCTTCCTTCACTAAGTTTAACAGAATAAACATCATTTCTTTGAAACACGTTCAATTATTTTTTGAAGTGTTTAAGTTCATGCAATCTCGAATGTGAACTGAGATTGGGTGCATATGATGTTATTATTGCTAATGATATTTATCTGACTCCACATAGGTTTTTGGTACTTCTAAACAGTGAATAATAAATGAAATTGCAGCAAACTAAGTTCACAAAAATGCTAAAAAAATACTGGTTTTTTCACTGGCATGTTGCTCCAAGGAATATAAGGTCCTCATTCTATTGAGTCATGCAAGGTATCGTCATATAAGCTAAGCTCAAAGTTCCATGTTACTGAAGTTGCATATAAATTTTTTATTTTTTTTTGGGCCGTGCTTATGAAGGTAGTTGGAAACGTAGAAATAGGCAACATGTCAAGGTGCAGATAACTAGTTTTCTAAGCCTATAGTGCCAAATTCTGAGTTTTCCATATCCATCACACTCGAGTCAAATACGATTCTTCACAGTTTTTCCCTTCTGGGATCCAAGTTAATTTCCGTTGGAATTTGAAGCATATAGCAAGGGATCAGAGCAGTAACAGAGGAAGCATTAGGTAATGGAAGTGTTTATCCAAAACCTGGAGTTGGGATAGATGTGTATAGGATAACACGTAGTCCATCTGTATGATTTTCTTTCTTTAAATTCAAACAAAGCTACTGCTTGATCTATCTTGCTTGTTGGTAATCCAGTGCCACATCATACGCGGATCTTGACTGAAAGCTCGAGACATTTGTGTAGCATTTTTTTTTTATCATTCTGATTAAGTGCTTTTAGTTATTAAGCTGTGGCATGAGGCTATTTGAGGATGATAGAGACCTAGATTCGAGCTGCTTAGCATATCTCTGAATAAACATTAGGATCTGTTCTTCTTTCCGCCTTTGAATTTCTCTATTTTTTGGACATAAGTTGTACCTATTACTTCCTTTGTAGAGTTACCATGGTCCTCACATTACACAAATCACGCAAAAGATAAATACAGACAGATATGCATTTAATGCCCATGCATTGAACTTTCATTTCTCTGCAATCGATGCACTTTGACTTGAACCCAGCCTCTTTTCCGGTACAATTGTGACATGTCTGAAACTTGGTGCCAGTTTTCTCGACGCAACGCCATGTGGCAACTACACCAAGCTTGTCGTGGAAAAATTGACGAGATATCAGTCAAAGCGCATCAATTGATAAAGAAAAAAGAACGAAAGTTTGTGCATCGCGTAGTGATGTAAATGCAAAATCTACTAAAGTTTAGTGAACACCAATGAAACTATAGCAGGACAGTAAAGAATGCTTTGTTTTATTCTGGTTTTTGGATCTCATTACTTTGTATATAGTCTATCATTTATTTGAACTGTCCATTTAGCAAGTAGATGTTAGAATTCACAATCTATGTTCTCTCAGATTTAATCCACAATTAATTGAATGCTAAATTCTGGACTGGGACTTCTTTTCTGTGACAAAGTGAAATATTAAGGTGCCTGAAGAACAAGGGTTATTGCATTTCCTTAGTGGCGGTGTTATAATGACCTCTTTTAGTATGGCGCAAAGTTCTTATGATGGCTTTATCGGAAGCTTGATCTTATTACACGCACTAGCATATTTGATGTGATTTTCCGTTCTTTTTATTTATGTATAATTATGGTCATGCACCTGAACTGCACCAGGAACACAGCGGCTTCCACGCCTTGTTGGTCTCTCCAAATCGCTTGGGATGATGCTGGTACCCTTTGGCCTTATGGGTTTTCTGTCATTTTGCTTCTCTACTTGTTCTAAATATGTCGACTAACTTGCTCTAGCTCCCCCAATGTTTTGCCATATAGTCCTCAAAGGCAGTGGAAGGGACAGAAGCATGCAGTTTGGGCCTTGTAGATGCTGTTATATCACCAAATGAACTTCTACCAACTGCCCGAAAATGGGCTCTGGATATCTCACAGTGCAGGAGACCATGGGTTGCTTCTCTTTACAGGACTGACAGGTTAGGATCCCTTAAGGAGACAAGGCAAACACTTACGTTTGTAAGATCTCAAGTAAAAAATCAGGCTCTTAATGTCAAGCATCCTCTGATCTGCATTGACGTTGTTGAAGAGGGTATAATCTCTGGTCCACGGGCTGGATATTGGAAGGTACTGCCTAATCTAGCTTTTGTAGCCTTCTTATTGGAGCAAATTGTAAAATATTGTGAACCAGATCCTATATTAGCAGGAGGCTAAAGAGGCTCAACAGCTTCAACAATCTTACACCACCAAGTGCTTGGTCCACGTCTTCTTTGCTCAACGTGGAGCTTCGAAGGTTTGAACAAAACTCTCTGTTCGTATAACCATTGACCTGGTGTAGAATAAAAGGACGATACAACAAAGCTTTTGGTTTTGAATTTGGAATTTTACATGCTTTGGGCGATGACACTTGTTCGTGGGTGCTATATTTTTTCACTAAACATAGTGGGCCAATTTTCATGAAATTCTATCCATATCCTTTACAAAGGCTAATATGACTTCCATATTGGCCTTTGGTTACTTGAAGTTGTTTAATCAAAGATTGGTTTATGGTTTGTCACCTGGTAGTGTGGATTACATTCATGCAAAGGATATCTGATTTTTAAATCCATGTGAAAATACAACGGTTGGACTGGCAACTGAGAAGATTGGGTTCTGGGTCAGTATGGGTACGACTTATAAAGCCAGCCATTTTACATGGGTAGAGATTTGATCAACCCATACTGGGTTGATTCTTTTTTTACCCTATTTTTTCATCTTCCTTAAAAGACATACTTTTAGTATGCAAAACTTCAAACGTTTAATATCTTCACCCAACTAATAAATAGAAAATTTGTGTGTTGATCGTAGATCTTGCTTCTATATAACCGCACAAATTAGTTTGCTCCACATATTATAATATTTGCGAAATTTGATTTTAGAGTTCCTACAATCAAATAAGTTAGCACTATTAAACAAAAAGAATATCTTAAAACCATAATAAAGTTGATCTTGGTAAAGTGTGTTTCATCAAAAGCAAATATTGTACCAAAGACTATTTTTTTTGCCAAAAAATAAAAAACACAATAAAAACACTTATAAATTAAACTCCGACTAAGAACATGACGCCATCCAACTTAGCTTCTAATGGAAAAAGTGACACCTCTTGAAAGTTACATGAATCATGTGATTTTTTTTATAATATTACAATTATATTAGTTAACAAGACCGAGTACCCTCTTAATTATGTTCACTTCAGTTACTATGATTTGAGCTAAAAAGATTTTTTGCACATCAAGTCAAGTCGGGTTGAAATAGGTCGACACAAACTCGACTGAACTTGTAAATTTTTTGAGCAATGCTAGAGGTATTAAGATTTGTACAGTAAATTAGTTTGCTAAGTAATGTGACATCTGTAAATAGTTATTTAAGCTAGTATCCCCATTTAAGTATCCAACTGAAAAACTATCACATGACTTAGCCAAGCAAATTTACTATGATTCTTAGTATATCCAGCATCAATTCAATTATTTTGATTCATCCATCCAATATAAGGGAATATATAGATTACATATTTCTTCAAATAATGTACATATGTTAAGCTAGCAAGACCAGATATTGTTATCATTTTGCCTGTTAAAAAATTTCAACTATGATCAAGCACGGACTTTTTCTTCACATGTCGGGTCAAATCGGGTTGAACTGGGTTGGCCCAACCCAACCCTGATATGTACGGGTTGGGCTTGACTCGGTTTTTGGCGGATTGCCAAAAGGTCCTCCCTTGCCCTGTTTTTCAGGGCAGGGTATCAGTCCGGTTTCAGTTTTGCCGAATCTAATAACGATTTCACCTTAGTTTTTACACAGTGAAATATAATGTCCCTTCATTCCTAATGACATGTTACGTTTTCAGATGTGACTTCCGCAATTTTTTGACCATCAAGGGTAGAGGTAGAAAAAGGTTGCAACTAGCTTCATTAAACCTGTCTGTGTTCACAGAAGCTCAAGGAGTTATTAGTTTAAACATAGAAGGAACTTGATTAGATGGCCCATTATAATGGTGTATGTCCCTGGCTGGATCTTAGTGGATGATAACTTTTGAAAGTCTAGGTTCAATGTTACTCATCTTGACTTACTGAACTTTTTAGAAACTCAGGTAAATTGACCCTCCACAACTGTGACATAGGTCCCTGGTATCACAGACAGAGGTTTGATGCCTAGGCAAGTCAACAAGATTGCTGTTCTTGGTGGAGGACTGATGGGATCTGGAATAGTGACTGCGTTGATACTTAATAATTATTCAGTGATCCTCAAAGAAGTAAACGAGAAATATTTGCATGCTGGTATAGGACGAGTCAGAGGTAACGATAGTTTTATTTTGGTGCATCTTAGTGTTTACATTCACCACCTTTGTGTTTCTGTTAGCTTTTACTTTTTAGGCCTGCCATTTGTTTAATAGTTTGTGTCCTTCCAGCAAATCTGGAAAGCCATGTTAAGAAAGGCAAAATAACTGCGGAGAAGCTTGAAAGAACAATGTCCCTTCTAAGGGGTGTGCTTGACTATGAAAGCTTCAGAAATGTGGACCTGGTTATCGAGGTAGTTAGAAGATCTCCAACAGTTTCATCTTAATGTAGGACTTTGGGAAAATCCTCAGGTACTTGTACTTGATGCTTTAAACAGGCTGTTATCGAGGATGTTTCCTTGAAGCAACATATTTTTGCTGAGCTTGAAAAATACTGCCCACCATATTGTATACTCGCTAGCAACACCTCCACTATTGATTTGACCATCATTGGTGAGAGAACCAAGTCTCTAGATCGGATTGTTGGGGCCCATTTTTTCAGGTGATGTAAAGTGTGAAATTTTTATTTTTATATTTTGAATCCACCTTCCTTTAGCTGAAATAGTGGGAGCTACTTCCAATGCAGTCCTGCACACATCATGCCTCTTTTGGAAATTGTTCGTACTCGGCATACTTCTCCCCAGGTTGTTGTCGACTTGCTTAATATTGGGAAAAAGATGAAGAAAATCCCAGTGGTGGTTGGGAATTGTACAGGCTTTGCTGTGAACAGGATGTTCTTCCCTTACAGACAAGCTGCTCTTTTGCTTGTTGAGCGTGGCACCAATCCCTATAGAATTGATAATGCGATTACCAAATTTGGGATGCCAATGGGTCCTTTCAGGTCTTAATGCATTCTAGAATTTAAATTTATTTTCGTTTTGCTCTTCAAAATGGTCTAATGTTTAAATGAGTTTTACTGTATGCTGGCAGATTAGCTGACCTTGTTGGTTTTGGGGTTGCAATTGCTACTGGCATGCAATTCCTAGAGAATTTCCCTGGAAGAACGTACAAATCAATGCTTATCCCCATCTTGCAGGAGGATAAGAGAGCTGGTAAAACTGCTACTGATGCATCATGACCTGATTCTTGATCTTTTTAGGAAGGCTAACCCAAAAAGCCTAAAACTATTAGGTGGAGGGAGACGTTATGCATGGAAGGCCCTATCAAACGCTGTAAATAAGTGATGCGAGATCTATGTTAACAACATGTGCAAACTGGACAAAGGACAACACTGCCAATAATCATACTGGAAATAAGACAAATAAGAACCACACATGAAATACTATATTAATTGGGTCATAAAAAATGGGGACTTGGCTTTTTGCAGTCCTCTGGTTTTCTTTTCTACTCTTAATGCTTCTTGCTTTTGTTGCAGGAGAATCTAACAACAAAGGTTTTTATCAGTATGACCAAAGGCGCAAAGCTACCCCAGATCCTGATCTGGAAAAATATATCGAGAAGGCCAGAAGCATTTCTGGTGTTACTGTGGACCCTAAGGCCTCTCTCTCTCCCTCTCTCTATCTCTCTCTCTCTCTCTCCAATTGATTGATCACACTTGCTTGTGCTCTACAACTTGGAGGGGGATAACCATTAACCCATATCCAGGAAAAAAATAGAGAAAAAAGAAAAGAAAATTGATGCCTGTCATTTTGGTTGAGTTTTGATAGCTTCTTTCTAAAGTTGAAATCATATCGCTTTCAATCACTCAAAAACTGATTGATCATCCTTGCTTGTGCTCTAAATCTTGGAGTATATAACCATTAATCTATACCCATGGGGAAAAACGGAAGAGTAAAGAAATGAACACCATTTCACGTTAGTCAACTTGTGATATCTTCTTTGTGAAGTTTATTTTGTATTACTGTTAAAAACCCAGAGTTAGTTGCAACTTTTTGAAGTTGCAGTCTTCTCCTATCGATGACTATCATTCCTCTTCCCTAATATTGTGTTTTCATTAAACAGCTAGTAAATGTAGCCGAAAACGACATTGTAGAGATGATATTCTTGCCTGTGGTAAATGAGGCCTGTCGAATCCTTGCTGAAGGAATCGCTGTCAAGGCAGCGGACCTTGACATAGCTGCTGTTATGGGCATGGGCTTTCCATCTTATCGGTACGTAATTTAAGTGCTCACAACTCACAAGTCCCATTTTATTTTATTCGTGCGAAATCTAAAGCTGTGACGTGCAGCGGAGGCGTTGTCTTCTGGGCTGATTCATTGGGTTCCAAGCACATTTGTTCAAGATTGGATGAATGGTCAAAGATGTATGGAGATTTCTTTAAGCCTTGCCCTTACTTGGCTGAAAGAGCGGCCAAGGGGATTCCTCTGGTGAGAAATTCTGAACTGCACGCCTTCGATTATGTTTGCTAAACTCAGATCAATTTTAGTTCAATTTGAAGTTGCTAGAGATCCATCGAACTTAGGGCACTCCATTGCATGGACCTAGAATAGTAGATGCATCATTGGTCATCCTCAGAAGAGCATTAGGATATATGTAGATAAGTCGCAGTCATCAGTGCATAAGAACATGGTAGCTTTGATTTTCATGCAGTCACAAACTTCTCAAATATCTGTATTGATTCCATCGCAGAGTTTGTCGTCAGATCAAGCCAACTCTCGGTTGTGACATCAAGTTGCTCATTTCCTTGTAGATATGGATAAATTCCATCTTCTCTGCCTTGTGAGTACAAGCTAGACTACTACGAGCTTGAGTACTATTATTGATATATTTGTTGGATAATTAGTAGATCATGTGTTAGACACCGTACGACAAACTCTACAGTTTCTATAATGTCTTCTCTTTAATTAGCATGAATTCTCTATTTAAACCTTTTACCGTCTTGACTTTTTGTGTATTGTTTTGTCGGATGATGAGCGTGCTGTTATGCACGTCGTCACTGGAGTTACTGAAGGGAGAAAGGTGCAGATTCATGAGTAACTCAACCAAAAACATGGTGGAAGTTTCTGCTTTTAGACATGCTATTTTGTCATTATCAGATGAGTTAACTAAAACATATCAATATCAAGCTCTAACTTATACAAAAAGAAAACACACACAAAAATTAATTTACTTAAGTCATACGCGGTGTTCATCTATTATGGAATCTATTTCAAATTTTTTCAGCAAGCTCTCTCAATACAAATAACCACATAATCGACAAGATACTCATCTTCCGTTCTGTTGTGGAGTATATTTTTCACAAGAGGATATACTGTAGATTTTACAGATTTCATCAATCCATGACTTTGCTCAGAAACTGTGGAGAAATTACAGATTTTGGACATTGACGAATGCCATACTCATAGTGCTGTGCGAATTCTCATACACGTTATCCTGTTCAATAAAATGATCGGGATATAATTCGTCTCGAGGATCTGAAGATGAACTGAGAGTAAGCAATTCCCTGGCTATCAAGTTTAATCTACTGGTAAGCTCTTGCTACTGAGTGTAAATTGCTGGGATAAACAAAAACTAACACAACAATGACGTTGCAATGAAACAGTACTTATGGTTGAGTTTCTCCTCTTCCGGCGATAGAAGGAGCATCCATGTTGGACTGACTACATCACGTTTTGTTACCAAATAATTTTACTTCTTTGTGGCTGATTCCAAGCTTACTGCGATCAATATGTTTGGTGATGTACGGTGTAAAGCCAGACAAAGATCGTGAGTAATTGTCAAATGTCTCTCAATATGCAAGAGAACAACACACTTAATAGACATCATCTTGACTTCTTCTCATGCTAGGGCAAAGTCAAAGTAATGACCCTTTGATGATGCGTATGTCCTAACAGGATCATATGGGCCAATTAAAATCAAGTACCTTCGGTCCAAATGAAAATGAATGAAATTTGGATGTCCTGTCACGTTTATTTTCTTTAAGGGGTACGGCATTTTGGCGCACATCATAAACATATGAAGGTTTGCAAATGTCTACAGTATGTTGACATCTATATTAGCAATGAATATCGAAAGTCAGTAGTAACATGCTTATCAACTATATAGTGGTAAGTTCAAGATCCAAATTCATGTTGGTGGCTATTATGTTTAAAATAGCTGCCTATCCATACCATCTATATCTATGAATTTCGATAGCCACGAGCATAATTGGCATATTCAACGAAGGTTCTAAGCAATTTAACTTCTAATTGGATATTTGTATAAGTCAAAAACTTATTACACGTAATCTGTTGGTTGTAATTACTATCATGCATTGCGAATTCAAAAAACCCATATTACGATAGTGATTTATTAAGGCAAACTTGGCAAGATGCTTTTAGAGATAGATGTTGATGAACTTTCAACAAATAACTATTATAACCCTGTCAGTATTTCGTTTCGCTTCAGTGGCAAGCTAACCTAAACCAAGTGACAGAAAATGAAAGAATTTGAGGAATTCTATTGCATTGTTCTGATTTGTATACATGTACATAGTCCTATTTATAATACAGTGAAGAAAAGAAAATTTAGGAAAAAGAATATATAAGATTACATTTTCCTAATCTACTAAATCAATTACAGATTGACTGAATCAATTAGCCCGTAATCAGAATCAGCATCACAATCGATATTCTTCACATCTCCAATCATATCGCCAACACTAAGGACATTGATCCAGGGGGCTGACTCTCATAGAAGATTTCGAAAGATAATATCGATCAAATCTAGGGTGAATTTAATGAGAGTCTCTTTCTCTTTCTTTTTCCAAAGGTTTAAAGAAAAAAGAGGAGCAGGGGGGAGGGGTACGTCTACCTATCAACTACCTAAAAACCACGAGAATTGTGATGTGTGTAGTATTTCCCTTGTGACCCATTTGACTTCAGTCTATGGGGCAGCCATTTGTGTACTATGCCATTAGAACTCAAGTCAAGAATCCGAATTTCAACACACCGGCTCTTATTACGATTTTATTAGAATGCCTTTCCTTATTCTTGTGTTTGGTTGTTTGTTTCGTAGAGTTGTGTCATAATTTTGTTCGCATGTAAGACTTGACGGACCCTCGAGAGGTGGTGCCAATGGATATGATGCTTGATGAAGGCTTGTTATTTGATAGCTTAAGCTTTTTGGATGAACAATCGACCTAAAGGGAAAAATTGTAGCCGGGTTTTTCAGTTTAGTCAAATTGCCGGGTGTGCATGTACTGTCGTCGAGATTACCTAAATATAGCCTCTCCATCTAATTTGTCCCTGACCCGCGATTCGAAGAAGTCGAAGCATTCATCCAAAGTGGTGTTTTTGGACACTACAATTGCGATGAGCTGATAAGATCTTTGGAGGGGAATGAAGGTTTTGGTCGAGCAGATTATTTTCTGCAATGACAGACTTTTCCAGTCACATCGAATGTCAAGAAGAAGTTGAAGAGGCATATTGAGACCAAAAGGCGATCAATGTACAAAACCTTCTCTATGTACTGGTCTTTGGAGTGCATTAACCTGTAGACATGGACGAGGATGTCGATTCTGGGTATAGCAGGATCATACAAGTTCAGCAGCGATAGGACGATACATGAATACGCCGGGGACATATGAAACATTACACAGCTCGACCCACCGTGAGGAGTTTGCTCATCCACGAGCACTTGTCTTGCGATCGTCTAAGCTTCTGGCCATTGTGGTCTGAGTATTAGCGCGAATACAGTGAAAATAAGGTAGAACATTAATGTATGACACTCGATGATAGTAGCTATTAGTTTCTCATTCCTGCTTCTCTAATTCTCCAATACTCTTTCTCAACATCATCGCATCCTATTTCTCTCTATTACGCTTGTAAATTTCTCCTATGGTTTTTTTTTTTGGTAAGGTAAGGATGTGTGTAACTTTATAAAAATGCTAAATTTCTCCTATGGTTTTTGTTCATTCTATTGATAAACGGGATAATTTCAACCTTAGATTTTTGAAACAATTCTTATATGTACCCGAAACATATAAAATTACTTCATCTTAATCATCGAATGATGTGAACTCCACATAAGACCAACATGAATTAATGATTATGATGGAATGGGCTCACGTGCACCGGGAGCATGCAAGACTTGCTTTGGCCTTTGGCCTTTTCTCAATTGAGGCTCTGTACTTCTTTTTCTTCTTTTTATTAAATTTCTCAATGAGTTGGATGTACTTAGGGAATTTATATCTTAATCAAGCCAAAATTGGTTATAACGTGAGGATATCAACCGGAATTGAGGTCATGTGGACCTGTGTACCTTATTAGATAGAGCTATATGGTAAGTTTCAAAGGGGTCATAAATTGTTAAGCAGCTGGTTTAGGGCACTTGATTGTGAATTACTAATAAACAAAACATAAATTCTCAACCTCATTTGTCTTGAAAATTTTCAAATTGTCTTCAGTAGAGTCACTATGTGACATCCCCAAATTTGGGACCAAGATAGCTAAAGGTAAATTGTGATAGAATGGGTGAGCAGTCGAGCCGACGGTCGGTAATGGAATGGATAACATGTTTTGAACGACTATATCGAGAGTTGGTCATGGTTCGATCGAAAGATTATCCATGAATTGGCTTAGGAATCAATAATGGAACGACTCTCTAATCACACAAGTCAATTAGAGTGATATGACTGTGGATTGACCCGTCAACCATAAGGGCCATTAGTGGGACGGTCCGGGATAACTATGGATCAGTACTGTGTCGGCATGTGTCGGTCGCGGATGATTCTGCACGGCCACGCATCGGTCCTGGATGATCATGGATTAATTCCGTGATACCGGATTCCACGAGACCACATGACAACCGAGCGTCGACCATGCGTTATTGATACTCGAACGTAAACCATTCACGAATCGGGCACGAATCGTTGCGTTGAGTCGGGTAGGCTATGGCCGAGTCATGTGCCAGGCCATGAGCCTAGTGGCTTGGTCGCGAGCTAGGCATTGTGCCAGCCACGCCAACTAGGCCTTGTACCCGGTCATGACCGGCCATTGTACCCGTCAGCTAGGCCACAGACTCGCTTTGTGCCCATCCGTGTGCCGATCAATGTGCCCGTCCAATCTGGCTTCAACCTGCATTGTGCCCGTTCATGAGCCAATGCATGTGTTTGGTCCATGAACTAGCCCCTTGCCAGTGCGGCTTGGCATCGTGCTCTGTGCACCGCTCGTGCAGCCCGGCACTGTGCCTGTGCACTAGGCCATGCGCCCGGCTATGTGCCTGGCTGTATGCCTGTGTGGCCCGACAGTGTGCCCAGCCTTGCGCCTGATTAGGCCCAATTATACAAGCCATGTGCCTGGGCAACCCGATCGGCCTAAGCTTACACCATTGGACTTGGACTTTGGTTTGGATATGTTTGATCATATTTGAAAGAAATTCTACACCGAACCTCAACCTGGATAGAATGATCGATTATTTTAAAGTCGGAATTTCCTCATTTACTTAGGCATTTGCTAAGTATACTTATTGATTTTGGAGGATTACAAGCCGTGTTCTAGAAGGACCGAGAACATGTATATTTCGGCCAAGCTAGGGGAGCAAGAAGCCAAAGTTGACTAAGTCAAGGTTGAACCAATAATTGGAGGGCCATCATTAGAAGAATCTTATAAGATAAGATCTTCATTAATGCATGTGACCATGAAATCTCTAGATGTAGGGCAATAATGGGAGCCAAGACAAGGGTCATTAATGAAAAGATCAATAATAGACGCTCATGTGTCCTCTAGATTATTAATGTATAGGCTTAAGTGTCCTCTAGATATTTAATGCATATAGTGATTCATATACCCTAAGATAGGGCATTATGACCCTAGATGGACACTTGATATTTGATTGGGCCATCAAATAATTAGGCCTAGGATTTGGTCAAGATTTCCCTAAGATTTTCCAAGATTGCCTCTCATTATTATGTGCCACTTGAATGAATTTCATTGGACCACTTGGCATGATAATTATTGAAGTCTTGGCCTATAAATAGAGAAACACCAAACAACATTCTTCTTTTCCCCAAAACCGAGCAAGCCTCTCTTCCTCTCCCTATTCTCTCAGCCTCTCACTCCTTCGGCCTCCATCTTTCTCATTCTCGGCCATCTCTTTCCAGTCACTCACTCTCACCACCACACCATCACTAAATACCCTAGAGCCCCCGAGTAGTAAGTGAATTCTCTATACTTTGATTAGGACGTAGAGTTGCGCGTTTGGACTCGAGGAGATACTACGTTTTTTATGCTTGGAGTTTGCGCATGTTTTGTTATTTTGCATGTGGCCGTGAGTCATGGCACAACCGAGGCACGAAACGAGATGTCGTATGATCTCGTATTCATGTTGCGGTATTCTAGGACAAGCTAGGCTTGGTGCGGGTTTTACATTGAGGCTTGTAGAACTGGGTTAAGTCCGGCACCGAGCCGGCATTCGGCATGGTGGACCAAGTCACGTGCCCTCGACCGTGCCCTGTATGTTAGGCAATTTGTCCTAGATAGCACGATTTACATGAGCACCCCAAGTTTGCGTGGGTTAATAAGATCCAGATAAGAACCGAAAATGTGTGTTGCTTGTTACATGATCACACGAGGGACTATGGTCGTCACCGATGGATTTCAGAACGTTGCAGCCGCCAATAAATTTCGGGGTGATGCCATCTTTGATGAATTTCGTGATGATGCCGCTATTTGATGGATTTCAAGGCGATGCCTGAGGGAGTGCTCGGATGCCCGGTGATAAGCCAGAAGGATCGATGGATTTCGGTCATGAAATGATAAATCCCATGTATTGATCTTTGCATGCAAATTTAAAAACCTTGCTTGATGTTTTCTTGTTTGTTGAACATTCCATGTTTACTATAAAGGCAAGGTAAGATGCATTTGCTATTTATCTACCATCGACAAGTTAATGGTAACACGTGTTTCTCGTGTCCTATGTGAGGCTATTTCCTAGCTGGAGCATAGTGAATTTACCTTACTGAGTGTCGACTCACTTTTATTATTTTCAGTTTTATAGGTATGGCCATGCCACCTCTAGTCCGTTTTGGTCGACATGTAGAAATGCATGTTCGGGTGGTAGATATTATCGACGTGAAAACCGATGTCACATATCAAAAGTATAGCACGACAGTTTGGGTCCAAGTGAATGCGAACAAGATGGTTCCCCACCGTTACTTAACATAGTTCGTTTTTATGGATGGAGATGTGATCAGACCCATTGAGGGGTATAGTGGACCACCTGAGACTGAAGTGAAGGAACCGTAATGATGACTAAGCTCGGGAAGGAGACTAACCTTTTTGTTCTTTTTGTGAAGGGACGTTAGTGAAGCTAAGCTTAACCCAGCTATACAGAGTATGTAAGCAGATAGCACCGGCGTGATCTGGGTGTAATCTGGTAAATGTAATAGGCCCGAAGTAAGAAGGGCTTATAAAATAAATAATCTATTATCATGTAAATATAGTGTGTTTGTATAATATGTTGCTTGGCTCACTTTGTGTTCTCGTTATTGTTTATTAATTGCTTCCACTTGTGCTTAATGAAGAAAACAATAACAAGACGTTGAGATATATCTCCGGAACTTACATGAATCACGGCCGAGCCGGAATCAAGTGCCACGGCCTTGTCTCGGGGCGTGACACACTACGTGTAGCCTTCACTAGAACCCTACCTTATATCGGTAGAGATGGATTTTTATGATTGTTTTCCGAAATTTGTCTTGACAAAGCGTTTTTTCTTTTCTTTTTCAATTGTTTTACTCCTAATTCGTGTTTTTGCCGTTTCTTCTTAGAAAGTTTATCCTAAAATTTGAGTGGCTATTTTCCTTCTTTTAAATCCAATTCTCGGTTCGATACAAAGCTTTTGACTTAAACTTTATAAAAAGACCATGAATAGGAGAAAATTAACGAGTTTGCTGATATCATTGAGGTTGAATGGCTAAGGTTAAATGACTAATTAAAAGACGTGATATCTCATTATCTAGACATCAGACCGGGTGAATTGGGGTATTATTGAAAAACTCTCGGCAAATACTGTCCAATAATACTATCTGATCGGGTTTTCAACAAATTTTGATCTTGGGACAAGTTGGTCAAACTTGAAAAGTCTCAAGTCAAAATTGAGATGTCTATTGGAATTTCAATACCGTCTATTGGAATTTCAATGCCATCTATTGCAAGATAATCAAATTCCGCATCTTTTGGGGAATTCTATTCCACGTTTGGCCCGTTACTGTCACCACATTTGGCCCGTTACTGCTGTTGTGTCGGCCCATTTTACTCGTTAATGGCCCTTGCACGAATCAATAGACATCATGCCAATGACCCTACAATTTATGATAATGAAGGATTTTATATTTGTTAAAGATCTACTGCACGAACTCTATTTATCAAAGTTATGTGACCAATTATGAATAGCCAAAACACATAAAAAATAAGGCCAATTAGAAGGAAAACAAATTGGAATTTTCACTTAAGGAACCATGAATTCATTAAATTTGAAATGTTAAATAAAACTTGCATTACCGTTAGCATCAAATTTATGCTTATGTGCCAAAGCAAAGCTCGAGGATGCCAATAAACAGAACAAGGCAAAAATACATTTTTTTTTTGGCTAAATAAGAAAGTTCATATCATATATTTTCTATTGGGAAATATTACAAGTAAAACTCAAAAGACATAATAAAGGAGATTCAAGTTCAGATTATATTGGGAAATTATAACAATTAAGAAGTATTGGACAGACGACCCATTCCAGCATGAATAGCATGATGAATAGTATAGCAATACCTAAAATTTCCTATCAAATAAATCTCAAAGTTCAAAAATATTGCGAGAATTTTAGCTAAAACATTTATTTGAGTTTAAAATTGAATCAAAACATTGAAGTTCACAAATTAACAGCACAATTCATAAAAATATAGCTCGTATTTAGCTCAAAGAAAACAAATAACGGTATCACATGCAAGAGATTCTAGGATTTCAAAAGGCCATAGGGCTAAAACGTAATTGTTTATTCGAAAGTTATGCATTATCTATATGATATAAATCATTTCCATTCGAAATATCATATCAACTCTAAACATAATTCATCGTTCCTAACATTATCTATTTACATGCATATCTCGGAGCTGAGTTTTTCTTCAAGTAACAAAAAATGTAAATTATTTTCAATATGTTTTTTCGTAATCTTTTTCCAAGCCATGATGTGAATTCTTCATGTGCACAGACAGGTTACAAATCTAGTACAAGGCATTTTATCTAGCGATTGAAGATCACTTAGAACTTTGAGTATGGAGGGGACAAGGGGGGAACAAAAAGAGGTGACGAGGCGGAAGCTAGTTTTCTGCATCACCAACTATCCCGTAAATAGCCAGATTAATTAACAAGATATCAAAGTTTAGCGGGTGTTTTCGGGTATTATAATATTTGACGTAAATCACATATTACTTGATTAGATATATAATGTCACGTCAGTGCGTCGATAAATATACGAAAAGCCTACAAAAACTTCTTCCACTTAGTCCACCCCACATCAATCAAAGTAGTACTAAAATTGCACACCTCATGTCCACATTCTATCAAAAACTGGGAGGGAACCAGTGCCTAGAACAGAAAAATCAGAATACCAGATACGGACGGACTAAGCTGCACATTGAGTTCACCATCATCTCATCTTGTGCTTGCCCCAGTCGTACCGAATCTATCGCTTGAACACAACACTCAACAGCAATATCAAACCCTTTTCTCTGTCTCTCTCTCTCCAAGCAGTACACCATGTTCTTTACATCTGCGAGCCTTTGCTTTGTTGCCATGCTCGTCGGCATTTCTGTCTTGGCTTCGGAGTTCTTCGTGTAATAAGCCCTCTTGTGACCGCACAAAGCTTGGCCCGATGAGAAATCCTTGTGGCGTATTGAGTCACATGTGCCTGTTTGCCTTCTTCAAGCATATGTGCGGCC
Organism: Syzygium aqueum; assembly: GCA_031216185.1. Lineage (NCBI taxonomy): Eukaryota > Viridiplantae > Streptophyta > Magnoliopsida > Myrtales > Myrtaceae > Syzygium > Syzygium aqueum. The sequence continues at coordinate 13,387,885 of CM062232.1, read as the reverse complement.
ACGATTCCCTGAGAAGCATCCACTTGAGCGTCCTATTTGTAGCTCTCAGTCTTCCTGAGAAGCATCCACTTGAGGACGGCGAGGCTAGAGCTCGCCTATGGCGGGTCACCGGCCTTCGTCATGGCCCGGCAATAGGCCAAAGAAGAAGGTTAAAAAAAATAAGAAAAAGAAAAATTAATTAATTAAAAAATCGATTTTAAAATAAATTAAAATTTTTTTTATCAAAAGTAGTGTATGGATGAAATTTTGATTTGATTTTGCATATCAAACAGCGGAAAATATTTCCCGGTCACGCCGAATCTTTTTCAAAAGTGTATGGCTTCTTGGAAAATGTTTTCTAGAAACATTACATTTTTCGTGAAAAAAACGAAGCCTAATTTTAGGTGATGCTCATGTTGTAATTAGCAAGATATAGTTTTGGGCGATTATTTAGCACGAGGCCTACGAGTATTTTTTTGGCAACAAGCTATGTCGGTCACCTAACCTATTAGCCGCGAGAAGTTACCGCCAGTCAAGATCTGAAAATGAGTGGGCCCATATTTTGCTTGGGCTCCACGTCTGAGAACGGCGAAATGGCTTATGCTACTGATCATGGGCCTAAGGCTAAGAAGCATGCTTTGAACCCATAAACATAGTCCTTAGGCTTTTATTCACTCCATATCAATTTATTTAGGAATAATGATACAAACGGATGTACAATGTGATCCCTAAATATTTAAATTGTTCAATATAATTTTAAAGCTTGTTTCGAGAGTCCAATTGAGTCATAAAACTTAATCAAGCCCTAAAACTATCAAAAAATATAATCGAGTCCTAAAACTTGTCAAGTTGGTGCAATCAAGTTCTAAAACTTGTCAGCATTTTCCGTTTATTGACAAGTTTTAGAATTTGATTATACTTTTTAGGAGTTTTAAAACTTAATTGTATTTTTGTGATAAATTTTAATTTTTTTATCGGTCAAAGACAAACTTATAAATTTTTGTGATAAATTTTAATATTTGATTGTACTTTTTTTTTTTTATATTTTGAAACGTTTAATGCGCTTTGTCGGCAAGCTGTAGATCCACTAAAAGAAACGGGCCGGTGAGCATATAAATGCTCAATGAAGTCCACTCCGTTCGCAGTTCGCAGTCGCAGTTCCATGCAAAACAACAAAACAGAAACAAAATGAGTCGCGAAGCGAAGAGAACGACGGTTTTGGAAGTGGGCGATGATGGCGTCGCCCTCATCACTATCGTCAACCCTCCTGTCAATGCTCTCACTGCCAACAGTACATCCTCTGATCCCTTTCCAACATTCTTTCTCTTTCCTTTGTGGGTGTGGTTTTTCTTCGTGTATTTCAGTTGCTTGTTGTGGATACAGTGATTTCGAGGTGATCATAGGCGATGATCAACTGACCTTGCTCTTGTCAACTGGCTTGAGCTTTTTAAGTTTTGGTTGAGAATGGCATACATTTTTTGGGTTCACTTTGCTTGCGGTCAAAGTTTCATTTCTGTCATGGAATGATAAGTTGAAGCACTTGGGGGCGCTTGTTCCCTATATGTGTCATATGGACATATTCAGATCATGCCCGGTTGGAGTAAGCATATTGCAATATATGTCGCGTGAAAAGTTCACTGAAAGTCCCGAACCGTTTGTCTGGAGTCTAACGAAGTCCCGAATCATTCAAATGGTGCTATCGAGTCGTGAACTTTTTACCAAAAATGCCAAATCAAATCTGTCCTTTGCAAATCGTGCACTCAGCAGAAGAAAATTTCCTGTGTGGCCGGACGTTGCCGTGTGGTAGCAATTGGGGAAGTGATGAGTGAAATGGTGTGATTGCAACTTATTCAGAGAAAAGATTTGGGACTTGATCATGACAATTGAAAGGTTCGGACTTGATTGCACTACGTGTGCAAGTTTCGGAAATTCTATTGTACTTTTACCCGTTTGTCCTGGGGTTTGATCAAGTACGGTAAACTTGAGTTGAAATTGCTGCAGAAGAGATAATGTTAAAACTCATATACTTTCACTTAGCAGCGAACAACTCACTAATTTTGAAGATTAGTGGACAGGAAGCTGCTGTTACAACAGAGTATTAGGGGTATAGTTGTACCTGCTAAATATTAATGTGGCGCAACTTCTGACCTTCGTTCACTTTCACTAAACTGTGTATGGTTGCATCATGTTGGCACATTTCAACTCTGCCGTTTACTGTGCTTTTAACAGGCATTTTCTTTTCATTCTTTTATGCCTTTAGGATATGTATTTCTGCCAAAGTTCAGATAAACATTTTATCTCTATAACAGCTGTAAACGTGTAACTGATCTCTTCCTTTGCCTTTCCCAGTATTCCGCAGCTTTAAGTGAGAGCTATGAACAGGCTTTGGGGAGAGAAGATGTGAAAGCAATTGTAGTGACGGGTATTTATCAGAGTTCTTTTTCCCTCTTGTATATCTTGCTTCCAGAAGGATTGAAATGCTGGGACAATTCTTTTCTGGAACAGGTGCAAAAGGCATTTTCTGTGGGGACTTTGACATTAGCGGCTTTGGTGGGCGAAAACACAGGGAAGGTATTTTACTTGCATGTTTGTTTCATACTCTATTAGTTGACTCTGGATTACATTATCATATCCTTTTCTTCGTCTAAATTCGGGCAGAACAAACAAAGCCTGGTTATACATCAGTTGATTTCTTCACTGATGCAGTTGAAGGTATGTGCTTGACTTTTATTGCTTTCTACTCCGCTTATTTCTTATTCAATCGTGTGTTTTCTTTTTAGCGGTTAAGAAGCCTTCTGTTGCTGCTATCGACAGCATCGCTTTGGGTGGAGGATTAGAACTCGCTATGGTGCTAATACCTTTTAGTTGATAGATGAGATTTTCATTTATGGGTTTAGAACATTATTTTTCAGTTGTCAATTTTCGGTTTTTCTCAATCAGGCATGCCATGCAAGAATATCGACTCCTACCGTGCAATTAGGCCTCACTGAACTTCAGTTTGTTGTCATTCCTGGACTTGGAGGTATTGCCATAATTCAAGTCGAGCATGCTCTGCATTATTGTATTCAAATATGGGTTTGACTGGGCATGCTGTATATCATCTGTAAGGTGAATGTCAATGCAATGCTTCATGACCCGAATCAGCTTCCCTTCACTAATTTTAACAGAATAAACATTATTTCTTCTAAACATGTTCAGTTATTTTTTTTAATTGTTTAAGTTCATGCAATTCTCAAATGTGAACTGAGATCGGGTGCAGATGATGTTATTATTGCTCATGATAATTATCCAACTCCACATTGGTTTTTGGTACTTCTAAACTGTGAATAATAGATGAAATTGCAGCAAAATCAGTTCACAATATGCTGCATAATGCTGTCTTTTTTCACTGGCATGTTGCCCCAAGGAATATAAGGTCCTCATTTTAGTGACTCATGCTAAGGTATCGTCATGTTAGCTAAGCTTAAAGTTCCAGGTTACTGAAGTTGCATATGAATTTTTTTTTGGCCATGCATATGAAGGTAGTTGGAAACTTAGAAATAGCCAACATGTCAAGGTGCAGATAACTGGTTTTCTATGCCTATAGTGCCAAATTCTGAGTTTTCCATATCCATCATACTCGAGTTATATACCATTTCTTTGGTGTTTTCCCTTCTGGGACCTCAGTAATTTCGTCGGAGTTTTAGCCATTGAGCAAGGGACCTAAGCAGTAACAGAAGAAGCATTGGGTAATGGAAGTGTTTATCCAAACCTGGAGTTGGGAGAGATGTGTACAATAACACGAAGTCCATCTGTATTATTTGTTTCTTTGAATTCAAACAGTGTTACTGCTTGATCTATTTTGCGCGTTGGTAATTCAATGCGACATCATGCGTGGATCTTGACTGAGAGCTCGGGACATTTATGTAGCATACTTGTATCAGTCTGATCAAGTGCTTTTAGTTCTTAAGGTATGGCATTAGGCTATTTGAGGATGATAGAGGCCTAGATACTAACTGCTTACCCTATGTCTCTGAATAAAGATTAGTGTCTGTTCTTTTCACCATTAAATTTCTCCATTGTTTGGAAGTAAGTTGCACCTATTATTTCCTTTATTGAGTTACCATGGTCTCACATTACACAAATCACGCAAAAGATAAATATGGACAGATATGCATTTAATGACCCATGCATTGAACTTTCATTTGTTTGAAATTGATGCACTTTGACCGGAACCCAGCCTCTTTTCCGGTAAAATAGTGACATTTCTGAAGCTTGGCAAATTTTCTGGACGCAGTGCCATGTGGCCACTACACCAAGCTTGTTGCGGAAAAACTGACTGGATATCAGTCAAAGTGCATCAATTGAAAAAGAAAAAAGAGCGTATGTTTGTGCATTGAGTAGTGACGTAAATGCAAAATCTACTAAAGTTTAGTGACCACCAATGAAACTATAGCAGGACAATAAAAAAACCTGTGTTTTATTTCCGTTTTTGCATCTCATTGCTTTTGTATATAGTCCATTATATATTTCAACCATCCACTAGCAAGTAGATGTTAGAATTCACAATCTATGTTCTCTCAGATTTAATTAACAATTAATTAAATGACTGGGACTTCTTTTTTGTTACAAATTGAAATTGCCTGAAGAACAAGGGTTAGTGCATTTCCTTAGTGGTGGTGTTTATAATGACCTCTTTTAGTATGGCGTAAAGTTCTTATGACGGCTTTACCTGAAGCTTGATCTTATCACAAGCACTTGCATATTTGATGTGATTTTCCGTCCTTCTAATTTATATATTATTAAAGTCATGCACATGAACTGCAACAGGAACACAGCGGCTTCCACGCCTCGTTGGTCTCTCCAAATCGCTTGAGATGATGCTGGTACCCATTGGCCTTATGGGTTTTCTGTTATTTTGCTTCTCTACCTGTTCTCAGTATGTTGAGTAACTTGCTTTAGCTCCCCCAAATATAGACATCAAAGGCAGTGGAAGGGATAGAAGCATGCAGTTTGTACCTTGTAGATGCTATTGTATCACCGAATGAACTGCTACCAACTGCCCAAAAATGGGCTCTGGATATCTCACAGTGCGGGAGACCATGGGTTGCTTCTCTTTACAGGACTGACAGGCTAGGATCCCTTGAGGAGACAAGACAAATACTTAAGTTTGCGAGATCTCAAATAAAAAAACAGGCTCTTATTATGAAGCATCCTTTGATCTGCATTGACATCGTTGAAGAGGGTATAATCTCTGGTCCTCGGGCTGGACTTTGGAGGGTACTGCCTAATCTAGCTTTTATAGCCTTCTTATTGGAGCAAAATGTGAAATATTGTGAACGATCCTATATTGGCAGGAGGCTAAAGAGTCTCTACAGCTTTAACGATCTTATACCACCAAGTGTTTGGTCCACGACTTCTTTGCTCAACATGGAGCGTCAAAGGTTCGAACAAAACTCTCTGTTCGCCTAACCGTTGATCTGGTGTAGAATAAAAGACAAAATCCAACAAAGCTTTTGGTTTTGAATTTGGAATTTTACATGCTTTGGGCAATGACACGGGTTCATGTGTGCGATATTTTTCACAAAAAATTCTGGGGGCAATCTTCATGAAATTATATCAATATTGTTTACAATGGCTAATGTGACTTTCCTATTGGCCTTTGGTTACTTGACATTGTTTAATCAAAGATTGGATTATGGTTTGTCAACCAGTAGTGTGGATTACATTCATGCAAAGGATGTCTGTTTTTTTTTATTCCATGTGGAGGGACAACGGTTAGACTTGGCAGCTGAGCAGATTGGGTTCTGGGTTTATACGGGTACGACTTATACTGCGGGTCATTTTAATGGGTCTAGATTGATCAAAACGATATCGGGTGATCCTTTTTTGATCCTTTTTCTCATCTTCGTAAATGACTTACTGTCAAAACCGTCCAAAAAAAAAGAATTTAAAAGCTTTAGACAATAAGTATCTTCGCCAAACTAATAAATAGAAAATATATGCATTGATCGCAGATCTACAATTGCTTCTAAATAACCGCATAGATAGTTTGCTCCACACATCATAATATTTGAGAAATTTGATTTCACAATCCCAACAATCAAATAAATTAGCACTATTAAACAAAAGAATAACCTAAAACAATAATAAAGCTGATCTTTTTGAAGAGTATATTTTCAAAAGCAAATATTGTATCCAATACTATATTTTTTTACCAAAAAACAAAAACATGATAACTGATGAATTAAACTCCGACTACCATCCAACTTAGCTTCTAATGGAAAAAGTGACACATCTAGTTATATGAATCTCATATTTTTATGATATTACACTTGTATCCGCTAACAAGACTGAATATTTTGTAATTATCACTACTCCAGTAACTATAATTTAAGCTAAAAAGATTTTTATCATGTCAGTCAAGTTGGGTTAAATCAAGTCGACCTGACCAAACTTGTAAATTGTTTTAGCAATGCTAGACGTATTAAGATTTGTGAAGTAAATTAGCTTGCTAAGTAATGTGAAAGTCTGTAAATAGTTATTTAAGCTAGTTTGCCCATTTAAGTATCCAACTGAAAAACTATCACTTGACTGAGCCAAGCAAATTTACTACATTCTTAGTATATCTAGCATTATTCCAATGATTTCGATTCATCCATCCAATACAGGATATATACGAATTATATTTCGTCTGATAACATATGTTAAGCTAACAAGATCAGATATTGTATCATTCTGACTGGTCCGAAATTTCAATTATGATCAAGCACCAAAAAAAAAAAAGTTTCTTCACATGTTGGGTACAATCGAGTTGAACCAGGACCTGACCCAACCCGGAAATGTCCGGTTGGGTTTGACTTGGTCTTTTGCGGATTGCCAAATAGTCCACCCTCACCCTATTTTTGAAGGCAGGTTATCGGTTTGGTTTCAGTTTTGCCAGATCTAATAACGATTTCACCATATTCTTTTCACAGTAAAGTATAATGTCTCTCTCCATTCCCAGTGACGTGTTAGATTTCAGATGCAACTTCCAGAATTTATTTGAACATTAAGGGCAGAGGTAGAAAAAGGTTGTAACTTGCTTCATCAAACCTGTCTGTTTTGATAGAAAGTTCATGGAGTTATTGCTTTCTCTAAACATAGAAGGAACTTGATCAGATGACCTTTTATAATGGTATATGGCCCTCGCTGGATTGTAGCGGATGAAAGCTCTCGAAAGTCTAGGTTCAATATTACTCATCTTGGCTTACCAAACTTTTTAGAAACTTGGGTATATTGACCCGCCACAATTGTGAAATTGGTCCCTGGTATCACAGACAGAGGTTTGATGCCTAGGCAAGTCAACAAGATTGCTGTTCTTGGTGGAGGACTAATGGGATCTGGAATAGCGACATCATTGATAATTAATAATTATTCTGTGATCCTCAAAGAAGTAAACGAGGGATATTTACATGCTGGTATAGGACGAGTAAGAGGTAACAACAGTTTTTGTTGGAATTTGTTATTTAGCTGTCATAGCTATTAATTAGCATGTTGGAATGTGTTATTTAGCTGTCATAGCTATTATTTAGCTATTAATTAGTGTTAGCTGTCATCCTACCAACTACCCATTAAATAGGTTTTTAAATAGGACTTTTCTCTTACTAGTTCCTGTTGTGTATAAATAAGAGACTTGTTGTAACCTATGTTGCATCGACACCGACACGCGACACGCGACACGACACGACACGACACGACACGCGACACGTCAATTCTCAAAAAATACCATTTTCCGACACGTTGGGACACATATATGAAATATATATTTTTAATAATTAAATATACCATAATAACCAAAAACAATTGGTTTATTATAACCCATAAAATCATTAAGTTCCAATAAAAAAGATGAACTTGACTAGTTTAGGTTCCATAAACTCATCCATCCAAAGAAGCACATTTACAAATTCAATTAGGGAAACAGGGTATATGCGATATGCAAACTTCTCCTCAAAATTCATGTTCTCATATTCCAATACATAACACTATCTGAAAATGTTTGTCCCATTAAATTCAACATTTAACAATAAGTCAAAAAACAAAAAACCATCCACATTTCACCATCAAATACATCAAGTCATGCATCTACATTACACTTCTTCTGAAATGATATCACATTCCATTTCCGGCTCATCAAGTGAAAGATTTGCAACTTCAAGCACTCCCATATCTTCAAACGTGTCAAATGCATCTCCACCAATATCCCACATCTTGGTCTCTCCTTGTGTATATTGTGGGCTTTTTCTTGATAGAAGACGTAAGTTGCTATGAATGAAAACCAAATCTTCCGCACGTTTTAGAGTCATTCTATTTCTCCTCATTGAGTGCACAAAGGAGTAAGTACTCCAATTCCTCTCGGCACATGATGAAGAAGAAGGTTGTGCAAGAAGCTTTAAGGCTAAGTTTTGAAGCATAGGTGCACTTGCACCATGAATAACCCACCAAGCCTTAGGATCCATAGAATACCGACTGTGAACGGAATCAAATTCTTTAAACTCCCCATTTGTGTACGCAAAATCTGCGTACTCCAAATTCACCTTGGTACGCTCCTCCAAGTTAGGAAAGTATTTCCTAAAGCATTTTTTTGTTTCTTGGATGATCTCGTTATCCTTGTATGGAGCAACTCGAGAAGAATCTTCGTTGAGCCATTGATCACTATAGTACCTTATTTAATAAAATAAAAATAGAAAACCATAATAAGTAAAAGGAGTATTACATTATCATGTCAAATAAAGAACAACTAATAAAGTAATAATCTCATACAATTTTAGAACTTACTTAGGATTCATGGCATGTGCCAAGCAATCAAAGTGGAGTGTTGTTTCTAGTCCAACGATCCATAAGAATTGTATGAACTGCCTCATAAAATGTAGACTGCTCATTTAGCCTTTTCACTTCATGTTCATATATAGCTCTCTTCACTTTTTCAATCATTGAATCCCACATGTCATAAACTAAGTGAAGACAAGGCTTGTCGGTGTCACAAATTCTAAGCATATCATAAATAGGAGCCGTGAAGGAAAGTATATAATCAATTGAATTCATCAATAATCTTCCAATACCTTCTCCTTGACAAACTTAGTCCTCCCTTGATTATCATCTCGATAGATATTCCATTTGTCACAAATAACCATGCTTTGAAGACCGCTTTTGATTAACTTAAACCTCCTAAGCATCACTATCATTGAAGCAAAACGTGTATCCGCTATGGAAAGCAACTTCAAGTTAACAAACTCATTGTATATTGCTAACCTCATGGAATGGTTCTTGATGAAATGTTTGATTTGCATAACTTCCGAAACAATTTCGGAAATCCAACTACATTCCAAATAAACTTCATGATTGGTCTCCGTATTCTTTGGGTCACAAATGTTCTTCAAAGCAAGATTAAGAGTGTGCACCACACAAGGAGTCCAAATAATGGATGGAAATTCTTGCTCAATGAGTTGTCCCGCGCCCTTACAATTTGAAGCATTATCCGTGATCACTTGGACCACTTTCTCATGCCCAATTTCATTGATCACTTCTTTGAATAAGTTAAAAATGAAATGCATATCCTTTGTTTCTCCCGAACAATCAACCGACTTTATAAACATAGGTTCTCCATTGGACACCGCCATAAAATTAATAAGTGATCTCCTATGTGAGTGACTCCATCCATCACTCACAATACTTACGCCCTTCTCCTTCCACATGTTTCTAATAGTTGCACACAACCTATCAATATTTTCTTTATCCTTTTGCAATAAAGTGGTCCTCAACAAATTGTATTTCGGTGGTACATACCCCGCAAGATATTTTTTTTTTTTTGGTAAAGGTTAGAAATTGTATAACTATTCAAAAAACACCAAATACAAGGTACGCCAAAACCAGCCAATGACCCAAGAAGGACAACAAGTCCAAATGGGGTTATAAGAGGTTAAGCAACACTATACAAAGGCACCAGAAGCCTCCAAACTAGAAAAGAAAGAAAAAGAACAGCATAAGAAGGAGCTGTGTCGGCTTCAAAGATTGCAGAAGGTAGGCCCCAACGCCTTTGAATCTTCCGGTTTGCTGAAGTGTCAGCAATTGTCCCCATAGATAAAACTTTGTCCTTCACCACCTTTTGAAGGTGTAGACGCATTCCCAGGATGTGGATAATTTTGTTCCTGAAGAGGTGATTATTCCTTTCGGTCCAGATGATGTGAAATAAGGCACCGAAAGCAAATCTGGCAACACGATGGCCAAAAGAAGAGCTACCACAGACTTTCATAGTCCATGTGATGTGATCATGCCAGGGTCTATTCCGCCATGGGAGGTTGCAATTTGTTGCCCAATAGAAGGCCAGTCTTCTCGTAGTCGGGCATGCAAAGAAGAGATGATTAATAGAATCTGGGACAGAACCACAGAAAGCACAAAAAGCCGTATTAATACGGCGGTTTTGAAGGAGGATGGCCTGAGAGGGGAGGCGGTTGAGAGAGATAATCCAAAGGAGAAAGCCATGCCGAGGCGTAATGTGCTTGTCCCAGATAAAGGAGTGCCATGGGGCTGGCAGACCTGTTGTTCTAATTTGTTGCCAAGCGAGCGCAACAGAAAAAGATGCCGCAAGATTATGATTAGCGGCATAAGTAAAAGCGGATATAAAGTAAGGATTCTTTGCTAGGTTAAACGGCAAGCCTCCCGAATAAAACATCCTAGCAATCTCATAATCTAAATGTTCCCGTTGACCCATGTTGAATGCATTCTCAAGTGATCCTTCACGTCCACTTCCAATCTTCCTTTTTCTAGAGTATAAATCCACCCCACTAATAGATCCACCACTACCACCACTAATTGAAACACTAGAAGGGGGTAAAGGTACACTTCTAGGCGCAAGACTCGCTAATTTAGTATTGACCTCTTCCTCTAATCTTTCCATCTCCAAAAGATCATTTCTTGTTACTTTTCCACATTTTCCAATTCCTTTTCCACTGATCATCAATAAATGAGCCCTCACTCTCGTATATGAACTCGTAAAATCTTTTTTGCAAAAGTTGCATTTCCAAGACAAATTGCCTCCGGCATCACTATGAGCCGCTAGCTTAGTGACATACCTCCATAGTAGTTTATTCGAATCTTGATCGGTAGATATAAGCGCTTGTGTACAAGAAGTGCTACCATTGCTTGAGGTCATTCTACAAAAAAATATCATCACAATATCAATATCAATATATTAAATTCACCCAAATCAATAAGTAGTAAGTAAGGGCAAGGGCATCATCAACAAATATATAATGACCTACCACAATTATAGAATGACATATCCCCACAATTTCTTTTCCCCATCCATGGCCTCCCCATCTGACCTCCCCGTAAGACAAAAATTAATGTATTACACAAGCGAAAGACCAAAGAAATAATCAGAATTCATTTCAGTTGCCTCTCTCTTTTATGTTTTGTGTTATTTTTTGCCCCTGTAATTCCACAACCTGCGGGAGCTTACCTTGTCTTTGCATTCTACGCTAATTTAAGTTGGAAAACGAGTACCACAAAGCGCTGAGGCCACAACTCCACCCATCTGACCTAACCTACCCCACCACTTTTCCCCCAACACACCCACCCCCTTCCCCAACTTCTCCCTTCTTCCCAGTTCCCAGCCACCACAATTTTTTTCGAAACAGAGAGGTGTTCTGTACCTGTAGCGAGTGGCGAGCGGGAGAGGGAGCGGCGAGCGTCGAGCACGAGCGGGATTTGGGTCAAACTTCAAAGCTCCAGGGGGACTGAGCTCAAGAAAGAGAGAGCATTTTCAATACAAGGGTCCCTTGCCCGACGCACGTCTCATGTATACAAGAAACAAGCGTCAATTATTCATCTGACATTTTCACAAACACATGGCGAGCAAGAGTAGGCTCCAAACAGAAGAAAACAAAACAACCCGCGTGTCACCGGATCAACACGCAACCAATCACGTCATGCTTTAACGTTCCGAAAACACAAAATTAGAAAGAGAGAGGCAAGACCCCATCGTTACCGAAGAGCGCAGCGAATGCAAGAAAACAAGCACCCCTAAATCAAAGAACGGCAAATCCAAAGGAGGAAAGCAGACACGCTACACGCCCCCACCATATCAAACAACGACAGTGTTACCAAGGGGAGGACAGAGCTACTTACTGATGTCGTCGAGCACGAGCGGGAGTGGGAGCGGGAACGGGAGAGGGAGTGGCGAGCGCGAGCCGCAAGCACGACCGGCTAGCGGGAGCTAGAGCGGGAGCGGGAGGGGGAGAGGGAGTGGCGAGTGGCGAGCGTGAACGGTGAGTGGCGAGCGCAAACGGCGAGCAGCGAGCGGCGAGCACGAGCGGCGAGCGGCGCAGAGGACGGGAGGTTGGTGTTTTAGCCCTAATTTGGAGGTTGGAGGTCGAACAGAGAAATAAAGAAAAGAGGCAATTCTTCTCTGTTTTTATTATTTTACAAACTTACTCTTCGGACACGCCAGACTCGCGTGTCGGAGGCGTGTCCGGAGAGTTGACTTCGTGTCGAAAATCCAACACCGTGTTGACCGCGTGTCGGAGGCGTGTCCACGCGTGTCGATGTGTCTGACACGCGTGTCGGTGTCCGACACCGACACATTGGCCATTTTAACGTGTCGGTGCATCATAGGTTGTAACTATTGAATATATGAGAAATAGATACGTCAATATTTTCTCTTTCAACATGATATCAGAGCAGGTCTCTTTTGCATCATCACTTCTCTCCTAAGAAGAGCCACCAACATCTCCCTTACGTCCTTTTTTTTTTTTGGTCTCTCTCTTTGATCTTTTGATCACTATGTCAGAAGAATCATCAATCACTCGGTCTAATCCCCCATCACTTCTTCCAAAATCCACCGAACCTCACCCTATTCAAATCACTTCCATTAAGCTTAATGGAGATAACTTTCTTCGGTGGTCTCAATTTGTTCGAATGTATATACGAGGCAGAAAGATTGGCTATCTGACTGGAGATACCGCAGAACCAGCGATACATGACCCCACTTGGGCTGTCTGGGATGCGGAGAATTCGACGATTATGACGTGGCTGACCAACTCAATGGAAGAAGATATTGGTGCAAACTATCCGGGCTATCATACTGCTAAGGAACTTTGGGATGCCGTGTGTGGGATGTATTCAGATTTGGGAAATCAATCTCAAATCTATGAGTTAACCTTGAAACTGGGGAAGATGCGGCAAGGAGAGGAAACTGTCACAAAATACTTTCACTCTTTGAAACATTTGTGGCACGAGCTAGATTTATTCAATGACCATGAGTGGAATTGTACTGACGATGGTAATCGGTACAGGAAAATTGTAGAAGCCGAACGTATCTACGCATTCCTAGCAGGATTTCGAGATGAGTTTGATGAAGTTCGTGGCAGAATACTTGGGAAGCAACCTCTTCCACCTATTGGAGAGGTCTTCTCATAGGTTCAGAGAGAAGAAAGTAGACGGGGAATAATGTTGGGCAAGGCGACAACCAGCGGAAAGGATGGATCATTGGATGGTTCAGCATTGGCAACTTCCGAAGACAAGAAGAGCCATGTTCCTACAACAAGGGTCTCCGAGCCAAATGTAAGTAGAATCCTTGCTAACTTAAGAAGATCAGATGGGAGACCTCGTATTTGGTGTGATGTTTGCAACAAACCCCGTCATACACAGGAGACCTGTTGGAGGATTCATGGCCGACCAGCTTCATTTAGCCGTGATAATAAGCCATCTCAGCGTGTGCCTCCTGCAGCTAACGAGGCTACCATATCCCCTTTCAGCAAAGAACAACTAGACCATCTTTTGCAACTACTTCAAGCTGGGTCTGTATCGGGTAATCCTACTGCTTCGATTGCCCACCAAGGTAGAAATTTAAAAGCCCTCTCCTGTTGTTTGCAATCTGTACCTTGGATCATCGATTCAGGGGCATCTGACCATATGACTAATATTCCATATTTATTCACATCTTATGTTCCTTGTCCCGGCAACAAAAAGATTTGGGTTGCCGATGGGAGTTTTTCGTCTATTGCAGGCAAAGGATCAATTCCACTTTCAGATTCTATTACACTTCATAATGTACTACATGTTCCTAAATTAGCTTGTAACCTACTGTCTCTTAGTAAACTTTCCAAAGAGTCTAACTGTCGTGTTGTCTTTTTTGCTTCCCATTGTGAGTTTCAGGATCAGATCTCGGGGAAGATGATTGGCAATGCTAGGATGAGGGATGGTCTCTACTATTTTGAAGAGTTTTTCTTTGATAAAAAAGCTCAGGCGTTTGGAACTTTCAGTTTTTCCTCTGTTTTCAGTTCTTCCTCTGTTCAAGAAAAAATAATGGTTTGGCACCAAAGATTAGGCCATCCTAGCTTTGGCTACTTGAAATATTTGTTTCCTCATTTGTTCAAAGGTATGGATATTTCTTCGCTACATTGTGACAATTGTGTTTTTTCTAAAAGTCATCGTACTCATTATAGTCCAAAACAGTATCGTGCATCATCACCATTTTATTTAATCCATAGTGATGTTTGGGGTCTTTCACCCGTGCCAACAAAAACTGGGAAACGATGGTTTGTCACCTTTACAGATGATCATACTTGTTTATGTTGGACATACTTGATGAATGCTAAGTCTGAAGTGGAGTCTCTATTCAAAATTTTTTATCAAAATGGTTGTGACTCAATTTAGCACTACTATTAAAATTCTTCGTACCGATAATGGTACTGAATATTATAACCAGTATTTGGGGAGTTTTTTTGAGAGAAAAAGGCATTTTTCACCAGTCCACTTGTTGAACTACACCCCAACAGAATGGCATTACTGAACGCAAAAATCGCCATCTCCTTGAAATATCTCGTGCCCTTAGGTTTTCAATGTTTGTGCCTAAATATTTATGGGGGGAAGCTATGTTAACAACATCTTATCTAATTAAAAGGCTGCCTACTCGGGTATTAAATTACATTACTCCCTTAGATTGCTTCAAGAAGGTGTACCCCACAGCCTGTATTTTTTCTAATATTCCTCTAAGGGTGTTTGGTTGCACTGCATTTGTCCACCTCCCAAGTCAGTGTCGATCTAAATTAGATCCTCGAGCTGAAAAGTGTGCGTTTATAGGATATGCACCTAACCAAAGAGGTTACAAGTGTTACAATCCACATACTGGCAAAACTCATGTCACTATGGATGTCACATTCTTAGAGTCGCAATCGTTTTTTTCCAACACATCTCTTCAGGGGGAGAATGCTGAGGTTAGTGAAGAGATTTTGTGGCAATCAAACTCTCCTATTCTTCCCACTCCTTTGTCTGAGTCTTCGGAAAAACCTTTGCCAGACCTTGATGTGTCAAAGACAGGGGGAGAGACAGGGGGAGAAAAAGTTCAAAATGTGATCAACAAGCCCGAGCTTCAGGTTTATACTAGAAGAAAAACTCTTCAAAAGGTTGCTGATCAGAACTTTGTCTTGGAGCCTCATCTGTCTGCAACCCCGAGAGATGATTCCTTGCCTTCGTCATCAGGTGATCCTAGTAGTACTTTTTTTCCCTCCATTCCAGTCTCAAATTCTGATATTAATACTTTCAATCTTGATATGCCTATAGCTCTTAGAAAAGGGGTTAGATCATGTACTCAGCATCCTATATCAAAACATGTGTCGTACCAAAAATTGTCTCATCATCATAAAGCATTTGTGTCAAACTTGTCTCACATATCCATTCCTAGAAATATCCATGACGCTTTGAAGGATCCAAAGTGGAAGATGGTAGTAGAGGATGAAATGCAGGCACTTACAAAGAATGGCACATGGGAATTGGTTGATACACCGGAAGAAAAAAAGATTGCTGGTTGTAAATGGGTATTTACTATAAAATGTAAACCCGATGGGAGTGTTGAGCGGTATAAAGCCAGGCTAGTGGCAAAGGGGTTCACTCAGACTTATGGAGTTGACCATCAAGAGACTTTTGCCCCAGTTGCCAAGATAAATTCTGTTCAGATTTTCTTATCTTTGGCTGCTATTTTTGATTGGCCCTTATACCAATTAGATGTGAAGAATGCGTTCTTGAATGGTGACTTGGAGGAGGAAGTGTTTATGAGTTTGCCACCAGGTTTTGCGGAAAATGAAGGCAAAGTTTGCAAATTGAAAAAGTCATTGTATGGACTTAAAAATCTCCAAGAGTGTGGTTTGAACGATTCGGGAAAGTGATTAAAAGGTTCGGCTATCACCAGAGTCAAGGGGATCACACTCTATTCTATAAACACTCAAAGGAAGGTAAGCGTGCCATTCTAATTGTCTATGTTGATGATATTATACTGATCGGTGATGACAAAATTGAGTTGGAAAGTTTGCGAAAGAAGCTGGCTGAGGAGTTTGAAGTTAAGGATTTGGGTGTTTTGAAATATTTCCTTGGAATAGAATTTGCAAGATCCAAGAACGGCATATTCGTAAACCAACGGAAATACACACTTGATTTGCTCAAAGAGACAGGTTTGTTAGGATGTAAAGCGGCGGATACACCCATGGAGCCAAATCTGAAACTTGAACCGGCTAAGGATGAAGAAGTAATAGACCGAGAAAGGTATCAAAGGCTTGTTGGTTGACTTATTTACTTATCTCACACTCGACCTAACATAGCTTTTTCCGTAAGTATGGCAAGTCAATTCATGCACTCACCAGGGCCAAGGCATTTTGAAGCAGTATACAGAATTCTACGTTGCCTGAAGGGAAGTCTTGGTAAGGGGCTAATGTTTGAGAAACATGGACATCTGGAAATTGAGGTGTTTATCGACGCAGATTGGGCTGGAAGCAGTATGGATAGGAGATCTACTTCAGGCTATTGCACGTTTGTTGGTGGAAATTTAGTCACTTAGAAGAGTAAAAAGCAGAGTGTGGTGGCAAGAAGTAGTGCTGAAGCTGAGCTTCGGTCTGTAGCACATGATGTCTGCGAAGTTATGTGGATTAAAGGCATCTTGGATGAACTACAAATTTTGAGCTCCACACCAATGAAAGTGTATTGCGATAATAAGGCAGCAATTGGTATTGCTCATAATCTTGTGTTACATGAACGAACAAAGCATGTAGAAGTTGATAAACACTTCATCAAAGAAAAACTTGATAGAGGGCTAATTTGTATGCTGTATATTTCAAGTGATGAACAGGCTGCTGACATTCTGACCAAGGGACTGCACCAAAGACAATTTGACCGTCTAGTGAGCAAGCTGTCTATGGAAGATATCTTCATGCCAACTTGAGGGCGAGTGTTGGAATTTGTTATTTGGCTGTCATAGCTATTAATTAGCATGTTGGAATGTGTTATTTAGCTGTCATAGCTATTATTTAGCTATTAATTAGTGTTAGCTATCATCCTACCAACTACCTATTAAATAGGTTTTTAAATAGGACTTTTATCTTACTAGTTCCTGTTGTGTATAAATAAGAGACTTGTTGTAAATATTGAATATATGAGAAATAGATATGTCAGTATTTTCTCTTTCAACAGTTTTTTTTTGTGCATCTTGGTATTTACATTCAAGCACCTTTGTGTTTCTGTTAGCTTTTACTTTTTAGGCGTGCCATTTGTTAACTTTTATGTCCTTCCAGCAAATCCGGAAAGCCATGTTAAGAAAGGAAAAACGACTGAGGAGAAGCTTGAAAGAACAATGTCCCTTCTAAGGGGTGTGCTTGACTATGTAAGCTTCAGAAATGTGGACCTGGTTATCAAGGTAGTTAAAAGATCTTCTCTAACAGCTTCATCTTATGTAGGACTTTGGGAAGATCCTTGGATACTTAGTACTTGATGCTTTAAGCAGGCTGTTATCGAAGATGCTTCCTTGAAGCAACAGATTTTTGCTGAGCTCGAAAAATACTGCCCGCCATATTGTATACTAGCTAGCAACACCTCTACTATTGATTTGACCATCATTGGTGAGAGAACCAAGTCTCCAGATCGGATTGTTGGGGCCCATTTTTTCAGGTGGTGTAAAGTGTGAGATTTTAATTTTGGGAAAAAGACACAAACGGTCTCTGAACGTTGACCCAATATATAATTTGATTTCTGAACTTTTAATTTATTCAATGTAGTCCTTAAACTTTAGTCTAACATTCAATATGGTCCCTGAACTTTTAAGTTTTATAATGCTGTCTATGAATTTTTGGTACATGTTTAATTTAGTCCCTGAGTTATGTGAAAATGTTACGTAACAATGTTGTCTATGAACTTTTGGTACATGTACAATTTAGTCCTTGAACTATATGAAAATGTTAAGGAAGTGTCTTTAACATTTTCATATAGTTCAGGGACTAAATTGAACATGTATCAAAAGTTCATAGACGACATTGTACAAATTAAAAATTCAGGGATCACATTGAACATTAGGCTAAAGTTCAAGGACTACATTGAACAAATTAAAAGTTTAGGGACCAAATTATATATTGGATCAAAGTTCAGGAACTGTTTGTGCCATTATCCCTTTAATTTTTGTTTCCTATTTCGGGGCTACCTTTTGCTAAAATACTTGAAGCTACTTCCAATGCAGTCCTGCACATGTCATGCCTCTTTCGGAAATTGTTCGTACTCAGCATACATCTCCCCAGATTGTCGTTGACTTGCTTAATATTGGGAAAAAGATTAAGAAAATCCCAGAGGTGGTTGGGAATTGTATAGGCTTTGCTGTGAATAGGATGTTCTTCCCTTACACACAAGCTGCTCTTTTGCTTGTTGAGCGTGGCACCAATCCCTACAGGATTGATAATGTGATTACCAAATTTGGAATGCCAATGGGTCCTTTCATATTCTTAAAGTATTCTAGAAATTGAATTATTTTCGTTTTGCTCTCTAAAGTGGTCTAATGTTTAATTGATTTTTATTGTATACTGGCAGATTAGCTGACCTTGTTGGTTTTGGGGTTGCAATTTCTACTGGCATGCAATTCCTGGAGAATTTCCCCGAAAGAGCGTACAAATCTATGTTTATCCCCATCTTGCAGGAAGATGAGAGAGCTGGTAAAATCGTTAATGATGCATCTTGACCTAATTCTTAATCTTTTTAGGAATTCTAACCCAGAAGGCCTAAAACTATTAGGTGGAGGGAATCTTTATGCATATAAAGTGATATCAAACCCTATGATGTGACGTGAGATATACTTGTGCAAACTGCTCAAAGAACAACACTACCAATTGTCAAACTGGAAAAAAGACAAATAAGGATCACACACGAATGAAATATTAAATGGGGCATGAGACATTGAGACTTGGCTCTTTTTCAGCCCGTTGGTTTTCTTTTCCACTCTTTATTCTTCTTGCTTTTGTCGCAGGAGAATCTACCAACAAAGGATTTTATAAGTATGACCAAAGCTGCAATGCTATCGTAGATACTGATCTAGAAAGACATATCGAGAAGGCCAGAAGAATTTCTGGTGTTACTGTGGACCCTAAGGCCTCTCTCTCTCTCTCTCTCTCTCTCTCTCTCTCTCTCTCTCTCTCTCTCTCTAATTGATTGATCAAACTTGCTTGGGCTCTACAACTTGGAAGGGATAACCATTAACCCATATCCAAGAAAAATAAAAAAGAAAAGAATCGATGCCTATCATCTTGGTTGAGGTTTGATAGCTTCTTTCTAAAGGTAAATCACATTACTGTCAATTGCTCAAAAACTGAATGATCATCCTTGCCTGTGCTCTAAATCTTGGAGTCAATAACCATTAAACAGGGGGAAAAACATAAGAGTAAAGAAAACCAACGCCATTTCATGTTGGTCGAGTTATGATATCTTCTTTGGGAAGTTAATTCTGGATTCCTGTTGAAAGCTCACAAGTAGTTACAACTTTTTAGAATTGTAGTCTTCTCCTATCGATGACTATCATTCTTCTTCCCTATATTGTGTTTTCATTTAACAATTAGTAAATATAGCAGAAGACGGTCTTCTCAGCAGCAAAACTCTCCCTTGTGGAGCTCCCCCTATCCCCATGGTGATAGTTGACCTCCAAACCCTAACCACCTTCAACCCCCTCTTCAACCCAGCTTAGTCTTCCACATCTTCCGCAGGTTATCTCCCACAACCCCCACAACCCTGATTTTCCATTCCCCCTCCCTGTTACGAGTTGCCCTAAATAATGTTGCCCCAGCCGAAGTCAGATTCTGATTCTCGCGCTGTCTCCTCAACCTCTCGAAGAATGCCATCTCAAGAACGGAAGGAAGCTTCTCCTCCTAACCTAGAGGCGTTGTGAGATGCGTGATTGACTGGGTCCCTCTACCTCTCTCGCTCGTAAAATATTCCCACAAGGCGTAATCCACAAACTTTTTAAACCGTAAACTCCGCAGAGGGGTTTCCTTCCACCATCCACCCCGCTGTTTCTTAGCCGTGGCAGTACTTTCACAACAAAGCAATTTAAGGAATAGAACCAATTAGAGCTACCTTAGGCAGTCATGCAATCAAATTGAGAAGGCTTTCGCACTACAGGAAGAACCAGCACAAGCAGCTTCACTCAGGAGACAAAGTGCACTAAGTATCTATCGCCGCCGCTTTTGTATTCTGCTTTGAGTTCAGATAAGTTCTCGTCTCAAAGGAGCAAGTAGCAGTAGTAGTTCCTGTAATAGCTTTCAATATTCGTCTTGTTAAGACAATTTCTATATGCATGGACTTCTGCTAGTTCGTAGTCAAGTGCTCAAGTTAGATTAGTACACATTTCGCCTGTTCCAGTCAGTACCTCCGATGGAAAATGAGGAAAACAACGCTGCCCGGTTGGCTGCCCTATGTAGAGAATTGGGGAACTTGTGGTCAAAAGACGATATCGTGCAGCTAACAAGGGACATCCTTGCAGAAAAACAACAAGAATGTGAGCTAACTTTGTATGGGAAGTTGTATTCAAAACCTATTGTGAACTTTCAGACGTTCCCTAGTACTATGAAGAGGGCGTGGAAAATAGACCAGGTTGATTGCGAGCTGATAGAGCTGAGGTTCTTTTCCTTCTCCTTCACTTCACTAGAGGAGAAAAAGCGAATCCTGGAAACAGGCCCTTGGTCCTTCTCTAGCAACCTCCTCGTACTCCAACAAGGCTACCCAGACATCCCTAACCATTGTTATGAATTTACCCACTCTGATTTTTGGGTTCACTTAGCAGGTATCCCCCGAGGGAGACTATCAGAAGATGTGGCTAGGGAGGTGGTAGGAAAAATCGGGAAAGTGATAGAGGTGAAATTTGACTCTAGAGGAGGTGGCCCCTATAAAAGCTGTAAAGCAAGAATCTACATAAACCTCTCCAATCCTTTGAAGGCAGGAACAATTGTAGACTTGGAATACAAGAAGATTTGGGTGGACTATCGATTTGAAAGATTCCCACATTTCTGTTACTCTTGTGGAAGGATAGGGCATTATGCCTCCTACTGCAAAGAAACGCCTTTTGAGGAGTTGGAGCTCAACGAAAATGGCAGGGGCAAATTTGGGCAATGGTTGAGAGCGGAAGTATAAGAACCCAGCCCATTTTGGAAGATCTTCTATGGGAAAGACATACCTACCCATGAGGAAGTAGAGATAATCCTAGAGACGCCTACGGAAATCATCCCAAGAGAGTTAGCATTACGCTGCTCCAAGGGATATGCTACTGTAGGAATGATCAAGGATAAAAGCCAAGAGGAGAGGCCTAGTAAGAGGAACTCTCTAGCGGAGAATTCAAGGAAAAATCAGTTTACCTTCAAAGAGCTCAGCTCCCAAGTCATCCCTTTTGAGACGGCAACAAAGGAAGGGCAGGCAAAGAAGCCTAGGAAGGATAAGATAGGACCGAAGCCTTTCAAGAAAGTAACAATAGCTAGAAAATAGAAAAAGATCAACCCCACTGGTCTAATGGAGATTCTCAACCCCTCCATCAACGAGGCGGCTCTCCTAGATGCTCCGATCCATTTGTCAGAAGGAAGGAATGAATGAGCTTTGGTGGCTAGCCCTAATAAGCCACCAGCAATTATATGAAACTTCTGAGTTGGAACTGTCATGGGCTGGGCAATCCCTTGATAGTCCAACACCTCAGAGCCCTAGTGGCTCAAGAAAGGCCTGACTTAATCTTTTTGATGGAAACATAGAGCAAGAGTGAATTAGTCGACAGAGTGAGGAGGCGGATACAATTCCAAAACATGGAGATTTACGACCCTATAGGTACCGCATGGGGGGCTGGCCATATTGTGGAATGAAGGGGTGTCAATTGCAATAGAAAATAAATCTAGAGAGTTTTTTGATATAGTGTGTAGGGAACAAGATAGCAGCAACCTTATGCGAATAACCTTCCTGTATGCCCCTACAAACTTCCAGGGAAGACTTCAACTATGGCATCATTTACAGGTGATAAACGTAGCTAATCATCTTCCTTGGATATGCGCTGGAGACTTTAATGAAATACTGTACCACTGGGAAAAGAAGGGTGGGTGTCGGGTGGAGCACTACAGGCTTGTTGTGGAAAAGAAGGGTGGGTGTTGGGTGGAGCACTACAGGTTTGTTGCCTTCTAAGAATGTCTTAACAAATGCTCATTAATGGACATTGAAAGCAAGGACTGCGCCTTCACATGGGCCAACAACAGGGAAGGCACAGTTTTAGTGCACAAGAGGCTAGATAGAGTCTCGTGCAACATAAATTGGAGAGTTCATTACCCAAACGCGGAAGCCTACGCCTTACCTGCAATAGGCTCTAACCATAGCCCAATCCTCTTATCCCTCCACCCATCGCGGGCTATAAGGAAAAAGGAATTCAAGTTCGAGGACTTTTGGCTTGCTGACACCGAATGTGAGAAGCTGGTAAAGGAAACTTGGCGCGTCCCTAAGGAAGATCCAGCAACCTTCGCTTGCAAACTGGAAAAAACCACCAAAGCCTTGACCTCATGGAGCAAACAGAAATTCTCTAATGCCTGCAACCAAATCGAGGTATTAAAAAGAAGATTAACAACCCTCACAAACTCAACAGTTGGCGATAGTAGCAAACGAGAAATGCAGCAAATCAAAATGCAAATTCAAAACTTGAGAAAGCAGTAAGAGTTGTATTGGGGGATGAGATTGCGGATCAATTGGATTAAAGGCGGAGATAAAAACACCAAATACGTCCATGCTACAATGGTACAATGAAGACAAAAGAACAAAATAGCAATGTTAAAAATAGATGATACTTGGTGTCGAGACGCCACTGTTCTGAAGCAACACATTGCCAACTTCTATGATTCTTTGTACGAATCCATGGGAATAAGGAATTTCAGCCCAACACTAGAACAATGCACTTTTCAAGTTCCAGAGGGTATGAACGAGACATTAATAGCCCCAGTGTCCATAGATGAGGTGAAGAAGGCGACTTTCCAGCAAGGAGCTACAAAGGCCCCCGGTCCTGACGGGATGAATGGCCAGTTTTATCAGCATCACTAGGAGGTGTTACAACACGACCTACACCGGTTAGTCAGTTCCTTCTTCTGTTCAAGCAATCTTGACCCAGAACTCAACAAAACACACATAGTGCTAATCCCAAAAGTGTCTAACCCAGAATGCATCACACAATTCAAACCCATAAGCCTATGCAACTTCAGCTACAAAATCATCTCTAAGGTGATGACGAACTGCCTCAAGCCTTGGCTCCCAAGTCTTATAGCGAAAGAACAGAGTGCATTTGTCAACAGTAGGCTCATCCAAGATAATATAATTATAGTCCAGGAAATTCTATATCAAATGTGAATTAGAGCAAGAAAACAAAAATTCCAGGCCATCTTAAAGTTGGACATGCAAAAGGCATATGACAGAGTGGAGCGGGACTTCCTTTGCGCAACCATGTTAAAAATGGGGTTTTGTGAGGAATGGGTGACTTTGGTGAAACAATGCATCTCAACTGCAACATTTAACGTCAAGGTAAATGGGGAGCCATTATAGTATTTCCAGCCAACAAGGGGTATTAGACAAGGAGACCCACTATCTCCTTACTTATTCATAATCAAGGCCAACGTGCTATCTTCCCTGCTATCCAAGGTAGTGGAGGACGGGTCTCTGAGGGGCATCAAACTGAACAGGAGCTGTCCTACCTTGTCACACTTACTATTTGCTGATGATACTATATTCTTCCTAGAAGGGACTACTGGAGAGTGTCAGAACCTAGCAAGTATCTTAAACCAATATTGTTGTGCATCGGGTCAAGCTGTCAACCTGAACAAATCAGGTCTATTCTGTTGTGCAGGCAACCCTCAAAGCCTTAAAAACAATCTTGCGGCCGAGCTAAGAGTACCAATCATGGAGAAAACAAGGAAATACCTTGGCATTCCATCCGATTAGGGACACACCAAAAAGTAGATGTTTGCGTGGATACTAGACAGGGTAAACATGAAGTTAGAGGGTTGGAAGGAAAAGTTGCTATCAAAAGCGGGTAAAGAGATCTTAATCAAAACGGTGGTACAAGCAGTCCCACAATATGCTATGTCTATCTTCAAAATCCCTATTTTCGTTTGTAAAGCTATAGAGCAAAAAATTGCATCATTCTGGTGGAAACAGAACTCATCCAAATTTGGTATACATCGGAAGAAGTGGGATACTCTCAAAGAAAGGAAAATAGACGGTGGTCTGGGCTTCAAGGACCTAGTTACCTTCAACAAAGCCATGTTTGGCAAGCAAGCTTGGAGACTTGCTCAAGAACCAACCGCACTATAGAGCCAGTTACTAAAAGGAATCTACTTCCCTAACGGACGTTTATGGAAAGCAAAAAAAGGGGTCCCGACCGTCGTGGGGGTGGCAAAGCTTATTAATAGGTAGGGATACATTAAGCCCCAAGGTAAAATGGGTGGTGGGGAATGACGAGAGCATTCACATCAAAGAATATAAGTGAATCAAAACCTTATAGGAGGCCCAGCAAATTGAGAAGACCCTCAAATAGTAGCAACATTAATCGATCTAAGGACACGAAATTGGGATGTAAACAAGCTGCGAACGCTGTTCTAGGAAGAGATTGTAAATGAAATTCTCGCCATACATATCCTACCAAATCCAGAACGAGACAAGCAAATTTGGAATGGCAGTTTATCAGGGGAATGCACGGTCAGGCTAGGTTACTCAAATCTTCGTGCATCCCATACTAAGCAACAAACAGAACAAGCCTCAACATCGTTTCAGCAGCCCCGCTCTCTATGGTCCAAGATATGGAAAATTCACACCGAACCAAAAATCCGCTTCTTCCCGTGGGGTGTGTGCTGAAATGCCCTACCCACTTCAGAGAATTTATACAAAAGAAAGGCAATTATTGACCCACTTTGCCCAATCTACCGGCAAATTCTAGAGACCATGGAGCACATCTTAATCTGCGACTGGACCAAGCATATCTGGACTGATCAAAGAGTACAGATTGATGTTTCACCAACAAACATAACAAGAATGGACAAATGGTTAGATGAAGCACTCACCGGCGGCAATCCGACCCACTGAGCTATGATCGCAGGAATTTTATGGCAGATCTGGAAAGCCAGAAACACCAATGTGTTCCAAAGAATCAACCCCAAACTGGGAGCAATTGTCAACGAAGCCATCAATATAAGCAGACTCTACCTCACGCAGAACTCTCTCGATCGCAATATCTAGTCGGAGAAGCTTTCGACATAACACTGAACTCAATCAGAAATAGGCCATTGGAAATTCAATGTGGATGTCTCGTGGATTGAAGGTGGAATAGAGGGATCGGTGGGCGGCATATGTAGAGATTATAGGGGTTTGATAATTACTGGGTTTGCAAAAGGGGTTGCTGCTTGTTTTCCTCCGGAAGTCGAAGGTTTAGCGGTGAGGGAAGCCATATGTTGTCTGCATGAAGAGATAGAGAAGGGAAGAAGTCCAAGTTTGAAAGTGACTATCATGACAAACAACATGGCTTCTGTTAGATACACAGAGCATCCGTCCCTTAGCCCATGGGTTTTGAGAAAACTTTTTGAGGAATGCAACCTTCTTCTGTCCCATTTGCAAGGTATTTCTTTGGCACACTGTCCACGAGATACAAATCTAGTCATAGATTGGATCCCTAAGACCCATCGCAAAGGGTTACTCCCCTCCAACTGGCTAAACAAACCCCTCCAACCCCTTTGGGCTTTAATTTGTAATGACGTTAGTCATGATCACTCGTGTAATCCGTTTTTGAATGAATGAAATGGTATTTGCATTTGACCAAAAAAAATATAGCAAAAGACAACATCATTGAGATGATATTCTTCCTTGTGGTAAATGAGGCCTATTGAATCCTTGCCGAAGGAATAGCTATCAAGGCAGTGGACCTTGACATAGCTGTTGTTATGGGCATGGGCTTCCGACCTTATCGGTATGTAATTTAAGTGCTCACAAGTCCCGTTTTACTTTTATTCATGCGAAATCTAAAGACGTGCCTCGCAGGGGAGGTGGTCTTATAGGCCGATTCATTGGGTTCCAATCACATATGTTCAAGATTAGATGAATGGTCAAAGACGTATGGAGATATCTTTAAGCCTTGCCCTTACTTGGCTGAAAGAGCAGCCAAGGGGATTCCTCTGGTGAGAAATTCTGAACTACACGCCTTTGATTATGTTTGCTAAACTCAGATCAATTTTAGGTATTTTTGAAGTTGCTAGAGATCCATTGAACTTAGGGCACTCCATCACATGGACCTAGAATAGTAGATGCATGATTGGTCATCCTCAAAAGAGCATTAGGATATATGTAGATAAGTCGCAATCATTCGTGTATAAGAACATGGTAGCTTTGATTTTCATGCACCCACGTCACTTGTCAAATATATGTATTGATTCCATCACAGAGTTTTTCATCAGATCAAGCCAATTCTTGGTTGTGACATCAAGTTGCTCATTTCCTTATAGACATGGATAAATTCCGTCTTCTCTGCCTTGTGAGCACAAGCTAGACTACTACGAGCTTGAGTACCATTATTGGGGATAAGGACACTGAGGACATTAAGAGTGTCATAACTTTCATACGGCGTTCACTTGAGTACCATAACTTTTTTTTTTCGCTCACTTAAGTGTCACTTCCGATAAAAAGTGATCACTTGAGTACCATCGATCATTTAGCAGCCGGAAAATCCGATGTGGATGCCGGTTGTCATATGTAGCTTCACCGAAGCTGATATGAATAATATTTTAATATATTTTTTGAATTTTTTATTTTTTATTTTTCCTTTTTTTTGTAATTTTTTTCAATGCTGACGAGGGTACTCAGTGACCCTCGTCGGCTACGAAGGCCTCACCCAGATTGAGCGAGGGCCACCTTGCCCTTAGCCGCGAAGGCCTTAGGTAAGGCCATCGCAACCTCGCCAACGACGGGTGAGGGCGCGAAGGCCATCGTCAGATCTGAGTGGCCGCGAGCGGGGCGGCCTCACCGGATCTAGCGAGAGCCTTTGCCGCCTCCCTCGTGGTCGCGAAGGCCCTGGGCGAGGCCGTGAAGGCCATCGCCAGATTTGGGTGGCCGCGAGCAAGGCGGCCTTGCCAGATCTGCGACGGCCTCGTAGCTTCACCTGCAACCGACAAGGCCATCGTGGCCTCGCCAAGGGCCTTCGCAGCCGCGATGACCTCGCCAAGGGCCTTCGCAGCCGCGAGCGAGGCGGCGAAGGCTCTCACTAAATCTAGCGAGGCCGCCTTGCTCGCAACTGCCCAAATATGGCGATGGCCTCACCCAAGGCCTTCATGGCCGAGGGTAAGGCGGCCTTTGCCCAACCTGGGCGAGGCCTTCGCAGCCGGCGAGGGTCGTCGATGACCCTCACCGGCATTGAAAAAAAATAAAAATAAAATAAAATATATTTAAAAAAATCCACGTGGGATGGAAAATTAATAATAAAAAAAATCCACATATGATGGTTTGCCAGAAATGGCGCTCAAATTATCTATTTTCGCTGGAAGTGGCACTCAAGTGATCTTTTTTTGTTGGAAGTGGCACTTAAGTTAGCAAACAAAACAGTTATGGCACTCAAGTGAGCGCCGTACGAAAATTATGGCACTCCTAGTGTCCTTATCCCAAAGTATTGATCATGCTTTTTCTACAAAATCAAAAAGCCATGTATTATAATAACTTAAACTTCATCACGTATGAGTTAATATTAAGTGAAATTTAAATCTCAAATAATAAAAGTCAAAATAAAAATCAAAAGTAAAAAGTCATTGTCATGCCTCAATTCGGAATCACGATCGATGCTTGTTGATCAATCACGACTCGTTCGAGCAAGTGACTCGTGGAAATACATTAGTGCATCCTATTCATTTTTTTATCAATGCGCAAGCGGAAGCAAATAGAAATAAACAAGACAACATGAGTAATATAAGCAAACGTCATACATTGTATTTACATGATCTGTGCTTATTTTGATAAGCCCCTCGTTCTGGTCCTTGCAAACCATACTTATATTTTACATGCCAATTTCAAAGGCGGTTCCGCACGCGAGCCAACTATGGACAAATAAAACTTTGGCTTGGTCATCCTACTCCTACTACTTCTTATGGCTATTCGCTTCTCACTCCGTGCTCATCTCCTCCCCGTATGCCATCCGTCTGGCCGTCTTACACCCCTCCCGTGGCCTACCCCAAAGCTGGTTCGCCTGTTCCGCCAAACGGCCCGTCACATGGGGTTCAATTATTAGTGACTTCTAGAGAGAAATTGACTTGATTAATAATTTTATCCTCTTGTTCTCTCAATATCTGAACCGTGAAACCTCGTCTAGACCTCTTGAGGATGTTGGTTTCACTCACAAACTACTGGGGCTAATCGGTTTACACAAAACCGACTAATCAATACTTAATTCGCAACCCTGCATCATATTCATTCCGCTAGTTTTCTGAGGGTTTTTCACGCTTAGTCTACCCATTTGATCTGACGTTTGGTGTAGAAAAACCTCCACATATGGTCAAGTATGACCAAGCAAAAGTCTAAGTCCACTGGTGTCAATTCATGCCAGTCGAGTTGCCCAGGCATGTGGCCTGTCTGACCGGGCTTGACCAAGCACAGGGCCGGGCACGCGAACAGGCTGCACGGGCACGGTATAAGGCACATGGCTTGGTGAGTGACCGAGCACACTGGCATAGTGCCGAGCTGCACGAACGACACGCTGAGCACGACGTCGATCCGTACGGGCAAGGGGCTGATTTCTGGTCCAAGCACATATTTTGGCTCATGAATGGGCACAATGCACGACTCATGGCCAAGTCTCTTGGGCAAGGAACTAGGTCAGAGCCGGATCTGACGGGCACATTGATTGGCACAAGGGTTAGGCACAATGGCCGGTACATAACCGGGCACGTAGCTAGTCCGTGGCCTAATTGACTAGCACAATGGTCAATCATGTCTGGGCACAAGGCCTGACCGACGTGGCTGGCATAATGCCTAGCTCGCGACCAAGCCACTAGCCTTATGACTAGGCACATGGCTCGTCTATTGCCTACCTAACTTAACGCGACGATCTATGGCCGATTCGTGACGGGTCCACGTTCGAGTATCAATGACTCGTGGTTGACCCTCGGTTGTCATGTGGCCTTGTGGAACTCAGTACCCCAGAATTAACTCATAGTCATCCGTGATAGATGCATGTCCATGCGGTATCACCCACAATCGATACATGCCGACACAGTACTGATCCATAGCTATCCTGGACCGTTCCACTAATGGCCCTTATGGTCAAAAGGTCACTCTACAATCATATTACTGCAACATCTTACATGATCAGGGAGTCATTCCACTATCGATCTCTAGGTCAATTCATGGGCAATCTTTTGATCGAACCATGATCAACCCTCAGTACACTCGTTCCGACCATATTTTCCGTTCTATTACCGACCCTCGACTTGCATTACCTGCTCATTCTTTTATCATTTGCTCTCGACTCTTAAGCCCAAATTCGAGAATGTCACAGTCATCATGACACAATTCGTTAACATCTCGTATATGTGTTGTCTCTTCATCATATCATCTTAACTTAAGATATTATTTGTTCTAGATAATTTTTCAATGACAATACATTGACAATTAAATGTATTATTGATATATACTTCTTTAGAAATATCTTCAAATACATCGATAATTGTGAAAAGAAAAATGTATCATTACCGTGGCAACCCATTTTTCATACTAGTAATTATTCCTTGATGATATTGTTTTTAATGGTTTTTTCATGCAAATAATGTGAAGTCTTGTCGGCTATTTATTTTGCAATTTTTTCCTAGGATGGTCCAATGAGATCAACAAAGGTGACTTTTTGAAATGTTCTTGCTCAAATATTGGTTGGTGCAAATTCCATTTCCACTAAGTTGGTGTGGAACTTGTGCTGTGACATGGACAGAGACAGCCAGGCCTACTGAAACTGGGGAGCGTGTGGTATCGTGACTAAGAAAAACCAGGCAAATAAAATGATGTATTTTCGACCAAAAAAATGAAATACAAATGATGTGTCGTGATTCAAAATTTGAAAAGTTATAAATAAAAGTAATTTCATTATTAAAGGCGGTTCGTGATTACGCCATCAAGGGTGGAAGAACCTTTGTTCAATTTTCTGGTTACAGTTTGCAAAATTTTGTGATTACAATTCACTTTAAAGGACCGGTTTCTTAAATGAATCCTACAAAGTTATCACATGTTCTCCTTTTATTTCATTTTTAGCTGTGGATATTAGGAAAGATGTTGGTAGCGTGTGTTGGGGAAATCGACGAACCTGTTCGATGCACTCCAAACAAAATTTTCAGGATCGTACGTTGAATCACCAGCAAACGATAAACGAATTTACTACACGTTGGTCCGAATACAATCACAAGGAAAATACTCTTATTCCATAGCGTTAATGCCGATTGTCTTCTCAAAGTATATACGGAATCATAATGCGTCGAGAGAGAGAGAGAGAGAGAGAGAGAGAGAGAGAGAGAGTTCTATATTTCATGTTCTTCTTTTGAGGAAATTATTCTAACTTCCCTTAAGAAACTCTTCTCACGCCTCTTTAAAAGGTGTCTCTCAAACACACTTCTTATTAGAGCAAATGGTGTCTCTTCGACACACACATCATGGGCAGACCGACGAAATATAACATCTCTCACTCGCACATGATAGGCTTGATGATGCTCTATTAAGAACATAAGGCATTCAACATTCATCTACCTTAGAAACAATTCATACTGGCAAGAAAGCCGTGCGACCAGTTAGTACACTTGCACCTGGGAGCTCTAATTATGCACCTGTTAGGGACAACATAATGGCTACAACCCCAAAAATAAATAAATAATTGATGTCTCACGGTGCCCAGACATATTTTGTTACATCAGTCCAAATATTCCTATCCCTTAAATGCTATACTTGACTTTTCTCAAGAACATCACGTATTTACAATTATTTCCAAAAGCCATTGAAAGCGAAATAATTGGTCGACCAATAAACACATGTAATTGATGTAAAATAACAATAGTCTTCCCTCGCACTCATGTCTCTCTCCATTTCGGAACAACTGCTTTCCTAGACACATCCCATAAAGCCATATCTTTTCATGACTGCCGGTAACATACTAAAGTAGCAACATTGATCTTCTATTTTGAGAACATAGTCAAAACATAAGGTACAAAGTAAGGTAAATTATAAATTACCTTAAGGACTCACGCGATGAATAAATAAAGATAATTGTACTCATCTTCCTTATTGGTCAAATAAAGAACATGTATTATGAATTACATGCTATAGTGGATTTCTCTTTTTATAAGAGCATATGTCATTTATTAATCATATTCACTATATGAATCTTAGCCTAAACATAGTCACATGCTTCTCGTGTACTCATGTTTAGCCTGAGTGCTATATCATCTCGCTTTCCACAACGCCCAATTTAGTACTCGCATCTGGCTACCTTCAGGCATACATGATTGTGGGACTATCATGTTCGATCTTATCACATACGAATAACATACCTCATCTTGATTCCAATCAAGGCGACATTAAATCGTTTTATGTATTAAACTGCTCTTCCAGCATTTATAGTACATATCGTCTCATCTCAATCCGCTTACTATAGCATTTGAGATGATTGCTCGTATGAGTGAACCAATCATTGCCTGGTGACATACATTTCAAAAATATATACGTGTTTGTGCTAGTCTCATAACATTGTAGTAGTTGATAAAACATCGATTCATTAACAAACAAGTACAGTACATATACACACATAATCCAGTGATCCTCAACAATATTACATGTCATGATCACTTTCTACGTAATCCTATAGACATCCTGTGGGTCAAGAACACGTATCTTGGAACAGCCTTCGTAAATGGATCAGCAATCATCCTGTTGGTTGAAATATATTGCAGGACTACTTCCTTCTGCGCTATTATATCCCTGATGAAGTTATTCTTTATATCAATGTGCTTCGTCCTACTATGATACTTGGGGTCTTTCACATAGGTAATGGCTACTTGACTATCGGAATATACTGTCACTGGTCTTAGGACATCAGTGATAATGGCTAAATTTTCTAAAAAACGTTTTAGCTATACTGCTTCTTACACTGCAACAAAACATGCAATAAATTCTGCTTCCATCGTAGATAAAGCTATGTATGTCTGTTTCTTGCTATTCCAAGAAATTGCCCCATCATTAAGCAAGAATGCATATCCAGACGTTGATTTACACTCATCTAGGTCTCCTTCCCAATCAGCATCAAAGTATCATAATAAGAGTAGATCACTCCCTTGATAGCAAAGTCGATAATCCAAAGTGCCTTTCAAGTATATCAAAATCCTCTTAACTGTTTTCCAGTGTGCTAGACCAAGATTTGATTAATATCGGTTCACTAACCCTACAATATGACATATGTCGGGTCAAATACACATCATAGCATACATCAAACTTCCTACAGCACTAGTGTAAGGAATAGTTACCATTTCTTTCTTTTCTTATGGAGTCTTAGGACACATCTTAGTACTCAGGCCTTCACCTTGCATGACAGGGGTATTAATGGGATTACAGTGCTGCATATTGAAGCATTCAAGAATCTTCATTATTTAAGACTTTTGTGACATAGCAATGAGTTTTTTTGATCGATCTCTTTCTATCTTAACTCTCAATATATATGCAACTTCTCCCATGTCCTTCATTTCAAAATTAGAAGACAACCATTCTTTCATGGTTATAACCAAACTCTCGTCATTTCCAGCCAATAGAATATCATCCATATAAAGAGATAAAATCATAAATTTATCCTTAAACCGTTTGATATACACACAGTGATCCTCTTCGATCATCGTGAACCCAAAAGAAGTTATAGCTCGATGAAAACGAAAATACCACTGTCTAGACGATTGGTTAAGGCCATAAATTGAGCGATGAAGTTTGCAAACTTTACGCTCTAGACCTTCAGCAATGAAACATTGCTTCATATAGATTTCTTCATCTAGTTTTCTATTGAGAAATGTTATCTTTACTTTTATTTGATGTAATTCTAAATCCAAATGTGCAACAATGGCTAGGATAAGACGTATGGAGGCAAACCTTACAACTGGTGAAAAAGTTTCTTCATAGCCTATACCCTCTTGTTGAGTATAACCTTTCGCCACAAGGCGAGCCTTATACTTTTCAATGGATCCATCTGCCCTTCGCTTAATCTTGAGAATCCATTTGTTTCCAATAGCCTTGCGATCAGGTGGTAGATCAACTAAGTCCCAGACGTAATTTGTCTTCATAGACTTAATTTCATCTTCCAAAGCTTTTCTCCATTTCCTTGTCAGGAGATAAGAGAGCCTCTTAAACTGTTTTAGGCTACGCATCGTCTTGTGGAGCAATCATAAATGTTTCCCCTTCGATCTCAAATCGACGACAGGGAATACTTTTACGATTACTTTTATACAATTGAACTTCTTGAAATTTAGTTCGCCAGGCGACGCTACACTCCCACTAGGTCTTGTATGTTGAGGTAAACCTGTATTTCCCTTAGTAACATTAGTGGGTGTAATATCAGGATCTTCCATCTCATATAATTGAAAATCCTTATCGATCTCACCTCTACTAGGAAAACCGTTCTCCAAGAACGTGACATCTCGTGACTCTATTTCAGTCACACTTCCATCAACTTGTTTACCTATGAACACGTACCTTTTGGAGTGTTCAGAGTATCTAATAAAAATAAACTTCTTCCCTCTATGGCCTAATTTGCCATATTTACGGGAAGAATCATGAACATATACTACACACCCCCAAGGTCGTAGATTACTTAAGTCTGATTTTCTACCGGTCCACAATTCATAATGGGTGGAAGCAACTGACTTAGAGGGCACACGATTAAGTATATAGGTAGCAGTCAATAATGCATCTCTCCAATATGAGACAGGTAGATTTGTCTGCGTCATCATAGACCTAATCATTTCTAATATGGTTCTATTCCTTCTTTCTGCAACCCCATTTTGTTGTAGAATACCAGGAATAGTCAATTGTCTTACAATTCCCTTTTCATCACAAAGAGTCTTGAATTGCTCAGGTAGATACTCACATCCGCGATCAGTTCTCAATGCCTTTATTGTTTTGTTCAACTGATTCTTTACCAAAACTATAAACCGCCTAAAGCAATCCAATACTTCGGACTTATGGGAGATTAGAAAAACATAACCGAAACGCGTGAATTCATCTATGAAAGTGATGAAATATGAGGCTCCATGCCTCGCCCTCACATTTAAAGGACCATAAATGTCAAAATATATAAGTTGCAATGGAAGTTCAAATCTGGTTCCTTTACCAAATGGTTTTCTAGTTAGTTTTCCCGCTAGACAATATTCACATACGGATAGTTCAACATTAGCAAGTGATCCCAAAAGGCCTTCTCTTGCTAATCGTTTCATTCTTTATAACCCAATGTGACCCAGTTTAGCATGCCAAGTACTTGCATCAATCTCCACATTACTAGAAGATGCAATTAAAGAAAAACAACATTTAACATTAACTTTGTACGCATCATAGTCAATGTCTAACACCATAAAATCATTCAATACATAATTAGAACCGCAATAAACTGTTCCAAACAAAATGTCAATACAATCACCATGAAAATTAAATACATAACCTAAGCTAAGAAGAACAACTATAGAGATCAAGTTTTGTCGAATATCTGGTGCATAGAGGACATCATGTAGGAATAGGTTTCGACCACCACGAAATGTTAATTTACATGTGCCGATACCCTTCACTTCAACTCTTAATTTATTTCCAACATATATCCATCTTCTTCCAGGCTGTATCCGACGATACTCCATAAATGCTCATCGATCTCTAGCTACGTGGTCTATTGCTCCTGAGTCTACAATCCATATTAGATGAGATTCAGCAAACATTATAGTATTAGAAACAAAAGCATTACTTGAAGTAATGGAGTAATGCGGTACCTTTTTCGGCTCAATGCATTCACGAGTGAAGTGGCCCAATTTGCCACAATTGTAGCACATCATCTTGGCCTTATCCTTCTTCCCGCCGCGCTTCTTGCGTCGGAAGGTCTTGGCTCTTTTGGGTGCCTAATCAATCTCTTTTCCTTTGTTGTTGAATTTATGGTTCCTCTTGCGCTTAAAGCCTGAAGCTTTGCCCGAACCTGATTCAGCAATATAAGCATGGGTAGAGGATTTTGCAGCCTCTAGGCATTCATCTTCTAATTCCAAATAACGAGCAATATCGTCAAAAGTAACGATATTCTTATTGTGTGCCATATTGATTTTTATATGTTCCCAGCTATTAAGAAGAGACCTTATAATAGCTTGAACTTGTTGTTCGTCAGTTAAGATATGACTTGTTGACTTCAGCTCACGTATCATGTTTGACATCTCCCGAAGATGCTGCCTCATCGATAGATTTGAGCACTTCCGGTATGTGTCAAATTTGATGGTGAGCCACCTCAACTTAGAGACAGACGTACCCCCAAACTTATCTTTCAAGGCAACCCACATTGCTTGAGCTTTGTTGTAATTTTCAAATTCACATATGAGATCATCTTGCATATAACTCAATAACGTGATGCTAGCAATGCTATTTTTCTTTTTTCAAGCTTGAAAAGCTTATTGATCTCTTTTGTGTTGAGCAAAAGTTCCATGCTCAGGTTCATCCATGGTATAGTTGAGGGTTTCCAAAACCTCTTGCTCCTCAAGGATATATTCGGCGCCAAATGTCATAATTGTCACTGTTCAGCTTCTCACCCTTATTGAGGTCAACCACAATGGTCTTGGATACCGAAGCCATAATCACTATCTTCTACACATTGATATAATAAACGCAGAATCAATACTAGCACATTTTCCACATAAACACACATATTCTAACTTGCAGCAAAAACAAACTAAATTAATGATAATTCAACAAAAGACACCAAAACGAAAGTTCACGATGTTCCCAATCAGTTTTGGCGTACGATTATTCTATTATC
Source organism: Syzygium aqueum (assembly GCA_031216185.1). Classification (NCBI taxonomy): domain Eukaryota; kingdom Viridiplantae; phylum Streptophyta; class Magnoliopsida; order Myrtales; family Myrtaceae; genus Syzygium; species Syzygium aqueum. Next base: position 13,351,545 of record CM062232.1, on the reverse strand, counting down.
ATTAACTTGTTTAATTTGTGCAAATTTTAAGTTCTATGTGAGAATTTCTTCTAATTCTACCAACTTACGAACTCCCACTAGACTAAATAATTCACAAAAATATTTAAAACAATGATCACATCCTTTCTAGCAACCATATAGCATAGCATGATGTAAATCAACAACTAGAATATTCTTGCAACAAATATAATTAACAACGGAATTCATGACGTAAGGATCTCTAGCCATTATTTTAATATGATCAAAATTAGGAAATTGCAAGCACATCAAACCATATAAACATGCCATCAATGAACCATGCTCTACATAATCTTTATGTGGTCATTTACATGTTAGCCAGCTTCTGTTTTTCCAAAACCATAGGGAAATACAAGTAAAATGCAATAATACCCCAAAAATACACGTATTTAGGGTTCCGTAAGCATTTTCATACCTTTAAAAGCTTCAAACATATAAAATAAATATACCAAAATGTAGAGAATTTCAATACGAACACAACGATACCAACCACAGCCCGATCGAACCACCTACGCGCCCATACGAGCTACCTAAGTACGCGGCGCGTGTGGCACACGTGCCAGCCCTTTATGGGCTTCTAAGCCAATCCAACCGGTTTGACCATTGACCGGTCCGACCAGTCCAACCGGTTCAACCGTTGTCGCGACCCTAAAAAATTTTTATCAATTTCTCGGGCTAATGGATTATTAAGACTAATCTTAACTCGGGCCCTCCCAAGCCCTACCAATTCGCAACTTAGGGTTTAAGTTCTTAACATGCAAATATTTTCATGCTTGGAGTCGCCACTAATCTATTTACGGTAGGTCGATTAGAAACCTAAATAAAACATAGGAAGATATGTTTTATTCCTACAAACCAGATATTCTAAGTCCGGGGACTTGATTACGCTAGATCTAGTCTAACGCCCTTTCGGTACCTTTTCATTTCAAAAATGTTTTGGCAGGCAGTTTGGATCCATTTTAACTTATGTCACTAACATGTGAGGTATTCATGCAGGTGCACAAACCACCAATTTAACACCCAATAATCATAGCATTAAATAAATTGCAAGCTCAGGAGAACAACTTACTTCGAATCCAGCAAGCATCTGCGTTGTTAGCTAGAAAATCACATCAACACCCTAATATAATTTCTAATTAACAGGCAATTCACTCAATATCTTTTTTGGATTTTCATTTATTTAAATGAAACATAATCTATATGCAATGACGTGCAAGAATGACATGCGATTAATGCGACCTAATATGCAATCTACGTGACATGCGACGACGTGTCCTAATTCTAATGACGGGCAAAGGATTTATTTTTTTGGTATTTTTCTTTAAGGAAATTCGGGATTAAATGAAATTCGGAATTAATGAAAATGCCTAAAATAACATGCAATCTAAGATAACTTCTCTTTTTTGGTATTTTCTATTAAAATTCGGAATAGTAAAAATGCCTAAATTAACATGTAATCTAAGATGACTTAACCTATCCTAACATGATTTCTTTTTGGGATTTTTGGCAAAAATTCGGAATTATTAAATTGCTGAAATAATCTATTAAGATTAGAATATTACTTAATTTAAACTAGGAACTAGATCATCTCACGTTCTAATTTAAATTAAATAATTACTCTATCCTCTAGATATATTCAAAATTCCTAGACATGCAAAAATTCTAATTCAAACTCTAACTAATATTTTTTGAATTTTCTGTTTTATTTGAAAAGGAAAACAATCAAACAAATAAGGATAGCAATCATATTCAAATCAACCACGCGATCCGCCAAATTTGTTTCAAACTCGGATTAGGCACAAAAATCGAACTATCGGTCATATCTATAGGGTTATAGATATTGACGAATAATCGATCATTCAAATTTGGAAAGCTAATGAAATTCATTATCGTATCCAAATAGTTATGGATAAGATAATAATTTCTCGTATTGCCGCGTATCGTACCTTTGCTAAATTAGGAAATTTTCCTAATTTTGAATATTTCAAAATATTGCGGATATCTAGAACATTATCCAAATATACCTAGATATCTACTAGATATTCATGCAATATTCCAAACAATTCAAACTAGGAAATTAGAATATTCTGAAAATAAAAAGATAATGTCCAATTACCTAATTTACCGATAACTTCCAAATTTGAAACGTCTCGGGATCGGGCTTGCGGATTGGGATCGAGACGACGACGGCAACACTGGACCCGCGGGATCAACGGTGAGGCACGACACCGGCGGGGCTGCTTCGGCGTCGGGACGGCGGAGGATCACAGTTGAGAGGGGCAGCTCCAACGGGCACAGACAGAGGTGCACCGGGTACTGTTTCGGCGGGAACAGTAGGCTCCGGAGACTGCGGCGTCACGGCGGGCTCACGACAACGGGACTGCAACGCTGGCGGGGTCGGTCCGGTGGACGGACGACGGGCGGGGACGTCCGGCGAAAGGGGCGGTGCTCGGTGATCAGCGAGGGTCTCCGGCGGGCTGGGCTGACGAGCGGCGGTGGCTGGTGCGGCTCCGGTGACGGCAATGCTGCAAGAGGAGTCTTCGGCGGGCGTCTCCGAGAAGCGGCTGTGGCTGATCCGCGGTGATGCTCCGGCACGAGCACGGCAGCGGCTGCTGTTCCAGGGGGCTATTCCGACGGCAGGCGAGGCCAACCAGCGGCGTACGGCGGCGGGAACAGGTGCTGGGCATGAACGACAGCACCGGTGGTTGATCAGGGGCTGAGGCAGAGGCGGCTATTCCGGCATGGGTAAGGACGGCAGAGACACGGCAAGCAGCGGCAGTGCTGTTCAGGCGAGAGGTGGCGATCGGTGGAGCTCCGGCAGCAGCAGGCGAGAGGCGACAGCCCACGCGATGGGGGGCACGGCGGCGGTCGGTGGTGTTGCCGACTCTCCTCTCTCTCTCTCTCACTCTCGCTCTCAAAAATTCTGATATGAATTATGTGTCCTCCCTAATTTCTGACCTAATACTTGTTTATATATTCCTAAACTAGGTCAATTAGATGGGCTCTATAGTCCTATTGGGCTTAGACTTGGGCTTAGGTCTAATTAACATTTAAATGGGCTGAATTAACTTAGGCTAAATTCAACAGACTAAATCAAGCCCAAATTAAAACAACTGAGCCCGTTCATCTATGTAATTCCCAGCCCTTGCACTCCGAAGCGAACCAAGTTTTGTTCGATGAAATTTAAGCTCGTTCGCCACCGCCGGTCCGATGCAAATGCAATTAAATTAAATGGACCTAAACTATATGTTATGCAATTTAAATATTTTTGTTTATGGGTTAAAATTTAATCCATAATTTTCTATGCAAATTACACTAGATGATCGGTAAAATTTAGGTGTCAACAGCTGCCCCTCTTTGAAGGTGAGCTCGCAGAGGTTGCATTCAAAGACTAAATGATACCTAAATTTCAACCATGCAAAATGCAATGAATGATGTTTTTGTCGGGATTATGAGTCCCATTTTTTAATGCATTAAGAAATGATGCATGCCAACATGAATAGAAAACATACCTGGAATTACTTACCTGACATGACGAGATAATGCAATTCGAGGCACGACTTTGACTTGAATGTTGTTTGGCAAATGTCTAGGCTCAGTCCCATAGGTATTGCCTGATATACGTTGATGAAACTTCAATGATCTGCAATTAAATCAAAACACATGAAGAAAGCTCGACGTATCCAATCATCATTTGGATCCGCGAGAGCAGTTTGTAACGAAAAAAAATGTAAAAACGTTCCGACCTTTACAAACTACCTATACATCTCCATAGGTATTTGCAAAGATTTGGCCGCTTCACTTATACCTGCTCATAAGTGAACTAAGGGGGAACTTTTGGAATCAAGAGGATATTCCGATCTTTACATATACCTGCTCATATGCAAAGATTTGGCCGCCTCACTTATATCTACTCATAAGTGAATAGCAGGGGAACACCTGAGATAAAGAGAACATTCCGACCTTTACATATATCTGCTCATATGCAAAGATTTGGCCGCTTCACCTATACCTGCTCATAGGCGAGTAGCGGGGGAACACCTGAGATTGAGAGAATATTCCGACCTTTATGAAATACATATACCTGCTCATATGTATTCATAAAGATTTGGCCGCCATGCCTATATCTGCTCATAGACACGTACGGGGGAATATCTGGGATAAAGGGGAGTATTCCGACCTTTACATATACTTGCTCATATGTAAAGATTTGGCCGCCACGCCTATATCTGCTCATAGACACGTGTGGGGGAATACCCGAGATTGGGGACTATTCAGACCTTTACATATACCTGCTCATATGCAAAGATTTGGCCGCCACGCCTATACCTGCTCATAGACATGTAACGGGGGAATATTCTCGAGATTGTACGAAAATCTGTGATTTTGTGAACAAAGGGGCTAGCCCAAGTGTTCAAGGGTTCCTTGACAAAGTACCTGGATATCATCAGAGGTACCTGAAAAGGTTTGATCAATAGACACCTAAACATCATCAAAGGCGTCTAGAGATCACAACAAAAATGATTGAATGTGGGGGCCTGACGATTGCTCGAACAGGTTAGGGATATCTGGATAGTCATAGACATCTAAGGGATAGAGATATACTTACCTGGCGATATCTCCAACTCTGAGGGTATGTCTCCTGCTAGACACAGTTTTAGGCAACATGTAATATGCATTCGCGCACTATCAAGAACACATATACACATGCACTATGAATTCAACTGGTTTTTATGCACGATGGTTTTGTCAAATTGGCATTACAAACTCTGTTGGGGAAAAATCATGACAAGACAATCCTAACTCACAAATGGGTGTCTTGAAAATGTCGAATGATGAACTTTCGATCCAAAAGGGCTTTTCTCTCATTCTCACCGAAAAGGCTGATTTATAGAGAATCACTCCATCTCACCATCATCATGTTGACAAGGGTCTGAGTATTCTTGCAAGCGGTACGACCTTACCAATCCAAGAGGTCTTTGCCAGGACTGTAACATGGGTTTAGTCAATGGCTTAGCAAAGGGGACTCTTCGAGTCGAGGCTATTGAAAGAAAATACTCTGCAATTGTCTCCGGGTTTACAAGTCAAGAACCCTGCAAAATGAGATAGAAATGGTCTTGCTCGCACTTCTTTGAGTTAAGCTTATAAACATCTGAAACTCTACATTAGCTCAAGTGCCCTAATCTAAAGAGACTTTGCAAGGGACGTAACGTAGGTTAGGCTCATGGGTTGAGAAATGAATGGATCATTAGGCTCAAAATGTGTATAATTGGGGTGAATAGGTTGGTGATCATCTTGGCATTGTCACCACTTTTCTTCTTCACCAGGAATTGTCTCCTCGGTAGATGTTCCATTAGCTTCAGGAGTCCATCACTTGATTCCTTTGAGACTTGTAGGACTACTGTTCTACTGGGACGATTTTGATATATCTTGTCATTTTTCATTGGGCATTGGCCTTGCTTTTACCCGGCACACTGCTTTTTCTTGCCCCTTTTTTTTGACATTTGCTGCTTACAATGTAAACACTGGCCAGCTATATCTAACTGAATGACTCACTGTCTGAACAAAGAAGCTTCCTGTCTTCCATCGACACTTCGGATATGCTGCTTGAACAATGATGACTTTTGCCTTGCCCCAATGTGGGGGATGATCACCAACTGAGTTTATATGAAACGAATTTGCATGCTCAATTGGGCTTAGCAAAGGATAAAGTGTGTATAGGATATAGAAAGAAATGCTCTTCGTCATCCTAAGGCACTTGAACTTCGCGTGAATTCATCTGAAAAAGCAATACTCGAAGATTGATGCAAGTGAGAGCAAGGAAATTTCTAGTCATTTTTCACCTTATGATGCTGATTTACCTCCAGTTTGCCCCGATGTGGGGTAGTTCTTGACAGGGGTAATTTGAATGAATTTCTCCAAGTGTTTAAGCTCAAAGTGGTGAAACAATGGATAAACTGTTATGTTTAAGGTAGAGAAATGAAATGCCTCTTGTCATTTCGGTCGCCGTACCTTTTGCGAGATAACTCTTTACCTTGCAGACATAGAATTTTTTCTCTTTTTTTTTTCAACTCACTGGGGATTAATAGAGGGGACTGTGTATAGGATAGGGGTTGCCTTCCATCATCCCGATGTACCTCATTCGACACATTCAATTCATTCCACATGAGTTATCAAATTGTCTAAATAGACTTCCCCATTGAAGTCGACAATACTGATTGACAAAATAACCATGCAGAATTTAAAGCCAATGCAAACATTTTAGCTTGAAATTGATTGAAACCATTTATTCATCATTGAAATGTTTGCAATTCAGAGGTATAGAACCAAACACTTGAAAACTTTTGCTGCAAAATGTCAGGTTTTATCAAGGATAATACATCTTTACAGCACCAGAATTAACAGGAGTGGAGAACTCACGACTATCCATTTCCGCGAGGATCAGGGCACCTCTGGGAAGGGTTTCTTAACTACATATGGACCGATGTAGTTTGGGGCAAATTTACCCACAGAAATAGGAAAGACTGGCAGTACTTTCCTTAGGACTAGATCATTTACCTTGAAGTGTCATTGTCGCACTTTTGGGTTGAAAGACTTACCTACGCATGCGGCAACTGGATCGAGCGTTTGGTCTCACTTTCAGGGGGATTTGCCCCTATCTTCACCTCTTTGGATTTTTCCGGAATCATTCAGATTAACGGTGATAATTTGGTCTGATGTGAGGACTTTGGGCTTTTCATGCCGTTCTAGGTCATGCAGCATTTCCGAGGAATCGTCGAGTTCGCCGGCATCATTGGGATCAGGCTCGGCGGCACATAATTCATCGGATTGGACCATTCCCGTACCCTCATGTGTCGTAAGATTGCCCCTGAAACATAAAGTAATGGATTTAGAAGGACAAACATGGCTAAACATTACATTTTTTGTAATTTTTTTGTGTTTTTCTTTTTCTGAAATTCATTTCGAAATGGTTTTAACACGAGGAAGCATGAAGAAGCCCAGGCCTCAGAATTCTCCTTGGACTATATTTTCTTTTATCGGTTGGATATCATCACCGAGCTGGTTTGATATACCTCAATATGCCCTCAAAAACTGAAAATAACTTGTAATTTCATTGATCATTTCAAAATGAATTACATTTATTGAATGGAAATTGCGATAATTGAAACCTAGAAACGGAAATAGAAAACAACACCCGAAACGGGGCAAATCCTAGAAAGCAATAAAAATTCCCACGCAGGGGAGTGTGCAGAAAAGTAAAGGTTTTACTCTTGTGGGCCTGTGCCCATTCCCTCTAACGGTCCTCCTTCGATAGCTCCAATGAAGACGTCATCAAACAGGGCAATGATTCCCTCCATTGCATCATCAGAATCGTCTATCATTTGAGGTGTTGGATCGTCCATACCTCCCCATCCGTCAGGGACAATGTCCTGGGGATCGACATAGAAGCTCGGGGGCGCTGAGTACTTCACATAATAGTCGAACTTGCCGCTCGGCTGCCCCAGAGTGTCGATCACTTCCTTCTCCTCGTGCATCATTCTTACAGGGCCAGGGAATGTGGTACGGATGTGTGGAAGCAACCTACCACGCCCGAGTTCTCCATTGTTCGAACCTTCATTGGATTGGTGTCTATTCTGCTCAACTTCTCGACCTCGACCCCGACCCCGACCACATCTCTCATCGTTCGGCGTAGTCAACCCTTGATACCCCAATCCAGAAGTGCGGGGTCTTTGAGAAACTTCGACCGGTCGGCGGATACCTTGCCCATCCCTGCCAAGGCCTTCGCCCGGAACAAAACCATGGGAAACCATTACTCTTCCGACCATGACAGCAATATTTGACACCTCAGAAACAGGTGGTGATGACCCTCTAGACGCATGAATGGTCGATACGAGTTCGAGCGACTGATAACTCGATTCGATTTTGCAATCGGGCTCGACATAGGGGATAGCTGTGGCATGATAGATCGGGTGTTCTTCTTCGCCATACACAGTGACTAACTTCCTTTCCACCACGAACTTCACCTTCTGATGCAAACTGGATGGCACAGCTCTAGCAGTATGAATCCATGGACGACCCAAGAGGAAGTTGAATGCAGTGGGAATGTCCATAACCTAGAATAGGATGTTGAACACCGTTGGACCTATATGTATATCGAGGTGAATTTCACCCATCACTTCTTTCTTCGTTCCGTCAAAGGCTCGCATAGAGGTCTTCGCAGCGTTTATCCTTGAAGGGTCTATCTTAAGGCGGTGTAAAGTCGCCAGGGGACAGATATTCAAGGTTGATCCGTTATCAATGAGTACTCGAGCTACGTGCGAGGCCTTGTATTTGACGGAAATATACAGGGCTTTAGTATGTCCTCTGCCTTCTAGAGGGAACTCCTCATCCGAAAAGGCTATAAGGTCTTTGAGGAGTATGGAACTCACAAATTCCTCCAGTTTCTCGTGATCGATCGTCTCGGGCACGTGGACTTCACTTAACACTTTCATTAGTGCATTCTGATGTTTGACAGACGTCTGGAGGAGTTCAAGCAGAGAGATTTGCGCGGGCATCTTGTGCAGTTGCTCGACGATGTTGTATTCACTGGCTTTGATTACAGCCAGAAACTCCTTAGCTTCTTTATCGGTGACGGGTTTTGCCGGTTGAGCATTAGCTTGGCCATAGGCTCGCTCGGATCTGGTGACTAAGTCGACATCGAGACTGTAAGACCAAGGGACAGCCTTATCATCAGAGTACTCGTATGGTTGAGGCATCTCAATCACAATCCCTTGATCAGCTGCAGGCGTATTTATTGGGATCCCTTCATCATCGGTCGCGTCTTCGAGCGGCGGCATGTCTTCTGGCAAAGGATCGAGCTTGTCCTTCCCGATGTTCAGCGTAGCAAACTCCTCGTCCTAGTTAATAACGACCTCAGAGATAGTGGAAACGATGCCAGTATGGTCGGCATAAACAATCATCCCAGCTTCTACCATCTTCGAGATTCTTTCTTTCATGACGGCTAAGGAAATTTCTTCATCACTCGGGTAGCGCCCGGCTTTCACCAACTCACTGTAGACCTCAGCAGTGTACACCTTGACATTCTTGATTCGGTCAGCATTAAAACTGAATATGGCATTTACATTACCCGCGTGATCAGGGAGCGGGTTACTCTGAACATTTGGCTTGGCGGGTTGGAATAAGAACGTCTTCGTGTCAAGGAGGTTTTGGATTCGATGCTTGAGGATAGAGCAATTGTCGGTTGAGTGTCCGACCTCGCCGGTGTGATATTCGCATTTCTTAGATGGGTCGAAGCTATAGAACTGCTCAGGATTAGGCCGTTTTGGCTCGGTAGTAAGCAAGCCTTTCTTCTGGAGCACTACCAATACTTGAGACAACGATCCGGGGAGGGGGGTGAATTGCCTCATGTTGTTCCTCCTTTGGAAAGGTTGACGATCCATGCTTTGTTGCTGAGCTTCTGCGACTTGAATTGCCGGGGCAGGATTAGTATTCCGCCGGCTCGGTTGGTTATACGTCACGTTTACTTCAGCTGCCGGTTCTTTCTCCTTCCTTGCACTGAATCTCTTGGTTGAGGAAGACGGCTCTACAAACCACCCATCCTTCAACCCTATCTCGATCTGTTCGCCTATAGGGATGAGTTGGTTGAAGTTATCAGCCGGAATGGCCACCATTCGATTACGATACTCGAACGGGAGAGTTTTCACGAACATCCTCTTCAGCTCGTTGTCAATAGATTCTGGGACAACCTGAGCGGCTAAATTCCTCCATCTGATGGCATAGTCTTTGAAAGACTCGGTCTTCTTCATTTGAGCACGCTCGAGATCATCACGGGTAGGAGTGATGTCTGTTATGAACCGGTATTGCTTCAGGAATGCCTCACTAGCCTCCTTCCAGGTTTTGAGGCTATTTATCTTCTTCATGAGGTACCAGTGCAGAGCAGGGCCGGTCAAGCTCGCTTGAAATGCATGAATCATCATAAGCTCGTTGTCAACATACGAAGTCATTTGCACGTGGTACAACTGTAGGTGGGCTTTTGGGCACTAAGTACCATTGTACTTGTCAAAGTCCGGCATCTTGAACTTCTTCGAGATCTTGATCTGTGAGTACAGGGACAGATCGATCGAAGGTGAATCATGTAAGCCCTCTAGCTGTTTCACCCTCTCTTCCAGCTTATTGACTCGTTCATCAGGCTTGGGTTTGTTGACGACAATCTGGACGGGGTCATCTTCTAACTCAGGCATATCATCATCTTCCTCGACGTCAACATTCTTTCCACCTGTATGCTTCGGGAGTGATGCTTCAATGGGTGCCGGAAAAGGGATCGACCGAAGGGTCTTGATTTCAGCGGTCATTTGTTGCATTGCGATGGCAAGTTGCTTGATCTGGTCTTCTATACCGACAACACGCTCCTGCAACTCGGTTTGATCGGCCATTCTACCTCTTGACCGTGTGCGAATAGGCGATCGTGATCGGTCCGTAGTTACCTAATTTGAGAATGAAACATGGTAAGTACGTGTCCTCAAAACAATCGGTCCATGACTCAGTCTAATCATCCTTTTTTGTTCCCATTTTTCATGACATTTTTCATTATTCCATGAATTTGTGAAAGTGATGACAAATTTCGTAGGAAATAATGACTTTTGACAGGCCTAGGAAAATAATAATAATAATTGAAAATAATCTCTTTTCAAAGCCTTTTTTTCCTTTTTCTTTCCCTTTGAAATAAATTCAATGATAATTACTTTCAAAAATTATGACCGACCTATACCTATCATGGACCGACCAAATGTACGAAAAAGTAAGTAAATTGCGAGATAAAGGCTCAGAAGACTTACTTCACCGGGTGGAAAAATGGCAATCAAATAGACATACGCATGAAACGTGAGGTTCGATTTCTACCTAGACTCTGGCTTGCAAAGTGGAGACGAGAGGATTACCGAGCTAAACCAGTCATGGTGGTGGTTAGACTGGGATTCTCCTGACTCCGGCTTAGTCAAAGAGCCGACCCGGGTTGAGTGGGATACAACCGTGGTGGGTACTCAATGACACCTTAAAAAAATTTCGGGACCGAGGAGGGCGACCCGTACCACATGGTTTTGGTCGGGGTATCCACTATCTCGGTACCATCCTAAACCTATGCCGCCCAGGTCCGGCAGCGGGTAGTGTGTGCGGTGTAGTGAAAATATAAGGCATGCACAACAGGTTATATCAAACAGCGCTTCGTGCATAAACTAAACCATACATTCAACCACCTCCCTACAAAATAAGGGTTAACAATCACGCCTCCCCTTATACCTCCCATACTGCAAGAACAATTAACACCTTAAAATATTAGGGACGTACCTGGGATCCTCGCTGCCAAACAAAAACTATTTTTGAAATGAAAAATTGGCCTAAGTCCACTAAGAGTTTTAACTCAAATCCCCAGCGGAGTCGCCAAGCTGTCGCGACCCTAAAAAAATTTTATCAATTTCTCGGGCTAATGGATTATTAAGACTAATCTTAACTCGGGCCCTCCCAAGCCCTACCAATTCGCAACTTAGGGTTTAAGTTCTTAACATGCAAATATTTTCATGCTTGGAGTCGCCACTAATCTATTTACGGTAGGTCGATTAGAAACCTAAATAAAACATAGGAAGATATGTTTTATTCCTACAAACCAGATATTCTAAGTCCGGGAACTTGATTACGCTAGATCTAGTCTAACGCCCTTTCGGTACCTTTTCATTTCAAAAATGTTTTGGCAGGCAGTTTGGATCCATTTTAACTTATGTCACTAACATGTGAGGTGTTCATGCGGGTGCGCAAACCACCAATTTAACACCCAATAATCACAGCATTAAATAAATTGCAAGCTCAGGAGAACAACTTACCTCGAGTCCAGCAAGCATCTGCGATGTTAGCTAGAAAGTCACATCAATACCCTAATATGATTTCTAATTAACAGGCAATTCACTCAATATCTTTTTTGGATTTTCATTTATTTAAATGAAACCTAATCTATATGCAATGACGTGCAAGAATGACATGCGGTTAATGCGACCTAATATGCAATCTACGTGACATGCGACGACGTGTCCTAATTCTAATGACGGGCAAAGGATTTATTTTTTTGGTATTTTTCTTTAAGGAAATTCGGGATTAAATGAAATTCGGAATTAATGAAAATGCCTAAAATAACATGCAATCTAAGATAACTTCTCTTTTTTGGTATTTTCTATTAAAATTCGGAATAGTAAAAATGCCTAAATTAACATGTAATCTAAGATGACTTAACCTATCCTAACATGATTTCTTTTTGGGATTTTTGGCAAAAATTCGGAATTATTAAATTGCTGAAATAATCTATTAAGATTAGAATATTACTTAATTTAAACTAGGAACTAGATCGTCTCACGTTCTAATTTAAATTAAATAATTACTCTATCCTCTAGATATATTCAAAATTCCTAGACATGCAAAAATTCTAATTCAAACTCTAACTAATATTTTTTGAATTTTCTATTTTATTTGAAAAGGAAAACAATCAAACAAATAAGGATAGCAATCATATTCAAATCAACCACGCGATCCGCCAAATTTGTTTCAAACTCGGATTAGGCACAAAAATCGAACTATCGGTCATATCTATAGGGTTATAGATATTGACGAATAGTCGATCATTCAAATTTGGAAAGCTAATGAAATTCATTATCGTATCCAAATAGTTATGGATAGGATAATAATTTCCCGTATTGCCGCGTATCGTACCTTTGCTAAATTAGGAAATTTTCCTAATTTTGAATATTTCAAAATATTGCGGATATCTAGAACATTATCCAAATATACCTAGATATCTACTAGATATTCATGCAATATTCCAAACAATTCAAACTAGGAAATTAGAATATTCTGAAAATAAAAAGATAATGTCCAATTACCTAATTTACCGATAACTTCCAAATTTGAAACGTCTCGGGATCGGGCTTGCGGATTGGGATCGAGACGACGACGGCAACACTGGACCTGCGGGATCAACGGCGAGGGACGACACCGGTGGGGCTGCTCCGGCGTCGGGACGGCGGAGGATCACGGCTGAGAGGGGCAGCTCCAACCGGCACGGACAGAGGTGCACTGGGTACTGTTTCGGCGGGAACAGTAGGCTCCGGAGACTGCGGCGTCACGGCAGGCTCACGACAACGGGATTGCAACGCTGGCGGGGTCGGTCCGGTGGACGGACGATGGGCGGGGACGTCCGGCGAGAGGGGCGGTGCTCGGTGATCAGCGAGGGTCTCCGGCGAGCTAGGCTGACGAGCGGCGGTGGCTAGTGCGGCTCTTGCGACGGCGATGCTGCAAGAGGAGTCTTCGGCGGGCTGGGTTGATGAGCGGCGGTGGCTGGTGCTGGGCGTCTCCGGGAAGCGGCTGTGGCTGATCCGCAGTGATGCTCCGGCACGAGCACGGCAGCGGTTGCTGTTCCAGGTGGCTATTCCGACGGCAGGCGAGGCCAACCAGCGGCGTACGGCGGCGGGAACAGGTGCTGGGCGTGAACGGCAGCACCGGTGGTTAATCAGGGGCTGAGGCGGAGGCGGCTATTCCGGCGTGGGTAAGGACGGCAGAGACACGGCAAGCAGCGGCAGTGCTGTTCAGGCGGGAGGTGGCGATCGGTGGAGCTCCGGCAATAGCAGGCGGGAGGCGACGGCCCACGCGAAGGGGGGCACGGCGGTGGTCGGTGGTGTTGCCGACTCTCCTCTCTCTCTCTCACTCTCGCTCTCAAAAATTCTGAACTGAATTATGTGTCCTCCCTAATTTCTGACCTAATACTTGTTTTTATAATCCTAAACTAGGTCAATTAGATGGGCTCTATAGTCCTAATGGGCTTAGACTTGGGCTTAAGTTTAATTAACATTTAAATGGGCTGAATTAACTTAGGCTAAATTCAACAGACTAAATCAAGCCCAAATTAAAACAACCGAGCCCGTTCATCTATGTAATTCCCGGCCCTTGCACTCCGAAGCGAACCGAGTTTTGTTTGATGAAATTTAAGCTTGTTCGCCACCGCCGGTCCGATGCAAATGCAATTAAATTAAATGGACCTAAACTATATGCTATGCAATTTAAATATTTTTGTTTAAGGGTTAAAATTTAATCCCTAATTTTCTATGCAAATTACACTAGATGATCGGTAAAATTTAGGTGTCAACAACTGTTGACCGCTCCGACCGGTTGACCGTTGACCGGTCATGGGTCACCGGGTCGGGTTGGGTCTCCAAGTCCGATTGGGTTGATCGCCGGTCGGGTCAAGTCGCCGGAAGTGGTCTGCCGGCAAGATAACGTCATCAATGACATCAGCGTGTCGTCGCCAACAGTTTTGCTGACGTCATCGATGACGTTAGCACGTGCCGGTTGGCGACGCCCGCTGGCAGTGCCAGTGCTTTGGGCGTGTGGCTCCTATGTGCCGCGCGTGTGGGCGCGTCCGGTGTCTTCCGGCAGCGCTCAACCCACCATTCAACTTGTCTCGACGAGTTTTTCAACTATATGTAATAAAAAATAATTTTCACCATAAATAATTTATCGAAAATCATCTGAACAGAACGGTCACCCGTAACATTCAAACCCGTTCTTCGTTTCAATTCATGTTCGTCGATTCATTTTGCAATTCCTGAGCAATGAACATGCAGACAGTATGAAGTTCATCATCATGATCTCCATATCAAACAGCAAGCAGAAAAAATCAACTTGAAAACAAGACAGAGATCATAACCTAGCTCTGATACTAATGTTGGTAGCGTGTGTTGAGGAAATTGACTAACCTGTTCAATGCACTCCAAACAAAATTTCTAGAATCGTACGTTGAATCACTAGCAAATGATGAACGAATCTACTACACGTTGGTCCAAATACAATCATAAAGAAAGTATTCTTGCTTCACAACGTTAATGCCGATTGTCTTCTCAAAGTAGATACGGAATCCTAATGCGTCGAGAGAGAGAGAGAGAGAGAGAGAGAGAGAGAGAGAGAGAGAGATTTATATTTCATGTTCTTCTTCTAAGGAAGTTATTTTAACTTCTCTTAAGAAACTCTTCTCACACCTCTTTAAAAGGTGTCTCTCAGACGCACTTCTTATTAGAGCAAATGGTGTCCCTTCGACACACACATCATGGGCGGACCGACAAAATATAACAAAAGATATTCACAATAAGATTGAAGATGAGTGTCTGGCTGATTTAATTTTTTGCAGAGTTATCTACTTTTTATGGGTAAAAATTATTTTTCGATACTATCAATTTATAAGTAACTCATTTGATTATGAAAAGATACCTTTACTGGTGAACTTATTCTATGGTTCGGTTAATGTATGGAATGCAATTACTTCCTTAACTTTTTTAATATGGTACAATTTAACTATTAAAAAATACGTTCTATTATCAAAATTTGAATTGACAATCCTATTGTTGTCAAAAGTATTGCAACAAGCCATAATTCCATTACTGACGACAGCAATACAAAGGACAGGAGATAATCATGATGATGAAGCAAGGGCAATGATACCAAAACCCCGTAACGTAATATCACTACAAAAAAACATCTGTTTTCCAACAAAATTTTCAACAAAAAATTTGGAAAAATTCGTTGGAAATCGAATTTCCAACGAATTTTCCGACGTAAAAAAATTCGTTGGTAATAGGTCGTCGCAAATTTTTCCAACAAAAATTTTCAATTTTCGTTGGAAATTTGCGACGAAATTTTTTCGTTGGTAAGTTCGTGAGTAAATTCGTTGCTAAATTCGTCGGAAAGTTAGTTGCAAAATTCGTCGGTAAATATTCATTGGAAAACTCGTGGCAAAATTCGTCGGTAAATATTCGTTGGAAAACTCGTGGCAAAATTAGTCGGTAAATATTCGTTGAAAAATTCATGGCAAACCGAATTTCCAACGAATTAGCAACGAAAAAAAAATCGTCGCTAAATTGCGAAAAAAAAAAAAGTTAGTGGAAAAATTTTTTGATAATTTTGTTGGAAAAGTCGTTGGAAAAAGAATTTCCCGCCAAAAATTTTTGCGACAAATTTTAGCAAAAAAATTTTGAATTTTTTTACAAAAAAACCACCGTTTTGCAACGAATTTTCCAACGAAAAATTTTGCAAAATTCGTTGGAAAACAAATTTCCAACAAAATTAGCGATGAACAAAAGTTCGTTGGTAATTCGTCGTCGCAAATTTTTCCGACAAAAAATTTAAATTTTCATTGGAAATGTCATCGCTAATTATTCGTTGCAAAAATTGTGGAAAAATTCATTGGTAATTTTTCGTGGTAAAATTCGTTGCAAAACGAATTTCCGACAAATTAAGCAACGAAAAAAATTCGTAGCTCATTCGGCGTCAAAAAAGTTTTCTGACAAAAAATTTTAATTTTTTGTTGGTAATTTCCAACGAAAACGTGGTCATTGCAAAATTCTTGGGAAATTTCCCACGAATTTTGCGACGAAATTAAAATTTTTGGCATAGGCTTTTTTTCAATTTTGTGGCAAAATTCGTGGGAAATTTCCCACGAATTTTCCAACGAAATTCAAATTTTCGGCTTTTTTTACTATTCGTTGGAAAATTCGTGGGAAATTTCCCACAAATTTTCCAACGAAATTCAAATTTTCGGCTTTTTTTACTATTCGTTGGAAAATTTGTGGGAAATTTCCCACGAATTTTCCAACGAAATTCAAATTTTTTACTATTCGTTGGAAAATTTGTGGGAAATTTCCCACGAATTTTCCAACGAAATTCAAATTTTCGGCTTTTTTTTACTATTCGTTGGAAAATTCGTGGGAAATTTCCCACGAATTTTCCAACGAAATTCAAATTTTCGGCTTTTTTTTACTATTCGTTGGAAAATTCGTGGGAAAATTTCCCACGAATTTTCCAACGAAATTCAAATTTTCGGCTATTTTTTACTATTCGTTGGAAAATTCGTGGGAAATTTCTCACGAATTTTCCCACAAATTTGAAAAACCCGGTATTTTTTCGCAACGAATTTAAACATAATCTAATATTTTATTTTTCGAATTTTAAACCCAATTAAAAGAAAAATTAATTTCTAGAATTTACATTTAACATTGAGCACTTAATAACGTCAAAATATTATAATAATATGAAAATGAAATACATTCATCAATGTTTTCCACGAGAATGACATAAATATTTTTCTTTATAGTACACATAACGAGAGAATAAACAATCTTGCACAATAAATAATGATGACAAAAATGAATCAAAAAAAAACTATTCTGCTTTTAGCGACAATCACCATCATATAAATACTAAACAAAACTACTAAAGATACGGTCCATGGTGATGTTCACTTCCTGCTCCAGTTTTAACATATGCCATTTGAAATGTCGTTGCAACCTCTCATTTGCATAACTTATGCAGAAATTGCCACGACAGCCTCTCTCTGTATATGCTGTACTTTCGAGATTCTACCTGCACCAAAGTGTTATCTTAGCCATAATTTTCTGGAATAGATAACCAAAAAATAAGAGTAGGCTTCATTAAATCTGCAGATTCACACTGCATCTTCAAATTCCAATACCAAGTTAATCACCATAAAATTTCGTCATACTCACCGAGGCATATCTTACAGATGCAATTCAAAAATGGGCAAGAAAAGAAGTTACAACTATCAAATTCAAAATCCAATAAGGTTACATGCATAACGTTACACCGCTCAAACTTACAGAATTAAAAGCTAAATCAGCAAATTTTGTTGTACAATATTCATATGATCTATGGAGCAAATTGAATATTTACTATAAGTTTAAAGACGACATTACCCGTCAACTCAAAATTTATATACTATTTGTGTCATTATATATTTTACTACTCGCAAATTAAAGTGTGCACGGCCCTCAACCACCAAATGAAACATTGGAGAACATGGAGAGAATGCGGACAAATAGGTAAAACGGTGGCAACCCATTCCGCCAAATGAAACATTGCATTTAAGGGGAAAAAACACAAAACGTCATCAACAAACAGGGAGAGGGGAAAAAAACCAAGAAGAGCATATCTAACCTTTTGTTCAAATTCTCAGATTTCTCTGCAGTCGCTTGGACCTCCAAACACCACCTTGCTAATCCCATCCGAAGGCTAGCAGCATCATCCCCCCAGAACAACCCGTTAAAAAAGGAAAGCCCAAGAAGATAAAAAAAAAAAAAAAAAAAAAAGGCAGAAGGTGATAGCGAACGCCGCACCTGGTGAGAGCGAGCATTGGAGCGAGAGGAAGCCGAACCGGGTGCGACCGAATCGTGGGGAGGCGGAGTCTCCGACCACGTGAGCAGATCTGAAGTCGAAGTGTGAGGCTTCCTCACCGGCGTGCTTCTCTCCATTTTCTTCCTTTTCCCCAGAAAAAAAAAAAAAGGAAGAACACCCAAGAAAGAACTCACGCCGATTCGAGCCTCGCCCCGCTCTTGCTCTCCGCGAATGCGGTCCCCAAGAACGGGCTCCGCGCGGCGATGCAGAGCCCGCCGATCCCGCCCCCGACCACCACGCAATCAACTAGTCCCCCGCCAGCGGCCCTCGGCAACGAAGCATCGGATCCCGGCCTCGCCCATGGCCACCGCTCACCCTCACCGTCGCCCAGATCTGGGCGACGGCGAGGTCGAGCAGCCATGGGCGAGGTCGAGCGGCGGCCATGGGCGAGACCGCTCGACCTCGCCCAGATCTGGGCCGAGGGAGGGCTGGTGGGCGCAGAACAGGCGTATGGCGACGGAGGAGGAGGCGACGATGATGGCGGTGAGAGTGGCCATCATGGCTGGCGGAGGGGAGGGGGGAGCGACTGAGAGGTGTTTGGCGGAGGGGGATCTGAGGAATAGCAGAGAGAGAGACACAGAGAAAAAAAATTAGGGTGAGGGTGGGCAGATTTGAGAGAAGGCGGGCAGATTTGAGAGAGGGCGGGAAGCAAAATCAGCGACGAACATTATCTTTTGTGGCTAATTAGTGATGAAAAAAAATTCGTATCTAATTAGCCATGAATTTGGTGACGAATTTGACCTCAAATATTTTAAAAAATTAAAAAAATTTACCACGAATTATTTTTCGTGGCTAATTCCGTCGCTAAATTCACCTCAAATTAGCCACGGAAAAAAATTCGTCACTAAATTCGCCTCAAATTAGCCACGGAAAAAAATTCGTCACAAATTTTTTTTATTTTTTAAAATTGTAATGTCGAATTCGTAGCTAAATCCGTTGCAAATTAGCCACGAATAATTTTTCGTCAGAAATTAGCTAGCGACGAATTTTTTTTCGTGGCAAATTCCGTCGCAAATTAGCAACGAATATTTTTTCGTCGCTAATTTTCGTGGCGAAATACTTGTTTTTTTGTAGTGAAATAGTGAAGATAGTTTTATATATGTCCTTTTCATTGATTTGTATTTGCCAAAATCCTGATTTCATATCAAATTTATAAAATAATTTTGAATTGTGTAATCTATTCAATAAGTCTTTTTTATTAGGAATTGGATATCTTATCCATTTCAGAGCTGTATTTAAAGATTTATAGTTGATTACCGATATTGAAACTCCTCTTTCTAATTTAGCATTTTTGTTTATATAGAAAACAAAGCAACTCCAAGGTGATTAGCCATTTCTATTGAGATTTTTATCAAGAAGTTCTTGGATTTCATTTTAACAAAAATTCATGACTTCTTGATTCATTTAGGAAGGTATTGCCTTGGTTGGGATTTCTTTTTCAAAAAATTAAGATTCATAAGGTAAATCAAGTATATGATATTTTTTAGACCAAAAAGCATTAGGAAGTGTTGAACATTATAGAACTTTTTATGCAAATTTCAAGATTAGCAATTATTTTCTTAATAGTAGAATCAGAAAAATTTTGCTAAATTCTTTTATGTTCAAGGTCTTCTTTTAAATATTGAAGGTGGTTTTCTTATTTTGGATAATACAATTTATTTCATAAATGGATTGTTCCCGAAGTGTACTTAAGTCCTTAGTTTGTGGTTTGCTTATAATATTAAAAATTATTTTTCTTTTTTAAAAATTTGGTCTCGATACCATCATTAGTAATTTTAAAAGGTTGTAGAAGTCCTATAAAAGGAGTCCCTATAAGTCCGTAAAGTGATAATTTTAAAAGGTTGTATAAGTCCTATAAAAGGAATGAAGTTTTATAAGAAGTATTATCTTTTGTTATTTTAGCTTCTGGAATCTTATAATTAATATGTAATTTTGCAATGAACTTTTTTGTTCGTCGCTAATTAACCACGGAAAATAATTCATCGCAAATTTTTTTTATTTTCTAAAATGTTAATATCAAATTCGTTGCTAATTAGCCACGGAAAATAATTCGTAGCAAAATTTTTTTATTTTATAAATTGTCAATATCAAATGTGTCGCTAAATCTGTCACTAATTAGCCACGGAAAATAATTCGTAGCAAAATTTTTTTATTTTATAAATTGTCAATATCAAATTTGTCGCTAAATCCGTCACTAATTAGCCACGGATTTGTTTTCGTCACAAATTTTCTAAATTGGTAATGTCAAATTCATCGATAAATCCGTCGCTAATTACCACGAAAAATAATTCGTCGCAAATTTTTTTTTATTTTTTTAATTGGTAATATCAAATTCATGGCTAAATCCTTCGCAAATTAGCCACCAATAATTTTTCGTAACAAATTAGCCACAAAAAAAATTCGTCGCAAACTTTTTTTATTTTTTAAATTGGTAATTATTTGCCGACTTTTTTTTAAAATTTGTGACAAATTTGCCATGAATTTTGCAACGAATTTCGAACATACTAGAAAAAAATGCATTTTTTTAAAATTCGTTGCAAAATTCGTGGCAAATTTGTCACGAATTTTGCAACGAAAATCGAACATAATAGAAAAAATGCCTTTTTTTGAAATTTGTTGGAAAATTCATGGCAAATTTGCCATGAATTTTGCAACGAATTTCGAACATATTACAAAAAAAATTTTCCAACGAAAATCCAACATACTAGAAAAAATGCCTTTTCTTTAAATTCGTTGGAAAATTCGTGGCACATTTCCCACGAATTTTCCAACGAATTTCGAACATAGTAGAAAAAATGCCTTTTTTAAAATTCGTTGGAAAATTCGTGGCAAATTTGCCACGAATTTTCCAACGAATTTCCAACATATTACAACAAATGCATTTTTTTGAAATTCGTTGGAAAATCCAACATAATAGACAAAATGCCGTTTTTGAAATTCGTTGGAAAATTCGTGGCAATTTAGAAAAAAAATGCCGTTTTTGGAAATTCGTGGTAAATTTGCCATGAATTTTCCAACGAAAATCCAACATAGTAGAAAAAATGCCTTTTCTTGAAATTCGTTGGAAAATTCGTGGCAAATTTTCCACGAATTTTTCAACGAATTTTGAACATAGTAGAAAATTTGCCTTTTTTGAAATTCGTTGGAAAATTCGTGGCACATTTGCCACGAATTTTCCAACGAATTTCCAACATATTACAAAAAATGCCTTTTTTGAAATTCGTTGGAAAATTCGTGGCAAATTTGCGACGAAGTTTCCAACGAAAATCCAACATAATAGAAAAAATGCCTTTTTGAAATTCGTTGGAAAATTCGTGGCAAATTTGCCACGAATTTTCCAACGAAAATCCAACATAGTAGAAAAAATGCCTTTTCTTGAAATTCGTTGGAAAATTCGTGGCAAATTTGCCACGAATTTTCCAACGAATTTCGAACATATTACAAAAAATGCCTTTTTTTGAAATTCGTTGGAAAATTCCAACGAAAATCCAACATACCAGAAAAAATGCCTTTTCTTTAAATTCGTTGGAAAATTCGTGGCACATTTCCCACGAATTTTCCAACGAATTTCGAACATAGTAGAAAAAATGCCTTTTTTTAAATTCGTTGGAAAATTCGTGGCAAATTTGCCACGAATTTTCCAACGAATTTCATGAAAAGGCATTTTTGGTCCCAAATTTCTTACGAAATTAACAACGAAAAATTTTTCGCTGCGAAATTCGTCGCAAATTTCCAACGAATTTAGTTTTTGTCGGAAAAGTCGTCGCTAATTTCCGATGAAAAATTTTTCGTCGCAAAATTCTAGTGTTTTTGTAGTGGTTCCAACGAATTTTGCGACGAAAAATTTTTCATCGCTAATTTCCAACGAATTTTACTTTTCGTTGGAAAATTTATCGCAAATTTCCAACGAAAATTTTTTCGTCGCAAATTTTCGTGACAAAAATCCAGTTTTTTTGTAGTGTATGTTGTAACAAGAGATGTCTAGTTGAATAAGAACAGATTAGGTTTACATGATACATGTTGGAGCCTGCAGTCGCCTGAGTCTAGAACCCTAGGACTTAGTGAAGAGGATGATTGGTCAAGCCATTGTCACGGGGCTCCTGAGCTAGTAGGAGAGGCAACAAGCTAAAGATATACGCTGTCTGTCTGGCTCTGCAAGTCCCTCTGCGGAAACAACAGAAGTAGATCGTCAAGTTGGTTGTCCACCAAACTCCAGTGAGAGATCATATATCTCCATCAAAAAGTCTTGGACTCTTGATATTACTTAGTCTTAAAGTTACCTTATATTACTACCGTTGAGAAGTGAGTGTCGGAAGAATCGACTAACCTGTTCAATGCACTACGAATAAAATTTCTAGGATCATACGTTGAATCACCAGCAAACGGTGAATGAATCTACTTCACGTTGGTCCGAATATAAAAGTATTCTTGTTCCACAGCGTTAATGCCGATTATCTTCTCAAAATAGATACGGAATCCTTATACGTCGAGAGAGAAAGAGTTCTGAATCATTGGTTCATCTACTAATGAAGTTATCTTAACTTCCCTTAAGAAACTCTTCTCGTACATCTTCAAAAGGTGTCTCTCAAACACGCTTCTTATTAAAGCAAATGGTGTCCCTTGGACACATAAATCATGAGCGAATCAACGAAATATAACAACTACAGACGGAATCGACTCAAGAATACTAACATGCCATCCCTGTTGTTCCTGCAATATGAGCCTTTTCAATCCAAGAAGCAGAAAATAGCCGGCACTTCAACGCTTGCTGGAGTTATGAACATTGATCAACGTAAAGTGCGTGCCTTATCTCGTTAAAAACCGAAGGTTGTCTCTAGAATGACATATGCGTTTTGTGTTGATCACATGGAAACATTTTCTGCTGGAGCATCGTTGTTTTGGTCGAAAGCGACTGTACTGCACCACCAGCATTCGCCGCCGAAGGCCTTTGATTGTCGTTATTCAACTTGCTTGGAAGAACGTGGCAATGTGGTGGTGGTCTTCCTCCCAACACAATAAGAGAGTATCAAGCATTTCTAGTAAGAAGACAAAGATACGCACCACTCCAAACACTCCACCAAGAGTTTTTTTTCTTTTGTCAGCCACCAAGAGTTTATCCTTTGCTTTCCTTCGCAGTTTCGTTTCTTGTCACTTCAATTCTATATAATTTCATGTCCAATCAAATTTGCTTTTCCTTACACTTAGATTCATGGAGTTCTATCACTGCATATAAAGCCACACTCGTGCACGCGATGAACCTTGGATCTTAATCGCTTTATTATCGTCTGAAGTTACATCGGATGGGTGTAGTCCACTCTACTTTGCCCAATATCGACTTTTCTCCAAACATTCACGGCTTTTCCTTTCTCCCTTTGTTTTGTTTAGGTGTCCGGTACTAACTTCAACTATGGCATTTTGAAATGAATATGTACTAATACCACAGCTAGTAGAAAGAATTCTCCATGCAAAAGACATGCAACCGATTCCAAATGTATAAAAGGCTACATTTCCCTCCAACCATGCAAAAGACTGTAACGTCCGTCACTTATAACTCGTATGTGCAAAGGACCAATTAGATGAAGGGTTGGAGGAACGTCTAATCAGAGATGGGAAAAAACATGGCCTATGTGCAAATGCGTACATAATTTCGGGGGGCAATGCCTATACAAGTATCAATTTGAAATAAACTAGGTCGGATCACCTAACTTATTTGTCGCAAGACGTCCTATCAGTGGAGATTTGAAAATGAGTGGGCTCAGCTTTGGCTTGATCTCCATGGCTGAGAAAGGCAAAATGGCTTATGCTACAGAGTCTGGGCCTAGGGCCCAGAAATATAATCCTTGGGTCTTCTCCACTCCAGATCAATTTATATATATAACAAAAATAATCTCATTTTTTAAAGGACACAAAAGAACAAAACTCGAACTTTTACTTGATAGACAATGATATCAACTGGGTTCCCATATTAAAAACAAACTTTTATCGTCATCACAAGACTAACTCCACTTTCAAACGAGCAAAAAATTAGCATAAATTTTTATTCGAGAAATAAGAATAAAAATTGTTGATATCCCCTTCTAGAGAAGCTTATTTGACAATTGAGGTAGTTAATGGCGGTAATGTGAACAACAAACATTTCAGCTAAGCTAAAAGAAGGTCCTTTTGCTTCGACTATAATGAGTTATTTGCCCAATTCACTTCGAAATTGATAATTTGCAGACTTGAAACACTAACCAAACTTCCCAATTTGCTTGAAATTCACATGTTAGCTCAAAATCGATTACATGAAACTCTAAGTCGCAAGCTTAACTTGGGGCAAAATCCTAGCCATCCAATTTAAAAACTCGATTTGAGGCTAAACCCTTTGTTTGTCTGTTATTTCAAAAGAATGAGCCAAAGCCCTATCCAAATGACATCATTTTTTTAATTGAATTACGGTGCCGGTTTGGGTCAACTAACGCGTCGATTGTACATGTCACTGCCCTTAGCCATGTCAGATGCCATATAATCTTTTTTGCAATGTAAAGTTAACGGTGGATATTTTTTTTCCCTTCAAGAAAAAAATACGTGCTCTTTTTTTTCTGGGTCTGTTGAACAATGCAGATAGTTTTGTGCCGTGGGTATAAATTTTCATGCTTTATTTGGAATCTGGTGGATATTATTTTTGTCCTCGTTATATAAGTTCATTCCTTTTTCCGGCATTTGATCCCTTTATCTTCGCATCAACAAATTAATCAGTCAATTACAACTAACCATAATAAAGAAAGAGTACCCCATAATTTGCTGAATCACCCAATGGAATCTAATCAATAACTTAACAATAAGAGTGCCAGTTGAGACCTGTCTATGTGCACGTGAGTCCATGCAAATAAACAAATCGATTGTGCACATTTCAATTTCTTGTTCAGGCTCATATTTACGAAAATGTCCTTGATTTCCCAATCATTTATTGTTTTATCGAAATAAATAATTGTGATCAGACTATTCTCATCCACCAAAAAGATAAAAGCTCTTAGAAATGCATGTCACCGATCCACGAAATTCAAAATATGATAGCCGCCCGCAATTATTGGCTCTGCCTATCCACTGATTCGCTCCACTTATTCACTAATCCACAAAAGGTTAGCTGCCATACCCTCGAGCAATACACGCCACTACTAACCGCTTACTTCATGATGTCTTTTGGTAAACTTTCGATTTGTGTGAAAGATTTCTTGATTTAAGTATTACTCGATTTGATTGTTCAAATTTAGATACACATTTTTGGAACATTGATACCATTTGAAATGTCTTTTAGTTGCACAAAAGCATGAGAGCTACTATGCACGCATGTACCGGGTGCTCGAAATCTAGTTTGATAGCAAAGGTAAAAATCGACTATTTAATGAGTCTTAGAGACTTCAAAATCGCTTGACATTACTTTTCACTTGCGTCTGATATTGTTCATACCAGTTTCTCTCGTTTTCTCTTGTGTTCAGGCGATTGAGCTATTGTTCATCCGGCTGTCTCTCTTCGATTCTAGACGATCTGGCCATCGATTTCTTTTGGAACTTGGAAACTGGGTTCACCGGTCTATTCCCCTACTATCCACTGTGGTGATCCTTAATCAAAGTACTCTAGGGTGCTGGTGGACAGATCTGGTGAGTCTTCTGGGTTTCTTCATCTGGATATTCTGGTTTGTTCTGATTCTGGGGATTGGCCCGCTAGTTCTAGCTGGGAGGGGGAGTCATTAGTTATCTCCTCCTTAGTTGTAATCCTTTCAGAGGATTTTCTGTTTGGTGCCCTATTATGCACTCTATGGTAGATCTGGAGTAGCGATTTTCATGACTAGAAACCCCGATTCCTGCAAGACGAGTACTATACAAATGCCGCCCAAGGCTATAATGAAAGATAAGCAATCTGCGGTGCTTTCTAAGCATCAAGCTCTTTCTAAGGTGGGTTCATCCCAAGATATCCCCCATTTTGTATCGGTGGAAGCTTTGACAGTAAATCCCCCTACTGTGGTAGATGTCCTGGGAACTTCTAATGCCCAAACTCAGCAGCGACAGAAGCCTTCTAGGTGAGGTAGAAGCCAGGTAAGGAATCTGTCTAAATCACATCAAAATTTCTCAGTTGTTACTGGGAAAAACAACAGAGATGAAGCAGTGGCAAAGCCACCTAATAATGACTCAACACAGCAAACCCAATGGTCCTGGGCAGCTGTTGCAAAGTCAGTGGTGAAGGGGTACTCCCTGTCCTATATTCCTCCATCTATGATAGATGAGAAGCCGGTTGTTAGAATCTCAGAGGAAATTCTAGAGGATACTAACCCAATGTGGGTGGAGTGTATTGTTGGCTATTTTGTCAACAAGAAACTGCCCTTTAAGTTGACTGAGAATGCAGTTCAGAATCTGTGGGGGACACAAGTGGTAGATGTTCTAGCAAATATAAATGGATTCTTCTTTTTCCATATACCTGATGAAGCTTTTCGTCGGAAAGTCTTAGATAGTGACCCGATCACTATCCTTAGGGTGCCTATGATACTCCAACAGTGGCACCCGGCATTAAAGTTCAACAAAAACCAACACCAGGCTCTCCTAGTCTGGATTAAATTACAGAATGTTCCATATGTCTTGTGGTCGGCTTCAAGCATCAGTGCTGTGGCCAGTCTAATAGGAAAACCGTTGTATGTTGATATGCAGATGGAAAAAATGAGAATGATTTCATGCACTAGAGTGTGTGTCGAGATCAAGGCGACCCAGCCTCTTTTGGATTCTGTGGATGTCATCTTAAATAGGGAAACTTGGTCGATTAAGGTGGGTATGAGTGGCGCCCTATATCTTGTATGACTTGTGGTACTTTCGGCCATAGATGTGATCCTCCCACTAAGGCGCCCACTGGGAGTCCAAAAGCTAGTTCAGCTCCAGTTGCTGCTATTAACAAACCCTCTCTAGTGGATGGTGCTGGGGAGATGGTTAAAAATATGCGGGGATTAGCACATTCATCCTTTACATTGGTGGCTTCCCCAGTTGTTAATGTGTCCATTCCAAATCTTGATAATGCAATTGTTAACGCTCTCCCTGTCCCTGTACCTGATATGTCCTCTCAGGATACTACTGAGCCCTCATCTGAATCAAAAGCTAGTGAAGAGGACTTAGCCAGTAATGTTGGTAGTGATAAGGAGGGGGACTCTCCCCCCCCCCCGCGACCAGCCATCTATATTGAAAGTACCCCAAAGTGCTCTTAGCATTCCTGCTCCGTCCAGGGACGCCCCTACTCTTGAATGTAATCCCCGGGGTATGGACTCTATCCAGGGCGATAATGTAACTCCCGTGACTGCTCCAGTTGTGGACAACCCCAGTGCAGCTTGCAATCCTCCTTCCACTAAAGTGGCCAAATCGAAACCAAAAAATTGGGGCGGCTTTAAAAGGCAGTAACCTTTTCCTCTTATATATATATATATATATATATATATATATATGTTTTTTGGTATCTGGAATATTAGGGGCTTTGGCGACCCCCTTAAGCAGGCCGAAATTAAAGCCCTTGTTAGAGCTTATACTATCTCTTGTCTTGGTATCCTCGAGAAGAAAATTTGTCCATCTCTTTTTGAGCAGATCTCTACTGGGATTTTACCTGGATGGGTGTGGATTACTAATTATAATTGCTCCCCTCGTGGTAGAATTTGGATTGATTGGAAACCTCATGAGGTAGACTTGGAAGTTATATCTCTGTCCTCTCAAGTTATTCACGGCCATGTCCGTATCTTGGCTCTTAATAAAACTTGTTTTTTCTCGGTTGTGTATGGGGACCATACATTTATTGCTAGGCGCTCTCTCTGGGCATACCTTATTAGTTCCAGCGAACTTTTTGCGGCTGAACCTTGGCCGGTGGCAGGCGATTTTAATGTAATCAAATTCAACTCGGATAGATTGGGTAGCTCTAATACTTGAATACCGACGTTTGATGAACTTGGCCTTTGTTTAGACCAAGCTGGTCTTGATGACTTAAGATATATTGGCCATCGATTTACTTGGGCGACTTCTTTGGATGACTCTCGCAAGCAAAGGAAAATTGATAGAGCTTTGATCAACGATCAATAGCTCAGCTCTTTCTCCTTCTCCTTCTCGGAGGCCAACTTTATAGCCCAAGGAGTTTCTGGTCATACTCCCATAATTATTAGAATTGCTCCTGCCACCTCCTTAAGGAAGCCATTCAAATTTTTCAACTGTTGGATGTCTCATCCCTCGTTTCCAACTATTGTCTCCCGGGTCTGGGATTCTCGTATTGAGGGTACCCCCATGTATGTCCTCTGCCAAAAGCTTAAATTGCTTAAAGGGCGACTCAGGCAGCTTAATAGGGATTTTTTTCAGATATCTCCACGCGTACTGCTCAAGCAAGGGTTGACCTTATGTCTACTCAAGACGCCCTTACTATGGACCCACTTAACTTGGTTTTGGCAAACCTAGAAAAGGAGTAACTTCAGGTATTCTCGGATCTTAGACTCCAGGAGGAAAGTTTCTTTAAACAGAAATCAAGGATTAAATGGTTGAAAGAGGAGGACATGAGTTCCAAATATTTTCACCATTTCGTTAACAAGAGACATGTTGACACCTAATTTTTAGCCGACGCGTCATTAAAAATAGAAAATTCGAGATTATGGTTTCTGATCGCTACGGAACTCGTTTCTTGAACAAAAAGTGTCCTTTTTTAATTCTGTCTGTTGGCCTAGCTTCTATAGACAATTTCCTATTCATTTCATACAAAAATCCTAAAAGTCAAACGGTTGACTTTCGAGTTGACTTTTTGGTCAACCCTTTGACTAAAAGTCAACCCCGGGTCAAATTGGGGCTTTTCACATAAAAAGATTCATTTCAAGTTTAATTTCACTTTAGAAGTGGAAATTTCATAAAAATTCAAAGATTTAATCATAAAATCAAACTCCTAGTGAAAAGTCAACTAGGGTTTGACTTTTGGTCAAACCTTTGATCAAAAAAATTGAAAAATACAAAAATCCAAAAATCATCTTATTTTACATTCAATTTACCTTTTGTATTTGAAATTTTACAAAAATCGATTTAGAATCAACTTTTTCCCAATTTGCGGAATTTGGTTCAAATCGGCCAAAAATGAAATTACTTCATTTCTAGTCATTTTTTAGGTTAGTTTTCTTTACGACATTTGATCTAGAGGTCATGTTATATTCAATTTTGGAACCAATTTTGTGATTCCAAGCCAAACACAAAAACCCCCAATTTTGGCCCTAATCAGTGATTTGGATCGATTCTTCATGATTTGCGCAATTGAGGCACGAATGAGCCTAATTTCTTATATGAAATCCAAATTCAAAATCAATTTTGGAAGATTCACATGAATTTGAGTCAATTTGATCAATTTAGTGATCCAATGATTGAGAAGTCTAAGAGTAGTTGGTCCAATTAGTGTAATTCAACTTGACCCACTCTAGACTAATATCCAATTTGATTAATTGAGGTTCAATTTGGCTAATTGGATTTCAATTAAATTCGTTCGTCCAGTTTGGCCATGCAATTAGCTCAAATTCAAGAACAATTGAGCTACACAAGTTAAAATTGGATCAATTTGTGCATGAATTTCAAATCGGTTCAATCCAATTTAATTGAATTCAATATTAATTGGGTCAATTAATCATGATAGAAATCAAATGGTACAAAATTGGAATAAATTGAACCAAGGATTGAACCGATTTAATCCGACCAAACTCGGGTCAAACCGATCCAATCGGTTCAACCCGTTTTGACCCAAATTAAACCGGTCCGATCCTACCGAATATTTTTCGATCAAAAATCCGACGATCGGCGGTTTATTCCAATTAGCCAAGGCCGGCCACACCCCTTTGAGCCCAAAAATGACAAAAATGGCCCTTCAATGAAATTACAAAAAATGCCCCTAAGTGAAATTACCAAAATGCCCTTCATTAAAGATTAAAAAAATTAATTAGGGGATAAGCAAATCAATAATGGCCATTCATTTAAAATTGATCATGTCCATCCATGATGCCATGTCACCGATCCTTAGCCTTTAAATAATATTCTTAAGGATACGTTTTGGACCATTGGATTAATCTAAAGACTAGAATACAAAATTAAGGGAAGTATATAGTGTTTTTTCCCTCCAAAAAAGAGGGGGGGTTTCATTCTGAAAAATTTTAAAAAAATCCAGAACTTTCTTGTTCTCTCATGCTCTCTCACGACTTGGGTGTTCCCTCATCTCTCTCCCTCATCTCTCTCCTTTGTATCTCTCCTTCGTGTGTTCTTTCTTCTTCCAAAAACCACCATTGAACAGCCACTTTATCCTCTTCCCACGGCCACACGCCGGCGTCACCGCCCCTCCGGTCACCTCCTCCGACGTTTGCATCCTTCTCTTCGACATCTCGCTGGTCGGAGCACCGCCGGAAAAGTGTTCAATCTTCCCGTCCGGCTCCCTCATCCGATTAAGCTCAAAATCAGCGGACTGAGCTGATTTTGCTTGCTGCTACTGTTCACGACTGGTTGAACCGATCCGACGTCGCCGGACCTTCCTTGAAGTCCTCTGGTGGTTGACGTCCGTCCTTGGTGAGCTGAGATCCCTCGGAGCATCTTTTACATCGATCGACACAAATCGATTGATCGTATTTTCGCACGACAATAAAAGGTAATTTCTCGGTCTCGAATCCGATGAGGCAAGGTTGGAATAGCCAACCGGGGCTAGGATTCAATCATAGGTATCCTTATCTGCCTAAAATTACTTATTAGATGTTGATTAGTGAGATAGAGATGCTGTGGTTGATGAATGATTGCATAAGAATGTTCTATCAATTTCGTGCTCTCTAAACACAGATTCTGTTAGCACTGAAACGAGGTCTTAAACGTTGAAATCATGCTTCGAGTCCTTTTAGACTTTCGTAAAACACGTCTCAAGCTTCGATTTGATATATTGCGCTCCTCAATCGGACTTGATTTGCTATGTCAAAACTATTTCGAAAGTTAGGATCAGAATCTGGAAAGTGATGTTCAGGTCTGCTCTGATGATGTCCTGATCGACATTGTGCTGTTCTGTGATTTTTCTGATTTTCTACGATCATTTTTTGAAAAAACTTTCTTCACAAAGATTGTAAAGGACATCCTAATCTGTTCATCATAAAATTTTCATAAAATTCCAAGCATATTAGCATGGTATGATCTTCAACGTCATCTATGCATGAATCGGGTGACAGACTGGTTTCTGACTGACCTTCGTGTGTTCTTCGATTTTCATAAATTTGTGTGTTCAAAATATGAAAACGTTTTCTTCACAAAAGTTCACACTGAGATCTATATCTTTCCATTGATACTAATTTCATGAAAATCTGAGTTCATTTGAATTTTGAAAAGGAATTTTCATGATCGAATCAGTATCTGTGTTCAGATCTGATTTTCATTCCTTTTGAATCCAAAAGATGTTTTTTCCGAATTTGATGAAGTTAGAGTCCTTTTTTGCAAAAAATCAAAATTAAAAAGTTGTTCATTGGGGTCTCATTATATTGATTGAAAATTTTGAGGGCCTAATAGCAATTTTTGGAGGGTCAATTTGCTTAAAATTTCATATAAGTCATTCTCGGGTTAAAATTTGATTTGCAATTGAGTCCTTCACAAAAATTGAATTTTATAAAAATTTGGAGGACTTTTTAGCAAAACCTCAAAACATAAAATTTGTTACACACGGAGAATTCTAATTGTATAAAAATTTTCACGTGGTTTTGAAAAGGTTTGTTATTTTTCCAGCCATTATTTTGAAATCCATAACAAAACCGGGTCCAGCCTGTCACCAAGGGTAAATTTGTCATTTTCATGAAAATCAGTGAGGATTTAGAAAAAATGGTCTTCTTGACTTTTGTTCCTCATGTCATAAGCTTTCTAATGAAACTTGAATCACTTCATTTGGACATCATTAGGGTAGTTAATCACATCTGAACAGAAACAACCCGAATTAGATAAAATTGAATAAGTGGTCTCCTTATGAAGCCCACTTTTTATTGTTTGATGGGCTTCGAAATAAGGCCCATGGGCCTGAATGCATGCTCATTCCATTGTTATGCATGTGTTTGTTAAATGAATGTTAGGCCCGGTGCATGTTCGGCGGATAGCCCATTGTGATCACTTAGAACCCGACTTTAGGGGTTAATTGATATGAGTTGCTGTTTTGTGAATGCAAATGGTAGCCCATTATCATTAACCATTAATCAAATAATGTTAGATGATTAAGTGGGTGGTGAATCGAAACGCATGAGAAACAAAGGCTGATCCCGAGGCCCGTGTTTGATTAGTGAATTGTTTGCACCATTGTTTTTTTGTTGTTGTTCCTTTGTACATTGTTTGTCATGAATGTATATTATGAATGCAAATGCCGACATCCGAGAGTCGGTCTATGGGGATATAATCCAAAATGGTAAAAGGCCAAGACGATTGACCGATGTCCAATCCGGTTTCATTTTGTATTCATTGAATGATGGCGATATACCGATGTCCGATCCGGTTTCGATTTGTATTCAATTCATTCATCCCCGATCATATCTCGGGTTTTCAATTTGTGTTGTCATAAACACCCGACGAGTTGCGGGTTTTTACTTTCTCGCACTTAGAATCAGCTCGTCTTTTCAATATTTTGAGTGTTTACCTTACGAAATGTTTTTTTTTCAATTCAATTGATTGTTTCTTTCTTTTTCTAGACTAAGATAGGATTAGTTTAGAATCTAAAATGAAAATACAAAAACAAGATGCATGATCACCTAGTGGATTAAGACTTTAGACATGAAAATGGTAAAGAACAAATGCATGACAATTTAGATAATAACCATGATAAGTTTAGCGGTACCGAAAGGGCGTTAATAGAGAGATTAACGTAAGCTAGTCCCCGAACCCATGATCTCTGGTTTTCGTAGAAACCGAAACGAAATTCCCGCATTTCGGTTGGGTATTCTAGCTGACCCCCGACCTAGGCTAGTGGCGACTCCTAAAATAAGATAAAATCAATCCGCTGTCACGGGAGATATGGATTTAGGGAAATTCCACGTTCATGATCAATGGGCCATATGGATAATCAAAAGATTGATGCTTCACTAAAGTCATTTTTATGATGTGCCATATGAACCGTTTCATGAACACTTATCTCTAAACCCGCCTTATCGAGTTTGGCCCTCGAGGGGTAGGTCACGACAAGACAACTTCATAATCGGATCCTTTCGGTGTCTAAGGATGATGGAACTATTCTCACTGACCCGAGACTGGTTCATAGTCATATCATCTCATACTTTGAGACTCTTCTTAAGGCTAACTCTCCAACCTTGCGACCTGATTGTGCAGAAGTTCGGGCTGTGGTGGATCGAGCCCTTAGTGCTGATCAGATCTTCTTTCTCTCTCGAGAAGTCAAGGACATTGAAATTCGGAACACTTTGTTCTCCCTCGCTAAAGGTAAGGCCCCTAGTCCCGATGGATTCAATGTTGATTTTTTTACATCTTCCTAGGAAACTGTGGGTCCTTCGGTGGTGCTGGCCATTACGGATTTCTTTCGGTCAGGATCGCTGCTAAAGGAGCTCAACACTACGATCCTCACTCTTGTACCGAAGATCCCTAATGCCTCGTCTATGAATGAATTTAGGCCTATTGCTTGTTGCAACACAATGTATAAATGTATAACCAAGATCTTGGCAAATAGGCTGGCCTCTGTTCTCCCGTCAATTATTAGTAATTCCCAAAATGCTTTTGTAAAGGGACGGAGGATAGGAGATAATATTCTTCTTGCTCAGGAGCTCTTTGCGAGGTTTCATCATCAGTCTTATCAGCCAAAGTGTGCAATTAAGGTTGATTTTCAGAAGGCCTATGACACAGTAGATTGGGCTTTCTTGGAAGTGGTATTGCAAACATTTGGTTTCCTTCAGTTGTTTGTCAAACTCATCATGGAGTGTGTTACCTCTCCAAAATTTTCCATTGCTATTAATAGGGAGTTACATGGTTTCTTTGCAAGTGACAAGGGGATTCGCCAAGGGGATTCTATGTCTCCCTACCTGTTTACTCTAGTGATGGAAGTGCTTTCTAGAATTCTCAACACTCAGGCTCGGCGATCGGGTTTCAAATTTTTCTAGAGGTGTAAACTTGTGGGTCTAACGCATTTATTCTTTGCTGATGATGTCCTCTTATTTGTTGAGGGAAACACGAACTCTGCTACTCTGTTGAAGGAAGGCTTGGACCTATTTTCTAGGTGGTTTGGATTGAAGCCTAATGTCAACAAAAGCAAGATATATTTCTCTAGTGGGATAGCAGAAATTCGAGGACAAATCCAAAATTTGTTTAGTTTCAATGAAGGTATGCTCCCCTTTCGATATCTTGAGGTTCCTATTATTGCGTCTAGGTTGAGTAAGGCTGACTGTAGCTCATTAGTGAACTCCATTACTGCTCGACCTCGTTCTTGGGCCCAGCGATTCTTATCCTTTGTTGGTCGGTTATAACTCATTAAGTCAGTCCTTCATGCTATTCAAGTATTCTGGGCAAGTGTCTTCACGCTCCCACTATCTATTTTGTCCAGAATTGAACTGATACTTAGACAATTCCTATGGAAGGGTCCGGACCTCGGAGTTGGTGGGGCTAAAGTCCCATGGTTTGATGTTTGTTTCCCTAAAGAGGAAGGTGGCTTGAGTATTTATAGACTCCTTGATTGTAATCAATCGGCAATGCTCAAACATATCTGGACTCTTTTCTCAGATAAAGAATCTCTATGGTATAAGTGGATTCATTCCACCTTTCTGAAGAACAAGAATTTTTGGATAGCCCCTAAGCCGACCTTTTGTTCTTGGGCTTGGAAAAAAAAATCCTTGACATCCGCCGGGATTTTCAAATGTTCTTTAAATGCCAAATTGGTAATGGTGAAACCACATCATTATGGTTTGATTTTTGGCACCCCAAAGGTCCTCTTTCGAAGATCTTCTCCAATAGGGACATTTATTACTCTGGTATCCCAAGAGAAGCCTCTGTTCAGGATTTCTTTACTACTGCCTGGCATAGCTCCAATATGCTTCAAACCTTTAACTCCTGGACAAATGCTATCCCTGATTTGGAGGTGCAGAGACCTGATCGATTAGTTTGGAAGGGCCACTCATCGGGTATTTTCTCTGTGGCCTCGGCATGGGAGCTTATTAGGATCAGCAGACCTATTGTCCCATGGAGCTCATTCATTTGGGATCAAAGCATTGCTCTAAGGTATGCCTTTTTGCTATGGCTTATTACACTGAATAGACTCCCAACACTGGTTGTTCTACTTCGTTATCACAGAATATTGAAAGGTGGTTGTGCCTTTTATAATTGTAGACCTGATTCTGTTGATCATTTGTTCTTTGGGTGTGCTATCATGGGTAACCTTG
The DNA here is from genome assembly GCA_031216185.1 of Syzygium aqueum. Taxonomy (NCBI): domain Eukaryota; kingdom Viridiplantae; phylum Streptophyta; class Magnoliopsida; order Myrtales; family Myrtaceae; genus Syzygium; species Syzygium aqueum. Next base: position 13,315,865 of record CM062232.1, on the reverse strand, counting down.
CACTATTCTGGGCAGATAAATGCAATCTATCCTAGAGAAATCAGTCTTGGCAAGAAAATCTTCAATGGGCCATCCAGTACATAGGAGGTCACAGCTTTTACCAACGAATTGCTCACTTCTCACTTGGAGCATTATGCCATATTATCTGGACGGAACAAAACAATATCCTTTTAAGGAATCAACCCCTCTTTGTGCCGGCCTTACGGCAGCATCTTGCAAAGCTCATTAGGGATAGAGGTTTGTCCTTCAAACCTGTTGAAGATAACCCTCGCAACAAGAGGATCCAAGTTAATTGGAGCATTTCGTCCACCATCTTTAATTAATCCCTTTGGGTGTTGTATCTTTCCTTTGTAGTTTGTTGGCTGGTCTTCGGCCCTGCTGTATTGTGCGTCTGATGCTTTCGAGCTCTCTCTAGTTGTTACACCTTTGCACCTATTGGGACACTATTTGTGTTGCTTCATGTACGAGGCTTTTGTGTTTCGGCTACATCCTTTGTATGTTACGCTTTGAAAAGTCAATACACATCTTACCTTACCAAAAAAAAATCACTTGACATTTAGACTACTTAATTCAAAACACACTTGTCCCCTATTATTTTCTATCAGATGCTCCACAACTCTCACAGCATTACTACCATTAGATGCATAAAGTTATTATGCATAATGCCTTACTCAATAGATTCGACAATTTAAATGCACTACAAAAAATTCCTAGAGAGCATGTTATAATAACCCCTTCACTATTGGATGCTAAATTTTATCTATTAAATCTTAGTGATCTTGATCTACAAAGAAATAGAAACTAGGAACTCAGATATGCTAATGCTATGAGTTCGGTAGGTATTCTATGGCATAACCAATGTAGTGAAAACCTTGGTTAAGAAGAAATGCTTGGTTCGATATTAACAAGTGTTTTAGGGCACTCCTTAAGCAACCAATTAACGAAATTTTTCTTTTTCCAATAATAGCATTAATGTTCTTGTATTTTGCATAATTGGTTATTTGGAAATTGAAATATTTATATCTAAAAAGTTTTAACAAATAACTAATTTAGTAAGTTTAACCAATACCCCAAAGATACTTGTTAATCGGACTAGAAAAAAAAAAGAACTCTTATCGTATTATAATTATTTTTATGTGGTACACTTGTTGAAGTAATGCTTTTCACTTCACCAGGTAGGGTCCCGTTAACGAATCCCCTTGGAGCATAGCCGATCGACTGTACTTTGTGCATAACATGAGAACCTCCATACTCTATTATCGTGCCCTAATTATTTCTTCTTTGGTTTTACTTCAATTATGACACTCAAGTTATGATAACCAAAATTTCTTATATCAAAGGTGATTTGGGTTACACCGCCAATGTTGGGAGTACCCCATTGTTCGATTTTCTAGCTACATTTTACAAAATTTTATGGCTACAGTTCACTTTGAGCGACCGGTTTTTTGGATGGATCCTACAAAGTTATCACATCTTCTCCTTTTTCTTTGGTTGTTGATATTGGGAAAGATATTCATAATGAGATGGAAGATGAGTGTCTTGCTAATTACTTGCTTGCGAATCATCATCTGTTAAAGTTTTGCAGAGTTATGTATTTTTTATGGGTAAAAATTATGTTTCAATACTGTCATTTTATATATAACTCATTTGATTATGAGAAGATATCTTTACTGGCAAACTTACTCTTCAGTTCGGTTAATGTATGTAATGCAATTAATTCCATAACTTATTTGTTATATTTCGTCGGTCCACCCATGATGTGTGTGTCCAAGGGACACCATTTACTCTAATAAGAAGAGTGTCTCAGACACACTTCTGAAAAGGTGCAAAGAGAGTTTCTTAAGAGAAGTTAAGATAACTTCCTCAGTAGATGAACCAATAATTCAGAACTCTCTCTCTCTCTCTCTCTCTCTCTCTCTCTCTCTCTCTCTCTCTCTCTCTCTCTCTCTCTCTCGACGTATAAGGATTTCGTATCTATTTTAAGAAGACAATCGACATTAACGCTGTGAAACAAGAATACTTTCCCCGTGATTATATTCGGATTAACGTGAAGTAGATTCGTTCATCGTTTACTGGTGATTCAACATACGATCCTGGAAATTTTGTTCGTAGTGCATCGACTAGATTAGTCGATTCTCCCGATACTTGCTTCCCAACATTGGTATCAAGGCCTCAGTTATGATCTCTGTCTTGTTTTCCCGTTGATCTTTTCCGCTTGCTATTTGATATGGAGATCATGATGACGAACTTCATACTGTATGCATGTTCATTTCTCGGGAATTGCAAGACAAATCGACGAACATGAATTGAAACGAAGAATGAGTTTGAAGGTTATGGGCGACCGTTCTGTTTGGATGATTTTCGAAAAAATTTTTACAGTGAAAATCATTTCTTATTATATATATAATTGAAGAAATCGTCGAGACGAGCATAACGGTGGGTCGAACGCCACCGAAAGACACCGGACACGCCTACACACATGGCAAGAAGCTGCAGCGCATGGGAGCCACGCGCCCAAAGCGCTAGCACGGCCAGCACATGAAGGCCACACACGCGTCGCCAATCGGCGCGTGCTGACGTCAGCAAAACTGTCGGTAATGACATGCTGACGTCATCTCACTGGCCGATCAACCTCCGGCGACCTAACCCGACCAGCGATCGACCCGACCCACGACTCAACTCGAACGGTGATTCGACCCGACGACCCGACCCCGCGATCGGTCAACGGTCGAACCCGTTGGACAGGTCGGACTAGTCGGACCGGTCAACTGTCGAACTGGTTGGATCGGCTCAAAAGCCCGTATTGGGTAGGCGCGTGAGCCATATGTGCCGCGCACTTAGGCGACGCATGTAGGCGCGTAGGAGCTCCGATTAGGCTGTGGTTCGTACCGTTGTGTTCATATTGAAATTCTCTATATTGTGGTATAGTTATTTTATATATTTGAAACTTTTAAAGGTATGAAAATATATATGAAACCCTAAATACGTGTATTTTTGGGGTATTATGGCATTTTACTTGTATTTCCCTATGGTTTTGGAAATACATAAGCTGGCTTACATGTAAATGACCACATAAAGATTATGTAGAACATGATACATTGATGGCATGTTTATATGGTTTGACGTGCTTACAATTTCCTAATTTTGAGCATACTAAAACAATGGCTAGAGATCCTTATTTTTTCATTACGTCATGAATTTTGCTGTTGATTATATTTGTTGCATGAATGTTTTATTTGTTGATTTACATCATGCCACGCTATACGATTGCTAGAAAAGATGTGATCATTATTTTAAATATTTTTTGTGAATTATCTTTTCTAGTGAGAGTTCATAGGTTGGTAGAATTAGAAGAAATTCTCACCTAGAATTTAAAATTTGCACAAATTAAATAAGTTAATGATAGTAGAACAATTGTACATCGAAACTGATTAGGAACATCGTGAACTTTCATTTTGGTGTCTTTTGTTAAATTATCATTAATTTAGTTTGTCTTTGTTGCAAATTAAAATATGTGTGTTTATGTGGAAAATGTGCTAGTATTGACTCTGCGTTTATTATGTCAATGTGTAGAAAATAGTGATTATGGCTTCGGCATCCAAGACTATTATGGCTAACCTCAATACGGGTGAGAAGCTGAACGGTGACAATTATGATATTTGGCACCGAAAAGTTCAATATATCATTGAGGACCAAGAGGTTTTGGAAACCCTTAACTACGCCATGGATGAACCTGAGCATGGAACTTCTGCTCAACACAAAAGAGATCAAGAAGTTTTTCAAGTTTGGAAAAAGAAAAATAGCATTGCTCGCATCACGTTGCTGAATTGTATGCAAGATGATCTCATGTATAAGTTTGAAAGTTATGATAAAGCTCAAGCAATGTGGGTTGCCTTCAAAAATAAGTTTAAGTTTAGGGGTACGTCTGCCACTAAGTTGAGGAGGCTCATCATCAAATTTAACACATATCGGAAGCGCTCAATTCTATCGATGAGGCAGCATCTTCGGGAGATGTTAAACATGATGCATGAGCTGAAGTTGATAGGTCATACCTTAACTGACGAACAGCAAGTTCAGGTTGTTATAAGGTCTCTTCCTGACAGCTGGGAACATATGAAAATCAATATGACGCATAATGAGAATATCGTCACTTTTGACGATATTGCGCATCATTTGGAATTAGAAGATGAGTGCCTAGAGGCTGCAAAATCCTCTACCCATTCTTATGTTGCTAAATTAGGTTCGGGCAAAAGCTTAGGGCTTTAAGCGCAAGAGGAACCATAAATTCAACAACAAAGAAAAAGAGATCGATTAGACATTCAAGAGAGCCAAGACCTTCCGACGAAAAAAGCGCGGCAGGAAGAAGGACAAAGCCAAGATGATGTGCTACAATTGTGGCAAACTGGGTCACTTTGCTCGTGAATGCACTGAGCCGAAAAAGGTACCACATTACTCCATTACTTTAAGTAATGCTTTTGTTTCTAGTACTGTAATGCTTGCTGAATCTCATCCAATATGGACTGTAGACTCAGGAGCAATAGACCATATAGCTAGAGACTAAGGAGCATTTGTGGAGTATCGTCAGATGCAGCCTAGAAGAAAATGGATATACGTTGGAAATAACTCAAGAGTTGAAGTGAAGGGTATCGGCACATCATCTAGTAATTGAGTTGGAAATAACTCAAGAGTTTATTACGGTTCTGGTTATGTATTGAATGGTTTTATGGTGTTAGACATTGACTATGATGTGTACAAAGTTAATGTTAATTGTTGTTTTTCTTTAATTGCATCTTCTAGTAATGTGGAGATTGATGCAAGTACTTGTCATGCTAGACTGGGTCATATTGGGTTACAAAAAATGAAACGATTAGCAAGAGAAGGCCTTTTGAGGTCACTCGCTAATGTTGAACTACTCGTATATGAACATTGTCTAGCGGGAAAAATAACTAGAAAACCATTTGGTAAAGGAACCAGAGCTGAACTTCCATTGCAACTTATGTGGTCCTTTAAATGTGAGGGCAAGGCATGAAACCTCATATTTCATCACTTTTATAGATTACTTCACGCGTTTCGGTTATGTTTTTTTGATCTCCCATAAGTCCAAAGCATTGTATTGCTTTAGGTAGTTTATAGTTTTGGTAGAGAATCAGTTGAACAAAACAATAAAGGCATTGAGAACCGATCGCGGATGTGAGTGTCTATCTAAGCAATTCAAGGCTCTTTGTGATGAAAAGGGAATTGTAAGACAATTGACTATTCCTAGTACTCCGCAACAAAATGCGGTTGCAAAAAGAATGACTAGAACCCTATTGAAAATGGTTAGGTCTATGATGATGTAGGCAAATCTACCTGTCTCATATTAGAGAGATGCGTTATTGACTGATGCCTATATACTTAATCGTATGCCCTCTAAGTCAGTTGCTTTCACCCCTTATGAATTGTGGACTGGTAGAAAACCAGACTTAAGTAATCTACGACATTGGGGGTGTGCAGCATATGTTCATGATTCTTCCCATAAATATGACAAATTAGACCCTAAAGGGAAGAAGTGTATCTTTATTAGATACTCTAAACACTCCAAAGGGTACGTGTTCATAGGTGAACAAGCTGATGGAAGTGTGACTGAAATGGAGTCACAAGATGTCACGTTCTTGGAGATCGATTTTTCTAGTAGAGGTGAGATCGATAAGGACTTTCAATTACATGAGATGGAAGATCTCGATAACACACCCATTAATGTTATTAAGGGAAATATAGATTTACCTCAACATAGAAGACCTAGTGGGAGTGTAGCATCGCTTGGCAAACTAAATTCTCAATATGTTCAGTTGCATAAAAGTAATCGTAAAAGTATTCCCCGTCGTCGATTTGAGATTAAAGGAGAAGCATTTATAATTGCTCCACAAAATAATGTGGAGCCTAAAACAGTTCAAAAGGCTCCTCATCTCCTGACAAGTAAGAATGGAGAAAAGCTTTGAAAGACGAAATTGAGTCTATGAGGACAAACCACGTCTGGGACTTGGTTGATCTACCACCTGATCGCAAGGCTATTGGAAACAAATGGGTTTTCAAGATTAAGTGAAGGGCGGATGGATCCATTGAAAAATATAAGGCTCGCCTTATGGCGAAAGGCTATACTCAACAAAATGGTATAGACTATGAGAAAACTTTTTCACCAGTTGTAAGATTTGCCTCCATACATCTTATCCTAGCCATTGTTACACATTTGGACATAGAATTACATCAAATAGATGTAAAGACAGCATTTCTCAATGGAGAACTAGATGAAGAAATCTATATAAAGCAACCGATAGGTTTCATTGCTGAAGATCAAGAGCGTAAAGTTTGCAAACTTTGTCGCTCAATTTATGGCCTTAAGCAATCGTCTAGACAGAGGTATTTTCGTTTTCATCGAGCTATAACTTCTTTTGGGTTCACGAAGATCAAAGATGATCACTATGTATATATCAAACGGTTCGAGGATAAATTTATGATTATATCTCTTTATGTTGACAATATTTTGTTGGCTGGGAATGACAAGGATTTGATTATAACAATAAAATAATGGTTGTCCTCTAATTTTGAAATGAAGGATATGGGAGAAGCTGTATATATATTGGAAGTTAAAACTGAAAGAGATCGATCAAAGAAAATCATTGCTATGTTACAAGAGTCTTATATAATGAAGATTCTTGAAAGCTTCAATATGCAGCACTGTACTCCCATTGATACCCCTGTCATGCAAGGCGAAGGCCTGAGTACTAAGATATGTCCTAAAACTTCAGAAGAAAAGAAAGAAATGGTAACTGTTCCTTACGCTAGTACTATCGAAAGTTTGATATATGCTATGATGTGTACTCGACCCGATATATGTCATTCTGTGGGGTTAGTGAGACGGTATCAATCAAATCCTGATCCAGCACACTAGAAAGCAGTTAAGAGGATCCTGAGATACTTGAAAGGCACTACGGATTATCGACTTTTCTATCAAGGGAGTGATTTACGCTTATTAGGATACTCTGATGCTGATTGGGAAGGAGACCTAGATGAGCGTAAATCGACGTCTGGATATGCGTTCTTGCTTAATGATAGGGCAATTTCTTGAAATAGTAAGAAACAGACATGCATAGTTTTATCTATGATAGAGGCAAAATTTATTCCATGTTCTACTGCAATGCAAGAAGTATGGTTAAAACGTTTGAAAAATTTAGCCATTGTCACTGATGTCCCAAGACCAGTGACAGTATATTGAGATAGTCAAGCAGCCATTGCCTATATGAAAGATCCTAAGTACCATGGTAGGACAAAGCACATTGATATAAAGAATAATTTCATCAGAGATATAATAGCGCAGAAGGAAGTAGTCCTGTAATATATTTCAACCAACAGAACGGTTGCTGATCTATTTATGAAGACTGTTTCAAGAGACGTGTTTTTGACCCACAGGATGTCTCTAGGATTACGTAGAATATGATTATGATATGTAATATTATTGAGGATCACTGGATTATGTGTGTATATGTATTGTACTTGTTTGTTAATGAATTGATGTTTTATTAATTAGTACAATGTTACGAGACTAGCACAAATGCACATTTATTGTTAAAAGGTATGTCACCAAGCAACGATTGGCTCACTCACACGAGCAATCACCTCAAACGTTATAATAAGCGGGTTGAGATGAGACAATATGTACTATAAATGCTGAAAGAGCAATTTAGTACATAAAACGATTTAATGTCGCATTGATTAGAATCAAGATGAGGTCTGTTATTCATATGTAATAAGACCAAACATGATAGTCTCACAATCATATATGCCTGAAGGTAGCTGGATGCGAATACTAAATTGGGCGCCGTGGAAAGCGAGCTGATATAGCACTTGGGCTAAACATGAGTACGTGAGAAGCATGTGACTATGTTTAGGCTAAGATTCGTATAGTGGATATGATTAATAAATGACATACGCTCTTATAGAAAGAGAAATCCATTATAGCATGTAATTCATACTACATGTGCTTTATTTGACCAATAAGGGAAATGAGTACAATTATCCATATTTATTCGTCGTGTGAGTTATTAAGGTAATTTATAATCTACCTTACTTTGTGTCTTATGTTACTTCTGACTATGTTCTCGAAGTAGAAGATCAATATTGCTACTTTAACATGTTACCAACGGTCATGAATAGATATGGCTTTATGGGACGTGTCTAGAAAAGCAGTTGTTCCGAAATAGAGAGAGACATGAGTGCAAAGGAAGACTATTGTTGTTTTACATCTATCACATGTGTTTTCTAGTCGATCAATTATTTCACCTTCAATGGCTTCGGAAATAATTGTAAATACATGGTATTCATGAGAAAAGTCAAGTATAGTCTTTAAAGGATAGGTATACTTGGACTGATGTAACAAAATATGTCTGAGACACTATGAGACATCAATTGTTTATTTATTTTTGGGGTTGTAGCCATTATGTTGTCCCTAACAGTTGCATAATTAGAGCTCCCAATTGCAGGTATACTCACTAGTCGCACGGCTTTCTTACCAGTATGAATTGTTTCTAAGATAGATGAATGTTGAATGCCTTATATTCTTGATAGAGCATCATCAAGCCCATCATATACAAGTGGGAGATATTATATTTTGTCGGTCCGCCCATGATGTGTGTGTCCAAAGGATACCATTTGCTTTAATAAGAAGTGTGTCTGAAAGACACCTTTTGAAGAGGTGCAAGGAGAGTTTCTTAAGGGAAGTTAAGATAACTTCCTCAGTAAATGAACTAATGATTCAAAACTCTCTCTCTCTCTCTCTCTCTCTCTCTCTCTCTCTCTCTCTCTCTCTCTCTCTCTCTCTCTCTCTCTCTCTCTCTCTCTCTCTCTCTCTCTCTCTCTCAACGTATAAAGATTCCGTATCTATTTTGAAAAGACAATCGGCATTAACTCTGTGGAACAAGAATACTTTCCCTGTGATTGTATTCGGACTAACGTGAAGCAGATTCATTCATCGTTTGATGGTGATTCAACGTACAATCCTAGAAATTTTATTCGTAGTGCATCGAACAAGTTAGTCGATTCTCCCGACACTCGCTTCCCAACATTATTAATACGATACAATATACAATAAAAAAGTTAAGTCCAATATAAAAACTTTGAATTGACAATCCTCCATTAATGAGAACGGCAATACAAATGACAAGAGATGATCATGACGATGAAGCACGCGCAATGATACCAAAACCTTGTATCGTAATGCATTGTAATGAGGAGATGTCTAGTTGCATCTGCAACCACTACCCATCTGGCCAGACCAGAGAATCACGCTCGGCCGTCTCTGTCGCCTAGGCCGCCACAATCTCTATCCTTGAGCCCACCGCCCCACCACCTCGCTTGTCGCGACCACCAACAAGCTGATCGCTTGCAAATCTAAAGGTTGTGGGCCAAATATGAAGTAGATCCGTAAGTTTGCCCACATATGCTTCAAATCTTGACAGTCAAGAGTCTGTTACCGCTAGTTTAGGGCGAGCTTCCACTCGAATCGCATCTCATGCGTCCAATTGGGGTTGTCGTCGCATTCCTTGACAGTTAGAGTCCGTTATTGTTGGTTCAGGGCAAGCTTCTTGCTCAGGCCATCACTAATGATTCAGGAAGAAGAAGAAGGAAGAAATTGCAGTAGAGAGCAGAACAAAAAAAGTGGTTTGCCTCCTCATACGCATAGCAGTGCCGGCCTAGACGCGGCGTTAGTGTCTCCGCTGGTGGTTATGATGGGGGAGACGTAGAGATTGAGCTCGGAGGTGGCTATGGACGAAGGAGGAGGATGAGAGAGAAAGGCGAGTGGTTTGAGGATTTTTTATTTTTATATTTGATTTCACGTCAATGTGTACGTGTCAAACTAGAATTAGACATAAGTAATAAGCACATGTCACATTAATAATTGATGTGATGTTATGCAATTACTGAATATTTATCTCAGAAAGAAGACAAAGATACGCACAAGTTTTTACTTTTCCTTATAATTTTTGTTTAGTCCCACTTTGGTTTTACATTATTTCGTTCCTAGTCATTTCAAATTCCAGAAACTTCATTTACAATTCAAATTTCTTTTTCTCGCACGTAGATTCATATAGTTTCACCACCCCATCTAATGTCACGGTGATATACTCTGTCCTCGAGTGACAAACCACGAAGCAATCTCAGTCGCTCTCTAATCATCTAAAGTCATTTTTTTTGTGCAATTGCTCTACTTTTTTCTGTCAATAATCTCCTTTGGCAGGCCCGTATCCATTTCTCTCAAACAGACTCACAACTTTTTATGTTTCCCTTATTTTAGTTGAAGTGTCACAGACTTTTTTGATTCCCTTATGGCATTTTGAAATGAATGTGTACTTATGTTAGATTAATAGGATTTTTCAATCACATGAACATGAGATCAAATTGATAAATATAGCATACCCGAATCAAAGGAAGTCATTATTGAACCAATGAGAATGATTCTATCTCTATAGGTATGAATTTTCACCACTCTCCTCTATAACAATTGTGATAGGTGTGTATTTTTCTCTCAACAATTTTATGAAGAATAGCAGAAGCGGGATAATTAGATACATTCATTTTCCACCAAAAAGAGACGTTATATAGAGGGAGTGATGGGATGAACCCTAGAGTTACCAAATCTCAGCCATCCATTAAGGTTTAAGATATGTCTAATTGGATGTCACAAATATATGGCCCATAATATATTTAATTGAATTGGGCTTATATCAAATGTTAAATAATAGACCTGATAAGCCACATAAATGGTTTGAACCTCGTCAAGTCCAACAACTTAGACGACAATCAGTGGAAAGAATTTTCCATGCAAATGACATGCAACTAATTCCAAATGCATCGAGAGCTATATTTTCCTCTATGCGTTATTGGAGGATCTATGTTTTCGATTGGTGATATGTAAGTTATGGACTTTATCTACGAAAAATTTTAAGTAAATCTAATTTTAGGTGATGTTCATGTATGTAATTAGCACAATATAGTTTCGGACGATTATTTAGCACGAGGCCTACGAGTTATTTTCTTTTATAATAAGCTATGTCGATCGCCTAACCTATTTGCCGCGAGAAGTTACCATCGGTCAAGGCCAGAAAATAAGTGGGCCCAGATTTTGATTGGGCTCCACGCCTGGGAAAGGCAAAATTGCTTGCGCTGTAAAGTATGGGCCTAAGCCCAGAAACGAGGCCCTTGGGCTTTTTCTCACTCCAGATCGATTTATCTGACGGCCCAATGCTAAGAAAAAGAGCACGGACTAATACATTTTGGACAAAAATAATTTTAACTTTCGAAAACGACCCAAATAGAAAACACTAAAAACAAAAATATTAATTGGAACCCACAACAAATCACAAACTAATACACTTAGGGAAAAAATAATCTCACTTTCAAAACGACCCGAAAAGGAAAAAAAATGAACTTTCACTCGATAGACAAAAATATCGGTTGCAACCCACAAAAAGCATGAACTGTTTACCTTTGTCACAAACAAAAAATAGCACTAATTCTTTACTAGAGAAACAAAAATTAAAATTAAAATTGAACTTTCCTCCCGAAGAAGCTTATTTGGCATCTGATGTGATTAACGGCGGTGATGTGAACAACAAACATGTCTTGAGCCATACGAATGTCGTTTCATTCGAATTATAATGAATTATTTGTTCAATTCACTTCGAAATTGATAATTTGTGAACTTGAAGCACTTATTGAACTTCACAAGTTGCTTGAATTCCACCAATTGGCTCATAGTCGATTATACAAAACCCTAAGTTGCGAATTTGTTTTGGGGCAAAAGCCTAGCCATCCATTCTGAAATCTACATATGAGGTTATACACTCTTTCTTTGAGTATTACCTAAAAAGAATAAGAGCCAAAACGTACCCAAAAAACGTCGCTTTCTTTGTTTAAAATTACAGTGTCGATTTGGCTCAAGTGACATGTCTATTGTGCACGTTACTGCTGTGAGCCATGCCAAATGCTAGTATAGTTAATGGCGGATGTTTTTGTTGCTCCAAAAATAATTTTGCTTTTTTTTAGTCTTATAGTTATAATTTCATGCTTTATTTGGAATCCCACGGATATTTTTGTCCCTCGAGCAAAATTTCATAATTTTTTTGTCATTTCAAAAGTGGAATTACTCTTGCCCTAATGCTTTTTTTGAGCATTTGACCGTTTATCTTCGCATCAACTAATCAATCGGTCAACTACTTGTTACCACAATAAAGAAAGAGAACCCCCTTAATTTGCTCAATTACCCGATGGAATCTAATTAATAACATGACAATAAAATTCCCACTTGAGATTTGTCTCGGCGATGCTACGTGCACATGTGGTCCATTCAAATAAACAAATCATTGGGAATTTAATTAGCTTCTTATTTAATTAAGAGCAAGTCATGTGGGCCTTAGTTTATTGCGATTAATAAATGATCTGTTACATATAACTTTTCAGCACGGCCGGCCGCTTTAAGGGTAAGCAATGATCTGCCACCAAGAGGACAAACTTATTGTTCTCATCAATCTTGACGGCCATGTTTTGCAAATTTATAGAAAATTCCAAGCATTTACTGATTTATTGATTTTCATCTTGAGACAAATGTTTGTGGTCAGACGCGTTCGACCGCTTGTTACTTTGGGAAGGAAGGGGTTTGGCCTCTACGCTACAAACGAAGCAAACTTTTCAATTTCTTGTTTAGGTTCATATTTACGAAAATGCCCTTGATTTTCCTATCGTTTATTATTTTATCGAAATCTATTATTGTAATCAGACTATTGTCATCGGCCAATAAGATCAAAGCCGGCAATGCATGTCACCGATCCACTAATTCATAATATGATTAACACGCCAGCTATTCTCAGCTCTACTTATACACTAATTCGCATCGCTTATCCATGAATCCGCAAGAGGCTGCTACTCGCAATACAAGTCATTGTTAACCTCTTACTTCACAATGTCGTTTGGTAAACTTTCAATTTGTGTTAAAAGATCTCTTGATTTACGTATTACTCAGTTTGACTGCTCAAATTTAGGTACACATTTTATGGAACATCGATATCATTTGTTGCACAAAAGCATGAGAGTAACTACGCACGCGTGTACCATGTGCTCAAAATCTAGTTTGATATCAAGGTAAAAATCGAGTATTCAATGAGTCTAAGAGACTTCAAAATCGCTTGATATATAGAATACTTAATTCAAAATACTATTGCCCCTATTAATTTCTATTAGATGCTTCAAAACTATCACTGCATTACAACCATTAGATGCATAATAAAAGCATGATCTCGATCTACAAAGAAATAGAAACTAGAAACCAAAATATGCTAATGCTATGAGTTCGGTATGTGTTCTATGGCATAACTAATGTAGCGAAAACCTTGGTTCAATACGTTTCCCAGAGAAGAAATGCCTGGTTCATTGTTCACAAGTGCTTTCACGCACTCTTTGAGCAACAAATTAATGAAATTTTTCTTTTTCTAATAAATATATTAATTGTTCCCGTATTATACATAATTGGTTATTTGGAAATTGAATTATTTCTAACTAAATAAATCTAACAAGTACATAATTAAGTCGACTTAACCAGTACTCTAAGTGTACTCATTAACCGAACTCGAAGAAAAAAATAACTCTTGTCATACCCTAATTATTTCTTCTTCGGTACACTTGTTGAACTGATGCTTTTCACTTCACTGAGGAGGGTCCGATTAACAAATACCCTTGGAGCATAGCCGATTGACTGTACTTTGAGCATAACAAAAGAACATTCGTAAATCGAACTACAATTCCTCGTCTCTCGAGATTGTCTCACAGCCACTAGTTACCATACTCCCTTCTCGTTTTCTCCAAATAACATCAATCGATGAAATTCCAATGAGAAAAACAGCAATCAATAAAATGCTATCTAAAACCTGTTGCCATTTATGAGCGGACCCAACAAGACTTATGGTAGAAGCGACGGGGTTTAACAGGATTGGAAGAATTCATTGTTGGGGGGCAGACACTGAGGTCAAGGTCAAAAGCTTTTAATGATCGGATGGTGTGCTTATGTGGGCACGGCAAGAGACCAAAAACCATAGTGGATGGGGACTCTTCGATGCCCCAAGAATAGTGTTTTTGTACCTGGCTCTGCCAATCATCATGTGCCTTTCTTTCTACAACCTTAGACATTTCAAGAAGCGGTATGACCCCCACCCAAATTTAATGGACATGGATAGTTGAAGTTTTTAATAGGGCCTCAGAATCTCTAAGCATTCTACTAATCTTCATTAAGTATGTCAGTCTCACCATCTCACGTTTCGAGTAATTATTAAATACTCATAGATACGTATTCTTGGGTTTATTCAAAGAAAATGCGCTAGTGTGATGATTCGAGCTTAGTCATCGAGCGAGAAAGAGGATTTGCTCCAACTACTTGTTGGAGCAAGAAGGCACTTTAGCATGCTTCTTAGATCAATTGGAATGTAAAAGGGAGGTTTTGATGTCCTGTGCGTCGACATTAGGAAACTGTTGGACAAATTTAGCAATGTCCTTATCATAGGTATTAAGTCATATGCTATAAATACATTGTTGACCTGTTTCCTAATAAGTTTAGTTTTTTGGTATAGTTTGTCTAACATGATATCAGAACATGGGTCAAGGATTCAAATCCCGATAGTCTCTCCTATTTGTTATTCTTGTTATTCTGTTTATTTTTGTGTTTCACTAGTTATCTTGCAATAGTTTCGTCCACAACTTGTCTAGCGCATGTAAGAACGGCTTGCACATGAGGGGACTTGTTAATTCGTGTGTTAAAAGTTGTGTTGAGTCATATGTTACAAGGGGCGTGTTAAGTTATATGTTACACATACATCGTTGGCCTATTTCCTAAGAGCTTAAACTGGCCTAATTCCTAACATCCTAAATTTTTAGAAACAAAAAAATTCTAACAATAACAAGCAATTATTTTATGTGATGAGTACATCACCCTGCAGTGACATGTGATTTAATAAGTCAATTAAAAGGGAGATTCATAACGCACATAATGCCAAATAAATGAGACTTGTAACATGTAGACAATGATAATCCGATCGATTACACCACATTATCGCTATCATGGTGACTATGCGATTTTGGCCTTCTACTGAGTCTTCTCACCAGAGAGATGAGAGATGTTGACTATGCTCCATTAGTAGTCGCGACGACATATTCGACTCATCCGATTTTTGGAAAACTTGCTCTTCCTTTAATGCTCTCCACTAGCAACTCATGATGAGTACCATCATTTGATGTTTACATATGGTTGGTCGAGGGAATTCAAATTAATGTTTGATTTGGAAGAGATAATTCACCATAGTACCCCTCTTCTTCTTTTTTACAATCACAACCCATATAAGTATTAGTGTAAATTTACAAAATATAATTCTCAGGATTAATATCACGAAAAGCCTCAAACCGGTACATATGTGACAAATTTACCCTAAACTAATATTTTGACCACCAAAAACTCCAAACTGTTACACATGTGATAATTTTACCCTCCATTAATTTTTGTTAAATTTTATCGTCAAATTTCTGAGTTAGATAACACGACAAGTTGAGTGGTGTACTAGTTTGGGATTTTACCCTCTATTTGTCACAAGTATACCAGTTTATCATTTTTGTGGTACTAATCCAATTTAATGGAGGGTAAATTTGTCACAAATATACCCATTTGGGGTTTTTCATGGTCAAAAAATTAGTTTAAGATAAATTTGTTACAAATGTAGCGGTTTGGGGTTTTTCATGGTATTAACCCTAATTTTTAAGATTTTCTCCGCTTTTAGTTTTCATTATTAGAAGCTATATGGGGAAATCTACTTTCTTTGAAATTTCTTCACCTACATTTTTCTCACTAGTTATTCTACCTCTTAAAAATTCTTCCAAACAAAGCGTCGTAAAAAGAAAATTACTAATCAGATCCGAAATCCTTTTTTTATCCTCTAACAGACATGCATGTCTAAATTATTTAAAATTCCTAACAAAAATGATCGTGAAAATACATCATGTTCGATTTATTGGCCATTTTCAATTTTTTACTTTTGGATTGCATTGAGAATTCGAGCTTCTCAACTCGACTAACCTTCATGAATGCGCACAAATCACCCGTCAACTTACATTCTTGAACAATGAACACTTGCAAACTCTGGAAAAAGTTGAGATAGAACAAAAATCTTGTGACAAAGCGCTTATTTTAATGAAGATATTACATTAAGTTATTGAAAATTTTAAGTACTTACTTAGAAATAAAAGGTTATTACTACGAAAAACTCTAAATGGGTACACCCGTGATAAATTTATTTAAAATTAATTTTTTGATCGCAAAAAATCTCAAACCAATATACCTGTGACAAATTTACCATATGTTAATTTTTGTTAAATTTTGCGGTCAAATTGCCGAGTTTGATGACCCAAGATAGTTGACGGGTGTATTATTTTGGGATTTTACCCTCTGTTTGTCACAAGTGTATCAGTTTGTAATTTTTCATGGTATTTATCCAATTTAACAAAAACTAAATGAGGGTAAATTTGTCACAGATATACCAGTTTGAGGTTTTTATGGTCAAAAAATTAATTTGGGATATATTTATCATAAGTGTACCAGTTTGGGATTTTCGGTGGTCAAAAAATTAATTTGATATAAATTTGTCACATATGTAACAGTTTGAGATTTTTCTTGGTATTAACCCTTAAAAAAAATAGGTACTTGATTAAAAAAAAACGAACAAAAATTCATTTACTTGGGTCTTGATGTGTCATTAATCCTTTTCCATCAATTCCAAATTCAATATTTTGAGTTTTCTTTACCTTTACTTTTCACCGTTCCAATCAAATTCAACAGTTTCGACCAAAAAAAAAATCAAATTCAACAGTCTTTCTTCGAAATCTCTCCGCATTCAATTTTCATACTCGCTTTTGTCACCTCTTAAAATTTCTTCAAGTTCAAATTATTACTTTCTTTCGACTTCTTAGTTTTGGATGATAGTAGGCATCCCAATATTTGGCCTCAACCATCCATAAAAGCGCACTAACCATTCCGTCCACATATATCGTATCCTTCAACCAATGAACGAACGCGGACCGACTCGGAACAAAACTTACTAATCCATGAAATATATTGAATTGTAAATATACCCTGATAATATATGACAAGAGGACAGCAAGGATGAGCAGTATAGAAGCAGCAGTTGCACACAACAGAAAGTTACTATTTCAGTCTGCCCCAGGTACACTAACCCAAAGAATTGTCAACTTCATAACGAGCGAGCATCGGGATCCCACTCATCCCCTCCAATCTCTGATGCGTATTCCTCCTTTTGGTAGGGTCAGTTCAGTGGACTTGGGAGATGAAATGACCTTCTGATGACTCCCCAGTCATCTTAGGTCACATCTTCCAGGCCCCTTTAGCAAGCGATGAAAGCATCCAAAAGTAGGAGAAGCAGTGTTTTAGAGATGATGCTTTCCTTCGATTGGTGCGTTCATTGACATTCGGCTGTGAAAAGCATCATCTGAGTTTCCCAGAACGAGACGTTGTAGGTCCTGTGGCCAAATATCCATCTCCATGGATGCATCCACGCATGGTCCCCATGGATTGCTGCTGTCGTTGTTGTGTTCAAGCTGGTTTTTTGTTTATTCTTCTCGAGTCAAGGATTCACTCGAGGTTTTTCTCTGGCCACTCGAAACTGGGAAATAAAAGATTCATTGTTTGATCAATGCGCTTGATTGAATTCTTATACATGAAACGCAGGTTTGATAAGATAAGAATGGCCACCACCTTGGTCCATGAGGCTTCGTGTCATTTTTCCTCCAAACAGTTAGATTACATCAAGCAAAAAAGATTTTTATCGTCAATGTATGGTCTACAACCATTTAAACATTCGAGCTATAACGCTCGAGCTTAGTTGTAAACCCCACACCGCTGCCAGTCCCGACCTTTAATTGTCATGGAGTGTTAAATCGTGTCGAGTTAACAACTTGAGCTTGACCCCGCCATCTATTAAACATCTCAAAGAAATCACATCAAAAGCTTTGATTTTTTATGGGTAACAAGCCAACTCAATTCATGTGAATCAACCTCTCAAAAAGAGTACTCAAGTGTTATCGTACAAATTGGTAACTATTTAGGAAAGAGTTTCGCCTTATTTATTACATTATGAGCTCACACTTAGTGCATGTGGACTAGGGGTCTCCAAAATGCCTTCACTTAAAACACTAAAGCCCTCGTCAGCATCATCCAATATAGCCCAGCCTTAATTTGGTGTGTGATTCGATCACTTTCCTTCATCAACTTAAAAGCTTATAAGAAGCCATACCTTATCCAAGCTCTCTCATTTGACAATTGCTCCTCAACATTGCCAATTACATATCCATTAATAGAACTCTTACTTTGATATCATCTTGTAATGACTCGACCTAATCCACGCGAGTCAAACTTCCAAAATGAGCACTCAGGTCTAACGATACGAGTTATTGACCATCTAGAGATGTGTATCAACTTCGTATCACTCTATAAGCTCCCTCCAAGGGTTTCATAGAAGTCAGTTCGAAATCTTTCAATTATATAGTAAAGTTTTAATCTTTGTTAAAAAGTGTTATCAAATTTGAAACCTTTTTATTAAAGAAAAAATAGGAAAAGTCCTCTATATATATTGCCTCAATACCATTTTGTCTCTTTTATTTCTCAAAACACCACTTTCGCAAAATCTCATCGCCACAAAGACCAAATTGCCGTTTCCACGAAATAGCAAAAATACCTTACTCCAAAATCACCAATAACAAATGCCTTAACTCCCGAGTCCCCAAACCAAAATTCCTAAAACTCCTAAGCCCACAAAACCTAGCCTCCTCCACCGAGCGACCATCCCAATGCAGCCAGCCTCGGCCCCATCTCTCTCTCTCGCTCTCTCTCTCTCTCTCTCTCTCTCTGAGGATGCTGTCATGAGTCGTCGACCACCTAAAATCGAGGCCATTGATATCTTGACGACCTTGGTTTTCGAGGATGTCATGGAGCGTGAGTGTGGGTGCTCCCGGCAAAGGCAACTAGTAGTGAGTAAGGCGGAGGATGCGACCGCGACGACGTAGGGCAATGACGGCCAAAGCCAGGTTACAGTTAGCATATTCTAATTGGAGAATTATTGTATTTAATATGATGGCGGCAAGGACATTTTGGGTAGAAAAGATGAAATTTTATATATAAATCTAGTATGGTACTTAAGTAAAAAGTGAAGAGGATTTTTGGCCTTTTCACGTGATTAATGTATCAGAAGTTCTAAAATTTATAGTATAGACGCAATCAAATCTCAAAACTTTCAAATACTTATTTGAGTCCAGAAATTGTCCTGAAAATGTAATCGAGTATCTTTGATAGTTTTGTCCATATTGAGTAACGGAAAATGCATATTGAAGAGGATGGCCACGAGAGTGGGGGGTTGGAAAGGGAGGCGAACGATCGGGCAATGGGGATTGGGGAAGGGGTGCTTCCTTAAGTTGTCGAGCTCACACATGCTCTCATTGCCCCAGTGCTACTCAGGGTGGGGTGGAAGTAAATGATTACTCAAAAACTTAAATCAATGAGTTATAGATTAATTAATTTAGTATCTTCACCTTGGGAAGATCGTCAAGAGAAAACCCAAATCCGAACCTGTTAACATATCCATTAAATATACATTTACTAAAAAACTTTAAATTAATGAATTATGAGTCAATTATGATACCAATTCTTCGATGTACGATCTTTCTAACATAATTTATGTGTGCATTTTCATGGAGGCAAACGTGCATTTCGCTCCCACAACAATGTCAAACGTTAATAAAAGAAAATATTTAGAAAGTCTAGGCCAAATGTTTTCGACGCCCAAGACGGGCGAACCCAACAAAACCTTGAGATCTCGTTACATTAGTTTTAGACCTCAAGATGCACACACAACCTATCGCCGTATTGGGTGCTGTAATTTATGCAATAAAAGATTGACGGGGGCACCCGCTAACGAAAACCCTACTGCATACTGCCACCTTCGCGGCTTCCGCCCATCCAAGCTTCCGTTTGCAGCAAAGCAAAATCTCCATATGACTTGTCTTATTCTCTCAATCTCTCTCTCTCTCTCTCTTACTGACATTGGAGTAAGTCAGTCCTCCACGTGCTCCTGGGAACTCTTTCTCTACCTCTCTCTCATGTCGCACACATCACGTTATCAAGAAACCCCATCAGTCGAAACCAGAGAAGCATAGCAGCAGACCAACACAAGAAGATCTTCAGCCCTCCAAACCAGAAACAACCCACAATCACAAAAGTAAAAGAAAGAAGAGAGAGATCCGAGCGAGAGCCCAGAAGACGGAGAAGAAGGAGGAGCCATAATAATGGAGGTTATCAAAGAGGGAGGCAACGAGATCAACGGCGTAGCGGCGGACCAGGACCAGGACGCCGGCGACGGAATGCAGTGCGCGGACCACCCCTTCCGCGGCAACCTCGGCGGGATCTGCGCCTTCTGCCTCCAAGAGAAGCTCGGCAAGCTCGTCTCCTCCGCCTCCCCACTCCCCCTCCCCCGCCCCTCCTCCTCCTCTTCGGCCTCCTCCTCCCCTCACTTCAGATCCGGTGCCGGCCCCCGCGGCTACGCCGCCGCGCTCGCTCCCGTCGCAGCCTCCTCGGTCGCCGTCGGCCCGGCCGTTTCACTTCCCTCCAGCCGCCGCGACGGTGGCGGCGGCGGCGGCGACGTCTACCACGCCCGGAGGGCTTCGAGGATCGTGCCCTTCCTCTTGGCCAAGAACAAGAGCCGGAAGAAGAAGAAAGCCGCCGCCGGGGCCACGCCGACGGCGGAGATGATCTCATTCAAGCGTAGCAAGTCCACAGCGACCCCAAGGCGGGGCGGCGGGCGGTTCCTGGACGAGGAGGCGAGCAATGACGACTTTAGCCCTCGGCGGCGAGGTGGGTTCTGGTCTTTCCTCCATCTCTCCTCTTACTCTGCTGGTTCTGGTTCTGGTTCTGGCTCTGGCTCTGGCTCTGGCTCTGGCGGTGCCGTCGCGAGGAGAGACTCGAAGTCGCAATCGCAATCGCAATACACGTCCAGTGCAATGAACGGGCCCATCGTCGAAGATGGCGGCAGCGACAATGCAGGCTCAAGTTCGGCTTCGGCAGCGACGTCGTTTGAGAGGAAAGTCTCGAGATCCAGATCCGTCGGGTGCGGTAGCAGGAGCTTCTCGGGCGACTTCTTCGAGCGGATCTCGACCGGGTTCGGGGACTGCACTCTCAGGCGGGTCGAGTCCCAGCGAGAGGCCGGCGGCCGCGGCCACCAGAAGCCCAGGATCTCCGCCGCGCACGGCGGTGAGAGGGTGAGGTGCGGTGGGATCTTCGGCGGGTTCGTGGCGATGGCCTCGTCATCGTCGTCCTCATCTTCTTCGTCGCACTGGGTGTCGGCAGGTTGTTCGGCCGATCAAGAAATGGCCCCCAACAGCAGCAGCAGGTCGTCAGCGTCGGCCGCCGTTCACGGAGGGCCCAGACATTACAAGAGCTGGGGCTGGGCGTTCGCGAGCCCCATGAGAGCTTTTGGGAGGCCTGCGAATACCAAGGACGGGAAGAGAGAGAAGAGCGTCTTCGCCAGAAGAAACAGCAATAACGCCACGCCAAGCCCCAACTTGGCTGCGATTCCTTCACTTTTGGCCGTGAGAGGCTGAAGACTGAGGGAAAACTCTTTGAATCCCTCTCTCCCTCTTCCGTCTTCTGTTCAGTTTTCGAATATCGGTCTCCATTACAGCAGAAGTGTGTATTTACTCTTAAATTTTGCTCTTTTCAGCTTTAAGCTTAAGAAAAACTTTCTTGGGGTTTGATTATTGCTGGTCCTTGACGCTGTTTGAGTAATCACTTGTATGGTTTTAGCTTCAAGATCAGTGGAATGAGAGCTGGTATTATCGCAGGTGCAAGAGCGCAGAGAGAGAACTGGGCGTTGTTTCTTCAGCTTATCATAACACATGCACAGTTCCATTGACTTTTGATGATGCTTTTGTCGAATCTGCGTGTTTTCTTCTGGTGCGGCCGATGAGCGAGAGGGACTATTGCATCAGGTGTTCGTGTTGGGGTCACTTGCGCACACGTGCTGGTCCACGTTTTGGCGCTGTTTCAGTTGGCCCAGCCCGTGAGATTTGGCTTGTTCTGGTGTGGATTCTATGCGGGATGGGGACTAGTCAAAATCTGTGAAATTTGAAAAAATCTGAATGTTACGGATGAATCTAGCGAATCATTTCACGTGAAAATCGTTTTGACATTTCATCATTTTAGGGTAATTGGTTGTGCTTTTTTTCTCTCTTTTTGATAGGTGCGTGCGAAAATTTTGATGGGTATTTGTAAAATTATCTTTTCTTTGCTCAGTTACGTTCGATTGGGAAATTTAGGGGATGCTAACATAGCGACGTGGTTAACGTAAGACAAACTAGTTCATTAATAAGAAAATGATTGGATATTGTGATAATGGAGATATCTTTGGACAAGAGTAGTTGGTAGATGTAGTTGCATGATATCTAATGGGAGTGATCAATGATAATTGCACATGACCATATCGCAGGCGAGCGAGGATGAGACTAATACACTTCAAATTACAGTTTAAATACGATGGAAATTTTCCGAGTGAAAAAAAAACAAGACGAAAAGAGGGATTACAACCTCGTCGAGAAAACACATGTACCTTTCTCTATCCCTATCTCAGAATTAGGAGTGTCATTGAGCCGAGTCAACTCGAATGACATATTTGGTGCTCGTCGGCTCCAGCTCCAGCTCAACCCGATTAGAAAATCAAGATGCTTGAACTTGACTCGATTAAAATCAAGTATAAATAGGCTCGGGTTTTGTAAGCTCAAATATTATGTAACTTTTGGTATTTCATGTATATTTTTGTTGTTATCGAAGGTTTCTTTAAAAAATGGAAGCAAGATTAGGTTAGATTAGTCTTACAAGCACATTGAGCCAAGTTCTAGCAAGCTCGAATTCCTCGACAAGACAAATAACTAGACACGATTTCACGCATATCTAAAATAGGCCTAAATTATTGACGTAGCATCTTTTCTCGCCCTTAATAATCTTTTTCGAGAATTTTTTTGAGAAAATGTAAGGTTAATATCATTAAAAATCTTAAATTAATATTTCTTGACATATTTGTCCCTAAACGAATTTTCATCTCGCGAAAGATTCCAAATTGGTTTTCCTGATCCAAATCTATCCAAAATTAATTTTCACCTCAAGTCTCCAACTTTGTTCACAAGATGAAAATTAATTTAGAGAATGTGTAATGGGTTTTAGTTTTGGGTAAATGGGTCATGAGCATTAATTTGAGACTTTTAATAGTAGCAACTCTAAAATGCAAGACATGAAAGTCCTTTGTGAGTCAGGGTAGTAAAATCTTTATTGACCAAAAAAAAAAAAGGTAGTAAAATCTTTGGTATTTACTTAATGTCACAATAAGAACCAGTGCAAATCGTACCCGTAGAGACCAGGCCTAGGCGAAATAATGAATCATGGCTCCGTAATCTCTTCCCCGAAAACGACCGATCGTGGCCATATTTTATGGAAGAGGGGGGGCCATGAAAATTCGTGGAAAAAGCTCACAGAAAAACACGACAAGGTCTTCGCGGTTCTTGTCAAAGTACAGAGGTCGCAGGAACAAGACACCAGAAAGCTGCCGAACGTGGAGCACTGTAATTTTCCTTCGCAGGTCAATTATTAATTCGGGGTCCCTCTCAGAATCTTACCCTTTTCAGTTTTCACCACCACCCCCCAAAATGCCTGCATTTTCTACTTCAGATGTGGCAAAAAAAGTGAGAATTTCAGGTTAGATTTTTTTGCTTTTGGGAGACCTAGGAAAAGTGCGGAAACGCAAAACCTTGTGGGAAGCATGAGCATGAAAGAGGCCTTTTTCTCATCCAAGGGCCCCCAAGACTCATTTGGTTTTGCTAGTGGTCCTCCTATTTATCTGACGTTAATGAGAATCTCGATGATTGGTGAACCGTTGGATCACGGGAGAATAGAGTTTGGTCTCTCATTAAAGATTCGTGCTCGTGCGGTACTGCAGTTTGGATAAGAAGTAGAGACGCTCTTTGAATAGTAAATTGGTCTTTCCGGGGACCATAATAGTACCATTTTCATGATGAGGTTTCTTCAGTCATTACTATCCACGATGTACTACTATGAAGACAACAAAGGTCCTACGGTTAAATCCACTTTCAAATATCAATGAATAGCATAGGAAATCTTATGCAAATATTTTCTTTGTCTATCTTCTACCCAAATCCTTAAGTAGTTATTAAAAAGCGAGCAAATTATGTCCTTCATGAAGTTCAAAGTGGGGTGGTGTTGAAACACTTGCATGGAATTTCATGGCATACCCGTAAGATCCTCTCAATTATGTTGGCCAGAGAAGAGAAACATACAACGATAATAATAATAGGGAAACTTACATTAAATTTTTGTGAATTATTGGTATGACACATGTTTACTCTTAAATGTCCAACCATTACGCATTATCTCCTGAATTTTCATTTTGTCATATTGGTTAACCATCAGTTATATTTTCCATTAGTACGTTCAATGCACATTACTTTTTACAGATAAAAGTGGATTTTCATCTCATAATTTTAAAGAAATCTCTTTTACCCTCAATCTTTATAGAAATTTTGAAAAGGAAATAAAGAAATTGGAAAAAATGAATGAACTAAAATATTCACATCATAAAAGAGATATATCGATAATAATATTAAAAGATAAGAATCATTAAAATTTGATGAATATACTAATAGAACTGATAAGATATTATAAGAAAATGCAAGCAATAGGTACTATGGAAAATGCCTCAATAACAAAAAGGTCAAATTACAAAAACAGGATACTCATTATGTACTTTAAATGGTTAATTAATGTAAAAAGGACTGATGAAGAAAAACTTTTTAAAAAAATCACATTGAATTTCAGTTGATTATTTGCCTCTCTAATATTTTAAAATATTTTTATTGGTCGATCATTTATCATATTAACTAACCCTATATAATATATATAAAGAGTAATCAAATTTTATCATTTGACCTTTATGTTATCGATGCCCTTTCCCTTTTCTTTGCGTTTATTATTTTTCTTCATATATCTTAATAGTACTATTAAAGTGGCTCTATGTATCAAATTTTAATTAAATTTATTGTGTAATATTATAATTATATTTATTCTTTCTATTATTAGAATTTTATTTAAGTTAAATTCCTCCCATTTTCTATATTTTTTTTCATTTTTTACGGTATCAGGAGTAAAAGAGAGATTTCCTAATGAAATAAAAATACACTTTTACCATTAAAAAATAATTTACCTTGCACATGATAACTGAAAAAGAAAATAAAGCTTACTACTGTAGCATAATGAAATTTCAGGGGAATATTGTGAAACACTTTGAAAGTTCGTGGGCAAACGTGTGCCACGCTCAAAGTTCAAGAATGTTTTCTATAATTTTCCTATAATAATAATAATAATAATGGGTGGTCAAAGGGTGAGACCGTAATAACAAGAAAGTTCCTTAAACGAACTAGTGATGAAAAATTCGATCAGTAGGTCTGGCATGTGCTAGCGCAGAGAGGCGGGTCCTGGGCAAAAGAATCTGAGGAAAATTTGGGGGTCAGGTGGGTTTGTGACTAGAGAGCCGATGCACCATAATAAATATGGAGGCCCCTCTGCTATATGACAAATTAAATGTGTTCAAAGTGCTGACCTAAGCTCACATGCCTCCCCCCATCTAACATCTACTACCTAAGTCTGACCAAAGCTCGTGTTCATCTCATCAGATGTTGTATTGTACAGTTTCCCAGCTAGTGGTGGTCCAGGACCAAATTTGATGATGGTCGGTCGACATGGTCCAAGCTCCAAATCATGTTTTGTTGACCAATTTAATGGGCCTCTAGATCTATGACCAAACAAAGAAATGGGCCGCCGCTAGATTTTCGAAATTTGAGAATTACTTGCCCAAATGAGGTTTTAGGGAGGGTCCTCGTGATCAAGTACAATGATTTGGAGTACTTCGACTAGTTTCATAACACAAGCTCCAATCTCTTCGGAGACGTCCAATAAAATTAAGACGATCCCTAGATCGCAACTCGAATTCAATCGAATACGAACATCACTTCGCCATTATCTAAAAAATCATGAAAGTGGTCTTGAATTCATTGTGCGAACGTCAATTTAGTCTTAAACTTTCCAACCAATATAATTTTAAATATTTGCATGAACACCCAATATAATTATTTTTCGGCCAATTGCCATTGGAAATTGATGATATGGCAATCCACGTAAGATGTCATTTCAAGTTAGTTTTCCATGTCAACGTGTCGCATAGGACGATTGGGATGGTTGGACGCCACGTTAGCAATTTTCGGCAGCAATTGACCAGAATGATTATATTGAAATTTTACGCAAAGTTTTAGTACTTCATTAGCAAAATTGAAAAATTTATGATTGAAATTAACATTTGTACAATAAGTTTAAGACTGATTTGGTAGTTATCCTCACTATTATCTAGACGTGATTGGTTCTAACGTGGCTGGTTCGACAAATTGGCAATCGGGAACCGCCCATTGGTTCCGTGAACCGGTCTACAAAGACTAGACCAATTAAATGGGTGGGCAGGTTGAATTTGGGTCAGGTCATAAATGATTCAATCCTAATTGACCCATTAACTCGTTTATGACTCATTTATGTGCTGTGCAAATTTCTTGACTTATACCTGACCTAACCCATATTCCTAAAACATTTTCATTTTAACCCACTAACCAGTCTATCCCATTTTAAAAAAATTGAAATTTTTATATTTTATATTTTTATTTTTTTTTCCTTTTTTTTCACAAATCATGGAATGGATTTGAGTTTTGGTTTTTGAGTTAAAATCTTAATATATCAGTTAATGCCCGTTTAATAATACATTATTTGATGCGATGTTTTTGGATTTTAATTACCAATTATGCAAATCTAATACCCATACAGAAGTGCACAATAAAAAGTTAGCTTGATGCACGGACACAGTAAGACGGAGGAATTAGACAATTGATTTCAGTATCTTCTCCACCATAACGGATAACAAACTCAAAGTACCACTCAGTCTCCACATCTTTTTGTTCGAGGGCGAAGCACACTTGGACAATCACATGAATCAATTGCAAATTACCATCAGAGCATGCTATCATCATAATCCTAAAAGTTGATATCGCTAGAATTTTCACAAAACAATTCAAATGCTGACTACCCACAGCAACCGCAAGTCAATTCTTGTAGTTTCCATTTGAATATTTCAACAAACCCATAATACCTTATTTTGGTTCCAGCCCCACTCAATCTGCCAAATGAACAGGAAGAGGCGAAGCAGAAAGCCCGCAAAATGAAACAAGCGATGTGCTCTATTCAATGCAAGTCACCACTCTTTGGCCAAATAACCTACAATGAAAATCACCCAAATACTTCAGCCGGAAGAATGGCCCAATTGAGAAGTGTGCTGAATCAAACATGTCAAGCACACGGCAGGCTATAACCCTTTATGATTTTACACCATCAAAGTCCAAATTCAACAATCTAGCCAGCTAAAAGCACCAGCTCACACCTCGAACACAAAAATTCAAGGAAAACTCAACAAAAAAGTAAGCAAAAAGAGAAAGCCCAATACCCAGAGACAAAAACGTCAGTCCCTTTGAACCCCGTTGAGTATGAGAAGTTTGGCTAGTACGCACCAATCGGCCTCCCTTCGAGCTACAAGACTTGATTCGTTGAGTAGGGACTCGATCGTAATTGGAGGAGCAAACTTCGTGAGCACATGCCAGTGGCGCTCGGAGTGGCGGGAGTCAAGGCGGTGGTGGCGGAGTTGTAGGTTTAGGGTTTGCGAGCAGTGCCGGACGGGCAACAGATGGGCAGCGCGGAGTTGGCGATAGCGGTGGTGGTGGCTGCGCTAATTCGTGGAAGCGAATAGGGGGAGAGCAGATCATAAAGAAGTAACTCATTTACGAAAAGAAAATGGGTTGATAAATGGGTTGTAAATGGGTTCAAATTATAACATTTATGACACATATATTTAGGCCCGCTTATTTTTAAAACCTATTACGATGATCTCAGAAATAGGGTGTGATCCATTAACGACCCATATAAACAAACATGGATTCATAAATGGGTTTTGGACCCAGTTGATAGGTCTAGCAAAAATGAAGAAATTGAACGATTTAAAACTTTCAGCAAACAACACTACTTATATCCCAACGAATCATCTTAAAACTATAAAGAACACAGAAACAGAAGCACCAAAGCGATCTCAACAAAAGAAAGGACCCTAACAGCCTTAGATCCGATATAGAGGTTAAGTAAATTAACCAGTAATAGACGAACCCATCGAGCAAGCCGAGAAATCCAACATTTGCAGCATTTTAGCCATCAAATCAAAACCCCGGACACTATTAAGCTCTAGAGAGAGGGGGGGTGGGGGGGGGGGTGTGGTGGAGCAATAACCTGATGATAAAAACGAGGGTGCAAGTCGAGAGATCTCGAGAGAGAGGAGATAAAAAGGAGGCTAATTTGGGAATTGAAGAGGTAAACTAGCGTTTTGAACTTATAGGAGAGGGGGCGACAAGACTGGAGGCGATAGAGAGCGAGGGTGAGAGAGGGAAGCGAGGCCGTGATTGTGAGGGACAGGCGGAGGCACAACTGAGTTGAGGTTGAGAGCGAGATGAGGCGAGAGAGTGAGAGTGAGAGAGGGAGGTGAGGCGAGGCGAGGCCGTGACTGTGAGGAACAGGCGAAGGCATGACTGAGTTGAGATTGAGAGCGAGATGAGAGGCGATAAAGTTTAGAGTTTTGGGACCGAGAGTGAGATGAGGGAATTAGGGCTTTGATTTTGAAAACTTAAAAATTAAAAATATATGCATGTGTATCGATTCTGTTAAGGTGGTCTAGGCGAGCGATTCCACCCTAAAACCATTCAGGTCCCATAGGAATCACGTAGAACTGATCGGTTCGGTTCGATCCAATTAGGGTGCTTTTCAATTTTTTTGCACATCTTTATTATTATTGGATGAGATTCAGATTGAAATTACATTTAGTACCAAGAGATATCATTTCGTCTAGAAAATTTTGCGCCGGCTATTCTTAAACTCACTCAAGTGGATTATGCAACGTAGGTATTCATTAATTTCGATTACCTATTACATTGAACTGTCAATTTCTTTGTATAATTGACATACTTTGAGTAGAATCCCACTAATTTTGCGAGGTGCATGTGGTCGATTGAGATTGACGATACACTTAGTGCCAAGAGATGTCATTTCGTCTGAAAAATTTTGCACCAATTATTCTTAAACTCACTCAAGTGGATTATGCAATGTGGGTATCCATTGATTTCGATTACCTATTACATTGATCTGTCAATTTCTTTGTACAATTGACATACTTACAAATTTTGTGAGGTGCACGTGGCCAACTGTTTATGTGCCACGTTTGCACTTCATTGGAATAATACATGTAAACATAAATATACATTCATATTGAAATATTGCCTCATATCATTTGACACAATAAATTTTATATGCTATTATATATATCCCTCCAACCACTAGGGATTTACCCCAGTGGTCACCTTTCTCACTTAAGAATGGGGAGGTAGGGAGTTCGAATCCCCACTTTCGCGGGATAGGGGTGGGGTCGCGTAGTTAAGATGTGGGTTTCGACGCCCACGTCCTGCAATAGGCAGGGCGCAAGTCTGAGTGTGTATCGTGAGAGAGAGATAGAGTAAGACCGACTCCACCTATTTAAAATTATATTTAGAGTCAAAAGACATTTTGATTTTAGATTTCTATGCTGCATCTAAATCATTTGATGTATTAAATGAATTTGGCTGATAAAGTTACCAGAGTTGTTTAAATTGACTTCTAATTTTTACGTATCAGCAACTTGCGCGTTTCGACTTTTTTAGATTCAAAACTCTCGAAACTTTTCATATTCAAATGTGCATACTTAGATTCACATATAAATTTCTTCTCAATTTTCTAAAGTTTGAACAATCTTTTCAATAGAAGGAAAAGAAAAGTACCTTTTTTATTTTAGATGAGAAGAGAGGATTCTACTCCAACATGATTTAAGCGTTTAAATCAATACCGAGGGAGAGAGAGAGAGCAAAACTTTTGGATAGTGCCACCTTTCAACCATGGAGAAAACGACACATGAAACGACAACCGAAAGAAACGTCTCGACACAAAAACGACCGCAAACCCAAACTCCTCTCAAGCCGTCCGTTCCTCCCTCTACTGAGTCCTGACTTTGTGATTGAGAAGCATCGCCCGGAGCTCCGCCGCATCGATCTCCGCCGCGTGATTCACCGGCCTGTAGTACCCTGTCACCGGGTCCGGCGCCCACGCCGATGAGGCCCCACCGGACTGCTCCTTCATTGCGGCCATCTCCTCCACTTTCCCCACGAGGCCTACCCTGGACCCTTCCCGACCGAACCCGGCAGCCGCCGCGCCCGGTGCCGATGCCGCGAAGCCCCGCCTGCGAACGAATTCATCAAACAACGTCAAAGAGATTTGAGGAACTATATACGTTGCACACTCGCCGGGCCTCACCGATTCAAATTAATCAAACTCGCCTTTTCTTTACATACGCAATCGCAATATCAGTTAACACCTTTGTCCGAACCGATCGTCTTCTTTAGCATCATTCAGTTCTCATCACACGACAACATGCACGCGGACACATACCGGATCACGTCCTCTGTCCTGATGTCAACAAGGACGGCGCAATAAAACACTCACCGAGCAACGGCGGTGGAGAGCTCAGCCGCGATCGAAGCGGGGACGAACTTGGAGAAGGAGGCGAGAGAGCGAGCCATATCTGTTCTTTATTTGTATGTATAGAAAGCGAGATAGGACTGTGTCGTGGGGTGGTGGAGGTGGTGGTGCTGCTGCAGAGGAAGCTCGTCTTCTTGGAACCCAAGAGGGAAGAAGACGAAGAAGAGAGCTTCTCTGCAGCAGGCGCAGGCAGAGCTGGGGGGTCGAAAGGTGGCGTGGCGAGAGTTTGAAACTAGGGTTTCTGGGTGGGTGGCTTTTATACGAGGATGGGAGGGAAGGAAGTCGGGGGCCCTTCTAGAAAGAACAGAAAGTGGTTTTTGTTGGTGACGTTTGCCTCTTCTTTTGACGTTCTTGCCAAGCGACCCTAAGATTCACGTGGATGTCGAAGATAGCATAGAGAATTGCTCTTCAAAGATATTAGGCAGCGTTTGGTCGACCGAATAAAAATTGGGATAGAATATATTTTATCCTATTCTGTGTTTGGTGGTAGTCCAGGATAAGATAAGGTCAGATATACGGATAAAAAAATCCAGGGGGTGGGATGACCCGAATAGGATTTCTAATGCCTATTTTTTCAAAAACGCTACATTCCACTCGCCGTCATTTTCATCCCCACACCTTGTGCGCTTTCACCAAAAAAATTTCTCGACTTTTTTTCCTTCGCTAACTCCTCTGGACCAGTGAATAACAAAAAATAAAAATAAAAATAAAAATTATCCTATCAGACTTAAAATCGGTAGTCCACCAAACAATGGACAGAATATGAAGAAATCCCATTATTTCTCATCCTATCTTATCCAGTCCTATCCTGTTTAGAAATCCGGACGATCAAACGCAGCCTTACTGAGAACAATTGAAATTGAGGTCGAAGTTTCCCTTATCTTGCGTACTAAACATGACTTTTGGTCATCCAATTCAAAATGGGGTGTCATGATTTTTTATTCATTTGGCGTGTACGAATCCTTCTGTCGAGCGCGGGGTAACTTCTTATTGACCCACTCTTGCAAAGATCGAATTCTTTCTTAACGAACAAAGTGAAAATGAGAGAAGATAGATGTGTAAACAAAACTTATAGGTAGAAGCTAGACCAATCAAACGGGTGAGTCGGGTTCGTGTTTGGATCAGGTCTAAAATGGCCCGACCCAAATTGTTCAATTTCTATGCAATATAAATCTAGTGACCCATAACTGAATTGATGAAAATTTTGCATGAAACTGCAGTAAGAGGGTGGAGAAAGTTGGCGTGAAATCAAGTCAGGATGAGAAAAAGTGAAGAGAGAGTTATAAATAGAGATATGTCGGATTTAAGTAAGTCGTGAACTAATTTAATATCTATATTATTTTCGATTTTACCATTGTAAATATATTTATGATCTATTTACTGTATATAACTAACTTATATAGCAATTCAATTCATCAAATATGAGTTAAGAAATAGGCTTATAACACGTTTTGATAAGTCTCGCATCAGTCCACTCAAGCACACAAGGTGGGTAGAAAGCTCATAGAACTTAGTTCGCAGCTTCCAAAAGAGCCAAAGTTTAGAGGCTACTGAACTAGATTATAAGCTACTCAACCTATTCATGCGTACATGATACGAGACATCATGAAAGTCAAAACAAGTCTAGATTAAAAAATCCTAAATAGTTCCAAAAGTGTTTTGTATAGGAAATGATAATATGTTTGGGGCGACCATAGATAATTGAAAACTGGGCCGACCATAGATAATTGAAAACTAACTAGTTATACTACTTCAATAACTTCTTTTTCAACAAAATAAAATAAAATACGTCGCGTCCATATAAACTTAATTAGAATAAATATAGTTAAGAATAATGTGAAAATTGAATTGTAGAATTTTTTGTGTATTTTAATATATACATAATGAATAGTACATCAGCCTGTTTATAGGCTTTATGAAATAATTATTGAAGGTAATATCTATCAATTAAGCTAATCAAACAGACCCTCAATATTAAGAAATACATAAATTAAATAGAATTATCAAATGAAATCTCTAATTATCCCTAACAAATGTGAATCACCAATCATGGACGCAATAGAAAATTGATGAAAGGGTCAAATAAAAGAATGATGAAAGTGCGGCAAACCTTACCCTGTAGACGGCACGCGTTCTTACGCCCACCGTTGGATAGCGGAGACGGCGACCGCACATCGGACGGTCCCGATCGCATCACGAGCCGCTCCGGGCACTGGGGAAAACGAAAACCCAATTTTCCTAAATTTTGCTTTCGGCACCGCCGCCCTTTCGCTGAGACTCGGACACGTGGTGGTTCCCCACGCATGTTACACGTACGTGGGAATATTATGTATTCATAAGGAATTTTATATCACCAAAAGTCTCTTATTGATATACCTACAATAAATTTATCCTAAATTAATTTTTTTATCAGCAAAAATTTCAAATTATTATGCCTATAATAGATTTACCCTAAATTAATTTTTTAACCACTAAAAATTCCAAACTGATATATTTATAACAAATTTCTCTTTCCGTTAAATTGGACTAATATCATGAAAAATCACAAAATAATATATCTGTGACAGATGAAGGGTAAAACCTTAATTTGGTACACCCGTCAATTGTCAAGTGTCGTTTATCTCAAAAATTTGACGGTAAAATTTAACAAAAACTAACATAGGGTAAAATTATCATATGTTTACCAATTTCGAGTTTTTCGTGATAAAAAATTTAGTTTAGAGTAAATTTATTATAAGTATACTAATTTGAAATTGTTCGTGATATTAACCACAAAATATGTTTTGGAAAAATTAATAGAAATTCACTCAAGATAGCGAACCCATCGAGTTGAGTATATGGGAGCCGGAGCTCGACTCGACAGAATACTCGAATGACTTGACTTTAGCTCAACTTGAAATCGGAAGAATCGATCTGAAGTAGTCCATCGAGCCGAGACCGAGGTACTTATTACTAATATCTTCACTTAGCTTCACTAGTAGCTAGAACAAAGTAGGGGCGATTCTGGCTTTCTTATGTAGCCTATTTCTGACCCCAAAAAAACAGACCGCCTATTTGGAAAGAGAAAAAACGATACGATTATTTTTTGGCAAAAAAAAAAGAATGGGTATTTGAATTCAGTGCTTAGTAAACATTGAAAAAGTACATTGCAAACAAGAAATTGTCATGTTATGTTTTTAAATGAAATGAGAATGTAGTTTTGGAAAATTTGTCCTTTCAATCCTCGAACTTTCACGCATTTTCCGGAAGAAACCCTTGTTTTGTTAATTTATTTAATAAAGTCTCTCTACTTTCGTAAATTTTCCAATCATATTCACCAGATCCGGACAAATCCAGCTGAGTAATTGTTGGATGACGTTACAGTGTAATGTGAGTAAAACTTTTCCTGTGTGCACATCCATGTGGACATACATATCGGCTTTATTTATCCACCTCATATTTTGATGGTGTCTCGTGGGCTTAAATTTTCATACATGTCCACGTGGGTATCCAAATATTCTTATTTGCATTATACTTTGGTATCTTCGGATGGCCAGGTCAACTAAATTTGGTGTCGGAGGGATGTGATCAGAAAATTTGTGAAAATAGGATGTTATCGAACAAATTAAACATTAAGGGACTCAGATTAGAAAAGTAACATTGATGAAAGGTGTAATTTTTCCATATTGTTTTTAATGGAACTTCCGTGTCAAAGGAAATTGAGAAGGAACAGGATTGTTATACGCTCACCACTTGCATTGCTCCTTTATGAAATCAACAAAGAAAAAAGGCTAGAGGTTCGATTCACAATGTGGGCTATTTTCCTTCCGTTTCTAATATTTTCGTCCATCTCTAATTAAACGGGAAAAAGTTGGAGGCAACTTTCTCTGATCAATTTTCCGAATTGCGAGTTGAGGGGCCACTTTCTATAAATTCTACTCGGGCCCCAATTTTCAAAACAGTTTACATTTACATGCATAAACCGTGGCCCAACCAGAATTTTCAAATTTGTCGACATAAGAACTTCTAGGATGTACTTTTAGGAACTTTTAATAAGAAAAAACTTTAAACGTAAGAGTTACGTGTTGCAATTAGATTTGTCAAGCCGGTGAGTCATCGATATAATACTTCTATATTTAACCAAATTTATAAAAACTTATATCCAAATTAAGGTGAAAGCACGAAATGAGCGATGCGAGATCGAAAGAGAGTGAAGAGTCATAAAGTTGAGTTGGGTCAAGTAAATTGTGAACCCATTTAACATCCATATTAAACCCATTTATGGCCTATAGAGAACTAACCCATATGACAACCCAATCCATAAAAAATAAGAAAATGGGTTTATGATCCATTTTGATAGGTCTAGTTGCAATAATGACGCTTCTAATTGTGAAATATAAGGAATAATAACAAGTCATTATTTTTGACTTGAGAAAAAATTTACTTGGGTATAGATGGTATGATTGCAATTCACCATTTACTCTCTTGTTATTTTGGCGACATCATATATTCATTGCAAATATACATACACAACTCTTATTATGAGAGATTATAAAGGATAAAAATCTACATATCCTACTGTCGAAAAAATTCAAGAGCTATATAGTCGGACTTATTATCCAATGTAAAACATTGTAAAGTTGGTCACAAATTTGTCAAAACAAAGCTAAAAATATCCTTTCCTATCGTAACTACTTCTTGCTGTAACGTGGGTTGGGCCTTTTCCTTTTCTGTCATTCTACTCGGCTCGTGGGCCAAGGTCCACAGGCGTTTCGGCTTTCAGTCTTTAGAGATTTTGTTGTTTGCTACTTATTTGACTATACATACAATTCTCATATGCTTCTTCGATCGTTCGTGTTAACGTCACGTCAGCAAATTCTGTCACCAAACCGATCACGGTATGACATAAGTAGAGGGACGGTTTTGATTTGCTAACAAAAGTTAGGGACCAACAATGACATTAACCACCAGAAAATGACGAATGAAAAGCAGATCCCCCCCCCACAGGGTCATTGAAGTCACATTGTAAAGAGAGAAACATAACCATACAAACAAAAAAGATGAATGATTCGTCTACATGTAAATCATCAAAACCAATGCTAGTTAAATATAAGCTAGGATGTCAAAAATGTTCTCACGACATAGAGAGGACAAAGAACCGCAAAACAACTACCCGATGTGGAATCTTAATCTTCTTCCTCACCCTCGTTCTCAGCGATGTTGAAGTACCTAAGCTCATAAACGTTACGGTCCTTGTTGGAAGCAATCACCCGAAGCCAATCCCGGACATTGTGCTTCTTCAAATACTTCTTTGTCAAGTACTTGAGATACCTGAAAAATTAGACAGTTGAACAAGAGCAACAAGTAAGATTCCTTGTTCTAGCAAAAACAAAAATGTAAGATTCCTCGAAAGAAAGGTACAAGACATTTCCCACACACACGAAAACCACAAAGGGATGGGAGGCAGATTGCCTTTCGAGTAAATCTCACAGCTTAATCAACTGAATGGAGCCCCATTACTATCCTAAAACTAAAAATAATAAGGCGGAAGCGAAAGAAACAGGTCGCCTATTACAAAAACAAACAGATAGGGATTGCAACAAAAGCAGCAAAGGAGCGAGTCAAAATATTAAAGGCAACACCAACATAGAGCAAGTTAAGCACAAAAGAAAGTGAGCGGTGGTCTAAACTGTTACTAAATCCCAACACCTTGATCAGCATAACTAGTAAGTGGAGCCCAAAAGCTAGGAAAAACCAAAACCGATCAAACAATCAACAACAAAAACAAAAGATCAGAGTCAATTTTTACGGGCAAGGCCACGTTGTCGGCACATCGCACAAACAAGGAAACAACAGTATCAAATTTCTGTCCCAAGACCTTTTTTAGCAACTTACGTTCAAACAACATGCGACACCCTTCGTGCGCAGACCATTTCGCAAGACAAATCAATTAGAAAACAGTTCCATGACTAGATACATGATCCATAATTCGGAAAATTCGATAGCAGGAAGTGGCAAGCATTGAGGAACCATCCAACCAAAGAAGCCAACTACTACTGCAATACTCAAATTGCACATCGAGGTATCAAAGACCACCGCCCATCGTCTCCTATTCAAACGATCAGCTTCCACTGATTTCATCTAACCTCCATATGCACGAATTCTCATCTTTTAAAACACGACAAGCGATTCAAGCACATCCAAACAGCCAGCCCTATCAACAAGCAAGATCACTTCGCTTCCATTGTTCTAAGGTACTCGCTCTGACCAGATTATGGACGCAAGACATGCTCTAACGAGGAAAAACAGATCCCCATCACTCGTTGAAGTGAAACAGACTCGCGTAAATTAAGCTAAAAATGTATCTCCAATGTCACATCACATCGCCTGAAGTCATCCAAATGATAAGAAAACAAAAAAAAATCACCTCTTGGAGAAGTTGGAGTCGGAGGTGACGGTGATCTTGGACTTGTCGCGGGCGACGGAGACGGCGTCGCCGAGGGCGCCGGCCTTGCCGTCGACCTTGATGCGCTCCTGGAGGAACTTCTCGAGGGAGGCGATGTCCATGATCTTGTCCTCCACCGGCTTCGCGCACTCGATCACGAAGCTCACCCCCTTCTTCTTCCCAGCCTTCGCGCCCCCTCCCGCCGCCGCCGCCGCCGCCGCGGCGCTCCCTGCCTTCCTCATCGCTCGCCGGCCGATGGATTCAATCGCTGCCGATGCAAAATCAAGAAACCGGCGTCAGCCATAGGAGACCAAGAAAGAGAGAGAGAGAAGAGAGAAGAGTGAGGAGAGAGGAACCTTGGTGATCCTAGGGTTTCTTGGGTGCGCGGCGGAGATGGGCGGCGATGAAGAAGAAGGAGGAGGAGGAAGAATTAGGGTTTGCAGGATTTAAAGTCGGCCGATGGAGATGTGCTTGGGCCTGTGGGCTTCTTGAACA
This sequence comes from Syzygium aqueum, assembly GCA_031216185.1. Lineage (NCBI taxonomy): Eukaryota > Viridiplantae > Streptophyta > Magnoliopsida > Myrtales > Myrtaceae > Syzygium > Syzygium aqueum. Next base: position 13,278,063 of record CM062232.1, on the reverse strand, counting down.
CTATCATGGCACTTGCCACCTCATGGCCCAGCTCGTTTTCTCTTTTTTTTTTTTTGCCTTTTTTTTTTGGGGTATTTCTTTATTTTCCGTTTTGACCCAAAAAAAAAAGGTGCATATTATCCGTTCCATCATTTTTGGTTAAAAAAGTGAAGATAGAAAAAATGGGCGACAAAGTTTATTTTCACAAAGTTGGGTCTAAATTATTGCCCAAACTTGTTCATAATTTTCATTTTACGAATATTTGAGTAGGGTCGAGCTTCGCTAGGGCTGGTCTTTCTCGATAAACGCCCTTACTCAAGGCCCGTCTAAAAAAGCCTTTCAGCCCTTGTGGCTCAGGTCGGGCTGAGATGGGCTCACAATCCGCCATACTTATGATCAAGCTCAAATGAACCAATTATTAAATATTCAATTTGAATTACACTTATCGCAAAAATTAACAGTGATAAGAATTTTGTGGTGATTGAAATTCTCACCAAGATACAAGTTGAGCGAGGCCTTCTGTCTTCATTGGCACAACAAAAGATCTACTCCAATCACATATTATCACGTTTATATTATCAAATTGGTTAAATTAAATCGATTCTAAAATGTGGTAAATATATTTACCGAAATAAGATTTAGGGTTAATACCATGAAAAACCCCAAACTGATATACTTATGACAAATTTACCCTAAATTATTTTTTTGACCACAAAAAACCCTAAACTGGTATGACTGTGACAATTTTGTCCCGAACTATTTTTTTTACCATAAAAAATCCCATACTGATATATTTGTGACAATTTTACCCCCGAACTAATTTTTTGGCCACCAAAAATCCCAAATTGATACATCTGTGACAAATTTACCCTCCGTTAGTTTTCGTTAAATTTTACTGTCAAATTGCGAAATTTAATGACACGCGATAATTGACATGTGTACCGATTTTGGGTTTTACCCATCTGTTTGTCACAAGTTTATTATTTTGTAATTTTTTGTGATATTAATATAATTTAACGGACACTAACAAAAGGTAAATTTGTCACAAATGTACCAGTTTGGAGTTTTTAGTGGTCAAAAAATTAGTTCGGGGATAAAATTATCACAGGTGTACCAATATAGAGTTTTTGGTGGTCAAAGAAATAGTTTAGGATAAAATTATCATGAGTATACCAGTTTGGGGTTTTTTATGATAAAAAAAAATAGTTCAGGGTAAATTTGTCACAGATATACCAGTTTGGGGTTTTTTGTGTTAAAAAAATAGTTCATGGTAAAATTGTCATAAATATGCCAGTTTAGGGTTTTTCATGGTATTAACCCTAAGATTTAAGAGCACCACATGATTATTATTTTTTAGATTCTTTTGAAAAACGAACAGTGCCCAATCATTTGATCATTCGGGAGCAACAATCTTCATGGCTATAATAGTCTTCAAAAGTTTTTATTAGAAATAAACTTTTGATCTTAGTTTTGAAATTGACAAAAAATAAAAGAACAATAGCGAGAGGTTGAAAGTGTTGTTCAAGGATTGGACACGATAAAAAAACAGTCACCTAACCACTCTAAAAAAAATGGACAATTTTTTTTTTCTGACCCAAAAATAAAAAATGCGACATATGTGGAATGTGCGCATGCAAATACATTCTCTCCTTTAAAATTTCTCTTTTCCTGCCCATTGTAAGGCATCAAATAGCTGGCCAAACACATGAATTTGCAGAAACCCCAACATCTGCCGTTTGATATCCGGCATGCTGAGAAGAAATAGAAGCACAATGAATGATGTGCCTCGTGAACGAATTGCCACGAACTCATTCATAACGATCGCATCTCGGAGGCTCAACCAGATACAATGTCCCCGGGCCGCATAGTAACAGAAAAAAGAGCAAAGGAAAGAAATTCGACAAGAGACATTCTCTACTCTACCTAACGAAAATTGTTCCTACCAAATGCCTGCCTTGCCACATCTCCCCCGGTTCCTACCACGATGAACTGCTTCGCTTCTTTTTCTTTGCTTTTTTTTTTTACCACAACTTGTAAATCAGAATGGGGTGGGCAGGATGTCGAGGGTCATTCCAGCTTGAATCTGGCCCCAGCCAATCGGACGCCAATGCTTCTCGACTCGGTCACTGAGTGCAATTTTCCCGCCTATGATAGTGCAGACTGGAGACGTGAGTTGCAGCTTAGCTAAATCGTTCTTCACAGCAACAACTCGAGCCCCTGTCGACATTGACCCAATATTCAACAAGAGAATCTCTCCTTTAGCCAGCTTTGAGACCTTTCCCTGCCTCTCCGAGCCCTTTGTCCTCACACCAAGAGGCCGTCGCAGTAGGAAGAAGTTAACCTGCAAAATAGAGGGTCAAGATTCAAGCAACAGTTAACAGCATATATTCAGAATGCAAGCAAGTGCCCTGCTCTCCACATAGAGTGAAGTGAGAACATGACAAACGTGTCAAAATACACCACTTCAGAGCTAAATTAGCTTGAGATTTTCATTTAAGGTTTTCATCAATTTTACCAGAAGACCTCAGGGAGTTCTTATGTCAAGCTTAACGAAGATTTCAGGGAGTGACCCAACCTCCCCAAGCAATTGACCCACCAATCTATCAGCTCGTGTCAAAGTGGGGTCCATGGTGGTCGCAACACCGATAAGGCCTCCAGGCACTGCAAATTGTAGCTCATTTTGCTCAGCATACAATGAAACAATTCTTGAGTATATTGGTGTGCATTTGGTATGCCCATTCTCATCTTTCACAACAATCCCAGGCCGAACTTCATCATTTGATTTACCTTCAAAACACCCTGCAATACCCCAAGCCAAAAAGAACCACGAGATATAAATGCAGAAGTGGTCGGCAACCAAAGAAAATCAACCATCTCCCACAAGGTAAGCCAAATCCCAAAATAAAACATACCCTTAGGATACTACCACCGGCCACACCACCTCTTGTCTCATCAACTTCATAGCCAGGCTTGTTCACATCAAAAGACTGGATTACAATCATATTTGGCAGCGACACAAAATTCCTCTCAGCAATGGGGACCTTTTTGACAATATACTCGCAGACAACATCAATGTTATACTTCAACTGTGCAGAGATTGGGACAACCGGAGCACCATCAACAGCAGTTCCCTGATAAAGAGGAACTTCAGTGGATCTGATGGATGCTGGGTAATATATGACCATCTAAACTATACGTAAACCACTTACCTAAATGAATTTTTGAATTGCTTCATGCTGGTTGATCGCTACATTTTCTTGAATAAGGTCAACTTTATTCTGAAGGATTATAACATGCTGCAGGCGCACAATTTCAACTGCTGCCAAATGCTCATAAGTCGGGGGCTGGGGACAGCTTTCATTGGCAGCTGTTAGAAGTAATGCTCCGTCCATGATTGCGGCTCCATTAAGCATAGTAGCCATGAGAATATCGTGGCCCTGAAGTTAAATCAAATGTCAAATTATTTGCTGACTAATCTAAATTTTAAATAGAAGATAGATGAGTGCACTAATAAAAGGATTGGATTCTGAGGTCTTTAACACAGACTGAAAACTACTGTTTGGACATGTGTCATAATAGGCCTTTCCTTTTCTCCTTTCTTTTCCCTTTGTTTTACTTTTAGGTTTGGGATGGTCATCTCATCTTGTCAGTATTTTTTTTTTTGAGGGGTTGAGCAGGGGTCCAGCAAACCATAATATCATCTGCAAGAATGGTTTATTGATATCACCTTGTCTCACCTTTTCCTATCCTTGCCTAATCCACATTTCATGGCATTTTCTTTTTTCAGCATGTGATCCTTGAAATAGTTCAAGGCCGCAATAATGGTGCCATATAGGAAGGAAATGATTTTGAAGAATTCTGCTATTGCAACTGCCTCTTTAGTTGATACAAAAATAACTGCTCCCATGAACAACTTAAAGGCATTAATATTCTGGAAGCATAAAACAAATAGAACTAGAAGAAAATAAAGACATTAAGGGTGTGTTTGTTTCGCGACAAATGAATGATTTGAAAAACATTTTCCTAAAATGATGGCTTGTATTGCTTACAAAATGAATGAAAACTATTTTCATTGTCCACGAAAGTATTTAGACATAAATTATTGTCAATAATGAAACATTTCATTGACTAATTATTTCAAGAGATTCTTTTTAAGAATATTTTCCAAATCATTCATTTATTACGAAACAAACGGAGCCTAGGAAAAAATAAATGTAGATGGCAAAAACTCGTCTCATAAGTAATTGACGGACGGACTGACTGCAGGATAAGCTGCACTTGAACATTGATGATAATTACTCAAAATTTTCTTTAGATTGGAAATCGCCAACAAGCTGCCACATTGTCCCTTGTTCAGCACATAGAAATGCAAAACAAGCAACTTTTCTGTGTTCAACCTTTTTTATGATGCATTAAGATACTATGCAGTACTTAGATTTTAGATTCTTCATTACATCAACTTGCTCCTAACGAGTTCAGCAAGTGCCAATAAAATGGAAGGATCAAGGAATTCCAGAAACAGTAACATTAACACATCAGTGAACACAAATATGAAAATTCAATAGACCAAAAGAGTCTATAGATGACAAATTTTACTTTTAAATCATGTTAGACAAGTCTGATGTTATAGCTCACTCCACACAACACAACTTATGGACAACAAACTCAAATACACAAGCTTATACTGATCCAATTATGTCAACATCCAGATTATATTAAAATTCTTACAATTGCCAGAAAGATGTTAAGCCCAAATACCTTCAATAATAGCATCATATGTCTTAGCATATAGACACAACTTTAACACACTTGATGAAAATGATAAGAAAATCACACAACATATGTCAAGAACCTTACTGGGCAATCCACAAAGGAAACATGCCTTAGCAGCTTCATACGGCAATTCTCAAAACCAGGGACATCACACAGAGGACTGTCTTCCTTTCCGCTTCCATAGGCCCTGAAAATAATCAATGAACACATCTAAGTGGTCAAGTTCCAACTCAATGGCAAGTGCAGAGTCTGAATATTGACCCACTTGTAGCACATAGGGCGTGGACATCGTTCGTCCTCACACTTGTAAATCTTTGCATTTGCATATCCAAGCTTAATTGTAATGTTACGCTGCAACTCATTCTTAAAACGAACAGTCTGTAAAAAGCCAAGGTGCACCTCTAAAATCCTTCGATATCTCGGGGAAATGAGAAGTTGTATCAAAAATTGAAAAAGAATGGCCCACGCATCTGATGATATAATATCATGTTCTATATAAAAATAACTACAACTGCATGAACAACCTTTCTCTCCAAAAGGGACACAACAGCTACCTCAACAGAATCTAAAGCAGAGGCATTGCTCCAAAAACAGATAGACACGTATAAGACTGAGTAGCCCTAGCAGCAAATTTTCCTTCCGTGTACATAGACTATGGCCACAATCAATTTTAACCATAGAATGCAGATTGACACTAGGTTTTCTCCAAACAGGACATGAAGCCTGAATGTATTTGGTCACTAATCCTTATATTGGCAATCAAAGCTGATATAGGGAAGATTGAAACTCTAGTTTCAAAGAAAACATAAACATTAAATTAAATAACAAAGGCCATAGTTACCTGCACACCAGAAATTGCCTTCACAACTGTCGACTTTCCGCGCGCCACATGACCTATAGTGCCTGATAGAGAACAATGTGAATATAAGTAACTCGCTAACTAAGAGAAATTTTTAGCCCATAATTACAAAGGAAGGATAAAGAACACTACTGTATGTACAGACCGATATTTATGGTTGCCTGCCGCGAGATTACTTCTCGAGAGAGTGGAGTCAGTTTTGTCACATCCAATTTACTTAAGTCCTGCTCCATCAAACCCTTCCAATACATTTTGGCTTGTTCCTAAACAAACCTCGTTCAAAGAATGGGAGGACTACTGAAAACAGTCAACTTTATGAGAGGTAAGAAAAATAAACTGCCAATGCATCAAAGAAAGTGGATTGATGATTCATGGTCTACAATGTTAAAAGGACATGCATTCAAACAGATAACATTCAACCAAACAAGCAAAGTACACTGAGTTATGGTACAGAATGACACCTCCAGAAGGTATTGGAAGGTGGTTTTGGAAACCATTTACTTGGTTTGGGTGGCAGGACTAAGTAACAGCGAAAGCCCACCAATTATATTCTAATGAAGCTTGATAGACAACTCAACATGTAAATATGAATGAGAACGAAAGATATTGGGGAGTATAATTTTTCCTGCTTCACCTTCTTGATCACGAGGGAAACTTGGAATCAGCAGCTCAACAAATTCAAGATCGAGCAGATAACATTTATCAAGCATATTAAAAGTACATCATCTTTGTCGAGCATATTACAGACCCTACTGTCATATACATGACGAAATCTCATATGGATATTAACTCCAAAAGTGGATTTGAAGCAAGTAAAAAATAATAGGGAACCGAATTTGTGATGAAGGTTTGATAAAAATTGTACACCTCAAACAAATTTAACTCTAAAATTAGAATGCCACTACGAAGACCCAAATAACAAAAAATAACAGTCGAAACAAGTCCACCACCACTATTCAAGATTAAAGAACAGAACCATCAAAGAATTAGAACGCATGATCCACATTATAAGCCATGATTCCACGATCCCGTACTCTATATAATAGACGTCACTAGAGCTTCTAACCCCAAAAGGCACAAGTACCCAATCAAGAAACGCTACTATCTCAATCCACACCATCGAAACATCAACCCCACGATGCCCAACAAGGTCCCCCCAACAAAAGAGCAAGATAAGATCAAGAAACATACGCAGAGATCACTCAAAACAGGGAGAAAAAGCATGACATTAGAAGGGAATGACAAACGGGATTCACCAAGGAATCACCCGAGCTTCGGAGTTTAGTAGGCAAAGCCTCTAACAGCGAGCGAGCGAGCTAGCGAGGGTATTTGAGTTTTGGTTGTCCAGACAAGCAGAGAAAGAGCGCACACGCACGCACATTTCAGAATTCGACGGACAACAGTCTTACGTGATTTTCCTCGAGTCTAAGGGTTATAATTGTCAAAATCGTTCGTGTTCTTTTCGGGTTCGGATCGGCCCAAAAGCACATGCCCGGGTAACGTACAGTACGGCCCATTTGGACCACTTTTTCAAATTGAAAGGGGGGGGGGGGGAATGGCACAAATAATCAATGAATTGTGAACAAATGCGCAAATGGTCCATGGAATTTTAATTTATTTAATGTACTCTTTGAACTTTAGTCAATATGCAATGTCATCCTTGAACTTCAATGTAATCCAATAACTTTTCATACATATTAAATTTTTAGACTATATGAAAATATTCAGTGTTGTCCTTGAACTTGAATTAATGGAACAATAACATTGAATATTTTCATATAAACTAGGGACTAACTTGAACATGTCCCAAAATTCTAGGGATCGCGTTTAACAAATTAAAAGTTCAGAGATAACATTGTACATTGAGTTAAAGTTTAATGACCACATAGGATTACATTGCACATTGAGTCAAAGTTCATAGATAATTTATGTCATTGTCTCTATTATATTTTAATTTTTTTTATATGCGAGATGCATAGAAAGTAATATTTTTTCGCTCAATAGAAATACTTTTAGTTTTTTGGTCAATGAATTGCTTTTTGTTAAAGCCGCAAGAGAAAGGGTTTTTGTAAAGGTTTTTGCCGTGGCTTTTATTTTTAGCTTTTATCTTTGCAGACTTGGAATTAAACTTATATCCAACATTGAAAATCCCGATCTTTAATCATACTATGGATTGTTTTTTATCGTATACTTTTTACTAAACCGAAGTCTTATAACTCACACATTTTTACCCTTTTTTAAGTTCAAAACTCCTGAAACTTTCTCACTATTAAAATGTTGATACGCAAATTCACATATAATTTTCCACGATTTTATGGACTTCAAATAAATTTTAAACTTTGATGGAAGATAAAAAAAAAAAAAGTACCTTTTGCTTTTCTTTAAGCGTAAACAAACAGACACGTAGATTATAACATGTGAAGACAATTTGGTTTTCTCATGAAACTTAAAAGTTTGTAATGAAATTTGATTTGGGTGGGAAATTCGAAATAACTTTCAATGAATCAATGCCAAAATGATGACGTGGGTATGGCCAGGCAACTCCAAACTTGGTCAAGCTAAGCATGGATCTGTTATGCAATGTGGTCCCAAGTCACGGCCCATAAAATACAATGTAGGCCCAAATCCCAGCTGGCCATCTTACATGATAAATGGATTAGTCACAATCAATTAACTCGTACTAAACATAAATTAAGACCATAGCACAAACTCTTCAAGCTTTTTTATTAGCCGATTTGCGCCAGAAGACTGCTTCTGAAATTGCAGTGCATGGTCAACGGCGTGCTTCTGTCTTCACAATGAATGAGAAAATTGGTTTTTGAGTTTTAAGAGCCGGGAAAAAAAAAACTTTTAATTCATGACGAGTGAGATACCCGGATACATGAGATACTTCCTCAAAGCGCATGGTGGCCATGTTCACAAGCTTGATCCGTGACTGTCTAGTTGATTGGGTGCCGAAGACTAGAAGAAAAGAAAGATCTCTTAGGATGTGTGTTTTACGAAAAATCAATGAATTGAAAAATGAATTTTTTAAAAACGGTTGTTTATACAGGTTAAAGAAAAGAATTAACAGAAAAATTCTTCGTCTTGTTGAGATGAAAATAGGCCAAATTTCCTTGAAAAGCACCAAGTTTAGTTCGAGTTGACCCCCAAACTTTTGTCTTGTCTCGTATAAATACATTAACTTTAGGTCCGATCTCAATTATGGCCTAAACTTACTTTGTCTACTAAAAGAGCAGCAAGTTCAACTCTCATACCAATTCTGACTCAAATTTGAGCCCCGTCAAGCTTCCATGACGTTCCTGACGAGTACATGCGGGGGTTACACGTCGAATCTTTTATGGAGAAATATGGTTTTTTTATACTTTAGAACTCAACATGTTATTGATCCTAATATTATTTGTTTATAACGTGAAAAAAAAAAGAGAAAAGAAATATTCTAGGAAGACTTAATATTATTTTGGGTTAATATCACAAAAAACTAAAAACTGATACGCCTATGAGAAATTAACCATAAACGAATTTTTTGATCACAAAAAACCCCAAATTTATATACATGTGATAAATTTACCATCCATTAATTTCCTTTAAATTTTGCCATCAAATTGCTGAGTTGGATGGCAGTTGGCGGGTGTATCATGTGTGTACCAATTTGTGAGTTTTTGTGATATTAATTCAAATTTAACAAAAAATTAATGGAAGGTAAATTTATCAAAAATGTACTGATTAGGGTTTGTGGTGGTCAAAAAATTAGTTTGAAGAAAATTTGTCACAAGCGTATCAATTTAGGGTTTTTTGTGGTTAAAGATTAATTTATGATTAATTTGTAATATGCATATCAGTTTGAGATTTTTCTCGATATTAATTTATTATTTTTTGATTAATTAAGGAACAGTATCACTTCGAAAGGACCAAAGTCTATAGAGCTTGTTTCCACCCAAAAAAAAAAATGCATAGAGATTGTGCCCGTGACACACAAGGGTCCAAGTCGCATGTTACAGGGGTCCACGTGAGATGTCAAATTTAGATCTATCGATTGTTAGTCATTAGATTCGTGCGTTGGTGCATGTTGGTACATAATTTCATAAAGTCACAATACTTGATTTGACCCCGTGATTCGATTGAATCGCACAGCACATTGAATCCAGAAAATCTCAGGTTTCGTTTGGTACGAAACATTTTAAGTAATTTTTTATTTTTGTTTCGTTTCTTTCCGAAATGGACCCACTTAACTTAACCATATTTTATAATCTCTTTTTGTTGACCATGGTTATTTCCTGCATATTAATTAAAAAAGTTTTCTTGAGGAACTGATTGTTTCTGAGAAAAGGCAGATCTTCGATAACTGTTCAGATTTCACCGCACGAAAATCATTCGGATTTCTTCTTTTTCTTTTGATAACACATGTCAATCTATTTATCGTAACTGAATCCATCTTTCTAAGGATTTTTTTTTGGTTGAAAGGAATTTGAAAAGAGATTATTTCAAAAAAAATTTCCCAAAAAGGTAACTTATTTTTAAAAATAGCGAAGTGTATTTCTCAATTTCTTCTGCCTGCACTTTGTACATCGTGAATTATGATGATTTTTAGAACAAAGGTTGTTTTACAAACTTAGACGTCATGTCACTAACACAATTTGCACATAAAATCGTGTGAGTAGGGGCAGTATTTTTTGCACACTCAATTACACATGTTAGTATACTTAGAATGTTTTGCCATCTTCAAAATACCATGTGAATTTTTCCCGACACCAAATAATGTGAGCTTTACGACTAAGTGGGGCATTTAAATGGTAAAATGGCGGTAGCGCCACTAGACTAGTGGATGGGCTAGGACTCTGAGTTGTTCGTACTTTCGCTGCGTGCAGCTTTCCCCGAGTTAATATGGAACGAGCCAATGGTTGGTTCAACATTCAATTTACTTATATTTTCATGATCGGGCGCTAGTTTGAGGTGATTCTTATTTTGTTATACCTACAGTAGAAGAGAAAAAGAACTATGCATAAATATACAATGATTTCGAAAAAGCAAGGGCATGGATGGCAATATTTCTCTTCTCTGACCCTATTTTTGGCTAAAATCTATTTCTCTTTCTCTGACGAGTTTATGTGCAAAAAGGAGCGATTGATAGCGACATAAAATTTCTGTTCTCGGTGACTGGCGAGAGGCAAGCAGCATCGAGCGGTGGCGATGGTGGCAAACGGGTGGCAAGCGGCGATTATGAGTGTGCAAAACGAACCGCCCAAACAGGGAACTGCCCGGACTGAATCGGACCGGTTGATTTGGCTCGGTTCCCAAGAGTGTTGGCATAATTCTCAATTCCTAAAAGTGAAACTGGTGTTCGGATGGTCCGGTTTCCAGTTCCACCAAACCGGACTGAGTACATATATATTTTTTATTCCTTATTTCTTCAAAAAAATTAGTAAAATGTGAACTATACTTACGTTTTTTGGTTCATCTTTTCAATTTGAGGATTATTATTGATATGTGATCATTTGCGGTTGCAAAAGTTAGGGTCCTTTTACTAAGATCTTTTTCTTTAAAAGTAGTAGGGATCACGAAAAGGTAGCATCAAGTAGTGGGAAAAAAAAACTGACCGGTTTCATTGAATCGGATCATTGGTTCGGTCCGGTTTTTGGTTCTAGGACCAACTGGTCCGGGCCCTGGACCAATCCTCTTGGTTCAGTTTTCGATTCCACCTTGGAACTAGACCATATTGGGAATTGATCACCCCTAGCAGTAGCGGACAGCCGATTTGGGGTGGACGGCCCTCGAGCAACAGGGGGCGGGTGGTGAGTGGTGGTGGGGTGGTCAGAGGCGGGTGGGACGGTGGCGGGGGACGGCACCGGCGGGCGACTCGATAAGCGGCGGCATTGGCAATGGTGCCGGTAGCAAGTGACTGGCGACAAGTGAGCAGTGATGATGAATGGCAAGGGTGAACAATAAAAGAGAATTGTTAGTTTTGAATCTATTCCAGAAATAGAAAAGTATAAAATTTTAACTTCTCAATTCTATTTCAAACCTATTTCTTGATCAAAATTTATCCCAGAAATAAAAAATGAAATTATTTTATCATACGGATTTATGTTCCAAACCTGTTCCCAGGAGCAAAAAAAATAAAAAAAAAACAGAAAAACATAATTGTTATTATTCGAGCCATAAGAGTTTTCCTTTGGATGTGGATTCGAAAGGCATGAAAACATATTATAATACTGTTTAGCTCAAATTTGTATTAATAAAATCTAACTTTTCCTCTGTATCTTTATATTGAGAACACGGGGATTTTATTAATTCGGGGTTATATCAAATTGAAATGTTGATTTTATCTTGATTTAATACCGAAATGATTTTACTTTTAGTAGTACTATATATCCCAATAATCTATTACAAGTCGACAGATGGTATCATACCATATCATGTCAAATTTTTTTGGTGCTATCTTAGAATTTAAGTATTTTTGTTTTGATAGGAAACTTAAATAAATACCCGTTTGGCTTCGGAAAAGATGGAACAAATGGGCCATAAATTAGTCAAAAATATGGGTTTAATATATATCAAGTGTTCTTTTAGTACTCTCCACAAAAATAATAAACATCTCGACTAGAAGGTATGTTTATGTTATTTGGGCCCCAAATAGGCCACAAATGTCATCGCGCAACTGGACACACATACGAATTTTCGCCTGAATAGAGAGAGAAAGAGGAACATGCCAGACGCTCGTGAAATGAAAGATGAGATGAGCATCGAAATATATATATGTATATATATATATATATATATATATATAGGCCTGTCAAGCGGTGGATCAAATTGAAAATGGTCCGTCCCGAATTAATCCATTTATATACATTGCAAATTCAACAACCTATGCCCAACTCAACTCGGACCCAACCTAAGCTCCAATACTTAGCAATTTTTCTCCTTAAATTGTTGCCCATGAAAAATGAACGACTCAGCGGATCGGCTCGTCTAGTCAATAAGGGAGATCGGGTGTGGGCCATAATAGATTCGACCCAAACCCGACCCACACCCATCCTTACACAACCCAACCCATATTCTCCTTCTTCATCATTGTTGTTGTCGTCATGGTCATCTCGCATTGCTCTTCATCTTTGTCTCTTCTTCGTCCCCGAAGCCCCCTGTAAAACTCTTTCCTCCCAGCCACCAATGTCCACAATCACCGCTTTATCACAATTGAGTACTCTAAAATCTCGAGCGAAAAAGTTTTGAACCTGTATAGTGAAAACGAAACTAATGAACGAGTAAAAATGACACGAGGAATTAAATTCCAGATCTTTGACTTCAATATTAGTTTGATATTAAGTACGCAATCATTTGTCCTAAAAGGTTAAGTTCTTAGAGTGCAGCGCGGAATAGATTTACATCCAACTAATCTATTTATTCATCAAGTTCCTTTTCATTGTTGCAGATGCGGCAGATGAGCGGTACTGAAGTCTCTCGATGAGTTTTGACATCATTTTGTTTTTTTTTGGTCAAAACATTTCAAATTTATCAAAATTCAATCATAGGTATTGAAGATATCTTGTTCTAAATTCTTTACCCCGAGAGAAAGCAAAAAATTAATAAAGTAAAACAATTTTTTTCATGCGAGTGTATTTTTATTGAGAATCGCAAAAGATAAATTTAGTACTTTTAGATTTGACTTTCCATGGTAACGAAAGACGACATCAAATGCTCAACTCCAAGTTGCATATGAGGCTTGCTCGTGACTGGGCCAACTTGGTGCTTTGGCAAACAAGTCAAACATGAAAACTCGGCCGTGCAACCTCCGGTCCATACAATAATATATGTCATATTCCCAATACCCAATAACAGTTTATCACATCATTTTTTGTTAACGGTGTTAGTACATTCGGCATTTCTCTTCTACAAAAGATATTCCGAGAAGAAATGAATAATTACACAAACGATCCATAAACTTTGATTCAATGTGCAATACCGTCCATGAATTTTTAATTTATTCAATGTATTCCATGAACTTTAGCTCAACGTGCAACATCGTCCTTAAATTTTTGATTTGTTTAATGTGATATCTAAATTTTTGATAAATATTTAAAATTCATAAGACATGCCCAGAAGAAAGAAGGGTGGGCCGGCAAAAAGGCCAATACGGTCAAGCACCAGCACGATATCCAAGCATGATTTGGATCAGTAACTGCAATCATGAATGGTGCTGAAATTACTGGATTACTGGAACTAACACCAGATCGTGATTGATCAATCTCAATCTCTTGTTTGGGATCATGACTTTCTAATCCTAGGGCTCAAGCACCTCTCTCTCTGGAGACACTGACCATTGGCAAGGAGGGACTCGATCAAAATGGCCTTGAATGAAGCAAAAGCAGCATAGGGTTCGGCTAAAGTCTTCCGAGTCATGTCCTTTTCTTGACAACCCTGCATAGGCTACAGCACAAAAAAAAATGGGCTTCTCTCTCTCTCACATCCTTTAAAATCCGAAAAAGGACAGACAAAGAATGATCATGACCCTGGCCTTGGTGCAATGTGACAAATCAAACCCGAATTATAGTCTCGGGTACAGCATGTGGGGGACCCTGGTTTATTTCCTAGAATATTAGGAAACAGATTGTGGTTGAGAATTATCATATAGTTAATATCTTTCTTTATTTTAAAGAAATTTAGGTTGGATGCGAAAGTTCTAACTAGGTGTGATGTTGCTTTGCTGGATAGAGTCGAAAAAAGGAAATAGTCTGTCTTGGCTTGCCTCGACGAGCTTCTTTATCTTATTCTCGATGCCGTCCCTTTTTCGACATGGGCACTCGACCTCAGCTCGAAGCACTCGAGATGATTGAATCTTATTTGACGAAAGCAATTACTGCTCGAATTTTAAGGGTCGAATTGAGATTTGAACAAACATGTTTGATATTCGAGAACATCGAAAAGTTTTGAGATAATTACATAAATAGTCCATGAATTTTGGCCCAATGTGGCCCATGAATTTTTAATTTGTTCAATATAATCCTTGAATTTTAGCTTAATGTTCAATGTAGTCCATGAACTTTTAATTTGTTTAACATGGCCTCTAGACTTTTGGTACATGTTCAAAATAGTCCCTGAACTATATTGAATATTTGAACATGTACCAAAAGTTTTTGAACATACACCAAAAGTCCGGGGGCCAAGTTTAATAAATTAAAATTTTATGAATTACGTTGTAGGGATAATGACACAAACAATCCCTGAACTTTGACTCAATGTGTAATTTAGTTCTTGAACTTTTAATTTATTTAATGTAATCCTTGAACTTTAGCTTAATGTTGAAAGTGGTCCCTGAATTTTTAATTTGTTCAATATGATCCTTGAACTTTTGATATATGTTCAATTTAGTCCATGAACTATATGAAAATGTACAATATCGTCCTTGAACTTGAATTAATAGAAGGACTACATTGAATATTTTTATAAAGTTCATGGACTATATTGAACATGTACCAAAAGTTCAGGGATCACATTGAACATATTGAAAGTTCAGGGACCACATTAAATATTGGTTAAATTTTAGGGATTACATTGAACAAATTAAAAGTTCAGGGTCCAAATTGCACATTGAGTCAAAGTTTAAGGACTTTTTGTGTCATTTTCCCTACATTATATATTGGGTTAAAGTTTAGGGATCACATTGAACAAATTATAAGTTCAAGGACCACGCTACATATTAAACTAAAATTTAGGGACTGTTTGTGTCATTTTTCTAAAAATTTTCGATTGTCCTATGCATGAAGGACCTTGCAACAAGAATTATGCTAAAAAAAACAATACCCAAAGAAAAGAAAAAAAAGGAAATTCTGACCAACTTGCATTTTGCAGACTGCATTTCTAATGCTATGTACAATAAATAATTACGCCCAGATTAGTTTTGCCTAAGTATAGATCTTCAATTGGAGAACATATAAAACATGTCTTGGAAGGTTTACGACGACGTTTGTCTCTGACGAGTCAACATGCAAAGCCTGCAATTCCACGTAACTGCGCACGGGAACCGAGGCATGCGAGTACGTAAAAAAAAGAGAGAATTAAAAAAAAAGAAAAAGAACATGTAATAATGTTTTTTGCATGCTCTAAAGCTTCTAAAATCGATCCGGAGCAACTGTAACTGTATCCCATCGTATGGTTTGCAGAAAGAAAGATCATTTTCAATTGTCATTATTGTACTATTAACCCAATTCTTTATCCTCAGAGTAATTATTAAAAAAACAAAGGTTAATATCATGAAAAATTACAAATTAGTGTACCTCTGACAATTTTATTCCAAACTAATTTTTTTACTATAAGAAACTCGAAACTGATATATTTGTGATAAATTTAACCTCCGTCAAATTGGATTAATACACAAAAAAGCCGCATACTAGTATATCTGTGTAAAATCTCAAGCTTTAACTGTCATGTGTCATTTAACTTTGCAATTTAATAGTAAAATTTAACGGAAATTAACGGATGGTAAAATTATCACAGGTGTATTAGTTTGGGGTTTTAGGTAGTCAAAAAATTAATTTAAGGTAAATTTAGCATATGAGTATCAATTTAGAATTTTTCGTGATAATAACCTTATAAAAAAACAACAAAAGAAAATAAGGCAAAAATAAGAAGAAGATAGTACTAGGAAATGCCCCGATTATAAGGACTCCATTGAGACAACCAAAACATGCATGATGACATCATTTTATCTTAATTTCAGCGTAAAAGGTTGAATCTTGTCTCGTGACTGAATTTGGCAATGCAGGTCGAATCTTGTCTCGTGAGGCAAAAAAAATCCAAAAATATTTAAACTTTTTTTTAAAAAAAGGAATGAAAAAGGTTGGTCTATACTGAATTATTTGAAGAATTGATTGATTACCCAGGCAATCTTTTCAAGAGGCCTACACGACACAACATAAGCACACAGCTCACCCCCTCAGAGAAATTGTTCTCTTATCGTACGCTTGAATTCTTGATTATGATGGCAATTATTGTCGAGAACTATTTGCTGCTCCTTTTGGAATGGTGTTTGGCTATCAAAATTTGGCACGAGATACGGCAAAAATATGCAGATTAGACCTTGAAAAGTAGGGCAATGAAGATAAAAACAAATTGAACTGTGTTGCTGACATGACCAAAAATTTGGCACGAGATACAGCAAAGATGCAAAGACCAGCTTATAACGATGCCATACATTGTCTTGATGGTAGGGCTGCGGAAAAGAAAAGAGAGCGAGAGACCTTGAAAGTTTGGATCGGCCCGATTGAACCTGTTCAATCAAACTCGCTCAAACTTCTCGAGTCCTGGTTAGATTGAGCGATCCCTTAAGCCTAATTCAAAATTTTAGTTCAAGCCAGCCCGAGCGGCTCATGTGCAAATTAGCTCTTGGACAATCAAACTTGATATTCCTTAGGGGTGAGCATGATTTCGCGGTAGAATTGGGAACCTGAGAACTGGATCTGTGGGAACTAGTCGGGTTCCAGATTCTACGATATGCTGGGTATGTTCCATGCTCTAAAAAGTGGGGAACCTGTTCTAACGAACAAGTTCCAACAACCTGGAACTTGGAACCTATAATCTGGAACCTAGAACATAGAACTTGTAACAATTTTTTGTATTTTTCTTGTTCTATGTCTTCGCGTGATCGTGCGGCATTTTATGGTGTCTAATGATGAGTGTGCAATCTGAAATCACCAGTATGAGCTTCAATTTCCAGCGATATCTATGATCGAGACTTTTAATTTGTTAATATTTTATATTTTTTATGTATTTAAATATGAATTGTAATCAGTGAATTGTAGCAAATGATGTTGAAGAGATTGACATCCCTTGTATTTTTTCCTCCCAAAGCTTTCCCTTCCTCAATGGAAGCAACGGTCAGTACAATGTCCTTTAGCGGCAAAACAGAGCGGGACCGACTTGGCTTGGAATTTCCCAGGAGCAGTCACGAGGGAAAGTGCGATGCAACAAACAAACGATGTTGTAACACGCTCTGCAAGAACTCTGCACGTCACTCCCCCTTCCTCTCCCTCTCTCTTATCCTCGTGTTACAACCATGTCTCTCCCTTGGCCTCCCCCGTCTCACGATCACGACCGGCCCGACCTCGAATTGATCCGCGCGGTCGTTGCCTCGGTGAACAAATTCATTCGGCAATTCCTGGCCGACGGCGCCTGTTCTTGGAACAGCGTCAAGTCGACTTGCATTTCGATGCTGCAGGCCCAGAAGCACGAGTTCTTTGAGTTCTGGGAGCACTCGGTGCTGTCTAATCTCTACTGGGGCATCGGCAACATCGAGGAGGCGATCTGGGCAGAGGGGCCCGGGGAGCGTGAGTCCCGGCTGAGGAGCTCGGAGGGGATGCTGCAAGTCCCGGCGTTGCTTGACGAGGAAGGCATGACTTCTGGGATAGCGAACCGCGATTTGATCGCCATCTCGTACTTTTACCTCTGTGTGGTCAAGAGGCTTCAGGGAGAAGATTGGCAGGTTGCTATGCATTTTCTTCAGGCGCTCTCGGTGTGTCCCGGGCTAGTCAGGAACGTGTTTGCACCGGAACTCTGCAAACTGCTCTTCCTGTCTGGGGTCGCACGGTCAAAAAGCAAGAAAACGGGTGGACATAGAAATTCCGGGCCGGTTTGCCTTGTCGACTCAAATGAAGAAGAAGCTCTTGAGCCGATGAAACAGATGGCCAGGAAGTTCAAAGGTTGGTTGATGTACTATCAGGTCATGCTTTATGGTGAGACCCCTCAGTGGAATTGTGGCTCCAGAGAAGTTCTGTCTCTACAGGATGACACAAACCGTTTCATGTAAGTTCTCTTTTTTGCTTCCTCTTTTCAAATTCAATAACAGATTGGGGTCTTTCAATTAGATGAAGATGTGTGTCTGCAATTTGAGGATTACTTGACCAGAGAGAGAACTTTTCCTAAGTCACGCATTAATTGAAACAGCTATATGGTGCATTCACCCAAAACATTAGTGTTACATGTTACCGAACATGAAATTGTTTGTATCATTGTCTATTTGTCGATTTCCAGTCAGAATCAGGACAAGTTTGATTGGAAAACGTGTGATTGTTGCTGATCCTTGTATTGGGATGTTAATATAAACAGGGACGAGCAGTCTGCACGCATTGAAACTTCGTATTCAGTTGGAAATGGAAACGATTGGCTACACGACAGTGAGGTAAGCCCCGGAAAAATCTCTATCCATGTCCAATTAGTTTCTATCTGATTCTGCTGAGTCATTGGAGAAAAGAAGGCCATGTCATCCATCCTTATGAAATAAACAGTGTTGGACACTAAGCATGATCTAATGAAATACATGCTCAGTTTTTTCTTTTAACTTCATGGTTCCGGATTATACCTTTCTGATGTTACAAAAAATCGATGCAGTTTCAGAAAGTGCATCCGCTTTATCCTGAGAAAGACTCTAGGGATGACACAATGTGCAGCAATGGTGCAGCATTTGCAAATTGTGCAGAAGACTGTAAGCATTTAGGAAAAGCGCCAAAATCTCATGTCTACAATGGAGAATTTAAAGAAAACGAAAGCAGCAGATGTCTTCAGGACATGCTGGAGGAACCCCAGTCAGATTCATCAACTTCCGCGAACTCGATACAATGTGATTCCGCCGATGAAGGTGACACGGAGGTAATTCGAAGGTTATCACAGCCATCTTCAGTACCGTTATTCTGCTAAATGATTTTATTCATGTGACTGAAAATGAGAGAAACTCACAGCGAAACCATCATCATTGATCAGGAAGCCAAATTGGATATCGAGAGCTCAATTAGAAGGATGAGAATTGATGTGGAACTCCAAGAAATAGACACTTATCGTAGGTCAGTTTGTCACAGTCAAATTTTAACCTAAATTCTCAGTGTCAGTTACACAGGCTGAACTTTTTTCCAAGAAATATGAATGGCATGCGTGTTGTATAGGAAGCAGCAAAGTCCATGCTCTACTTCAGAGCCGGAGTGCAAAGCAATATGCACGGCAGGTCTTCCCCATCCTCCTCGACATCGAAGATGCAGGGGGCCCACGGAAGCAAACATCGCTAGGATCTTCGCTGAAACATTACCCGATTCCTTTGGTGAATTTAATGAATCCCTCTTGGAGCTCAGAAACAGAAAGCAGAACAATAATGCCTGTTGGAATCTTCATATGGATGAGTTGAAGACATCCGAGCAACATGATCACCAGCTCTTCAATCAAATAACGGCCACGTCGCAGAGGAATCATAGGGTTGCACGCAAAAGTCCCCAAAAGTCTCTTGCTCGGAAAGAAAACAAATCACGTGTGCAGAATAAATTGATAAAAGAAGGTTCGTATTCAGAGAAATCTTCCCATCGTGACCTGATGGGGATATTTGAGAAGGCAGTCTCGCAACTATGTTTCTCGGAAGGATTGAGGAAACTCAATGAAGAAAACATCGTCGAGATCACGGCGATATACGAGACTCTGAATGACAAGAATGGAGTTAAGCACGCAGCACTGAAAGACGTGCTTCTGGATCAGCTGCTAAAAGCTATCTCGACTTCCAAAGAGGAGAGGGTGATTCGAATGTCGGTTTCTATCTTGACCACTATTGCTTTAAGCAACCAGTCGGTTTTAGGCGACATAAGAAAGAAGGGTCTTCAATTGTGTGACTTGGCGAGCGCTCTGAAAAGAAATGTGCATGAGGCGGCAATTTTGATTTATCTGATCAATCCATCCCCTACAGAAATCAAGACTCTGGAATTGCTGCCTAATCTTGTGGAGATAGTATGCTCTTGGAGCAGTTATAAGCTCCAGCGGACATCTGTCTTGTTGACACCTCCAATGGCATCGCTCATGATCATTGAAATGTTGGTCACCGCATTTGACAGTACCACCAACAGCGCACACCTCGCAGCCCTCAACACTCCCAAAGTCCTTCACGGGCTACTAGATGTGGCAAGAGACTCAGGTGCTGCAGAATCCATCTCTCTGGCTAGAATCATTGTGAAGTGCATGCAGTTCGATGGGCAATGCAGAGCCTATGTCTCCCTATCTGCACCTATTTCTCCATTTATTAGCCTTCTTCAGAACAACAAGAGCTGTGCCAAGTTCATCGCACTGGAATTCTTTCATGAAATCCTTTGCATGCCAAGGTATGCATGAAACATATTGATTGTACCAAACAAAGAACTGCATTAATTGCAAGGTCAATAAAGAAAATTTCAGGTCAATTTCCTGTAAGAAAAAAGATTAAATGATGAAAACTCTTTCTATCCAGTGTTTTGAAAACCACACTAGAGATCAAACCGGTAAGTACCACACAAGAAACTGCACCCAAACCCGGTTCAACTGTCGCAGAAAAGTTCCATAATCACATTCTCCCTTCTGGCAGGTCAGCAGCTAACAGTCTACTGCAACGGATAAGGAACGAAGGAGGTGCCGACATCATGAACATGCTGATGCTCTGTGTCCAAAACTTGCAGTCTCATCATCAGCTCTTCGCTGCAAATTTGTTGCTTCAATTGGACACATTGGTAGAGTTTCGATCTTGGAATAGATAAATCTGCACACCATTTCTCTAGGAGCTACATCAGGCCAACATTTTCTTCCTTTAGATAATTGATCAAACATAATTATCAATCATGAGAAATTGTGCAGTTAACATAAATATCAGGGCACTGGCTCTCTAAAGAAGCTTTCGTGTGATGGACTTGTGCAGGAGAACCAAGCTGGCAGTAGCATGTTTGTTGAAGAGGCCATGAAGGTCCTCCTTGAGTCTCTGACACCCAAAGAAGACCCTCAGATGCATCAACTATCGGCGTTCATCCTAGCGAACCTAGGAGGAACTTATTCTTGGACTGGGGAACCATACACAGTGGCTTGGTTGGTAAGAAAGGCTGGGTTGGCCTCTGTGCACCACCAAAATATGATCAAGGACTTTGATTGGGAAGATCAAGGACTGCTGGTATAGCATAATAAAATCTTCTCAATATTCTGTCATTCCCAAGTGATTCCAATTGTTATATTGTATTTTCATTCTAACTATTGCAATACAGGATTCAGAAACCGACTCCTGGTGTGGCAAAATTGCAAGAAGCATAATCAAGATTGGGAATCCTGTCTTCCGAGCTCTTGAGACGGGCTTGAAGAGCAAGACGAAGAGGGTGTCTCGAGACTCTCTCACCGCGATCACGTGGCTCGGGTGCGAAATTGCCAAAAGTGCGCATACTCAGAGATACGTTGCATGCGAGATCTTGCTGGGTGGGCTAGAGCAATTCCTGCATCCTGGGGTGGACCTTGAAGAGAGGCTTCTAGCTTGCTTTTCCATATACAACTATGCCTCTGGTAAAGGTAATAAGAGATCTCACGTTGAGGTTTATAATCAATTTCTGATGTGATTCAACCAATTCATATGATTTGAGATAAATGGCTTCATAATTTATCTTATTTCATAATTTCAATTGTAGTCCTTGAACTCTCTATTCCCTAGGGCACAAAAAACACATGCCGAGCTTGTATGAGACATGAACTCAAGAGTGCAATTTAGTACTCGTGCACTTACGAATTTCATCAGCAGGAATGCAGAAACTCATCCATTTCTCAGAAGGGGTGCGGGAATCGCTGAGGCGCTTTTCAAACATCACTTGGATGGCAGAGGAACTGCATAGAGTAGCCGATTTCTATCTACCGAACAAATCGGTCAGTAGCTAATCATATCATACTCCAATACAATTTGAATACATCGCAGCTACTTGGCTCTCTAAAATAGCCGTTACACCGATGAAAGCAGCGCATATCCTGCGTCCACACACAAATTCTCGAGGCTGGTCATAGCAGTAGCGGAGCAGTAAATGCTCTTATTTATTACAAGGGACTTCTCTGCAGCGGACATTCAGACGGGTCGATAAAGGTTATCTTTTTTTCCTTGAAACACAGTACCATCAGCGTCAGTCCTTTGCAAACACATTATAAATTATCCAAAAGTCGGATTTGAAACCTCATACCATCAATAAAGAAAGCATCACAGGAATTTCATGAATCAAGGTCCTCGAAATTTAGAATAAAACATTTCAGCTATGAGAAACTAATTAAGGCAGGTCATTTCATACAACAGATGTGGAACATCAAGGGGCACTCCACGACACTCGTGTGGGACAAGAGGCAGCACAAGAAGGAAGTGACCTGTTTTTCGCTCCTCAAGCAAGGGGAAAGCCTTTTGAGTGGATCTGCTGACAAGACAATCAGGGTATAATGTGATGAATCTTTTCAATTTAAAGCCAACCTTTTTCATCACACATACAAGATTCACGTTGGTAAACCTGTCTTATATTGGTAGGTCTGGAAACTGGTCCAACGGAAACTGGAATGCTCAGAAGTGATATCCTTAAAGGATCCCATCCGGAGAATGGACACACTCAGAGATGCGATTTTCGCAATCATACCGGGCCATGGGATTAAGGTAACGTCCAATCTATCGTCATATAAGGATAACCGCAAACAGAAGCCATTTAGCAAAAGGAAGACATTGAAGAATTTGCTGCCTTTGGAGGAACATATTTAATTCAAGAACTCATTTTCCAGGTTATTGATGCATCAAGAACAGTCAAAGAAGTTTGCAAGAGTAAAAATGTGAAGTCCATATGTGTAATACAGGGAAAGATTTATGCCGGCTGCAAGGACTCGAGTGTACAGGTCAGTTTCCCTGGATCTAGACGTAAGTTCAAAACAACTCCTAGTGAAAAAACTGCGCTAATTGATGTTGTTCATGTTGTACTCTCAGGAAATAACTCTAGCGTACAACAGAGAACGAGAGATCAAAGCGCCGTCGAAGAGCTGGATGATGCAAAAGCAGCCCATCAATTCAATTGTCAGCTACAAAGACTGGATGTACACTGCAAGTATGGTGGTCCATGGGTCGAACGTTAAGGTGAGGACATAAGTGCGATTCGCGTGTTTGCATTAGAAAAACCTTGGAATGACTAGAGAAAAACCATGCCAGGAATGGAGAAGAAACTGTGAAGCCGAGATGAGAATAGCGGTGCAGAGAGGAGCCAATGTGCTCTCCATGGGAGTGGTTGAAGACTTCATATATCTTAATTGCAGCTCATCAGCCAGTGCCCTCCAGGTTGATCCAATCTTCCTCCATTTAAAGTAAAAAAGGGAAGGAGTAATACCGATGCATCCAAAAATAAATGCAATGATCACATGCACTATCTAGCAAGTTGCCTATAATTCATAATTAAAATTAAGCACATCACAAGTACAAATTTTCACTGATTAGATAAACTGTGAGACTGACTGGTACGGCTTACTGTGTCTTCATGTATTCTCTGCTCTCTGCTTTCTGCGTAAGATTGACTGGTTATGCAAACTAATGAAAACAGATATGGTTGAGAGGGACAGCGCAGAAAGTGGGGAGGATTTCGGCTGGAGGGAAGATAACGAGCCTTTTGACTGCGAACGACGTCGTCATCTGCGGTACGGAGGCAGGGCTCATTAAGGTTAGTGTGCAGTGAATTCTTCTTCATGAATTCGTCTTCATGACTGTAATTAGAGTCAAACATTCTAGTTCATGGTATGGTATGTCGATTGATGAGATGACACATGAACAGGGATGGATACCTCTGTGATTGCTGCTGCAACTTGGCTGGCATTGTCCTTTTTCTGGTGTAGTGCCTGGCAAAGGTTCATCAGCAACGGTAAACGATTATTGGCGTGGCGCGGCGCTACGAATTCTCTTTGTGGTGTAAAAAGCAAAGTGTACAAAGTCAAATGGAGGGAAATACATACCATATAGATAGATTACCATTAGTAGTTTTTTGTACCTTTAAAAGAAATTCATTGTGATGATGAGGAGCTCTATGATGCCTGATGGGCCGCCCATGATGGGCTAACCTAGCCCATGAAAGAAAATAACCGCATTTGGCAGTTACTTTATGGACACAAAAGTGAGAAGGAGAAAAACATACGTAAGTTTTTGTAAGTGAATGATTCATCATCATCATCAGAAACACTTACTCTCACTTGAAGACAAAGCAAAAAAGGGATTTTGTTCGACAATCGAAGGATTGTTCTCTCTCTCAAGGTTGCGATAAGTGCATTTAATCTGTGACAAAGAGGTATGTTCGTTTACGTAATATGCTTCGTTCGATCGGTGATTCAAGTATAGAATATGCACTTTTTCCGCGTTTTTTCATTATGTTTAGGAATCCGTTTCCATCATTGGTATCAGAGCATGTGTTCTTGTTTCCTAATCGTTTAATATGTTTACAAAACAGATTATTGGCCGGAATTCGTGAAACGGCGCCGTCGAACGCTCGAGTATGAAAAAATGACACCCGGCCATACTGTTCGAGGTCGTTTCTCGATTTTTGTGCGTCAAAATTTATTTTTGAAACTGTAGGGTTGTAGTGCTCGTCGAGACGAGCAAAATGACGGGTGGCATGTCGTTGGAGGAGGCTGGACGCGCCTCTACGAGCTGCCGCAATCGGCAGCTTTGCCGGCACATGCGTTGCACGTGCTCAGCGGTTGCCGCGCACACTTGCAACGCATGTGCCATGAGTGCACGTGTGGCTGTGGCTGACGTCAGCCACCCCGGTTATTTTTTTTTGGGTCGAAAGGCCTGGCTTGGAAGGCCTAACTCGATCTGACCCGGGTTTTGACCTGTGACCCAACCCTTGCTAACCCGTTGACCTGACCCGGTCATTCGTTGACTGTTGACCAGCGTTGACTACTGTTGACCGGCGTTGACCACCGTTGACCGGCGTTGACCACCCAAAAAAAAAACTGAAGGGGGGCAGAATGTGTTTTTTGCAATATAGTATCATGAATTAAAAAGTAATCATTTGATTTTTTCTGCATTTGTTGTAGGAAAGATGGTACGAAGATTTCGAACCCCCATTATGGCTAGAACGCCTGAACAAAAGGAAAGACTTGCAGCGTTGAGAGCTGAGTTAGATGCTTATCAATGGAAAAATGGTGATTTGGCTAATCACGTGGTTAAGGTCAATAAGATGATACAGGACATCATCTGGAATGGTTACTATATGCCGAACTTTGAGAAGTTGAATGTTCTGATCAACACTCTTCCATCTGAATGGAAAAAGGTGTTGCATCACTTATGGGAGGTCAATGCGGTCCCAGCCTGCAAAAAACTTGCAGTGAATTTTGCGAGAGAATATTATAGGATTGAGGCAATAAAGACTTCGACCCTAGGGATGAATACAACTTGGCGAAGAATGAATGCGCCATGGAGAAAGCCTAAGGAATACCCGACAGTCTTTTCTTGATTGCCAAATAAGAAGATTGTTTTTTCTAAGAAATTTTATGAATCTTTCCCTGTGTATAGGAAATTGATAGACCGTTGATTTTTTATTTTATTTTAGTTTGGTTTTAGATATCCTAGGTAGATATTACTATTTATGTTGGTATTCATATTTCTTTCCTATGATGGATTTCTTCCTCATGTAAATATTTTTTTATGAATAGATGTCGATGGATATTTTCTGTTATGAATAATTTATGGTGCTATTATATTATAATATCTACCTTATTAATATCATGTGGTTGAGTGGGAGTTCTAAAATTTTTAGTAACTTTAAAGAACGTAATTTTACCTTAATGATTATATTAACGATAATTTCACATTAGGATTTTAGATGATGATTGGGAACATAGTGAACTATTGAATCTAAAAAACTATGTGAAATTACTCATTAATATATTCAGTTTGTGTAAAATTGATGCATAAATAAGTGGCATTAATAATTCGTGCTATATGTCTAAAATGTTCAGATACCATGACTTCAGCAACTAAGAACATAGTGGCTGAATTGAATAAAGGAGAGAAATTGAACGGCGAAAATTATGAAATATGGAACATGAAAATCCAATATGTACTAGAAGAACAAGAAGCACTAAAAGCTCTTAACCAACTTATGAAAGAACCTAAGGATGTGAACACTGCACAGCATAAGAGAGATAAAGATGCATTTGCTGCATGGAAGAAGAAGAACTCGATTGCTTGCATCACGTTGCTGAGTAGCATGGAGAATGATATTATGCGAGAGTTCAGGCGGTTTGAGAATGCCAAGGAAATGTGGGAAGCATTAGCAGCAAGATTTGATCATACGTCGGTGACCAAGCTGAGACAGCTCACTATAAGGTTTGACTCGTACAAGAAATCTCATGGTCAGTCTATGAAACAACACCTGAGAAAGATGTCAAATATGATCATTGAGTTAAAGGATGCTAGACACATTCTGACTGATGAATAGCAAGTGCAAGTAGTGATCCGTTCCTTGCCTCAAAGTTGGGAGCACATGAAAGTGCACTTGACCTATAATGAAAACATCAAGACTTTTGAAGATGCTATGCACCATCTTGAGTTAGAAGAGGATTGCCTCATGGCGGCAAAACCAGAAACCGATATCTATTATGCTAGTTCTTGCTCACATGGAGCTTCGGGCTCCAAGCGCAAGCGCGTCGAAAGGTTCATGAAATGGAAAGGCAAGGGAGCAAGTTCTTCGAGTAAGAAACCTAACTTTAATCAACATGACAAAGGAAAACGTTTTTTTGGTAAGAAGATGTCGAGGGTGAAATGCTACAACTATAGCAAGAAATGCCACTTCGCTCGCGATTGTGGCGAGTCAAAGAAGGTAAACTCCCCTTACATTTTTGAGAACTTTGTCTATGTGTCAAGCTCTGTTTTTTTAATTGAGTCTAATTCTTTGTGGACCGTAGATTCGGGAGCAACGGACCATGTAGCGAAGGACAGATAGGCTTTCGTGGAGTTCCGACGGGTTCCGACCGGAACAAAATGGATTTATGTAGGGAACAACTCTAAAGTTGAAATTAAAGGGATTGACACCTGCCAGTCAATAAAGCGTGGTGGACGCACGTTGTTCCTACATGACGTATTATATGCTCCGGAGATTCGTCGGAATTTAATGTCTGTATTAGTGTTGGGTAAACTTGGTTTTAATTTGGACTTCCATAATAGTGGTGTTGATTTGTATTTGAATACGAATTACTATGATTGTGGATACTTTTTGGATGGTTTTATTATATTAAGTGTTAACTGTGGTGATGTTAACGTTTGTTATTCCCTATTTGCATCTTCCAATTCCTATGAAAATGATGTAAATGTGTGGCATGCTAGACTTGGTCATATTGGCCAACAACGAATGCAAAGATTAGCCAAAGGGGGCTTATTAGGAAATATTGAAAAAGTTGACTTGCCTATTTGCGAGTATTGCCTAACCGGGAAAACAACAAGGAAACCATTCGGAAAGGGTACAAGAGCTGAGTTTCCTTTGCAATTAATCCATTCTGACATTTGTGGTCCAATGAATGTAAGAGCAAGGCATGGGGCTGTGCATTTCATCACATTCATAGATGATTATACTCGATTTGGATATGTCTATTTGATTTCCCATAAATCTGAGGTATTAAGTTGCTTCAAGAAATTTATGAACTTGGTAAAAAATCAATTAGATAAGAAAATAAAAACATTTAGATTCGATCGAGATCGAGAATGTTTATCTGATGAGTTTAGAAATTTATGTGATGAAAAAGGAATAGAAAGACAGTTGTCTATTCTATATACTCCTCAACAAAATGGTATTGCCGAGAGGAGAAATAGAACCCTATTGGAAATTGTTAGGTCTATGATGGCACAAGCTAACTTACCTATCACTTTTTGGGGTGATGCTTTGTTAACTGCTGCCTATGTACTTAACCGTGTACCTTTTAAATCAGTTACTTCCACTCCGTATGAGTTATGGACAGGTAGAAAATCCGATTTAAGTTTTCTTAAATTTTGGGATTGTGCTGCTTATACTCACGAGCCCTCTCATAAATATGAGAAACTAGATCCCAGAGGCAAGAAAAGTATTTTCATAAGATACTCAGAGCACTCAAAAGGGTATGTGTTTATAGGTGAGCAAGAAAGTGGAAGTATAACTGAATTTGAATCATGAGATATCATATTCTTAGATAATGAGTTTCCTAAGAAGGGTGAAATAGGTGAGGATTACTCACTATTTGAAACCTTGGATCCTGATAATGAAATTGATAAAGTTCGTCTAAGTGGGAGCAGTGTGGAAAATGAGAAATTAAATTCGACTTAATCTCAATTGCAACAATTTGATGAGACGATACCGTCATTATCTAATCCAAGTGGGAGCGTAATGAAGGATGATGTACTACGTGCACAATCTCCCGTACGACGAACAAGTCACAAAAGTATTCCCCGATGACATTTTAACATTGAAGAGGAAACTTTCAGGTCGCTCCACAAGATGAAGATGAGCCAAGGAATATAAATGAGGCTTTAAGTTGCCCTAATAAAGAAAAATGGATAGATGCAATGGAAGAAGAAATAGAATCAATGAAGTCACACCATGTTTGGGAACTGGTTGATTTTCCAAAAGGACGCAAAGCTATTGGGAATAAATGAGTTCTCAAAATAAAGCGAAAATCTGATGGTTTAATAAAAAGATATAAGGCTTGTCTCGTGGAGAAAAGGGTATAATGAACAGGAAGAAATTGATCATGAGGAAGCTTTTTCTCCTGTCGTGAGATTTACCTTAATTCGCCTTATTCTGGCAATAGTGGCAAGTATGGATCTTGAATTACATCAAATGGATGTAAAGACTGCTTTTCTAAATGGAGAATTAGACAAAGAAATTTACATGGAGCAACCCGTTGACTTCATTGTGAAAGGCCAAGAACAAAAAGTATGTCGACTTTTGAGATTGATATATGGCCTTAAGCAGTCTTCAAGACAATGGTATATGCGTTTTCATAATGCCATAGTGGCCTATGAATTTACAATGATTGATGAAGATCATTGCGTATATATCAAATGATCCAAAGATCAATTTGTGATCTTATCATTGTATGTTGATGACATACTGATTGTCGGAAGCAATATAGAGTTGGTTAATACTGTCAAGAATTGATTATCGTCCAATTTTGAGATGAAAGATATGGGTGAAGCTGCATATATTCTTAGAGTTAAGATTTCAAGAAATCGTTTCAAGAGATTATCGTCTCTTTCGCAAGAGACTCATATCAACAAAGTTCTTGAACGATTTTGTATGTATGATTGTAAATCTATTGTTACTCCTATTTCAAAAGGTGAAGGATTGAGCCGTAGGTTGTGTCCTAAGACTCCACAAGAGCAGGAACAAATGAAACGTAATCCTTATGCTAGTACTGTTGGAAGTTTAATATATGCTATGATGTGTACAAGACCTGACATATGTTTTGCAGTTAGAATGGTAGGTAGATACCAATCCAATCCAGGTAAAGCACATTGAAAAGCCGTCAAAAGAATTATGAGGTATCTAAAGGGTACTGCTGATTATTCTCTGAGTTATCAAGGAAAGAATTTGCTACTTGAAGGCTACTCAGATGCTGACTGAGGAGGAAATTTAGACGAAAGGAAATCTACCTCGAGATTTGCATTCTTACTGAATAATGGCGTCATATCTTGAAGCAGTAAGAAACAAATATGTATAGCATTATCCACCATGGAAGCCGAGTTCGTGGTAATGTCGGCAGCAGTACAAGAGGGAGTTTGGCTTAAGGGATTTTTGGATCATTTAGGCGTTGTTGAGCATGTTGCAAGCTCATTGTTAGTCAATTGTGATTGCCAAGCAGCAATAACATACACCAAGGATCCGAAATATCATAGCAAGACCAAATATATAGATACCAAGTACAATTTTATTAAAGATATGGTAGAACGAAAAGATGTGAACTTACAGTACATATCTACGCATAGCATGATAGTAGGTCCTATGACGAAGCCAATTCTTAGAGATGTTTTCATTGGTCACGTAAAATCTCTAGGGCTGTGTAGATGCTAATTTATTGAATATTGTAATTTCCCTGAATGTTCACATTTAAAATGAAATTGTTATATCATAGTTAATGCCTATGAATTTTTTATATTTATGCATCTTAATACTTAGTGTATTATGTCAAGAAAGTATATCGGACGGATAAGATTAACCCACTCAC
This sequence comes from Syzygium aqueum, assembly GCA_031216185.1. Taxonomy (NCBI): domain Eukaryota; kingdom Viridiplantae; phylum Streptophyta; class Magnoliopsida; order Myrtales; family Myrtaceae; genus Syzygium; species Syzygium aqueum. The sequence continues at coordinate 13,247,456 of CM062232.1, read as the reverse complement.
ACGAGTAATCGCCTCTATTTACTGTGTGATAAATAGAGATGAGATAATTTTTAAGCTTATTATTTAGGTGATAATCGAGAGCTCAAGCTTAAAATATAAATATCGCCTTAGCTAAGTGCTAAGATGAGGACATAACATTTACTATATCGAAAAGTAAAATAGTCTACATATTTTACTTTATTTGTCTTTGATGCCAGATATGAGTTCTAATAGATTCTTTAGAAGAGTAGATACGTGAACTCAAGTTTAGATATTGAGTATGCCTGAACTATCATTTGTACGGTATTGAATGTAAAGACATACACTCCACGGGAAAGAAGTTAATACCGTAATACGTATTTCATACTATGTATGCATGAGATGACCGATAAGAATGGCAAAAGTTTTTTGATCTCAACTTTATGCCGTGTGAGACTCTTGAGGATATGAGTTCCTCATTTAGCGCCCTCACGACTCTAACTTATTCTCAAAGTTTCTATTCAGTGTTCACTATCTTAGGTTGTTGCCAATGATCATGAATGATTCAATCTAATGGGGCATTTCTAGAAAAGTGTGCTAGACTGAAATAGAGAGGTTTAAGGAAAAAGAAAGATGAATTTATTTATAATGTCACATCCTATTTTTGTATTCACAGGTCGATTAATTATGATTTTGAATAAATCATAGTTGTGAATACAATATACGAGATACTAAAAGAGATCGAAAGAGATATAAATGTGACTGATTGATCTAGGGTACTGCATACTATATCTATTCGAAAACGTTATGCTCAATTTGAGTTGCTATGTATTCCTAACAGATGCATGGCAACGAGCTCTCGAAGTATGCTGGTCGCACGGATTATTTACTAGTATGAACATTGCAAAGAAGAGAGAGTTAATGTTTAGCCCACCATGTGCGAGTAGGAGATGATGAGTTTTGTGAATAATGGGCCGTCCATGATGGGCTAACCCAGCCCATGAAAGAAAATAATCGCATTTGGCAGTTATTTTCTGGACACAAAAGTGAGAAGAAGAAAAACATACGTAAGTTTTTGTAAGTGAATTATTCATCACCAGAAACACTGACTCTCATTTGAAGACAAAGCAAAAAAGTGACTTTGTTCGACAATCGAAGGATTGTTTTCTCTCTCGAGACTGCGATATGTGCATTTAATCTGTGGCAAAGAGGTATGTTCGTTTACGTAATATGCTTCGTTCGATCAATGATTCAAGTATAGAACGGGCACATTTTCCGCGTTTTTGCATTATGTTTAGGAATCTGTTTCCATCAATGCCAAAATGGTTCTTTTTTCCTTCTTTGATTCAGTTGAGCAACTGAGGAGATCATGTTTTGCAATAAATGAAATGTAAAACTTACCTCATATTGTGAACAAAGGTAAACATATTGTACGTGACTAGCGATACAAATTAGAGGATACAAGGAGAAGAAGGATGTTGATCATGGATGGCTTTGAAATATGTGATTGATCGGTGCAACAAGTAGCAGAAAAAATGTTCTTGAAATTTAGGTGGTGTGCAAGAATAGTATCTCAACTTCCACAAGAAATGAGGACATGAACGATGAGCATCTCTCTCTTTGAAAGAGCTTTCTCTCTGCGGACTATGGAGGTTGCTCATCTTAACTCCTGCGTACAATATTCTCTCTGCTGCCCCCTCTGGTTTCCTTCCTCATTGCCTCCTCCACATATCCTACCCAATCTTTTCTCTCCATTTTCCCTCTGCAACCTTTCCTTCTGCCTTCCATTGGTCGTTTCTCAGAATGGCGAATGATTAATCCATGCAAGACCGTTTGGCACTGCTGTGCCGAATACTGCGTCGACTTTCATCAGAAGATGACCTTGCGGTAATGGATGGTGTGGTTTCTACGTACAAAATCAGAGAGTGCAAGTCCATGGACTACCTTTTAAATTTTTTTTCTGATGAAGCAGTACGAAGAGCAGCCACCAAAGCAGGAGAAATTCTAATAAGAAAATTGAATAAGTAACACAATCCTCAAATAGACATGGCAGGGCAAGGATAATATTGAATAATTTTGAGCCACCAAAGCAGGAGAAATTCTAATAAGAAAATTGAATAAAGCAGGTTACCCTGACAAGCAAAGAAGGAAAAGTATTGTGGGTGGATTTTAAGTACTGAAAGTTTGCCCCATTTTTGTTATTGCTTCGGAAAAATTGGTCACTATGCTGTACATTGTGAAGACATTGCCTTCAATGAAGCCCAAATTGCCGCTGAGAATGGGGGTTGATTTGGGCAATAGCTAAAGCCAGGAGCCCCGATTCGAAGCCCTTCCAGGATGCTATTCTATGAGAAACAAGCCCGCTCAGTTGCGGAAGAAGAACCCCGTTCCAGGAACTCCTCCTAACGCAATGCACATTGTCCCCTAGGGTCTTGAGTAAACCAGATGATGGGACGGAATGAAGGACTGATTTGAAAGGAAAATCTGATGAGCAGAGAGGAAAAGCATACGATGAATGTTGACTCTATTCCTTCTGATGTTTCATAGAACAGGGTCGCGGCCAACTCTAAACTTAGACAGAGAGTTAGCGACAACTTTTCTCCGGGGGATGGGGCAAATATCCCTCCAGTGTCTCCCTTGACGAAGAAAGCTGTTGACAACAAAAGGCGAGTTCCTATGAAGATCAGACGCTATGAGCGATGTGGGGTTAAGTTATCAGGACATGTGAGATGCATCTCCTGGAGACTATATTGTTGCTTCTACCGACTTGATTGAATGAGCTCGAATGGCTGGGAGCCTAGGACTGATAATCTTTCAAGTGACGCATGAAGATTTATGTTTGAATTGTCGCCGGCCGGTCCTTCAGTGTCAGCAAATCGCGGATATCTTGAACTGGTATTGCTATGCCCCTGTTAGGGAACTGACATCAACAAATCAGATGACTTTTCTAATTAAGGGCTAGGAAAATTTAGCAATTGAGTTACCGGTGCCAATAATCACATTCCCAATGTTCTTCTCTTCAACTTCTGAAAAACAAAATGGAGGCACCAAAACGACCTGCAAAATCCATTACGTAAACAGGCCAAGCTTGCCGAATCAGAAGTTTGAGTAAATCCACCGTCATCAAGTCCGAGGGCTAAAGACAATTCTAGTTCCTGAACTTTGGTCCAGTATTTACTGTCCGTCACCATCGAACTTTAAATTGATCCATGAACTTTTGCTTAATGTGCAAAGTGAATGTCGCCCCTGAAAGTCCAACGGATTTTAATTAGGTATCCAGACTTTTGTTTGACGTTAAACGTCATCTTATAGAAAACCAGCGTCCATAAATTTTGCAAGAACTAATATGTCGAAACTTTAGCAATATGGAGAAATCTGTACACGTGAATCTCGTAAGTGTAAAATTCACTTGAAATCGTAATACACAATACATATTCCTTTCCCTCGTGAGCTTCACTTTTAACATGTAACTTCCAAGGGATGCAAGATCCATATTCTTATGCAGACAAAATATAACATAAAAAATCTTCGTTAAAAAAGCTTAAGAAAAAAAAATGACATTGTTTATATTGAATTAAAGGTTTTGCCTTGATTTAGAAAATTTTTATGAAGGATAGATGTTGAACATTTCAGTATAATTCAGACGTGTAATCGAATCGCGATAAAGTTCGAAAATGATATTGCATAGAAAAGAAAAGTTTTGAAATCTAATCAAAGCAACTTAAAGTTCGGGATTGTAGGGTTGTTGTCCTAAAGTCTAGCGAGGGCATGCATGTCGGGATCCTACTCCCTCTGGAAGGTCTTGACGAGCCGACCTAGCCGGCAGAGCGTTGTGCTGCGGACTGCAACAGGCGGTGCCGGTCGGCCCCTTTGTCAAGTTGGCCAACATGGCCCAACATGGGATGGGTGGTGCGGTGCCAGCCGAAAATCTTTTTTTTTTTTTACCTTCGATTCATCATTAGCCTGACGGTTACTAAACGTCGGGTTATTGTTCATAGACTTAGGCTCAAAAAGGTTTTTTCTAAATGGCCCGATCCGGTTCATAGCATTCCGGGCCGGGTCAATTCCTCGGCCCGGCACGGCCCGTCTGACATGCGGACCGTCCCGGTCAAATTCACGCTCAGACCGGGACAACGCGTCTGGTCGCGCGCGCGCACGTCACCCCCGAATCGGTGTTTTGTCGTGGAACGCAAGTGTCGTGTCGTGTCGTGTCGTGGCCGCGGTACGAAACCGAAGCTCCTCTCTCTATCTCCTCCCTCGACACGACACTCATCGGCACGGCGAGTTGCGAGCGAGCGAGCGAAGACGCAGCAATGGCGGAATCCAGAGGCACTTGGGGCTCCGTGAGGGAGTGGATCGTCGAGCACAAGCTCCGCGCCGTCGGTAAATTCTCGGGTTCCTCCGTTCTTGGCTTTTTTTTTGTGCTCGTTCGTTTCCTCTCGTCGAATCTGGAGCTGTTTCTTGCGCCGGCGCCGGATTCGTTCCGCTCTCTTTCGTTTTTTTTCGATTTCTTTTCTTTCTTTTGATGATGAATTCGTGGGGGGGGGGGGGGGGGTGGATTCCAAGGTTGTCTGTGGCTGAGTGGAATCGCGGGTTCGATCGCCTACAATTGGTCGCAGCCCAAGATGAAGACCAGCGTCAAGATCATTCACGCCAGGTACCCTATTCTTTTTGACAATTTGTTGGTCGGAATACGGTCTTCGGAATCCAGTTTTCGCTGTAATTTAGCTTCTTGCTGATTGATTGCTCATCTCTGATTGAAGAATTTCGTCCCTTTTGTTCATTTTTGGTGGGTATTTCTGTTCACTTTGAGATTCGGAATCTCGGTAGGGCATGAGAATATTGCTTTCGCTATTTGCAAGAATTGAATGCGTAGCTGTTGAGATAGGGGAGAAACGTGGCTTGGGTTGCTGAGTTTCCAAATGTGCTGTAGTGATCTGATTCTGATTGTTGGCCCATTTACTGGGGGGAGTTCGCTCTAAGCTCACTCTTCATGTGTGGAGTGGAGGTGTATTGATTACTTATCTTATGCTACGTTCTGGAAGCACCATGACCACAATCGCGATGTGTCTGGAATGATTCATAAAATTCGATGTGTCGGCGATTTGCACTACAGTTTATTGCCTTTTTCTTCCATTGGTTGGTGATCTTATTTCTTGGCTTTATTTTATGGTCTTACAGAGAAAAATGGAAGTGCACAATGAGTGTCAACCTTCGAGTCAATATTTCATAGTTTCCTTTGTGACGGGGGCAGAGATTTAGGTAGATTGCATCAGAGGATATATAATGGGTTCATTGATTTGTCTGTAGAATCCTCAGGGTATCAAATCGTGTTCCGTAATTTCTGATATCTGGAAGTGCTGCGATTGTTTTCTCCAGATGAAATTCATGGGTTGACATTATCAACCTTTAAGCCATACAGATATTGGATTTCACTTTTTAGTTTAGATTTCTTCAGTTATTCACGACAGAAGCTGTGTATAGTTTTTGTTGGAACTCATTGCCCATTGACCTGAAACCTGCATTTTGTTAATTGTTCACTGCTAATGTCAACGTAACATAATGGGCAAAGACAATTACAAAAACATTGTGCTGAACTGTTTGCTTGTTAAGTTTATGTTGTGACCCAACAACGACAAAAGGTGGTAACCGAAGAATTAGAAGGGAGAGAGAAAGAGGAGATGAGAGGATCAGAGAGATTGGATGTGAAGCTAAAGGAGAGAATCAGTGGAGGGAAAGAGGAGAATAAGGTGGGGAAAGAGTTTATTTGGTTAATTCATAGTTGGATCACTATGGAAACGAAGAGGTGCTTATGTGCTCTTCAATACGGTATGCCTCACATGCCCCTCATGTGGCAATTACATAGAAATTATCTAATTGATATGAAATATCCTAACCATCTAAACTTCAATAAAATCTCCTCTTACTGGCGTTCACTACAATGCCATCACCTATAACACCTTGGGTCGTGACAGTTCTTTGGTGTCTGAATTGAAATTGTAATTGAAGCAGATCTGTTCATCCTCCGGATTTACCTTTATTGGAAGGTTTTGCAGAGAGTATGTGATACACACACACGCGCAGATCATTGCTTGGCATTTCTCATGGAGTACACAGATAACTAGCTAGTACCTGAGGTTTTGAATTTGGTTATCCACCATTTTGTTTGATCTTATCTAGCACAGAACTTAGTATATCTCAATTTGATCGGCCAACTTGATGAGGTGTATCATCGTGGTACCTGACGGTATATTCCTTCTCAATATAACAAGGATGACACACACGCATGCAGATCATTGCTTGGCATTTCTCGTGGAGTACACAAATAACTAGCTAGTACCTGAGGTTTTGAATTTGGTCATCCACCGTTTTCTTTGACCTTATCTAGCCACAGAACTTAGTTTATCTCAATTTGATCGGCCAACTTCATGAGGTGTATCAATGTGGTACCTGACAGTTTATTCCTTCTCAAAATAGTAAGGACAACATCGATCAATGACTAGAGGGCAATAGAAGGGCTCAAGTTGCAAAACTTTAATCTAATTACCACATAGGAGGCAATCATTTGTTAAATAAACTCCAGCCCGTGAGATGGCCTTTCCACAACACCTGGCAATGGAGTGGTTCTAATAGAAATGTCTTCGTTATTGTGCCACTTTGCATCAAATGTGGATGAAGAGATGATGAGTTGTTTACTCTTTGTAAGAAACTGGTAACCGACCCCTTATCCAAAGAAAGAAAATAAATTGATAATAACCCGTTCTAGTTCTGAATATTCTTTTATAGTTTGAATGTATCTACCTGGAGCTCACTTTGTTGTCTAGTGAGGACTGCAAGATGTTTTGAGTACTGATATATCTTGAACATGCAGGCTGCATGCTCAGGCACTCACCCTTGCTGCTTTGGCGGGCGCTGCTGTAGTGGAGTACTATGACCACCAGACAGGAAAGAAGGCCGACCGCTACGCCAAGTTCCTCAACTTCGATGAGCACCAGCAGAAAGATTGAAGTTAAGGTTCTACTAGCCACGAGATCTATACAGTACTAGGTCATTTTGTCATAATCCCCTGGAGAGTGGCGACCATGTTTCTCCGAGGCATCATTGCTAAACATTGATCTAATTAGAAGCATTTGTGCATCTTTTCTATCCATTAACGATGTATGGTTGTATCAAATTGTTCTCTTATGTCTTGTTATTTTTTTGGTTCTTCCTGTATAATCCCATCGAATCAGACTATAGGAGGACCAGGTAATTTTTTGAAACCTTTGATAGAATATGGCGACGTTTACTAGGAAGAGAATGATTACAAATTGTTTAAAACTTCTAGATGAACTAAACTAATCGGCAGTTTTATCGGAATGTGGCCATTTACTGATTTCCCAATTCCTGCGTTTTTTTTCCTTTTTTGTGTCAAGGTGTGGACATGCTTATTTGAAATATAAGGTATTCGATGAGCCATGGGCTTTGTCCGTTCTTTTTTTTCTTCTCTTGGGGACTCTAGGACTTTATTGGGGGTAGTTTTGAAATTTACACGTTTGTATTCTAGAAACTTTCCACTGCTTTTCACCCTTAGATCAGATTGTAAACCATCGGTTGTAAAGAGAGGGGATTATGTATTTACAGGGATGCATTCTTCCTCATTTGTCTCCATTCAAGTTTTGAGCAATACAAGCATCTTAGAGAAATTATCTGTTTAAATTCTCTATCTAAAATTCCATTCCTTAAGAACAAACTAAGGGCAGCTTAACGCTGAGATGGCTCTAGACCTCTTTCACCGCAACTGATTGTCTAATGTATATACAACTTCTCTTTTAGTACAACCATGCTTTAGCAGCAGGGAATTTGTCTTTTCATGCCAAAATCTTTAAATTTTGAATTTAAAGGCTTTTTGTAACATCATTCAATTGGCTCTGACCCTTAAAATCTCATTTGCTGTTCTCCGTTCAAAATAGGGTTGGGCAACATAATTCAATCAAACTCTCTGTCTAAAAATTTCATTTTTTTTCTCTGTCGAAAATATACCATCATTCGACCAATTCAAATCTCTCACCTTCCCTTCTTCCTCCTCTATTATCTTCCTTCCCCATTCTTTCAGTCCGTTTTGTCAATACCTAAATTTCTGCCGAATAGCTAAGCATGCATTTTTATATAAAAATAAAATAAAATAAAAATAGAAAAAGAACACATAATAATATAAATAATAATGAATGAAAGATAGAATAAACAACAGAAATACAAGAAAAAGAGAAAAAAAAAATAAAGTTAGACCTCAGCCTATCCATTAACTTCAGCCCATAAAACGCTAAGTTTAGCCCATTTAATTTGGTTCAAGAAGCCCTTGGACTTCAGGCCATTGCCCGAAGTTCATCTCCCCTCTCTCTTTCACTCGCCGAACATTCAAAGAGCAACATCAGAAGCGAAGGTAATGTATGTATTTGTGGATGGGCACAAGTATCTAAAACAGAAGGCAAATGAATGATGAACCATCAAGAGGACAAAGGCCAAGCCTAAACATTAGTAAAGTTGTGTACCAATAAAATATATATATTAGTAAAGTGCAAGAGTGCCTTTACTTTGTCGACAACAAAACCCAAAGCACAGACAAATTTTAATGGTCAATAAAACACAATTCTCCATATGAAGAACAATCCACGAATAATTGGAAATCTGATTGATCATTTCTATCTCAAGGCTCGACGTTCATGCTTCATTGAAATACAAACAGCATGTCCTGGACAAGCTTGGATCATATACTAAATGCTTATCAATAAAGCAGAAGGTCGGGCAACTCTCTACGTGAAGAGCAATCCAAAAATGATTGGAAATGTGATTGATCATTTCTGTCTCAAGGCTATCAATGCGCAAGCAGAAGCAAATAGAAATAAACGAGACAACATGAGTCATATAAGCAAATGTCGCATGTTATATTTACATTATCCGTGCTTCTTTTGACAAGCCCTTCTTTCGGGCCTTTGCAAGCCATGCTTATATTTTACATGCTCATTTTAAAGGGGCTCCGCACACGAGCCAACTGTGAACAAGCAAAACTTTGGCTTAGCGATCCTATTCCCACTACTCCGTTCCCTCGCGATCTCGTCTACTCGTGCTACTTCTCCTCATGACCCATTCGCCTGGCCATCTCACGCCCCACCCACGGCTTGTCTCGAAGCCGGCCCGGCCATGCTGTTGAATGGACCGTTAAACCCGCGTAGGGGTCCAACCCAATTTCCGTTAGCCAAACGGTACCATGCCACGTACGTATGAGGGACCAATTCCTTGTGACCCTCATCCACCATCACGAACGTGGTGATCCTACGATAGGCGTGCCCTTCACGGGCATCAATCACCGTAAGCAACACCGTTCTCATCTCAATAGGGTTGCCAAATCGGTTTAGAGGAGACGCCATACTACGGACTTGAAAAGAGGAAAAACAACGGAGAGTGAGTTGAGAAAACTCAATAAGTGAAAACACTAATATCAAACGAGGATGAATCAATCGATGTTCACATAAGTTGGCTTTTACCGTATCGGTATCAATGGCAAATTAATAGCAAAGTTCGTGTTACAAAATAACAAAAAAACATCAACCATGATTGTCACACGTGAGCATCACTTGTCAAAGAAAGAACAAGTTATAATCAACCAAATAACCGAGAAACGACTTAAGCAAATCATGTTACAGCGTATCGCAACTTCCTTTTCCAATATTAGGGAATTCACTTACACAAACAAATAAAATAAGAACTAGAAAGTGAGAAACGTGTGGTGAACATGGGAGTCTGGGGTGGTTCTCAGGCGGGTTTCTAACGTGGCTTCCTAGTGGCCGAGCAAAGCAAGAGAAGAAACAACAAGAAGGAGAGGATGGTTGGTTCTGGGCGTGTGTGTATGTGTGTAGGCGTGAGGGGCTCCTTCACGTGAGCTTCTCCATTTTATAGAAAAGCCAAGTTTAAAGAAGAAGCAAGGCAATAATAGTAGGGCTTCCAAGTCAAAGAAGCTTTAATGGCATTAATAAATTATGGCCAAAAGTTATGATGAAGTGTCATTAAAAGACTTTTAATGTGGCATTATCTCCCCTCTCTCTCTCTCTCTCTCTGCTTCTTTTTCTCTTCCTCGATCGACTCGCTCTCTCGGCTCCCTCTTCCTTGGATGACTTCCCCCCTTGTTTTATGTGTATTATTGGTGAACATGAGTCACCTTACTGCTTAAATGAGCTGGATAGCTTAGCTGGTCTCAAATAATGGAGGAGGACAACTAAGCTAAGTCAATAATGGGGGCCTTTAATGGCTTTTAATGGACATTTGACTTGGTCAACTCTTTTGTTCATCTCATTAGCTGAGCCGTAAGTCTTGTCTGGACTGCTTGAACATGCTGGTTTCACTCATAAATTACTCGAACCAATCGGTTTACACAAAATCGATTAATCAATACTCAATTCGCAACCCCGCATCATACTTATTTTGCTAATTTTCTGAAAGTTTTCCATACTTGGTATACTCGTTCAATCCAAGGTTTGGTGTAAAAAGACCTCTACATATGGCCAAGTATGACCAATCAAAGGTTTAAGTCTATTGGTGTCTAATTCGGGCCAGTTGGATTGTCCAAGCGTGTGGCCTATCCGACCGAGCTCGACTGGGCGCATGGCCTGGCACGCTACCGGGCTGCACGGGCACATGGTCAAGCATATGGTCGGGCGTATGGCCGAGCGTACAGGTGCGGTGCCGAGCTGCACGAGCAGTACGTCGAGCACGACGCCTGGCCGCATGGGCAAGGGGCCGATTCGTGGGTCCAACACATGCATTGACTCATGCATGGGCACAAGGCATGACCTCATGGCTAAGTTCATTAGGCACGGAACTAGATCGGAGCCGGATTTGCCTAGCACATTGCCTGGCATAAAGGTCAGGCACAATGGCTAGCACACGGCCCGGCATATAACCGGTCTGTGGCCTAGCTGACGGGCACGATGGCTGATCATGTCCGGGTATAATGCCTGGCCGGCGCGGCTGGCACATAGCCTAGTCCGCGGCCAAGCCATCGGGCTCATGGCCTGGCATATGGCTCATCCATGGCCTACCCGACTTGGCGTAATGATTCGTGGCCGATTAACGACCAGTCCACGTTTGAGTATAACTGATCCATAGTCGACCATCTGTTATCATGTAGTATTGTAGAATTCAGTACCCCGAAATTAACTTATGATCATCCGTGATCGATTCATGGTCGTGCGGTATCACCCGCGACTGACACAGTACTGAATCATAGTTATCCCGAGCCGTCCTACTAATGGCCCTTATGGTCGAAGGGTCACTCTGCGGTTATATTACTCTAATCATCTTGTGTAATTAGGGAGTCATTCCATTGCCGATCCCTAAGCCCATTCATGGATAATCTTTCGATCGAACCGTGACCAACCCTCAGTATACTCGTTCCGACCATATTGTCCATTCCATTACCGACTCTCGGCTCAAATTACCCGCTCATTCATTGATCACTTGCCTTCGGCTCCTAGGCCCAAATTTGGGGATGTCACAGGTCTGGTGGTGATAGGTTAGTAGAGGGTGCTGGGTAGATGCTTTAGGACCATTGGTAGTGGCCGGAACACCGGCGGAGGGTCATCGGAGAAAGGGTTGAAGTCACGGTGATGAAAAATGTATATTAGGCTAGGTGCACACCAAGTGTTTGACAAAATGCCCCAAAGAGAAAGCATAAAAACGGCGCCGTTTTTGCACCGTCCTTGCCGGAGGGTTGGCCGGAGACCGGTCAGGCTAGTCCAACACAGTTGAATCGGTTTGAACCGGTCAGGTTCGTTCTAAAAAAGAATAAAAAAATAAAATCAAATCAAAAAAATAAAATAAAAAATGAAAATAAAATCATGAGATTTAAAAAATAGAAATAAAGAATAAAAAATTCAGAAAATAATAAAAAAATTGGAAATTTCGGGAAATTTACAAAAATTTCAGAAAATTCATAAAAAATGGAAAAATTTTCATAAAATTCATAAAAAATGGGGAAATTCAGAAAATTAAAAAATGGAAAATTTATACTTCTGGAAGTAGGAAAAATCAAATAAAAATTTTCTCAAAAAAATTCCAAAATTTGAAAAAAGTTGCAGAATAGCCCAGAACACTTGTGGCCACCCATTTTGAATGATATTAGAATTTTTGGAAGTGCACAAGTTGTTCTTTTGAAAATTCCCTAGTTTAGAGGTTAAAAGGGTCTTAACCCCTAAAAAATCCTAAAAAGGGGCTTAACCCCAAAAGGGGCCTAACTCCTAAAAAATCCTAAAACCCCTAAAAAAGCACAACGCTTAAAAATGAACAAGCCATTAGGGCTTCACTAGGCTTTGATTGTTTTGATTGATTTTCCTTTTTAGGGGTGATATTAGGATTGTTGTTTTGTGATTTGAATTGATCGTGCTTTTCAAAATTAATTGATTCTTTCTCGTGTAGAATGGTGAGGATTAGCGGATAAGCCTCAAGAAATTCAATGCTACGCTAGATACTTCAAATTGAGTTACATACCAAAAGGGCGTTAGGGATTTTGACATCGAAGTCATTAACATAACCAAGTCCTCCTACCTATGATATCTCTAGTTCATAGAAATGGAGATGGTTCTGTCCCGTCTGGATAGGGTTTCTAGTTAACCATTAAGGACTAGTGGCGACTCCAAAATGAAACGTAGACAAAATAGACCATTAGAAAATAAATGTCCACTGTCTCGTGAGGTATGGTCAGGGAGAGACCCTCGTTTGTTTAGTGATGGGACACCTCACCATTCGTGATGAACAAAAGTATCTCTAAGCGTGCTCGGGGGCGCGGCGCGATAGGCTATCACGTTACAGAAAAAGCTTTAAAAACTTGCAAATAAAAAAAAAGGTTTGACAAATTAAAAAAAATAAAAAAGATAGAAATGGCTAAAAAATGGCAAATTGAAAATAAAAACATGTTGATTGAGAGAGAGGTTTGGGCTTGTTGGAGTTGGCGAATACTTCGGGGACCCTTGTTTCTCACACAGGGTACGCCCACGTGAGCTTAGGGAAACTGAAGTGTTGTCTAACGACATGTGACCCATGCGTGCGGAATGCGGGGGTTCGGGGGCAGCGCCCCCGACACGGGTGCCCCGCTGCCCGGTCAGCGGGCGGGGGTTCGGGGGCAGCGCCCCCCGACGGGGGTTCCGCTGCCCGGTCAGCGGACGGCTGCCCCGCTCGCCGGTGAGCGGGCGGGGGCTCGGGGGCAGCGCCCCCGAAACCTCAACGGGTTTGGGCTGGCCCGTATGGTGCAAAATTAAGAGATTTCATATAGGTTTAGGTTTTGGGCCCGTTTGGGGCATATATATATTTTGCTCGTTTTTGTCATTGTAACGTGTCGAGTGGCTGTAAACCAAAAATCATAGTGAAATCTCTTTGCAGGACGTAGCCCTATTCGAGGGTGAACCTGGGTAAATTCGTGCATCGTCTATTTTCTCTATTTTCTGCGTGATCGTTTTGTTTCGGTTCTCGATACATCCCTTCAATTGGTATCAGAGCCGGAGTTGTTCGAGGAATTAGGGTTTATTCGAGATGTCAGGAGGATCACGAATTGAGATAGAAAAATTCGATGGAACGCGGTTTGATCTGTGGAAGATGAAGATGGAGGATCTTCTCTGTGATCGAGATCTTTGGTCGGCAATCGAAACAGAAAGGCCTGTTGCTGCGCAGCCTGGTGTCGTGATTGGCAAGGAAGCGGTGCAGGAAACGGATTCAACTTCCAAACAGGCAGATCCAAAGGAGATTGAAGACTGGAATCGGATTGATCGGAAAGCAAAGGGTTTGATTCGGCTTTGTCTCACAGACTCGATTCTGACAAACGTGATGGGGGAACCTACAGCCAGGGACCTATGGCAAAAACTGGAGTCGCTGTATCAAAGTAAGTCATTGGTTAATAAGCTGTTTTTGAGGAAAAAGCTGTATAATCTTCGGATGCATGAGGGCGACTCGTTTTCTGCACATCTGTATAACTTTAACACATTGATTAGTCAACTCGTATCAATCGGTGTTAAGTTCCAGGATGATGATAAGGCAATAACACTACTCTGTTCACTGCCGGATTCATGGGATAATCTGATTGTGGTGATCGGTGGTGGGGATAAGGAATTATCGTATGAAAGTGTGTGTTCTGCTTTGTTATCGGAGGAGACACGAAGAAAGGGATCGGGAAATTCTGGTAAAGAGGCATTGGCGGCTAGAGGAAGGCCAGCAGAGAAGACTCTAAATCCGAGAGGATCCAGATCCAAATCTCGTGGGCGATCGAAGAGTAGGGAGAGGAGGGTACAGTGCTGGAAATGTCAAGAGTGGGGCCATGTGAAGCGGGACTGTAAAAACAAGCCAGTTTTTAAGAAAGAAGCTGAATCATCCTCGGGTAAAAAGGACGTCGATGCGGGAGATATGTATTTGGCTGCTGCGTGTATGGCGCAGTCAGACAAGGATATATGGTTGATCGATACCGGTGCTTCATACCACATGACGCCTCATAGACACTGGTTTTGTGAATATGAGCAATATAATGGTGGGGATGTCATGCTCGGAGATGATACTGCAGTTCAAATTGTCGGGCGTGGCAGGGTGAAGCTGAGGATGAGTAATGGCACGGTGAAGACTATTCCAGACGTGATGCACATACCCTTGATGAGTAGAAATTTATTATCAGTCGGTACGATGGCTGATTCGGGGGTTATTTTTAGCTGTGATAAGGATTCGTGCAAGATGACTCGAGGTTCTATTGTGATTGCACGAGGAGTCCGTTACGGGACATTATACAAGCTGCTCGGGGAAACAGTGACAGTTGGTAG